>RZOE01000018.1:545000-1147500 GCA_003992445.1 Leishmania aethiopica
GGCGAAAGGTATCGCCTACTATCAGGCGCCGGAGTTGTCGCGGGCGTGCACGCAGGCGTGCGCAAGCGAGTCGCGTAGCGAGAAGATGCAGTCGGAGCTGATTCGCTACGGATGTGTCTGGCACCTGCTTCAGCCGCTCTTCTCGTACGATGCCTCCCTCGACAAGGCCGGCGTCGGCCTCGATGAGGAGCATCACAAGCAGCTCTTTGCCAACCGCGCCGCCATCTTCGCCTTGCACGCCATCTACGCCCTCTCTGGCATTTCACGTCTCCGCTCCATTGCGGTCGACAACGCCGTGGGCACCGCCGCGCTAGACGGGGAGGACTTTGCGGCCAGTGACGGCGGAGCGACGGAAGGGACTGCCGACGACAACGCCCAGAGGAAGCGGCACGCCGGCGTGTATGAACTCCTGCAGCGCCTCCTCACCCCTTTCATTCTCTACAAGATGGAGCGGCAGCAGGACAGCGAAGCGGAGGTGCTGATGCTGCTGAACTCCAACTCCGATACGCCGTACTTCCTATGGAACAACTCGTGCCGTGCCGAGCTGGGGGAGTTACTGGAGACGAACTCGAAGCAGTTCCGCGAGGCCGCCCTCGGCGCCACCGACTTGCCCTCTCTGTCCACGAGCGTCGAGGGCTTCGCGTACTCGCTGCACACGGGCGAGGTGGTCGTCGGTGGTGTTTTTCTGCGTCTGTTCATTGCCCAGCCGAACTATCCGATCCAGAACCCTGTCGGCTTTTTCGTGGCTCTGCTTCTCTTCTTGCTCAACAAAGAGGCTGGCGCGGCCAGTGCGAAGGCCGACGACGCGGCGGCGCAACCAGCGCCGCCCCCCTCAGCGAGTCGGATTACATTGCGGGAGGCGCCGCTGTTGGCGGCTCAGTCACTGCGACTGCTGAGCAGCGGCTACACCGAGACGCTCTCTGCGACCGCGTCCAAGCAGATGAAGTCGCTGGTTGCTCTCCTTACTCCCTCCTTCGCTGTGGAGACGGCAGGCGTTGCGGCGGCAGAGAACGAGGAAGATATGCGAAGCGCCGTTTTTGTTGAGATTGCGCAGGCGTTGTCCAAGTTTCTTTCCTCGGACGCCTGTCTTCAGGCGCTCTCGACGGTCGAGACAGCCATGACAGCTGTGGTGCTCTGGCTGGAGCGGATGTTGGGACGCCACGACGAAGCACACGGCACGCCGGCGATTTCATCAGAGGAGCCGGATGCGGTGCTGGCGCTTATTCGGCTCATGCTTACGCACCGCACCCTCGTGCAGCAGAGCCTTGACCGCGGGCTCTACATCTTCTTGCTGTCCATGTACGCCACCTCGCCCCGGGAGAAGGTGCGCGAGGAGTGCTGTCGGTGCCTGGCAAAGGGCTACGAGGATCGGCTAGTTGGGCCGCAGCTCTTCATCCGCTCCTCCAAGTACCTGCCGCCGGCGTTTCTGGAGATGATGAAGGACAACGTGAAGCAGGCGTGCCGAATGCTGGACGCGTGGCAGGAGAACCCCGAGCTGCTGTGGACCAAATCTCAGAGGGAAGAGCTAGTAGAGCAGCTACAGGCGAGCCGCCGACAAATTGTCGCCGCCCTCTCCACCGACGCGCTTGCGTGCTGGAAGCCATCGGACACAGCCGGCAGCAGTATGGGCGCCACGCACAGTAGCTTCGATGGTGACGGCGGCGACGCTGGTAGCGCCGATCGCCGTCTGCGCCGTCTCCAGGTCGGCGGCGTGTACGTGGCGCTGTACGTGCAGCAGCCCGGCTGGGCGGTGCGCCACCCCAAGGAGTTTTTGGTGTCGCTGCTGGAGCGCTTTGTGGAGGAGGCGAGCAAGGCAACCTCTCCGACTGCGGCCCTCTCCGGCGACGCGGCTGCTGCGCCGGACACGGACATGCTCGGGCTGCTGACCAAGGCGGGGGAGATTCTGCTGAGCAACTCGCCGGGGCTTCGTGACTACATGACGTCGCTGGGCTACGGCAGCAAGGTCGACCGGCAGCTTTCTCCTGCGACAGCGGACCACGCCACCAACGAGGCAGTCGTCCGTTATTCGCTGCGGTGGCTGCGGGAGATGAGTCGTTCTGCCGCATTCGTCGAGTCCACCAGCAGCTCTGCGGATGTGCTGCCCTCGCTTGTCAACGTCATTGAGCAGTACCCCGCTCTTACTATGGAGGCGCTGCAGACGCTGGAGGGGTTCCTCAGCAACGCAACTCGGCGCTCTCGCGTGCTCGAGTACGCGCTGCGCGACCATATTCCCGAAAGACTGCTGAAGTACCTGGAAGAAGGCTTGCCAGATGCGGCCAGTGCGGCAGCGGATGTGAGCGCTGCGACCATTCGCGCCGCGCTGGTCAAGGTTATCAAGGCGCTGCTCGCCGTCCCGGACGATGCGCACACCCCGCACATCCAGGCGTTGCTGGATAAGAGCCCTCTGTGGACCAAGTATAAGAATCAGAGCCACGATATGTTCCTTACGCAGACCCATTTTGGCGGCTACTTGACCGCCGGCAGCAACACCCACCCTGGCGCAACGGCCGCCACTCTCTCCTTGACGGCGCCGGCGACAACGGAGGCAAACACGCGCTCAGAGCCGCCGCCGCTCGAGGACATCTCTGGTGCCCCGCCGCCATTCTCGGCAGCCCAGGCTCTAACGTAGAGGTACCCCGCGGGTCCCGTAAAAGTACTCCGGCCAGATATCTTCGCTAGGGCAACGACGTGCTTCAGCATCGCTTTTCTTGTATTTTGTTTTTGGCTTGCTTCGTCATTGTCTTGTCCTCGCACGGTTTTTTTTCCTGTTGCTGGTCTCTTCTTCGCCGTTTTCTTCTGTGGCGTAGGTGGAAGCACCCCTCCCCCCTCCTCAGCCTATCCGCACCCCCGCTGCAACCTGCACTCGACACCGAAAACGAAAGTGAAGGAGCAACATAGCGTCGGCGATTCGGGAAAGACAGTGAGGCTGAACCGCAGCTCTGCGTCAGCTGACGCAGCCGAGAAGGCCGCGAGCACGCAGAGGGAGAAGAACTACGCCCATGGCGCATGCCGTCCCTGCGAAACAGGAGTGTAACCGCTTCGTGCCTGCGGTGGTCGAATGTGCTTGAAAGCGCCGCTGCACCGCCCCACCCACCCCCCTTCTCTCCGAAGGGGACCTGCACTTAGGGCTCTCTCTTTTTGGATGCAAACTCTCTGACTAGACGCCATGCTCACATCCGTGTACGAAACCAATTCACTCGATTCGCTTGATTTTCGACTTGTCCCCTTTCCGTGCTCTCTTCTTCCTACACATGCGTTTCTCTCCTCGGTGCTCCCCCACACCTTCACGCACACACACACATACAACCATGCACACAAACTTGTGTACACGTGTACCACATATCTTGATGTGTGTGCAGTTTCGCTTGCGCAACAGTATCCCTTAGCCATCCCCTACCCCTACTCCAACATCGTCTTCACCACCGTTTAAAGCAGCCCATCGCCTCTTTAGCTCCTCACCATTTCAGCCCTCATTCTCGTCGTCGTCATTTTCGCGCTCTCAGTATTTCTGTCTTCTGTCCCCCCGCCCCCTCCTTTTTCAACGCTCTGTGCTCCCCACCCTGAAAGATTCAACCCTCCGTTCCCTTCTTTCGTGCAAAACTCTGCCATCAGCCTTTGCCAAGTCACTCCCCACCCGCACCCCCCCCCTTCTCGCTCTCTCCAGTTCAGTGACTTTGCTTTTGTGCGCTCCTTTTTCTTTAGTGCCCCGCTTCTCGTTCAGTGTGCCTCGGACGTTGTGCTTCGATTTGTGTGCTGTCTCATTCTTGCGCATACACGGACGCGATCTACGCACACACCAAACACGGACCGGAAGCAGTTTTGCGTGATTCTCTTCGCGAGCGCAACAGCAGAAAAGGAAGCAACAGAAAAAAAAGCATACACAGCACAGATCATCATGCAGCTCTCTCGCATTCCGTCGTACGAGGAGGCCAGCGTGGCCGGGGCTGAGTACTCGCTGTCGCCCATGTCCCCCCTAGCCCACCTGAGCAAGAAGATTGACGTGACAAAGCTGAAGACCAAGGCGTGCCGCTACTTCCTCCTCGGTGTGACATGCCCGTTCGGGGATAGTTGCGCCTTCTCTCATAGCGAGCCTGTCTCCCCCGCCGCGTACGCGCCGGCACGGATGGCTGCGAAGAGCTCCGCCAGTCTGAACTTCGAGGACCTTTCCAAGTCCGGGAGTGCCCAGCTGAGCGATACGCAGTCTAATGACGCCGCTGGTGACGTGTCGGAGCGCGTTGTGTTTGGACAGCCCCCGCCGGCCTACGAGGTCGCCCTCAAAGAGTCCGAGACCTTGGCGGCAGCGGCAGCGGCGGCTGAGGAGCTGGCGACCCCGCCGGCGTACCCCAAGCGCTTCCGCTTCGACCCCTACAGCGTGAACTGGATCGCCTACGAGAAGACCGCGTAAGCAAACCTTTCTACCTCCGCGCTCCGTGTAAAAGTCTACTAAAGAAGACGCTACTACTTCAGGAATGACGATCTATCGTGAACTCACTGGAAGAGAGAGCTCCTCCTCGTGCTCCCCCGCTCTCTCAACACTCCAGGGGCTCTCTTTCGTTATTGGAAACTGCATGTATTCCGTCGAGATGGGCGTTTCTGCGCCTCGTCTCTTCCCTGTCTCTTCGCCACCCCCCCCCACCCCCACCCTTCTCCTCACCTTTGCCTCTCACTCCTCCTCTCTCTCGCTTTATGATCGATTAAGGAAACCGTTTTTTTTTTCTCTTCTTTCCATTTATTCGACTTCAATTTTCGATGTTCTTAACTCTTTATTTCCACGCATGTGTGTGTGTGTCTGTGTGTGGTCATTTCTTTTTTTTTTTTTGGAGGATTTCGGTTTTGGTTCTGGTCTGTAACTGGGTTTCCGTGATTTTGGCCTTGTTTGTCGTTTTCGCTTTCCCTTGCATTGTTTCTTCGTTCTTTGTTGTTTTCACTTCCGTTTCACTTCCTCTGAGCCTTTGATTTTCTTTGTTTTTTTTTTTTTTTTGCTTCGCCATGTGGCAGAGAATGACGGCACACACGTAAACAAACTTGTTTCGCTTCGTGTCACTTTTAGCCCCTGTCGCTCTGTGTATGCTTTCTGCGTGCAGCCGCTTGTATGCGTGTGGAGAACGTACGTGGCTAGCACGTGCGTCCTCATCCGCATGCGCGTACCCAGTCCAACGTCCATGAAAGCGCATACATACATTCTCGCTCTCTCTATGTGGCTCTATTTTTGTATGGTTGCTTTTTTTGTGTGTCTGCCTTCTTTTTCCTGTGTTTGTGTACTTGCTTTAGTTTCTTGACTGTTTAAGCTCCGTTTTCTTTTGCTGTTCTTGGTTGTCGTGGTTGTTCCTGTCCCTGTCTCAGTCCGCTCTCACGACGCTACTTCCTGCGCCTATGCGCACTTCACCCAACTCTTCGCCTCTGTCTCCTCCATCGCTTTTTCTCTCTCTCTCTCGGTGTTTGCATGTGTCATTGGTACTTTGCTGCCAATGCTCTCCCACGCACAGGTGTACACCTGCTCATTGGTGCAGCAATTTTCCAGTCCTACCTCACTTGAAAATATAAGCACGGATAGTTTCCTGTAAAAAAAAGCCGCCCTTATTTTTTTTTTTTGCTGTGCGCTCATGTGCATCTGGGCGTCGATGTGTGTCTGTGCACGAGTACACACCCGCATATCGGGAAAAAGAGTAATTGGAGGCACGTAGGACGGTGTGTCTGTGTGTGTGTGGTGCTTTTTCGCTTTGCCATCACCGTGCGTTTCCGCTCGCTGCTCTAGTTGCGTGTCTACTCCCGTGCCTGTCCTCTGTGTTCTACACTGAGCTCTTCTCTTCGTCTTGTTTTTGATCATCACTTTTGCCAACCGGGTGCTGCGTGCGCACTGCGTCTGCTCGAGCAGTCCACCAACCCTGGCTGTCTTACATTTTTGAATGACCATTTCTTCTTCATTCTGACATGCGGTTTCCAATGGTGACTCCCTCTGTTTTCAAGTATGTCTGTGTTGTCCATGGCTTGCTCGCAAGTGATGAGGGAGTAGGCGGAGCAGTTGCGTGTTCTTATGGGGTGTATGTCTGCGCGCTGTTGACCTGCGCGTAGACGAGTGACGGGTGCATCTGTGTCTATCAATGTATCCTATCACCGTTCTCGCGGCTGCACAACACATATGCATAGAGAGAGAGAGAGCTACACCGTCTGCTCTCCCCCCCCCCACCACCACCATCACCGTTCCTGTTCTCCTCCGACTGTGAGCTGAGCTTCGTCAACGAGACATTCTTTCGTTGTTGTTCGTTCGCTTGTTTCTTTCTTTGGCGGAATTCGGCTTGTGTGTCGTTGTGTTTTGTTGTTTGTTGTTTTTTGGCTCTGCAATTCGCTCATCTCAGCTGAATGGCTCTCTCGTTCGCCTTTGGCTCCGCCATGTGTCTTGCCAGGGAAGGTGAGAAGGAGCTTGTGGTGCGCTCTATGAGGGCGCCGCGACACCGTTGCTCCACTCGATAGATGAGGGACTGATGGAGGTCGCAGCTCGCAGATGGCCGTGTTCGCCTTTCCCCTCAAGCTGGATCGTCCACCCCCACCCTTTCTACCACCGCGGCAGCTTGGTCCTCTATCAAAATGTCCGCTGTCTGCGCCCTACTTCGTTTTGCTCCAGCCGATGAGTCGCGCTGCTTTGTTTTCCTCTTTCCGTGCACCAACCCGACGGTGTGCATAAGCGAGGGCACGCGCAAGGGGGAGGGCGACAACGGCGTCGTTGCCATTATACAATATCTTTTGTTGTTGTTTTCTCCTTTTCATTTTTTGCTGTGTGCTCTGCATTTTTTTTTTGTGTGGTGTGCGTGTGTGGGGTGCGTGCGCGCGTCGACGGTGATCTCCGTTTCGTTTGCTTTTCCATCCGCCTCGGCGCCTACTGTGCGTTATCGCAGGCGAGAGATCAAAGAAGCAACCGAGACAATCAGTCGACGACGCCGTGTGCACACTGCGCGGAGGACGCGAATTGTGTTTTGCCACCCACCCACCCACCTTTTTTGTTTTGTTTTCGAAACTGCCGGCCTCCGTCTCTTCGCCGCTCCCTGCCTCCTCTCTTTTATCGCCACTCTCTCCTTCTGCTCTAACCTCTTCCTGTGAGAATCGTTTTACGCACGGAAGGCGGAGAGACGAAAAAAAAAAGGGCGGGGGTGCTGCAGTGACGGTCCATCGGCTGGGCAGTTGCTCTCTCTTCTTTTTTGCTTTTTTTTTTTTTTCGTCTGTCGTTGGCTTCCGCTGTGCTTTCTCGAACACAAGCGAAGGCCAAACAACAAAAAAGAAAAAAAAACACGCTTGAGTTACACGAGTGACTTCGAAGCAGATTGGTGAAGCAGAGTTGCAATCATGTGAACACAGTGCCTACACTCTGCCATGTTTTAAGGCCTCCCGAACGAACAGTCGAAAACAAGAGGAACGTTTTGCACCATAGCAGCCGACGCACGCGGTTCTTGTGGGAAGTAGTGGCGATGCGGTAGCAGAATAGAAAGAGTGCTCACCGCAACGACAGTGGCTGCCACGCGTGCGCACTCAAGGACAACCGGAACACTAAACAGAGATTCGCAAACGGACACAACAAATTCGTACCTTCAAGGAAACAGAGGCACGCAAACACGCATCAACTGTAATACAAAAAGATGAAAAGTCGCAGAGAAAGGGAGGAGTGAGGACTCGCAAAGAAGCGAAAAGGAAAAGAAAGGCGACGGGCAGGGAGCGTATTCGGTTCTCAGTGTACACTTGCCTCCTTCGCTTTCTCCCTCCATGATCACTAGCTCCACTTTGCGCATTTTCTCTATTCCGCTCAGGGCGCACTCACCTCAGTGTCTCTCGTGCAGCGGTTCCATTGGTGAGAGCTCTCTTTTTCTTTGCCCCCCCCCCCTCCCCCCACACATACCTCCTTTGTTGACGCTTGTTGTCTTCTGCTTTTTTTTCCTGTTGGTGTGTTTGTGCGTTGTAGGTTCGTCTCTCTGTTTTTCTTTTTTTTTCGTCACTTCTCTCTTTTTCTTTGCATTGTTACACCAATTTTTCTTCCTCTCCATTCTCCCCTCCTCTTCATATCTCTGTGGTTGTTTCATTTTTTTTTTTTGGTTTTGGTTTTGGTTTGTTCCCCCTCCTTTTTTTTTCTTTTGACTCACAGCTTACGAGACCGGTTCCGTTTCGTTTTTTTTTTTGGTTTTGTTTGCTCGTTTTCCGTCTTTCCCTAGCATCCTTTTATGCCCCTGTTCCTTTCACACACCCTCACTCTCTTGTTCTCTCCCTCGCTTGTGTGTGTGTGTGTGTGTGTTTTTGTGTGTGTTGCGTGTTGTTTTGTGTTTTCGCCTCTTCTTGTTGCTGTTTCGCTCGTAGGTTTCGATGCTTGTTCCCTTTCCACCACTCATATTGTCTCTCCTGATTTCCTTTTGTTCTTGTTTGTTTTCGTCTTCTTCCGGCTCTGTTTGTTGTTCTTCCTTCTCTGAGGTCTCGCTTGCGTGCTTCATCCTTCCTTTCATGTATGTTTCGTTTTTGTGTGTGTGTGTGTGTGTGTGTGTGTGTGTGTGTGTGTTCGTCATTTCGTTTCGCCTTTACAAGCCTCGCTTCCACTTGCCCCTTTTGTGGTTTTTTTTTTGTTTTCTTTTTCTACTTGTTTGATGGTAAGAGCAAGAACGAAAAAGCGAAAAAACGACAACCACGATATATATATATGTATATGTATATGTATATGTATGCACACACACACGCGTACACACACGTCTTCTCTCTTTCTTTTTTTCCGGTTGTTTGTCTTCTCTGAAATACCGTGCACGCTCGAAACAAGTGGGAGAAGCGAGTGGGAAAAAAAACGGAATGTTAAGAGAAGGCGCAAAAAGAAACGCAGAATCCCTCTTGTCTCATACCTCTCCCCTCCCCCTTTCCATACACACACACGCACACGCACTTTCCCTCGGCCCATTAGTCACGCTTCACTCATGTTTGCATGTCGGCATGTGATTGTTGTCATGTAGCACCCGCCAATGTCACATGCCTGGTGGCGAAGCGTCTCGCAGCAGCTCTGAAATTCATTCCCTCTGCGCAGCGAACAACACCGACAGAAAATCGGTGTGTATTCGGGCAATGAGGCATTCTCCGGAAAGGAAAAAAAAAGTCTGTTATCTGCCGAGTTGAATCAGGAAGGTACAAGCCTCCTGATGTGGCGTGAGCGTTGACAAAGCAGACGACCGGGGCGAAGGGAGGGAGACAGGTTCGGCAATGAGAAGAAGAGAGCGCGGACCCTTTCGCGTTGGTGCAGGGACGCATAAAAAAAAATCAACGGTGCACGCACACAGAGATCAGCTGGTTCGCACCCAACGGAGGACCGAACTCACGAAAAGAAACACGCATCACCTGTTTCTGTTGTGTGCGTGTGTGTGCGTTTTCTTCTTTATCGCTTTCGGTTCGCGCTCTATTTTGCACGTTCCTTGTTTTTTTTCTGTATTTTCTTTTGTTGTTTTTCTCTTGATCTTTTCTTGAGAAAGTGCAGCCGCCGTGAAACAAACACCAGAGAGTAGGTCGTCTCCCTCCCACCACCACCACCACTCGATCACCTCTTTCTTCACCTAGCCTCCCCCTTTCTTTTTCGCCCCCCTTTCCTCAAACCCGTTCCGAGAACCTGACAAGAAGTATATACACACATACTTCCTCATACGCAATCCTGTGTTATTGTTTGTTTGTCCCCCCTTTCTCTCTATAGATTTTACGCGATTAATCAGTCTTTCCCTCCATGATGCAGCTGATTAGTCTTTCCCGAATACGACCTCCTGTGACCCCTTCCCCCCCCTCCCTCCCTCCCTCTCTGTCTGTCTGTCTTGGTATGCGCGCATGAAATGTGATCGCCTACAATTTCTTTTTTTTTTTTCGTGTGTGTCTGGCGCTCTTGCCTTTTTTGCTGTGTGTGACTTGTATGACTTTTTCTGTCGTTCTCGAGGATATGTCCAAGGCAGGTGGAGGGGTGGGGCCAAAACGAGGTGGGGTGGGTGGAAGGTGCCACGGATCGTATCTGCTTTCTTTGTTTTGTTGTTTCGCTGACTTCAACAACGCTGGGCTACCCCCTCCCTCTCCCACCAAGTCGAATGACAAAGAAAAAGACATACGTTGGTGAAACCCATTACGAAAAATGAGGGGAGCGTGGCGGTGGTTGGTAGTGTTTGGTGGTGGTGGCGTTGCCACAAAAAAAAAAAGGAAACAAGCACCGACGAAGGCGTGAAAGGACGTGTTGCACGACAAAAAGAGAAGAAACATCGCTGGTGGCCGCAATGGTCGGACTCACCGATGTCACGATAAAAAGAACGCGAGATGCCGAGAAAGCGGAGGAACAAGGAAAAAGACACACACAAAACAAAAACGGAGCGATCGCACTCGAAAAAAAAAAAAAGAAAGTGAAGCGCACTTCGTTCGCTCTTTGCACTCTCTCTCTTCTTGACTCTTTTCTTTCCTCTGTACCTCAGACGTCTTTGTCTTCTTTTTTCCTTTTCTCCTTTCTTTTCGGTGTTGCTGCTCGTCTTCCTTTTTCTTTTTCTGTTCGGCTGCTCCCCGCCCTACGAATGGTGGGTACGTGTTCGAGGATTCTCGCGTTGCAAGTACACTTTCCGCTGCACATCTTCTTTTTTTTTCGTCTTCTTCGCTTTCGCTCTCTCTCTCGATTGCTCCCGCTGTCGTATTAGCGGACTGGCGTGTGCTGGTGTTTTTTTCTCCTCTCTGTGTTTGGCATGTGCACCCTCATGTCCATGCTTTGCACGTGATCCAGAAGGACTTACGGCACGCCGTGCTTGCGGGGAGCACGCATGGACACAGCATAAAAAAAAGAGCCGATGGCTTGTGGCGGGTCCATTGTTGAGACTGCACAACAAACGGAAGAGGCGGGCGAAAGAAGTTTTACGAGAAAAAGAACGATGTCGTCGATCATGCGCGATAGTCGGCGGGCTTTCTGCGAAACACACACACACAGACAAAAAAAGAAAGATGGCTTCGGAACCTGTGCCACCTGACCACAGCACGCCCCATTTCGCTGCCCAAAACAACAATGACAAGACCCTCCCACTTCAAAGACTTTTTTCCATGCTTTTTTTTTCACGCTTTCTTTTGTTGTTTCTACTGTTGGCCAGCACTCTCCGCTTGCTCTCCTCCCTTCATGTCTTTTCCACATGTATTTACGTAGTTTATTTATTTATTCAACTCTTTGTGTGTGTGTGTGTGTGATTTCGGTTCGTCTTCTTTTTTTTTTTGTCGTTTCCGTATTAAGACAAGAAAAACAAAAGATGAAAGGTCACATGGCATGCTGAGAGCTACCCGTCTTTGTGAAGAGGGCGTGCATACGACGACGCATCCATGCCTCCATCGTCCCCTTCGTCCGTTCACCCGTGCGTGCGTGTACGGGAAACGGAGACGATGTGCCAACGTCTTACGGCCGCGCGGTGCACGTGCAGCGCAAGCCGGGGAGGAGGCTACGGTCAACTGCTTTGGCCTACAATGTGTACCGCTTACCTCAGACTAGGAAGGCCGATGGTAGTGAGGCGCGCGCAACCACACATTGCTCGAGAGGGTTGAAGGAGTGCGAGTCGTGGATGAACTCTCGTTCTTCTTGCATAAGGCATGCTATGGCAATGCCCTCAGGAAAGAAAAAAAACGCCTACCTCTTCTAGCGCATGTAGTTGTGCGGCTTAGGTCTCTGCTGTGATGCTGTTCTCATCGATTTGTGCTCCTACATCGCTCTCGTCATCGTCTATCTTGTTTCTCCTTGTGTGCATCCCCACTCCACCACAAGCCGCTCCCTCTCGTGCTCACATCATGGCGGTCGTCTCGGTGCCGCTTCTATATCGGACCCAATGCCACACGCCGTCGCGCCGGAAGCGAGGAGCCTCACCGTGAACGAGATGGAGCCATGCGGCGAGAACGGCGACTTGCCGGTCCCCCCCCCCCGGCCGCAGCACCACGGGCGCAACCTCCATGATGAACCAGCCGCACACCCCCATCGCCGTCGTAAAACGCTACAGTGAAATAGGAGGAGGAAGGTTCGACGCCTCCCAAGGACTTTGTTATGCCGGCGTACCAGAAGCCTTGCCGCTACAACCTGCACAGCACTGCCTTCGTCATCGCGTGCAAGTACACGCGGGACACACACAGAGAACACTTTGAGCCGGCAACAGCGAAAGACACGTGCGCACGCCGAGGAAACGAAAAAGAAGTGTGACGCTCACGAACGTTTCGAAAAGAGACGAAACCACCTTGAACGACTTCTCTGTTCTCTCTCTCATCGTAAGTGGCCCACGCGAGAGACCATTCACACTCGTGCGTGTGTCACGCTCTCGGCGGTGCGTGTTGGGTGTCGCCCTAGATGGTTTTGGCAACTTTGGGATGTGTCGTCACAGCTCGTCTCCTTACGGCGTTTGGTTGATTGTTGTTGTTTCAGGTCTACCCTCGAACCTTTCCCAGCCTCCATGCCTGCGGTCACCACCCCCTCCCATCGCGGCGCTGGAAACGATCTTTCGCCCCCACCAATCTCCTCTGCTGCATCTTCATCTTTTTCTTTGTTTTCTATCATTTTGCATCGTTTCAGGGATACTTCATGACTGCCTCTCCGCCCCGCTCCCCACCCCACCTCCAGCTTTAAACAAAAAAAAAAACGACACCTCTCTGTTTATACGCATATATGTATGTATACATATCCGACGGCAGCAGGAAAGCCGAGGTAGCAAAGAAAAAAAACGAAGCATGCCAACAATGCAAGGATCACCTCAAAGAACGAGCGAGAGAGCACGTGGGGGGGGGGGAGGCGGGATGCCGCTCGCCACTTCAGGCACACGCATTGCGTGTGCAGCTTCTCAAACTTCGAGCTCGCTGCTGAATATCCAAGGGCCGGTCCCTCTTGCATGAAACATGGGCTCCTGCGTGTGATTCCGTCTTGAGTGAGTGCACCATGCTTCACTTAACGCTGATTTTTTTTTTTTGCTACAAAGGTTCCTAAGAGCTGTCCTCCGTGTTTGGTCTTCTCACCAACCGGGGGGACCCTCGACATGCTGGGCGCGAAGCTCATCTTCTGCTGCCGGCGCGGCGCAAACCAGCACGCGTCTTCCCTTGATGTGTTTCCCTCTTTCTCGTCCCTCGCGCGTCCCCTACTTCTCGGTCTCAACTCCCCTCTTCCCAAAATACGCACTTACCTGCTCATATCCCTTTTTCCATGAAACGGCGTGCGGTCGATCCCCCACCCACCCACCCACCCCCACACACACCCTCACATCTGTCTTCGCCCACGAAACAACATCCTCACGACTCCCTGCAGACCTCTGGACATCCCTCCCCTTCTTTGGCCTTGCTTTAGCATTTCGTGTCTTTTCTTATTCTTCTGTTTTTCTTTGCTTCTTCTCTTCCTTCCCGTCCCCCTCCTCCCTCCCGATCTCGCGATTACCCTCGATCCGTCAAAAGAAAAAACAAAACAAAAAAAAAGCTCTTCTCTGCCCTTTTCGTTCTAACCCCTTCTGTCGCTCGAATTCTTTTTACGATCCGCCCCCTCTCCCCTCCCCCTCCCTTTTCGCCCTCTGCGCGACTCCACATCATCATCATCGTTGCCTCCCCCTTCTTTCCCACGGCGCTTGCAGACCTCCCAGCCGTGCAAAACGACTCCAATACCGGTCAGCGTGACTAGCACCGTCGGCAACGGCAGGGGAGCGACGTGGCGAAGAAAACAAAAGGTCATCGGCAGCAAAAAAAAAAAGAAAAGAACTCAAGCGGACCCCCGCATCCCACAGCGACCCGAGTCTGGTGCTCGCTCTCCTTCAGCGGCGCTGTAACCTCTTGTCAGTATCCTGCCGCGCGAAAAGCTGCTCCCCGCTAAAATTGACGCATCTATTGTTATCTCTTTGTTTTGCTGAACTGACCGAGAGGTCTGTGTGTGTGGGTGTCTCCTGCAACTCAGCGTCGGCAAGAGCGGACGTGGTTTTCGCTTCTACGTCGTCGTTGTAGGCACGAAAAGCTGACTCAGGGGCTTCACTGAAAACACACACGCACACACACGAAAAAAGAAAGTACGCGAACGAGCCAAAAGCACCGCCAAGAAAAAAAAACAACGAAGTTTTCACGCTGCATCTACGACTGGCCAAGGCTCTTTTTAACTCTTTATTTCTTATATATTAGGCTGTACGCCACCACCCTGAAGTTTCGCCATTTATCGTCTCCACGTCCTAAAGGTAAAGTGTGGCTATCCAGCTCTTACCTCTTACATCTCTGCTTTTTTTTTTGCACTCTCTCCATCTGTAGCCGGCAAAAGGAGGAGGAAATCGAACGCTGGCCTGCATCGTTGGCTGTCTCACCGCATCTTTCCATTTTCTCGTGTCTCCTACTCGACCTCCTCGTACTGTGTCTTGTACTTGATACCAGCTTCCTCAGTGAGCCTCTCCCTCTCTATATATTGTTCTCGCATTTATAGACTTTGGCTCTTCAAATCTTTGTGCAGTTGCACGCACCTGCCTTCGTCTTTTTTCTCCCCTCTCTCTGTGTGGCCTTGCTTCACCTCCGTTAACCCCTCCACCGGCTGTTAATAATCCAAGTCTGGCTCTCAGACTAAGCTCTCTCGCTTACTTACTCTGCTCGCCTGGCTGGGGTCGTTCTACGGCATATCCACAAACACAACAAAATCAAAAGGCAAACCTTTTTACCCCTCCCTGTCTTCCCGTCGGAGCGCGAAAAGGAAGAGAGGGTGTGACGACACCCTTCTGTCTCTTTTTTTTTACGCTTTCGCTTCCCTTGAAACAGCCGAAGAGAAGGAAAAAAAAACTCCGTTCCGCACGGGGCGAGAAATAAACACAAAGGAATATAATAACATAGAACGGAAAGCCGGCGGCGCACTCTTCTCCCCCTCACCCAGTCTTACTGTGTTGCTAGTGTACAGCATCACTTTGTGTTCGAATTTCTCTTTGTTGTTAGTCTCACCACCCCCCTACACACACACACCTCTCCTCTCCTCTCCTCTCCCACCGGACTTTTTTTTTTTGAGTTTTCCGTTTTTTTTTCTCCCTCTCTGTCAGCGAGGACGCTACAGCATTTTGGCAGACGAAAACCGTGTGAGCGACTAATACTACTAATAAAAGGAAACGTGTGAATCGAATTTTTGTTTTTGTTTTCACTTCTCAGCTGTGTGCTCACTGCTGCCGTCAGTGCTTTATTTCTCGCTCGTGTCTACTCCTTCGTGGCTATCACTACACTCACGCTTTGTTGTGCTGTTTTTTGAGTGTGTATGTGTGCGCCACTCCCCAGTACCTATACAAGGACCCTCAACTACGTATTGGGCTCATTGTGACTCCCAAAAGACTTGTTTTTGAACACAGCCCACGATTGGTACTTCTTGTTTCTCCATCTGCCGCCCCTTCCGTTTTCTCGCTTGCCAGTGACACACCCCTCCCCCCCCCCCCCCAAGCTTAACTTCTCTTTGTTTTTGTTGCCATTTCTCTGCTTCTTTTCCGCTCCTAGCACCAAAAAAAATAAGAATTTTTTTTGTTGTTTCTCCCTCCTCCTCCTCCTCCTTTTTTTTTTGTTCTTCGGCCTCACTCACTCACTCTCTCTTCCTGTTCCTTTTTCGTTTCTGTACCGAATTATATTTGCGTCACTCTCCTGATTTCGTTCCCCTTGTCGTGCTTCGTGGTTTCTGTCTCCCTACTGTACGCCCTTGATTTCCTGTCCTCTATTGTTCGCTCCCTCTCCCCCCCCCCCTCCCCTAGTGACCTTGGTCTACGCGCTCAGTCTGTTTTCCTGGTGTCGTTCCCCCCCCCCCCCCACACACACCTTTTTTTCTTATTGTCGCCTCCACTGTATCTGTTCTTTTCCCTGTATCTCTCATCGTTTTAATTCCGGTTATCTGTTTTTTTCTTTTTGCGTGTGTGTGTGTGTTTTCCTTCGCGTCTGCCGAGTACCCTCCTTTACCTTCCCATTGCCTGTTGTAGGGTTGCTGGTCCCCCGCCCTCCAAAAGGTGCCCAGCATACACTGTCCGTGTGTATCGGCCAAATTGGGTACAGGACAGCAAGGCAAATCGCAAGCGCTCACCTGGAGCAGATTATTTTCCATCTGGTCGCTATTTCTAGCTCATCTTTCTTTTTGTTAGTCTTTTCGTATTTCTAGTGTCTCGGCCTCTTCTTTTTTGTTCCCTTTTTCCCCTCTTCCTCTCCGCGCCCAGGGGTAACACACTCGAGCGCTGGTCGGCTCTCCAGCTGTGTATCGTTTTGTTGGTCTTCCTTTCATCTTCGTGCATCTGTCTCTCTCTCTCTCTCTCTATCTATCTCTATCTATCTATCTGCTTTTTTGCTCCGGTATCTCATCTTGTTCACGAGTACATTCCCCCGCCCCTCCTCCCTCCTCCCTGTGTCTCTCTGCCGGCGCGAGTGCTCTTTTTTATTTTACTGCCCACCGCACTTCTTGTCCCTGTATGTGAGTGCGTGTGTTCACCTTGTTGTTTCACATTCCCCTCTCTTTGTTTCATCATTTCTTTTTCTGGGTTTCACGGCTTTTTGGTGTGATCTGCCCTACGAAGATACGGTGACGCTGCTCTCTTCCTCTCCCTCTGCTTTCCCTTCCGTTGCACACATACAGACACCGCCATAGAAACAGAGAGCCGCCCTCTTTCTTCTCCCTCTGCCTCACGCTCTTTTCGTTGTGTGTGTTTTGTGTGCGTGTACCGGACCTTCTGGGCAGCCGCTACTCTCACTTGCACGTGTCTTACGTTTGTTGTCATCTTTTTTCCCCGTTTTTTTTTTTCACGATCTGCTCTCTGCCTCCCTCTCTCCCTCTCTGTCTGTCTGTGTGCGTGTCTCAGCCTCTCCTTCTTCGTCGTTTCCGCTAGCGGCTCATTGAGAAGCACCTGGTACTTGCGCAGCAGAAGCTTCGGGGGAAGAGCAGGCAGCTCTATCACACCCTCTCCTCCATTGTCTTTTTTTACGTGCATAGCAGCACGGAAGTGACAACGTACCTGTCCAACGTAACGAGTACCTATGTCTCTCCAGAACTTATTTGTGGCCAAACTGCCGCGCAACATTAGCGATGCGGACCTCCTCCATATCTTCAACGAGTTTGGCCCCTCCAGTGCTAAGATTATGCTGGACGCCGCGACCGGCAAGAGCAAGGGATTTGGTTTTGTGCTCTTCGACGAGGAGGAGAAGGGTGCCAAGGCGTACAAAGCACTGAACCGTAAGATGACACGCGCGTGTGGGCACAGTTTCACGCTGGTGATCTACCCCTCCAACCACAATGGCAAGATCTTCGCCGAAGAGAGCAACGCACTGTATATCCGCAATATCCCGATGAGCGTCGGGCAGGAAAAGATGGAGCGCTTCCTGAAGACCTTCGGCAACTTGATCTACTTTGCCATCCGTGAGGACCATTACGGCAACCCCGTGTGGGTCGTCTACGCCGAGTACGAGACCGTCGAGGATGCCAAGAATGCTCTAGCGAAGCTCCACGGCAACAATACCTATTTCCACGGCTCAGCGCCGATCCTCGCCAAGTTCGAGGACAGCGATGACGCCAAGAGGGAGCGGCGGCGCCGTCGTGACGGCATGCAGACGCACGCCCCGAACAGCGGGTGCATCTTTCCGCCACCGCACAGCCACCACGAGAACTCTGGATCGCTTCACACCTCTTCCACGACGCTGATCAGCGATAAGGGCGTTTCTAACGGTCACGGCGGCAGCTCGAACAGGACTGTGGAGTCGAAAACGTCTTCCAAGAGGACGGCCGGTCCGCGTCGCAGCGGCACCGGTGGCATCGCTGCCGCCGTGCCGGGCCTGACACATGCGAGTGCGCCACCGCCGTTCCTGCCTGCCATGATGGACGTGGCGCAGCACACTCCGACGGCGGCCTTTTCCATGCCGCAGCAGCTTCTCCAGTCGACGCCAGGCTACTGCTACACGCTTGGCGAGAGCGGACAGCAGATTTTCATCCCTGCGTCGTCCTTCAGCTCCACGATGCCGCCCTACAACTTTGCCCCCGCTACGCAGTCGGCACCGCTTCTGCTGCTGAACCCACCGATGCAGACAACGGATGCTGTGGCCAAGCCGAACTTTTCCCTGCTGAATCCCACCGCGAACGCGACCGTGGTGCTTATGGAAAATGGGCTGCAGTACATGCTGACTCCTGACGCCATGAACATGAACTGCGAGCCATTCTCGTCTCCGACGTCGGCTTTTGGACCGATGCTGGCGGGCTCGCAGCCGAAGAGCCTGTTGGGTATGAGCAGCAACCAAGCAACCTACACGAACGGATCGGCTGGCTCGATAAACTCCTTCGGCCCGTGCCTTGATGCTGTCTATACAGACCCACTTCACGTCGTGCCGCCCCCCTGCGACGCTGAAGATGACGTTCTGGGGGAGGCAAGCGTCGCAGGCCCCAACAACGAAGACGCCGCTCGTGTTCACGCTCTGCAGAGCGCGAGCGCCGAGGGAAGCGTGATCACCGGCCAGCGGGGACCAGGAGTGGGGTGGTAGTCGATGTGGCTGTAGTGAGCACTGTGACAAGCGCACGGGTGCACTGACACGACTTACTGCGCTATAGACAAGGTGCACACACCGGTGCGCCAAAAGGTCGAAATTGCGAGTGGCAGTGTGGCACAACGTTCGTCGTTGAGAGCACCGTCTGCTTTCTGTTTCGTTTCTCTTGGCTGACGGGCTGTCTTTCCCACTCACCCCCAGCGGGGTTTCATCATCCACTACCACCTCGAGGCGCACCAACTGCAGCATTTCCTCGGGAATGTAAGGTGCGCGTATGCGATCTTGCATGCGTGCATCTCTGCACGCAAGAGGCCGGCGTGTGTCGCCATAGTGTCACCCCATCGAAGAAAGAAGAAGCAAAAAACACTTGTGCTGCCGCTCTCGCCCAAAGGAGTGGTGCAGCCTTCCATTTTTTCCCTTGCTGTTTTCTTTTTTTTCGTGTTACTGCCTTCCGCTCTTTTCATGTGTTTGCGTATCAAAAGGAGAGTAGTCTTCCTGCGCACTCTGGCCCGCTCCGTTCCCCACCCCATGTCACACTGCCTTGTTGTTGTTGGTTTCGGTTTGTGGCTCTCTCTCTTCTGGGTCTTTCGCCCCCCCCCCCTTCCCCTGCCTCTCTTTTTGTTTGGGGGAACTGCCTCGCTAGCAGGAAGAACAACAAAAATTAATTCTGCCTCGGCTCCTCTTCGGCGTTTCTACGCTTGCGCTCCTTCCTCTCGCTCTCTACATGCCTCTCAGATCTCGCTTCTCCCCTCCGTCTTGCATGGTGTGCCCCTGTGCTGCGTTTGCACGGCCAGCTTACGTGTTTGGATGGATCAGAGGGCGTGGTGCTCTGTATTGCTTTCTATATATATATATATATTGTCCCTCCAAGTGTGTGTGTTCTCTTCTTGCTCTTCTTCCGGCGCTACCCACGTGTCACACATGCCCTGCGTGCTTCGCTGTACCCGCTGTATTTTTGGATATATATATATTTTTTTTTTTGCCTGTTGCTCCGGATACACTTTTTTTTCTTTTCCTTGGGTGTGGAGGGGCTGTTGCCTTTTTCCTCCGTTCTTTTTCCCCCTTCGTCTTCCTGTGCTTTCACGGATCGACGCTGGTCTCTCACTGGGCTTGCCTTCACTATTATGATTCACTAGTGCTCCGACGGTGTTCATGGAGATGCACGAAGGTGAGAGGGGCGCACTTCATGCGCCAACTCCTATCGTCAGTTCTCTATGTGCTTTGTTGGACCTATGGTTGCTGGTGCAGCTGAGTCCTGTGTGTGCGTCTGCTTGAGCTGACGCTGAAGCCTGGCAAAAGGTTCCTCTTCTCCTCTTCCTCGAATTGGTTCCTTCCCTTTTCGTGCGCGTTTTCTTCCTCTCTTTCTTGATATATACCTTTTCGCCGATCTCGTGTGGGTGGTTTCTATTTTCCTACATATATATATATAGCAAAACTGTCATCATGATTTTTCGTTCATTCTGCTTTTTTTTCCATGGCGGCGGCTTCTTTAGGAGAAGCGTTTTCGCCGCGGTGGCTCCTGTTCAAGTGCTGAACGCTTTTTTCTTGCAATCGTGCACGAGGCCCCCGAGAACGAGGGCCGCCTCCGTGCGTCGTATCCTCAGGGTCCAGCGGTGCCCGGTCTCTGCGGAGGAGCAGTCAAGCAGCCTCCCTCGCCCCCTACATATCCCCTGCGGATCCCAGGCCACGTCTGGTGTTGGCCGGGTCCAAGTGCCGACGACGTAGGGAGGCCGGAGCGATGTATTGCTGCTGCTGTCGGCGGCCAGGTGATGGCCAGTGTTTTGCTGGAGCGTGCGGCGGCCGTGCACACGCTTGTGCCATCCACATGATGGGCAGAGTGTCAGCCTGGCTCGAACGCAACCTATCACCCGACCCCCTCGCACTGACCTACTGGTGTGTGTGGGAGGGCGGGAGGCCTGAGGCGCGTGGTGTGGCTGGCGTTTGAGGCCGGGGCCGTGCTCGCACATGACTGCGTCGCCGCCTTGCTGTGTTTTGCGTGTCTCTGGCGCTGCTTTGGACCAGTCCCGTGGGGCCTGTGAGAGACTTAGTAGAGTGGCCCCCGACCCATGCGCTGTTTCAGAGGCGGCACGGTTGAAATTGTGCAGCTTCTGGTAAAAAAGCGTGTCCGAAGGTTTTGGCCACTGCCTGTTATCCTTGTTTCTTCGCTGTGTCTTGAATCCCCGAAAGCAAAGAGAAATCAGGGACTGTGCGCACGCTGCCGGGCTTTTTACAGACTGGGCAAGTGGCCGCCGTCCGGAAAACGCGTCCTGCCGTCTTCTGAGGGGTCAGGGACGGGGCCGTGATGTGCGCGGTCTCATGATCCAGCAACCCACCCCTTCCTTGCCTGCACGACCTCTTGCGTCTATCCTCTCCTCTGCTTGCACAGCGTGGCAGCTGCAATGCACACTCACACGCCCCTCTCGCTCTGTGCACTCACTCCTCCCCTCTCTTTCTGCAGACGACACGCCAGCTCAACAGAACGAGGTGTATAGGCTCATCGCCTCACCAGTCACCACCCCGACAGAGACCACCGCTGCCAAGCATGTCGGGCGCACCGCGTCCGGCAACAGGCGAATTCAGACGCCGTCTTGCACGGCTTGAGAGGTGAAATGCGGACTAGGCAGCAGAGGCACTAGCGCGCCGAAGAACATCCTGGCAGCCCTCTCCGCGCCGAGGAGCCGCACCAGCCGCAACAACAGCCCTCAACGAACTCCCAACACAGGGCTGCCCGTCGGGTGGCTCGGTGATCGGCCGTACAAAGACAAGACAATGAGATGCTCACAGGGGTGGAAGCTTGCCACGCGGGAAGACAACGCACCACGGAGCTGCAGTTTTCTTCTGCGAGAGTGCATGTGCCAACGCAGCTGTGTTGCACGTGCACACGACTTGCAGTGTATCCGCTTGGTTGCCCTGATCATGTGCATACGATGCGCACGACGAGATGGCACCCAGCCGACACACCGTCTTCAGGACCTTTCCGGTGTAGACGCGGATAGACGGATCCTTCGTTGTCAAACTCCGAGGGATCCCTCACACTCCCACGCAGCTGTGCGGGCCCGCGGCGCTCGCGCGAGAGCGCACGGAGTTGCTGAGTATTGAGAGTTTGAGGGGTTCGAGGCCGCAGTGCCACAGCAGATAGAAGTGTGTCGAGCAAGACGTGGATGAGCGGAGTGTGTGCAAGTACGCGGGGGAGAGCACGGGCGAATCCCTAGGCAGCGCACAGCGAGCGGGGAACGAAGGTTTCTTACTTCACCCGCCCCTTTCACGCTTAGCCGTGAAGGGATTCAACGCAATCTGTGTTGGTTTACAGCTACCACTGTCTCGTTTCCTTTTTGGCGTTTTTCTCAGCAAAGGGGTGCCATCTGCAGTGAGCGCCGCGGTTTTGCAAGCAGCCGTCCATCTTATCCCACCCCCTCCCCTCGCTCGCTACAGGCTTTTCCTGTTCCTCAGCCCCACATCTTCTTTTTCTGCCGTGCTCCTTGTGCTGTCTCTTCACAAAGCAGCGCGTTTGCGGATGCACTCATCGTGGTCTCGCACTGTTAATGAGGAGCGCAGTCCACCTCGGACAAAATCAAAAGCGGGGGGAGATGCTTACAGCTTCACCGACTCCTACGGTGAGGCCCATGGTTGTTAAGGCGGCGCCATTGATTTTTTTGTTTCTCGTTTCTTGCGTTTTTTTTTCTTTCGCTCGGTGCTGCTTGCATGTCCTGTGTTTCCACTTCTGCGGGTGTGCAGCTGCGTGCGTACCTGTGGCTGTCCCTCTTTCCCTGCTGTTGCCAAAGCAAACGAGTTTTCATGGCAACTGTCTGCTTTTTCGTTTACCTATGTGTGCTTTGTCTGTGTGTCTGTGTGTGAGGGGGTGGGGGGCTTGTCTGGCCGACTGCACGAACTCTTTTCGAGGTGTCCGCGGATACTATGAATGTGTTCCTTTTCCCTTTTCCCTTCATGCAGTGATCGTAGCCATGTGCCCCCTCCCCCAAAGCGGAACGAACAACAAAAAAGAAACGAGTAACGGACTGAGGAAGCGCAACACGAGGTGTGCCTGTTGTGCGTTGATAGCGCCCTACCGGCTTACGCAGTGGTGGCGTTCAGCTTGCTTGCCGCTCTTCTCCTTGTCTGTGTCCTCTTCTGCGCTGCCTCTCTTCGTCTATTTTTGTTTTGTGTTTCGGTATTCGTCTCGCCCACCTTGTCGTTCATCTTCGTTGTGTGTATGTGTGTCTTCTTGTCATTCGATGTGCCACACATGTGGTGACACGATCGATGCGCCATGCTGTTGAGAGTCTCTCCCTCTTTCGTCTTACCCCGACACGACACACACAAATGTATGCAAGCCCACGCGACAGAATACATGTCTATAGCAATATCTGCACATATCCATCTAGATAGATAGACATAGACGGATATGTATAAATAGACATGTATAGATCCATATTAATATGTGTATATATGTGCGTATATTCTAAGCCGTCGGCGCTGCAGAGGGCCGCCTCCTCAACAGCAACAAAAGAGACCGACACTCGCAGTGCGGTCATCGCGTCCGTGGTACTTCCTGTCCTGCGGCTCACGTGGGATAATGAGGCCTACCAAGGGGCGCACACACTGCCCCAGCATACAAAGAGTGCGCAGCGTGGGATTTTCGAAAACCGTGCTCTCTGCGTCTCTCTCCATTGGTGGGGTGCTGTAAGCCGACCCCGGGCGCAGCACCACTGATATTCGGAGGTATGACCTACCTTTGTACGCATGGCCCCACGCGCTGCTTCCGTTGCGATACGTGACGTGTCCGCCTGTGGCATCCGAGCCTTTTTTTTTCTCCCGCCCTGCGAGTCACACCGGCTTCTCCGCTTCCCTCTCATTCTCCTTCGCATCTTTCTTTCCTGACCTCACCCTTCTCCTTCACCGCGCGCCACTGGACTTCCAAACCGTGTCTCTGCACGCTGCGTGCCCAAACGTCATGATGACTGCATAAGCGCCTCCCGCTCTTGACCTTCATAGCGACCCCTCCTACGCCTCCCCGCTCTGCTGCGCACACGCACACGTCAGAAAGGAACGAAGTAGCGAGAGCAGGAAGCAGGTAGCACACCATCAAAAAGGGAAAAGGAACACTAATGACTAGCCTACAGAACCTCTTTGTGGCGAAGCTGCCACGCAACCTCACCGACGCCGACCTAGAGCAAATATTTGTCCAGTACAACCCGACCAGCGCCAAGGTAATGCTGGACGCCACAACGGGCAAGAGCAAAGGCTTCGGGTTCGTGCTGTTCGCCTCTGAGGACGCCGGACGCACGGCGTACGAGAAGCTGAACAAGACCCATGTCACGCTGCATGGCCACAACTTTAATCTCTGCATCTTCCCGTCGAAGCACGATGGCAAGGTCGCCATGGAGGAAAGCAACGCCCTCTACGTACGCAATATCCCGCTGAAGCTGTCGCAGGCGGAGGTGGAACAGTTTCTGCGCGGTTTGGTCCGCTCACCTACTGCGCGATGCGCGAGGACAACTTCGGCGGTAGCGTCTGGGTAGTCTATGCCGAGTTCTACAGCGTCGAATCTGCCAAGCGTGCCCTGATGAGTTTGCACGGTAACCGCACCTACTTCAACACGTCGGTTGCCATCTTGGCCAAGTACGCCGACTCCGAGGAGACGAAGCGGGAGCGTCGTCGTCGGCGCGAGCAGCAGCAGGCGGAACAGCAGCACCTCGATACGGTACACAACTTCGGTTCTCCAACGACCGGTCTCGACAGCAACAAGGGATTTGCTGTCCAGAGCCAAAACGCGCCACTCCGCCGCCCCCGCCCCCGCCGATACGTACCAGTCCTGGCCACAGCCGCACCGGGAGCACCCTCGCAAACTCCTACTCCGTCTCTGATCTGCACATGGAGGGCACCGGCGCCTCGCTGCACCCGCCGACTTTCGCCAGCATTTCCCACCACTTCGCCCCTGGCCGTCATGTAGGCGGCGGCCCACCGCCAGGAATGGGCCAGCCCGCAGCGCCGCCGGCGTCGTCGATGCTGGCACCGTCCACGCTCCAGCCGACGCAGGCGGTGTCCGGCCAGCCCCAACAATCTCCTACTCCCAACTCGGGGTCTTTCCTCAACGTTACTTTTAACCCCACCAGCGCAAACAACTTCGGCAACAGCTTCACCCACTACGGCGTCCTTGACCAGACACCGAGCCGCAGCTCTCCTGGTACACCGCTGAACTTTAGCTTTGGCCCGGAAATGGAGAACTCTGGGGCCCTCGCCAACGGCCTTGGTACCGGCAGTCACGCGATGCTGGACGCGAGCGGGCACGCGCCCATGACGCCGGTACGTCGCAGCAGCAACTTGAGCACAAGCGGCAGCTACCGTCACAACCCGTACGCGCCGGTCACGCCGGTGTCCTCAAGGCACAACTCAACTGGACCCAGCACCCCTTTAGTTTCCTTCATTGCGCACCCCACAGCACCGCTCGTGAACATGCATTTTGGGTCGTCGCATCAAATTCAGGGCTCGCCGGTGGCGCTCCACCCGCTCGGACCGGGCATAGGCGTCGCGAATAACCACTTTGCCAGCCGCGGGAACAACGCATACCTGGCCGCACCAGCGAGCCTCAACGAACTAAGCCAGTAACGTCGAAAACAAAAAGTGCCGAAAAAGAAAAATAGAAAGCAACATGAGCACGAGGATTGCCCACACCCGCGTACACAAAACGGGGCAGTAACGTATCCCGTGACGCGCCCACGCGAGAGGGAAAGGAAACGACATTGGTGGTATGCGTGTGGCGTGGAGAAGGCGCGTCCAGGTGGGGGGGGACGACGAAGAGAGAGGGCGCGGGTGAGCATCGAACACGCATGCGGGCCGAACAGCCTGTTCAAAGCACAAAGCACCGAAGATGCGCCGTCCTGCCCGAGGTGGCGGAACAAAACATAGCAGGCACCCGCGCTGTAAAGAGGAAGGAATAGAAATGTGGTGCCGAGTGCGGAAACGGATTTGGAAAGAAACCTGTAAGCCGGCGTGACCATCGCCGACGGCCTTCTACGGTCTGTAACAGGGCTACGAGGTAGGCAATCGGAGGGAGGGAGGCGAGAAACTACAGCGCACAAACAGATGAAAGGGGATGAGGAGAAGCCAAACTGTGAACAGACGCAACAATGCACGAGTGCTTCGACTTATTTGTATACAACTCCTTTTTGTTTGGTGTTCCTTGTGCGCTGCTGTGTAGTGTAAAGAGAAGTTGTAAGGTGTGTCTTACCTCCACTGCCTCCTCGGACAGGAAACAAGAAACTCATGAAAACGGCATCTTCTAGTTTGTGTGTGTGTGTGTGTGTGTCTACTTCGAGCTTCTCCGATGGCCTCTCTTTGTTCCTTTAATTTTGTTCGGCTCGCCACATTTTCGACCCCCCCCCGCACCCCCCTCTCCAAACCTCCTAGAGCCCCTCTAACGTCTATCCTCTGAGATCACGGAAGAATCCTCTTAAGAAAAACGCTTCGCTATCCGCTTGCCTTCTTTTTCTCCTGGGGCTCTTTCCTCTATGTGTCGGTGAAGCTTCGCCCCCTGCCGGGTAGCGTTGTCTCATCGTTATTAGTCTGACGTTCTTAAATGTCCATTCTGCTTTCTTTTTCTTTTTCTTTTTCTTTTTCAGTGCTTTACGTTGGCTTGCCTCCTCATGGCTCTCGCTCTCGGTCACATTCCTTACTGCGTGGCGTCCCTCCTCCTCCTCCTTTGTTTTCCCTTGCGCTCTTTTTGTCTTTCTCTCTTTCTCTGGTTTGGTTTGCTTTCTTTGCTTTACCTTCCACTCTTCCTCTCCCTTTCACCCCCCCCCCTCCCCTTCACACACACACACACACACACACACGCACGCACACACTTACTGTGGTCGATCGTGCATCTGCTCTGAGTAGACGCTGAGAAGTGGGTGCAGAGTGAGTAGTGCCGTGAAGAAACGCGCCCACAACAATGCATGGCTGACCCCGCATGACGTCGTCTTGCACTTTTCTTCTCTCCTCGTCCCTCTTCTTTGCTCCCATTCGGTCACTGCCTGCTCGTTCTTTTTTTGTTTTTGTTTGTTATTGGTTTCTCTTCCCCTTCCAGCTCCCTTTCTTTCTTGTCTTGCAAATATCTTTCTTCTGCCTCCATGACCCCACACGTCCACCGGAAGCTCACAAGAACGCATCGTACCCCTGGCACAGACACCTTTGCAGATGGAAAAGTATAGGTCGCGATGATTGTGCTTCCGGTGCACATCACCTTCTCTTTTTCCTTTGTCGATTTTACGCTGTCGTGCCGTTGCCGCACAGGTGTGTGTGTCTGTGTATGTGGGGTGGATGGATGTGTCTCCATGTCTGAGAGCGTGAGCCGCGGAGTTATCGACGACCGTCTCTAGCGTATTCCTACAAGGTGCTGCGAACACGAGCAGCCGTGCGCACGTGTTCCTTCTTTTCCACATGCCGGCGCCGGGGGTGGTGCCCATTTGCGTCTGCGGAGAGGCGGCTCTTCTCCGCGGGAGCTCGCGGGTACCGAACGGGGCAATTCATCGGCGCACAAGTGCGAAAGACGCAATTCGTGTAAGACATTTTCTAGACGGATACATATATATATATATATATATACCCAACGGGGTACAGAAGGAGAAGCACGGGAAGGGCGTATCTCGTGCGGAGAGAAGGACCACAACCCTGCAAACAGCAATAACAAAAAAAAAGAATGTCCAACACTTCCTTTTTGGAGTTGTGCGCATCGCTGTTAACTCGCTTCCGCTGTCCGGTGAATCTTGCCACGGAGGCGAGCAGTGTGCCCCTCCTCGACGCCTACATGAAATTCGACATAACGGCGCCCGTGACGGGCGCTTTGAACTCTGCGTTTTGTGAGAGAGAAGTAAAAAAGGTGCCGTTCCATACCACAACGAGTTTTCTTCCCTCCCTGATCGCCTCCCTGATGAGGAGGAGGGGGGGGGAATGGACAGCTCCGCGCGTCGCATCCTCAGGGTCCAGCGGTGCCCGGTCTCTGCGGAGGGGCAGTCAAGCAGCCTCCCTCGCCCCCTACATATCCCCTGCGGATCCCAGGCCACGTCTGGTGTTGGCCGGGTCCAAGTGCCGACGACGTAGGGGGCCGGAGCGATGTATTGCTGCTGCTGCGGGCGGTAAGGACGTGGGTGTCGTTGCGTCAGGGCGGCCTGAGACGCGTGGTGTGG
Source organism: Leishmania aethiopica (assembly GCA_003992445.1). Lineage (NCBI taxonomy): Eukaryota > Euglenozoa > Kinetoplastea > Trypanosomatida > Trypanosomatidae > Leishmania > Leishmania aethiopica. Next base: position 572,639 of record RZOE01000018.1, read on the forward strand.
GTGGCGTTTGAGGCCGGGGCCGTGCTCGCACATGACTGCGTCGCCGCCTTGCTGTGCTTTGCGTGTGTCTAGCGCTGCTTTGGACCAGGCGCATGGGGCCCGTCATCGGGTCGTGGGGTAGAATCTTGCTGAGTCTCATGCCCTATTACAGGAAACAGACACGGTGAGGAGGAAAAGGCCTGTAACGCCGTTGTAATTTATTATTATTATTATTTGCTTTTTGTTGTAGAGCTTCACCGTTTCCAAATCCTTCAAGATGGGTAAGCTCGAGATGGCACTTCGTGAAGGCCGCTGCGGCTCCGCGCGGGGACTGGAGAACATTTCTTATGAGAGTTTCCACGTCCTGACGATGTAGTGCAGGGGAGCGCTGCTGAATATCGACAAGAAGGGCGGCGCCACCGGCCCTGTCGCTGCTGCATGGAAAGAGGGGCTGACAGGGCCCCTCCTCAGGCCGCACAGGCTGGATGGTGAACTCGCGTCTTGCGGCCCCTGTGACGCTGACGAGCAAGTTGCGCAAGTTACTCGGGGAAAACGTCTCGCGACGACTGCTCGACGATTTGGAAGACGGGCTCCTACCACAGGAGTCTGGTTTACATCCTCAGCACTCCACTGGAGCCTCCGGGACCTACTGCTTCACAAAGTAGTGCAGCCCCAGCAGGGTAGCAAGGTGGGAGCACTGTTTGCGGACTCGACGCTCGCGTACGTGTAGCTCGGTCGATCACGGCGCTCTCACAACGCCAGTAAAGAAGTTCGGCGTAAACCCGTATCATACTCGCTGAATCACGGAATTCTCCGACGATCGTCGCGGCCGTGCTCGCTTCCGAAAGAGGGAGTCGAAGATGGCCAGGGTGTGCGTGCGGAGCCCCACAAGGATCAGCCGTAGGTCCTGTTCTCTTCATGGGTGCAGTGGGCTCGCTGAGCGTGGAGCTGCACAGGAGGCGCGGTGCAGTCCGCGCCTCCTTTGCCGATGGCCTCGCACTCCGTGCGCCCTCTGGAGAGAGGGGCATAGGTCACTGGAGCACGTGGTGGCGCTGAGTGCCCCCTCAAAGCGAAGCACGCACTCACGCCAGGAGGCTTCCCTGCGGATTTGGAGCGGGAGCTACACACGCCGGATGCAGCTGTTTGCCACGGCCCTTCGGCAGTTCCCATACGGGTGTACGCAGTGACGGACCCCTTCGGAGCCCAGCACGCAGTCACGTACCTCATGCGCAGCGGCCGCGTGCACTTCAACGCGTCCGCTCCCCTTGCCCGCGGTGGGCAGATGGTGCGGCAAGAATCGACATCAAGCCAGGAGCGGCAGCGGTGCTCTACGATAATACTGCATTCATGGGTGCAACGGCCAAAAGGCCGCAGCCTCCTTGCGTGTAGCTGCCGCACTGGGCGCGACGCACTGAAGCGGTGGCGCCAGACTGGCGCGAGGGCAAACGCATCGACCAAGACACACCAGATCAGGGGCGCTTGCAGCTACGGGACGCACTCTCCCTCCTCATGGCGCTCAGCACAGGCCCTACAGCGGTGGGAGATGACATGTGACGACGCATCTGGGCACAGTTGCTGCCTGCTACTGCGCTAGAATGGTGGTACTCCCACCCCTCCCAGCTTTTTCTGCGACGACGACTCACGAGGCGATGTGCCCGGTGTGCTCCGCGGCATTCGCGGGTCACCCGACGCTCAAAGCACGCCTCATTTTACGCCACGAGCTTGCGCGCGGGTAGACTACTACGCACACCTCACCCGCGCCACATGGGCTTCCCCAGCCCCCTCTCGGGTGTCTGCCTCTGCCCACTGTCTCACTCCCCCCCCCCACACACACGCACACATACACAACGACAAGCTGTGAGCTTATTGTGTACGGGCACATGTCTATCGACTGGCCTCCTCCGCCTGACACACCCGCTCGTGTCAGAGGTGAGTGGATTCAGGAGAGGGTGGCATTCCCCTGCCGCCACAGACTCATAGCAGCGTCCGAGATGTCGGGGCACATGCGGGCAAGCCGTCCAGACACGCCACCCTGTAAGATCTACGGATATGGTTGATGACAAGAGGAAGCCCTCCTCATCGGACAACAACGCCGTCGTGAAGCAGGCCTTGGGATACATACGTTCGAGCATTATGCGGACGGGCTGCCAAGCACAGCTGGTACGGTTTGTCGCATCTAAACAAGCCATCCAGAGCCCAAAGTAGCAAGATTGATCGACGAAAAAGGCAGGAGGAGGTGTACACCAATGAATGCCGCAGTGCATGTGTCCAAAGCACGCGGCATCTCCTACATGCGACCGGGATCGGCTGATGAGGCGTGGATGCCGGAAGCATAGCGAGAGCACCCCGGGTTGCGCCATTGGACTCTCCACATCTCGATGTGGAGAGTCAGCAGACCATGTTGTGGGATGCCGCGGTTTGAGATGACTGAGGGGAAGGCATGGCATACAGGCCGGCTGTGCAGAGGGCCATGACCTGAGGCTGATGAACTTCCTCTTTGATCTCGCCCGGCATGCGCCTAGCCCACCTCCTGTTATCTGCACGGCAGACGCCATCGCCTCCGCGCTGGAGCACGTCCCTGGACGCGGCCCGGCTTGGGGATCCAAGGCGTGCAGCCCATCCAGGTCTCCGTGTGGCGCCGATCGGGCAGCACGTATGGCACAGAAGGGATGAGGATGGTCAAGCAGATCCCGCCAGAAGCTTGACCGGGCGCAACGGCAGGACGGCTCGTCCTAGACGACCAGGATTCAGTTGCATTCCTTCAAGGGTAGGTGGACAGCTGTGGCCGTGGTATGCGCGTGCTTGCCGACTTACTCGTGATGTCATTGGACACACGTGAACCGAAGGAGAAAATGCCTTTTTTGTGAGTGTGTGAAGGTGCGTGAGTGTGTTTAGGTGGTCCTTTTATGATTGCGTGTGGGTGTTTTTTTATTGGTTTTCATGTAGGTGCCCGTGTGTGTTCACCGAAGGTGTTCGTGTGCGTTCGCTTCTCTTTCTCTGTAGTGCGCGTGTACTGCACCAAGTCCACATCTCTACTGCTCTCTGTCTCATTATTAGTATGGGCTTCGACGTTAGCGTCGTTGCCCCCGGTTGCTATGTACGTGCGTGTGGAATGTGGCGTCGGCCGCGGTAGCGAGTGATGAAAGCTGTTCTTGTCTTCCTGTATCTTTAACGGTCTTCGACATACTTCCAACATGGTGTCTTCATGTGTTATCCTCTTTTCCCACTCACATCCGTGGCTCGTGATACTGCTCTTACCCCTGCCGGTGCTGCTGGTGCTATCGCCCTTCTCTACGCCTCTCCGCTAGCATCTTCGCGTGTTGCTTTTTTGACGTGGTGTCAATTTCACCGATGCATGGCACGAAGGTGTCCGTGTAGCTATTTGCGGATGTCTCGATGTAGACTCTCTATGTAACACCTTCACTGCCGTGCGGAAAAGACTGCGGACCTGAATGGCGCTTTTCTCGTCATGCTTCTCTCGCACCCCCGCGAACGGGGGCCGCCTCCGTGCGTCGTATCCTCAGGGTCCAGTGGCGCCCGGTCTCTGCGGAGGAGCAGTCAAGCAGCCTCCCTCGCCCCCTACATATCCCCTGCGGATCCCAGGCCACGTCTGGTGTTGGCCGGGTCCAAGTGCCGACGACGTAGGGAGGCCGGAGCGATGTATTGCTGCTGCTGTCGGCGGCCAGGTGATGGCCAGTGTTTTGCTGGAGCGTGCGGCGGCCGTGCACACGCTTGTGCCATCCACATGATGGGCAGAGTGTCAGCCTGGCTCGAACGCAACCTATCACCCGACCCCCTCGCACTGACCTACTGGTGTGTGTGGGAGGGCGGGAGGCCTGAGGCGCGTGGTGTGGCTGGCGTTTGAGGCCGGGGCCTGGCTCGCACATGACTGCGTCGCCGCCTTGCTGTGCTTTGCGTGTGTCTAGCGCTGCTTTGGACCAGGTGCATGGGGCCCGTCACCGGGTCGTGGTGTAGAATGGCGTTGAGCCTCATGGCGTGTGGTATAAAACGAGTACTCTGAGAAATAAGTGACCCGTTCTCCTCTCCAAACGCTGAGCGTTCGGGTGACGCGGTTGTAGTGATGTTTTTTTTTTTCTTCACTTGACCTTTATCAAAAACTTACGTCGTCCACAGTCTCCCCTACGTTTTTTTTTCTGGCACGCCTCTCTCACGCACCGTTAGTAGACATATCTAGGTCTGATTTCTTTACAAGCATGTCTCCTAAAAAAAACGTGTGCGGTGGTTAGTGGGTAGGGCTGAAAAGGCGTCGTGGGTGCTTGTCAGCACTGTTTTCATCGATTTTGGCATGCAGGCAAGCATGGATGGTGTGCTCTGAATTTTTACAACTCATCGCAGTCAACGACGCTGCTTTCCAGAACGCCTAAGCGGATCCGATCGCTTTTTATTATTATTATTTTCGCTGCTGCTTTTCCCTCTCCGCGTATTAGGTCTCCGCCTTTGCTCTTGTCTCACGCATGTGATTGTTGATTTGTGTGTTTTGCTTGCTCATAATTTCAGCGTTACATTCAACTTTGACGTGTTCGTTTTTTTTTTTTCGGTCTCTGTAAGTCTATGTATGTGTATGTGTCTTGCGGAGGGAAAGGGATGTGGAGAACCTTGCGTGAGGAGCGGAGCCGTTTGCAGAGAATGAAGAACAGCGACGTGCTTTGGGTTGTCGACGCCTCCCTCTTCTCCCCGCCTTCCCCTTCACGGACGTCGTAAAATGGGACAGGAGAAAACACAAATGGATGGGCGCATGCTAAGACAAGAAAGCGTAAAGCTACGTCTTTCTCTGCGGCTCATCCGTTGGGGGCTTTGATGGAGCGCTTGTGCGTAGCTGTGTGTGCCTCTCCATCACGGCAGCAATCATGCCGTTCATTTATTCGTTTCCGCTTCCTTTTTTTGTTGTTGTTGTTGTTTACAGCATGCCTGTGCGTGTTTGTTTTTTGTTCGTTTTTGCAACAGCGCGCCTCTGCGAGGATAACGACATAACAGTGTTGTGTAAGGTGTCAAGTGACATTATCTCTCTCTCTCTCGGCCTTCAGACGAAGGGACACATAAGATGTGATCCCTTCCGTTGCTTAGTTTTTGCTGCGGAAAGAACATACACGAATTGCTCCCCCTTTTTTCCGTTGGTATTGCGTTCTTCTGTCGTTAATAATGCATTTTGGTGGGTGTGTTGGGCATGTATGCGTGTACAGGTGAGGTGGTCTGTGTATGTGCATGCGCGTGAGTGCGTGCTGACGCCCTCAATGCGCTCACGACGTCGACCTTGTTTTCGTTTCTCCTTTTCTCCCCCCCCCCCCATCATTGCAACGTTTCGATCCAGATCCTCGTCCATCCACCCTTCACGGCGTATGCGAACGTATTCACGGGGTGCGTAGGGTGTGTACTCAACGCGTGTGTAGGTGCGTGCGTCCCTTTCGGAGTGTGTATGTACACTGTGTAACTGGACATTGCATTTTTCCAGAAACGCCGAAACCGACCGAAACAACAGCAACAAAGGGCGCATGGCAGAAAACGCCTATCGTACCGACGCATGCTTTTTTCCCCTCCACGCACACACACACACACACACACACACGCAAATAATAAATATACGTGGCATTGAGGAAACGCAAAAGACAAGCCAAAAGACGAGTGAGGGATGGTTCAAGGCCTTCACGACACGGGCGCGTTACCGCTGAGCCTTGAGAGACTGTGCGGCACTGCTCCTTCTCGTGGATCAGTGTCTTGTACGCGCCAACAGCACACTGAAACGGGGCTAGGGAGAGCACGGAGTACCACGATAGCAACCGCTTTACCGGTTACTCGCATGTGCTGTACTCACTGCCCGTGATTGGTTATGGATCTTCCTTTGTGCCCTCCTCTTCCTCGACACCTGCGTCGGCGCGCTGCATATCAAGCCTTTTCCGCCCCCCCCCCCTCCTTCCTAATTTGAGCCCTATGTGCTCTGCAGCCATGTGCACTACTCTTCACATGATTGCTCTTCATACGCCCTCGCCTCCCTCAGCGGCGGAGTCATTGTGACAGGTATTTCGTTTTCTTGTTGAATTTCTGGCTGGTGAGGAAAAGTAACGCAGTTTTGTCACGCGCGCGCTGTTACTATTATTTTTTTCTTTTCGTACGTGTGTGTGTGCGTGTGTGTGTGTGTGTGTCCACTGACACATCACGCCATACGACTCTCTCTCTCTCTCGCATCTCCGGTGACTTTTTTTGTTTGAAATCGCCTGCTGAAGCTCAAAGGCCAGTCTTCGCCAAAAGCAGCGGTAGTTGCTCTGTGCTCTTGGGTGAGCTGCCTTGACCCGGGGGCTCTTCAAGAACACACGTTGATTTGCGATCTTTACGTTCAACGCGTGCTGGTCGCCGCCGTACGGCGTCACGCACTGCGAATTGCTCTTTGCCGTTGCCGGTGTGCCGCGCCAAGGCGACGACCTGTCGACCTTCGGCGTAGGTGAGCGGCGGCAGCGCAACAACTCAGCGAAGCACAGACACTGAAGCGGCCACCAATACATCTATGACCGTTGCCACATGGGCAAAAAGGATACAGAAGTCATGTATGATCCGGGGTACGACAAGGAGTACTACGGCGAGGACGAGGATGAATATGCCTATGAGGAGCAGGAGGCAGCAGCGACGGTGGTGCCGTCTGCCAGCGTAACGGCAGAGCCGAAATATGCGCAGTGCGAAGAGCGCACAATGGACGTGTCGGAGGTGCTGGCGATGCAAGGCGCCGTGGTACGAGAGGTAGTCAATCTGACCTGTCTGTCGACGAGTGCGGCCACGCTACTACTGCGCCGTTATCGCTGGTCGCGAGACGTCGCAGTGGAACGCTACTTTGAGAATCCCACTGTTGTGCTAAGCGACCTCGGAATCACGGAGGAGGCGTCCTTGCATGAGGCGACGCTCCTCCACGGTGAAGCTGGCGGTCCCATCGTGTGTGGGATCTGCGCCATGGAATATAATCCGCAGCAGGTGGCCTGTCTCTCGACGTGCCAGCATTACTTCTGCCTCGAGTGCTGGCGGGACCACATCAAGTCCCGCATACTCGAGAACCTCATCGGCACCCAATGCCCGGAGCAAGGCTGTTGCCAAGTCGTTGGGCTTTCCGTCATGTGCGAGCTCTTCTCCGAGTGCGACGACGAAGCACAAAATGAGGCGAGCAAAAACATTGTGAAGCAGATGCACCGCAAATACCTGACGAGTTTTGTAGAAACTTGCCCCACGCTGCATTGGTGCCCGAACCCGAAAGGCTGCGCCGCCGTGATTTACGCCCCCGTTCCACCCCTGCAGGGACAGGGAGTGCGGTGTCTCCTGTGCAACAGGTCGTACTGCTTGCGGTGCAGCTATGAGCCGCATCGACCAGCCACGTGCGAGAACATACAGCAGTGGAAGAACTACTGCTCCAAAGAAGGGGCAAACCTCGCCTACATTCTCAGTCGCACAAAGCAGTGCCCGGATTGCAAGAAGACGATTGAAAAGAGCGGTGGCTGCAACCACATGACGTGCAAGTGCGGGCATGAGTTCTGCTGGGTGTGCCTAGGCCCCTGGAAGCAGCATAGCGGAGACTACTACTCGTGCCGCAACGTGGAACGCCATGGGTCTGCGCTCTCCGAAGAGGCCGTGGGCGCTTCCAGGAGGTTCACGTATCACTACGAACGGTACACACTTCACCTCGACAGCGCCGAGCGCGATGAGAAACTGCTCCGAACGATGGTGAGCAACCCGACGATGCGAGAGCGACTGATCAAGGCTCAGAGGCGGAGCGATGAGAATCGGGCCCCGGGAGTGGCAAGCGGAGCCTTGAAGCAGGAGGACGTGCCCTTGGTGGACCTCACATGCGCCACATTGGAGGCCGTTTCGCGCGTCACCGACACACTGTTCACGGCGCGTGATATTCTCGCCCATTCGTACGTGGCGATGTTCTATCTTCGCGAGAACGGCAGCGAAGGGCAGCTGATGGCGCATCGCGTAGGGAAGCTGGAGGAAGCTACGGAGGCCATGTCCGGCTCCCTCGTAAAATTGTTCACCACTACGAGGTCACAGTTGTGCACATTTTTCGACGCGGCTGATGTGTTGGTGGCATGGATGAAGGCGCTGTGCGATGTCTAGCATCTTCCTACCAGCCAGTGTTGTTGGCAGCAGTGCAGGAAAAGGACAAGGAGCGGTGGAGGGGGACGGGTGAGCAGAGCGTTTTTTTTTTCTCGTGCCACCCTTGGTTCTCATCTTGTTTTGCCGGACCTTGTGATACCAATGCTGAGGTAGCCGTCTCTGCTGCCTGCGCTCGTTCACTTACGGCGCTGCACCCCTTGCCGTGAGCGGCCATTTTGCACCGAGTTGATGATGTCGGCAGAACCCCACCACTCCATGCATACACACACACACACACACACCACTCGCTCTCTCACTTGCCGTCACTGGAGTGGTCCTTCGTAAGGACTCTGGTAGGGGTTGCGTTACACGCTTCATTCCCATGTACAGCCCGCTCTTTCTCCGCATTGTTTGTGATGCCCTCTTCGGCGTTGTTGTTGTTTCTCTCCTCCCTCGCTGGGCGTCGCTGCCTTTGTGTACATTTTATTTCATCACGCCTGCTCAAGCAGTCATCCCTCTTCCCCCCCCCCCCTCTCCGGGCTAAACTCATCAACTCACCCTCTTCGTTGTGCATCACCACGCACACGCGCACACAACACCTCACCGTGCGCGCTGTAATGGCGCGGAAAGCGCGAGTACATGGCCCATGCTCGCTCTAGTCGTGAAAGTCTGTCCTGGCAGACGGTAATCGTGAAACACATGCCCTGCTGTAGCGCCACATGGAGATGGAGAGTGCAGCCCACGGCAGTGGATGGGAAGGCGCAGAAGTAAGCTGAAACAGAAGAAAGGGATCATGAGTAGAGAAGGGTGGGGAGCGTGGTGCGGCGGGAAGCAAAGAGCTTCAACGTGTTTCCCTCTCACGGAAAGTCAACAGAGTACTTGCGCGCTTCTGCCGCGTAAGATCATGGTGGTTTTGCGAAGGCGTAGTTTTCCCTTTTCGCGATCACGTATCGTGTCATCTTCCGTTTACAGCCCATTTCATTTTGGAAGATGTGTCTGAAGCATGAAAAGTGCCCGGAGGGGGGAGTGAGAGAGTGGAGGTGGGGCGATTCTTCCGCGTGCGCCTGTTGATCTCACCTGGTGTGCACTTGTCTGGTTCTTCCCTACGTTTTTTTTTCTTCTTGCTTCCGGATCGCTTCCCTGATGAGGAGGAGGGGGGGGAACAGCTCCGCGCGTCGCATCCTCAGGGTCCAGCGGTGCCCGGTCTCTGCGGAGGGCAGTCAAGCAGCCTCCCTCGCCCCCTACATATCCCCTGCGGATCCCAGGCCACGTCTGGTGTTGGCCGGGTCCAAGTGCCGACGACGTAGGGGGCCGGAGCGATGTATTGCTGCTGCTGCGGGCGGTAAGGACGTGGGTGTCGTTGCGTCAGGGCGGCCTGAGACGCGTGGTGTGGGTGGCGTTTGAGGCCGGGGCCGTGCTCGCACATGACTGCGTCGCCGCCTTGCTGTGCTTTGCGTGTCTCTGGCGCTGCTTTGGACCAGGCGCATGGGGCCCGTCACCGGGTCGTGGGGTAGAATCTTGCTGAGTATCATGCCCTATTACAGGAAACAGACACGGTGAGACACAAAAAGAAAACTTGTGTCTTGCGTGTAGCTACACAGACTCGTGAGCTGGATCTGCGTGCCGCCGTGAGATTCGAACGGTGCTCGTGCGTCTTGGGCCGAACGTTTTTTGAATTTTTCTGCTGCATGAACTTTTTGTTATTCTTTAAGGCGTACTCCTCCTCCTCCTTCCCACACACACGCACTCAGCAGCGTATACATGGGCTTGCAGATGCCATTTCGAGTGCACACATGAGCTTCTCCGAGCGCGCGGATCGACCTGTGGCGAGAGAGGGAGAGAGATGCGAACCTGCAATGCGCGGTATGTGTGAGGGGGAGCGAGAGAATGAGAGAGAGCGACCGGGGCCCGCTTTAGAACTCGTTTCGAAGTCCTCGTGTTGTTGTTGTTCAGAGGGAACACAGAAATGGCAAGTGAAAAAGGAAAAAGGCGACGGGGACGTCGTATGGCACGAGTCCTCTCACGAGAGCACATGAGAGAGGAAACGGGGAAAAGAAACGAAACCATCGAACGTCGGTTGCGGCCGTGATGCGTCTGCGCGCCCACACGCGCATACGCGTACAACAAAATATGTATCCGCGATATGCGACATGATGAGTGAACCTCTCAATGGAGAGAGAAGGACCCTGTTGGCCCAAGTAAACGGGCGAGGCTGCTCACTGCACGTCCGCTCTCGCTTCCACTGCGCTTCGCTCTCTCTTTCTCTCGCTCGCTGCTGCTGCTGGTATGACTCGCTCTCTGTTGGCAATCGTATTCCCGCGCGCGTTTTGTTTTTGTTTTTTTTCGCCCGCGTCTGCGCTTGCTGGCGATGCCCTCAACCGGTTGCCGTAGGCAGGCTGAAAGATGCGTATTCGACGCAGTAATGCGGGTCTTTGTCCTTGTAGCGGTTCGCAGCGGTGATGGCGGCGTAGCCACGTACCCACCCTCTGTATGGCACCTTCAGCAGTGCGTTCGCGCGCGTAGTGCTTCTTGCTATCACGCCACCTCTGGCGGATATCTGTGGACACGAGACGCGCTGTTTCGTGCACTTCGTCGAACGCATGTAGACGGAGCCCCCGCAAGCGTCCTGGAGAATGCAGGTGCAGCACAACGAGTAACGGCCGCCGCGCCGCCGCGCTTCTACTTCTTCTCGGCGCTCCTTGACGTGGGAAACAACGAGGAGGACGTCGACCTCGTCGCCATGCTGCTCATGGAACTGTGTGTTGCGTGGCCAAATGCCATCGCCGCTCACATGGAGGTGTGCCGTGTTTGCCGTGGCGAGCTGTCTCCTGTGCACGTATCGTCACCGCTTGCGGCGACCCTCGGCGAGGGTGAAGCCGACGAGCCCTCGTGGCAACGCAAACACTTCACGCGGGAGGAGGCACTGTTGGTGCTGCTAGCGGACGAGATCGAGGCGACAGCCGCGACGCAAGACGACTTTCTCACGCGGTGGGGCGTCCACAATGCGTGGGACCACCACAGAGCGCTGCAGGGTCGCAGTTGGTGGGTGAGCGGGGGTATTGTGGCCGTACTCCCTTCCGAGGCTGCGACCAGGCTTGTGGAACCCTTTCTGATGCTGGAGCTGTCGCGGATGGAGAAGGGGTGCCCGCAGCTGTCCCGCCATCCCGAGAGTTGCGGTGACTCGAGCCAAACACTTGAGGAGGCGTTGACGCACGCTATCCTGGAAAGGGAACTCTCACATAGCGTGAGGGCGTACCTCCGCAACGAGGTTGAAGGGCGAATAGAGTCCCGCCCATTGCATCGGATGACTGCGGTGGTGCCACCCGCGATGGCGCTATTTCTCAGGGGTGCGCCGTCCTCTGTGTTGCACGATTGTCTTCTCTACCACACCGTCGACTGTCCACTCTTCCCGGTGGAGGGCGGCAGCTGCGACGCGGCCCAGAGCTCAACAGATCGCGCCACTAGTCTAGTGGCCCCAGTGACTAGTCCCACTGCGTTCCGGCGGCCAGTGAAGTCAGGTCTATCGTCGACAGACCTGCTAGAGCGGCAGTGCCGTGTCGCTCATGACGAGACGTCGCGTCTGACGGAGCTGTTTTGCGAGTACGACCTGCTGCTTTCCGGAGACGGGTATGTGCGAGTCCCGCTTGCGCCCGTTTCCCGCTACGTTTTTACGCAGCTGCTGTGTCAGTCGGAGCTTCCGTCCGCGCTAATGCTCGCGCTTATGCGGCGGCATTCGGACGTCACACGCCGTGCATGCGACATGGGCCATCGCATCGACCCAGCCGCTGTGTCGAGCAGACCTCCCCCACCCACCGAGGAGGTGGTGCTGGGGATAAAGGTGACCTGGGCAGTGGAGCGCTGGACGGCCGCACTACGAAGAGGCTCTGCGGCGGCGCCACCTGTAGGCCTACCGATGTGGAATGAAGAGCAAAGTCTGCGGAAAGATAAACTGTGCCGATGGATTCACGAGCGCATGCGAAAAGCCAAGCGCGAGGCTTCCGAGCTGTACTCTCTTGAAGACGCTGCCGATACACGTGCCACAGCTAGAGAAGAGGATGGCGTCGCTCCGACGGTGTCTGCGCTCCCGGTCGCGAGCGGTGACACGGCCGATCCCCTGCGGCGTTGCCGAGGTGCCGCATTGGAGCAGCTGGAGCGGAGACTCTTCGCCCCGTTTTCATCCTCCTACCGTGGCTCGTCGACTGAGTGGCTTGGGCAAGCTCTCCGTGACGTCGCGAGAGAGCAAACGCACGCAGCATCGAACATGGCACAGCGCGACGATGTGCCGCATCCTATGCGGGGCCCGCCCCCGCGGCACGCAGAGCTGCTTCACCCAACGTGCTCGACAACTCGTCTAGTGCAAGTGACTCAGACGGGACGTCGGAGGACGGCTCAGATGGCGCAGGAGGCGTGGGCACCCCCACAGGGCCGGAGACGGAGGGCCTACTTGCACAGCTAACAGAGTTGGAGGTGGTGCTTCAAAACGAACTGGAAGGCCGGACAGCGGTCCCTCTCGCATGCGGAGGCGACAGTCGGACAACTGACTCGCGCCGCAGCGTCGGCGATGCTGTCACCGGGGACCAAGAGATGGATGTGACGTCATGGCTTACCGCCGCAGACATGCAGCAGGTAACCCGAAACGATCTTTTCCTGCGTCACGTGCAGCTCCTCGAATCTGAGATGGAGCAGGACCAGTAGAGGAGTTGACCGTCCGCCTTACCGTGAAAGGCCTACTGCACACGGAGTGTGGTGTCGCCGCCCTCCCCCCCCCCCCTTGCACTCGGTGACGCCGTTGGATGTGCCTTTCCTCTTTTTTTCTCGGCCTGCTAAGATGAGCACGCACAAGCCTACACAATGAACAGGTAAAGGAACAGCGCGGTAAGTTTTGGCGCCTGGCAATGCTGTCTTCCTGGGCGGCGCCTTTGGCACGTGTAGCGCGTGTCGCAAGCAGCAGCGTTGACTCTGCTTTGTTCATCCACCTGGCTTGGTGCTGTGTGCGTAGATTGCCTTGGTTCTCTCCAACGGTGCACACCCCATGGCACCGGTGCACGTGGGACCCCCTCTCCCCTCCTACAACTTGGCCTATCGCTCGCGGTGGTTGCTTTCTCGTTCACTGTTCTCTCCCTGGATCTTAAGGGGCGGGTCGAAGCGCTACCTGTTGCCAGTCGCATCTCCATTCACCAGCGCACATACCTCGCGACTGCAGAGAATAAGACGCGTGCACATATACAAAGGCAAACACGCCTGTCGTGACATAATCAGCGGTGGCCGAGTGTCAGCTCCATGCGCACACAAGCCTTTCGTTATTCGGTCTTTTTTTTTTTGAAGGAGGTCTTCTGTCGCAGTTGCGCGGCGCACCGGCGCAAGCCGCGTCTTGGCGCTCTCCTTTGTTGAAACGCTCCTTTCCGTGGGCTCGAGATGGCACACACGCACACAGACACACACGCACACACACACACGCACACACACACACACACGCACACACACACACACACACACACACACACACACACACACACACACCACACACACACACACACACACGTGTTTGTTGTCCGTTTGCCCTTCTGCGAAGTCTGAACGGCTTTGTGGAAGGCGATGTGGTCCGCGAACGTGAGCGTAGATGGGGTGCTACCGAGGAGCCTCTACATCACGCACGACGCTTTGTGGTGGGTGTCTGCGAGTGGCGTGCTGTACACTTGGCGGACAGGTCAAGGCGATGGTGAGCCGACAGACCCGGTTGCCGTGGCGCAGTTGGACCGCCGCGTGGAGTGCATGGTCGTTTCTTCAGATGCGTCGCTGATTGCAGTGGTGTCGTCGACCTTCATGGCACTCCTTGAGATCGAGCACACGTCGAGCCCGGCATTTTTGCGGATGGGCGACGCCGACGCACTTGGCGATGCGAGTCGCGATGAGGTCGTCATCACGGCAGAGGAGAGGAGGCGCGTCGCTTGCACGATTGGCGATGTGCGTGGTGTGGTGTTCAACAGTGACGCCTCTCTAGCGGCGGTGTGCACGGATTCGGCTCTCCTGCTGTTGAGTAACATTTTCGGTGACGCCACGAATGACGATGAGGACAGCACTGGACCACACCTGGCAAGCTTCGACTGCACCCATCTCGGCACGTCAACGCAAGGGTGTTCCGTCACCTGCTTCACTGGAGCACGACAGCTGCTCGTTGTAGACGATGTCAACCATCTCGTACTCCTTCGATGCCTGAGTAGAGAAGAAGAGTTGAGCGATGTAAGCGAGGACGCCCACATGCGCGTCGCGTGCCCACCAAACGCGTCACCGATGGCGGTGAAACTGCAGCTGATGGTGGACGGACACATATGCGCCCGCACCGCTCGCGTCACCTCCCTCGCCTGTAGCCACAGCGGCGTCTGCGGGGAAAGCTTAGTGGTGCTAGGGCTCTCCAATGGCACCGTGCAACTCCTGAACGGACGCCAACTGCAAGCACTGCGCACCTGGAATGTGCGGGACGCCATCACCGCCGCCTTCATTCGCTCCTCGGACGAAGCGGCACTCGCCAGCTCGCGTCGCCGAAGTGGACTGTCACAGGTTGCAACGCGGGATCGCCTCGGGATCCCAGATGCGGCGGCGTCTACTGCAGCGCCGCCGGCGGTGACCATCTTTGACGTCTGTGTCGGAGCTCATCTTATCACGGTGTGCACATCGCACGGCGTCGTCTACTACAGCAGATTCACGTTTCAGCTGGAGAGCGCCTACACGCAGCTCTTGACAACGGCGCTTGTGCAGGCAGGAGCGGCTGCTGCCGCACGGACGTCTGCGCTCGGCGACGTCGTAATGCGGGGTGGGTCGAATGGCCGTTGGGCGTACACCAACATGTTTGACGGTGTCCTCTACTTCTCTCGGCGTGACGTCGACACGCAGCACACACTCGAGGTGCGCTCGGCGGAGGGGAATGCGGCCAGCAACGACATTGTGCACGCACGTACCCCACTGCCAGCCGCATGGTTAGACAACGTGACCAGTGCAAGGCTTGCTCAGCGACCCTTCCTGTCGTCGGATGCGCGGCGGCGGCAGCCGGCGAAAGGGAGCGGTTACACTGACGCCCCGTGGTCTGTGCAGCAGGAGCGCAAGCGAAAGGCACGGGCAGCCGCGGCCCGCGACCGCAAGGCACAGGCATTCGGGGCAGTGTCAGCCTCGGCAGCAGCGTCTACATACGAGCTTCGCTTCCAGTACGACTTCGCCTCCATCTTCGGGGTCGGGCGTGCAACACTGACACGCATGGAGGCCTCCAGCTCCGCCTTGCGTGGCCTGCACACGCGTGCTGTCGTGGCGACCGCGTTTGCCACCGCCGGCGACGCCATCATCACCGCCGGTGCTGACGGTCGAATAAGGCAACTGAACTTCCCCATCGCGCGCGCAAAGGGGACGGACGGAGTCGCTGGACGCATCTTGGCTGGTCACGCCGCGGCTGTCACCGCAATCGATGCAAACCTGTCGCGCCAGCATCCCCTCATCCTCTCTGCCAGTGCGGAAGGCTGCCTCCGGCTCTGGTCACCTGGATCACGGGACACACCGCTAGCGGAGTGCACCGTGGGCTGCAGCGGCGGCAAGGTGGCGCGCCCAGCGCCGGGAAAACCGATTGTGGCAGCGCAGTTCTTCTACCTTGACAAGCTCTTGCTCTCATGCGCGGCAGATGCACTCGAGCTTCGCCGTAATGCTGGCGGCATGTGCTCTTCGCTGGCGACAGCAGCGCCGTCGAGCACCTCCGAACCTGATAAAGTTCTCTCACAAGCCCCTCTGTACAGGTTCTCGGTCGGCACTGGTCACTCCATAACCTCAGCTACAGCAGTGAACCACTTCGTCAGCAACCTTATCTTCCTGGCCACCTCCGAAAAGGAGGTGCAGGTGCTGGATGTGGCGGCGAACACGGTGCTCTGGCGCGAGGGGACAACGCACACGCGCGGTATCTACTGCGTCGCCACAGGCCGCACGAGCCGCTACGCCGCAGCCGATGTAGACAGCGGTGCCGCGCATCTCTTCATGTCGGCGTCGCTCGACAGCACTGCGGCGCTTTGGGACGTGCGCATAGCGAAGCCGGTGCAGCTCTTCACGCAGCACTCGAACACAGGCATTCCATCGCTGGCGCTGGAGGTTGCTCCCGGAATCGGCGTGGTAGCAGTAGCGAGCCAGGATAATGCGGTTTACATGTACGACCTTCGTGGCGGTTGCGGTGGCGTCGCTCTCGACGTGTTGCGTGGGTTCGACTCGTACGTCACTTCTCTTGCCTGGCACCCTCTCCGCCCATTCTTGGTGGCAGGGCTCGCCAGCGGAGACGTGCACGTTCTCCAACACGCCACGTAGACGCATGATGAGAAGATGAAAATGCCCGCAGTCTCTGCGGATGTGGTATGTGCCTACCGTTGCCCTTCACAGCGTGTGGTGGACAGTGAGGCCACGGCGGATGGTGTTTCTCTCTTTTTTTGTGTGCGCTCTTCCCTGTTGCTGCTCTGATCGGTGGCACCGTGAGGGACGCCATCCCTCGTTCACATGGGCAGACGCTGCCTGAAGCAGCGCTGGAGGAAAGTGTACATCGCATACCCGCAAAAAAAAAAAAAAAAAACATTATCCGAGTAAAAAGACGACGCATCCAAAGAGAATGCGACAGCGAAGGAAAAGCAACAGCACCGCTGCTGCTTCGAATTCTCGACTGTGGAGACGCGATGAACGGCGAAGCTTCACGGTTCATGGGCGAAGACATGCAAGCTCGGCTCGGCCACGATGCCGTGGAAGGGAAAAGAGAAACAAGCACCTCCCTCCCCATTCCTGTCCATGGCCCCCACCGCCTGGCCACCCTCTCGAACCGTCCGCTCTATCTTTCTCTCTCGATGCCCGCCGTCAGCCCACTGTATATAAACTTTCCTTTAGTGCTGAGGCATACCCGCACAACACATCTCTCTCTCTCTCTCTCTTTGTGCCCGTCCCGCGTCTGTGTGTCAGGCAATCCTTCTCCGCGCGCTCCCATCATCATTCCCTATACTTTCTTTTTTCGCGAAAACATCTTCTCTACGCCTGTGTGGGAACGAGGACCGCGTGTGGGAGATTTCTTGCGAACAGGCCGACGCCTGAGCACAGACCCGCACACAGTCTTTCCGATACGCACCTGTATCATTCTTTTAAAGCCCTTTTATAGCTCTGCTCGTGATTCTGCTTGTCGTGCACCTTCTCCATTAGTTCTCCGTTTCCCTTCGCTTCTTCCTCCTACGGCTGCTAGGTTGTCCGTGTCGCCGCTTCCGTCGCGTCGGACATTCAGGCTTTGACCGGCTCGTCTCTCTCTCTATTAGATGCATCTTCAGAGACACGGCAGCACGGCTGCGGTCATCGTCTGTCGTCTTTTCTCCGGTCGAGTCGTGTCTGTACGCTCGGTCGTGCCAACTCGTGGGTGCGCTGGCGCCATCCCTTCTCATACGCCTTGTCATTTTGTAAGCAGCACGTCAAGCACCGCTCGCGAACGCAGCGATGCCACGTGACGCGCCTGCCCCATCGTCGGCGCTGCGTCGGCGTACAGCGACATCTGCCTTAGGAGGTGACACACGGACACAAGAGCGCAGGCGGCCGAAGCCGATGCGAAAGGCATTGAAGCATTTTTCTGTCGCTACAGGGGCACACAGAAAGCCCTTGCTTCCGCCAGCCGCGTCGCTGCGCACGCGCTTCACACGTGTGCAAGAAGCCGCCGCCGCGCTTGGTCATGTCCTTGGTTACCTAATGCGGCAAGTGCTCTCGCTTTCTGTTCTCTTAGACCTCGCGCAGGGCGTACTCGGCCGTCTGTTCGCTCTCCTACGATGGCTAAACGACTACCCCGCTCGTGTGCAGTTCCGTCGCACGACGGAGCGCTTCTTGTCCGTCATGAATACGACTGAAAGCTACACAACCTTTGTCGAAGCCGCGGCGAGTCTGGACCACTACTGCGGTGTGGCGAAGTGGGCGCAGGACGCCCCTCCACTGGATCGCTGCAACGCAGTCGGCCTTCTTGTCGATGCCACCGCGGCGCAGCACCTCATCCGGACGAACAACTTGTACGCCATGGAGACGTTCCTGTGCTCGCTGCTGAAGCGCAACGCGCACGGTCTCATGGACGCATCGATTTACCGCTACTACAACAGCGCCCCGCACTGCCTCGAGGACTACACGGACAGCATCGAGTGCCTCATCATGGCCTACGCGGCCGGAACGTGGCATGGCGAATCTGCGGTGAGCGACAGCAACGGCGCTGCAGCGGACCGCGCCTTGCCTTCAGCATCGGCCGCGCCCGTTTTGCGAGACTTGCGTCCCTGCTGGGTGCGATTGGAGGCTAGCGCCGGCGCTGAGGTGCGGCCGCCGCTGCTTGCCGGCACATCTCCGCCAGTGTCGTCGGCGACGCACTCGTTGCCATCTGCGGCGCTGCCGGCGGTAGACGTGACGGCGAAGATTCAGCAGGTCTGGCAAGTGCAGTTGCGGAAGACAATGCCCACGATTCAAGCGCCATGGGCGACCGCCACTGCGGCACCGAGCCGGCAGCACAGCACATCCGCATCTGTGCACTGTCTCGGCAGCAGCGCCGCTTCCGCGGCAATACCACTCACAGACACAAGCACTGGAACAGTGCCCACTTGCGCCTCCACGATGGCGGGGGAGAAGAGCATCTTGTTCGCGGGGGATGGCGCCGCGCTGGTCCCCGCGCCGGTATCGTTCACCTTTGCGAATCCACAGACGAGCAATGACGCAAAGGCCGCAGGGATTTTTCAAGTGTGCCGCTGCTGTTGTCGCCTCTCTTGCGCACTGAAGACACGACTGCGGGGAACGCAACTGCCTCGCTGTCGTTCGGGGCGCACATGTCGATGGCGTCGCTGATCTCGGCCAACCCTATGGCCGCAGCGCGTCCTTCGCCGGAGGTGGCCCTGTCTCAGCAACTTCGCAGCTCCTGTGCGTCGCTGTGCCGCTTCCTGGACGGCTGTGCATCGCCGTCCGCATCACCGCAGCAGCACCACGCACATCAGCGGCGCTGCTCTGCGCACCACCCCGCGGTAGCCACAGTAGGGCATCGTCTCAAGGTGCTGCGAAAGGTGCTGCACTCCTATGGTCGAACGGCGCTCGTGCTCAGCGGCGGCTCCTCTATGGGCACCTACCACGCCGGCGTGGCCCGCGCGCTGCACGAGGCGGGTGTGTTGCCTGACATTCTCTGCGGCTCCTCGGCGGGCTCCATCATCGCCGCGATGATCTGCACCAAGTCGCCAGACGAGCTTCAGGCCTTCATGCAGTCACACGTCCTTTCGACCGAGGCGATGCACATGTCCCCGTTCGGCGAAGACAGTGACCTTCCTGGCAAGCTGAAGCGCTTCTTCAAGACGGGCTTCTTGATGGATGTGCGGTCACTCATGGGTTGCATGCGGGGTCAATGTGGAGACATGACGTTTCTGGAGGCGTACCAGCTCAGTGGAAAGGTTCTGAATGTGTCCGTGACACGTAGCCAGCAGGAGGGCATGCCGTCGGATCGGCATGTGCTGCTCAACTACGTGACGGCTCCGGATGTTGTGATTTGGAGTGCCGTAAGTGCCAGCTGCGCCTTACCGGGACTCTTCACAGCCGTTCAGCTGATCGAGAAGCCCTCCCTTGGCGGTGGCACATTTGCGCCGTACCTGCCGGGAGAGCTGTGGTGCGACGGCAGCATAGCTCAGGATATCCCACGACGACTGCTAATTCAGCTCTTCGGCGTCAACTACCTCATTGTGAGTCAGGTGAACCCGTACGTGATTCCGTTTCTACGGCCCCCCAAGTCGCACCACATCACCGCCACAAGCGGCTCGTGGCTAGCACGGCTGTGGTTTGCATGGGTGGACGTGTGCGGATGGGTGTTGACCGTCTTGTTCAGCGTGCACCTCCTTCCACGCTTCGGCCGCTTTGAAATGCTCTTCATGCTGTTTGCGCAGTTCTACAGCGGCGACTTGACCATCCAGCCAATCGACTCCGTCATGAAGGCGGTGCCGGACTACATGAACCTGGTCAACAATCCGTCGGCTGACTACATCAGTTACGTGGCGTCGCGGGCGCAGAGCCGCACGTGGCCACTGGTGACAAGGATTCGACTTGCGACGCGTATTGAGCGCTGCCTTCAGCGTGAGATACGTGCCTTAGAGGCGATGGAGTTCAGGGAGCAAACGACGTAAGCGTGCAAAAAGCGGGAGGAGCATTTCTATGGGTAGGCGAGGCTGACCTTTTAACCGAGATGTTTCTGCGATTGGCTTTGTTGTTTATCCGTGGCGTGGCGCTCGATCGCCCAACGTCATTGGCGGTTGCTTGTGTTTTTTTTTATTATTGGCTCGTTTCTTCTCCCCCCACCGCCACCAAAAGAAAAACGCAGATCCGAACCCTATCGAGGCCCTTGCGCTTTGGACGCACAGCGTGGACGCTGTACACCGACGGTGACGCTTCTCATCTCACCGCGAGAAAAGCTCTGCAGAAAACGGGATGGCGCAGACAGCTGCTATTGCACCCTTTGCCAACCTACATGTCAGGAGTGGTATGCGAATGGCGCAGTGCACGCTGCCACACGTCCTGGTCAATACCCGAGCCACAAATACGCGCCGGGATGGTTTGCCTTCTCGCTCTAACACTTGACTCTCTGGCGTGCACTTTGGTTATCGGCGCTACCACCCCCACCCCTTACCCATCGATGCCCACATACGCATAGACCAGAACACGTTGATGGAGATGACGCTAATCGGCACTAATTGAGCAGCAGCTGTTTTCCATCTCGCCTGTTGACGTCTTGTCGACGCTGATCGCTCGCCACTCGGCTAAACCACGCACACACACACACACACACACGTATATATATATAATATATATATATATATATATATATGTATATCGCGACTTCATTCACAGCACACGAACAGCGACTCAGAAGAACCTTTTCTTTGTTTGTTGCTCTCTTAGAATTCAAGCTGAGGTTGCGGTGAAGCATCCACAGACCTCTTCACCTAGCACGAGAGGAGGTAAGACCCCACCACCACCACCATTTTCACGTCCCCCTTCAGTTACCGAACAGCGTCCGACTTCTCTCTTTCTCTGTCTGTGTCTCTCTCTCTCTCGCTGTTTTGTTTCGACGTTGGTGGCTGTATCAGACCTCCTCTCCTTCTTTCTTCGAGCTTAGAGTTATCATAGATTCACGTTCCTCATTTTCGCGCGCTCTCTTTTCGCTTGGTGTCTCCTTGCGTTATCCGCCTGCCTCAAGGAGTGCTGGCAGGCACACGTTCTCGTACGTACTCTTTAGACCTTTGTCTTTTGTTTTTTGTTGTTGCTCGCCGTGTTCGCGTCCCTGAGAGTACGGCGGCAGCTTTTTCGCAAAGATATTCCGAACAATTTGGCTGATTTGCCGTGCACAACGCATCCTATTGTGAAAAGCATCCTCGGCCTTCGTGCTGATGTGGTAAGCTTGTTCTCAAGCTTCGATCTCGTCCTTTGTGTGCGTGTGTGTTGCCGCTCTCCACTGTAGGCAGGCTCTTTTTCCTTGGGCCCTCTTTCTTTCTGTGGCTGCCTCTGCGCGTGGTC
Source organism: Leishmania aethiopica (assembly GCA_003992445.1). Taxonomy (NCBI): domain Eukaryota; phylum Euglenozoa; class Kinetoplastea; order Trypanosomatida; family Trypanosomatidae; genus Leishmania; species Leishmania aethiopica. Next base: position 594,266 of record RZOE01000018.1, read on the forward strand.
CTTCCTCTTAAAGAGTTGCCATCAGTGTTCAAGTCCCTCTTTTTTGTTGGTGGTGTTTTGTGCTTCGCTCGCGTTGATTGACGCTTCCCGGCGTACACCCAGACATCAAGCGAAGCGTCACCACTCGCGGACCCTCGAGAAATGGAGGAATACAATATTAAGCGGAAGATCGGCGATGGCGCCCAAGGTGTCGTGTACGAGGTGGAGCATCGCACCTCCAAGACGAGCTATGCGATGAAGGTGATCTGCTGCACCGACCAGGAGCAGGTAAACATGGCACTAAAGGAGATCAAGGTGCTGCTGCAGCTGCGTCACCCCAGCATCGTCTCTTACGTTGACTTCTTCCTGGTCTTCAACAGTGTCAAGCTCCGCCGCGAGTTCGCCGCACAGAGCGAAGGCGCGTGTGGCAGCGGAGGATGTGGTGACGGTCAGCAGCGTGAGGCGAGGGTGCAGCGAGAGCAGGACAGCCTCTTCCTTTGCAGCCTGTCGAACAGCGAGCACCACCACGGCTGCGCCGCCGACAGCGGATGGAAACCGGCGACTGCAGAAGCCTCGTCGAACGCCCCGACAGGAAAGCCGCACAGTGGCGCCACCCGCGTTGTTCCGACCTCGCTGCTCAGCAAGCACCGGCAGCAGGCAGGAGCGCACTGGCTCGGCGAGGAGGAGATCGCCGTGTGTCTCGTGATGGAGCTCTGTAGCAACGGTGACATGCAAGGGCTCGTGCGGGAGACGCGACAGGAGTTCATGAAGACGGGTAGCCACAGCATCACAGAGGCGCAGGCGGTGTCGTGGCTCGAGCAGGCTGCGGCCGCGCTACAGTTCATTCATGATAAGGGCTTTTTGCATCGCGACCTGAAGCCGACGAACATCTTCTTCGACGAGTACAAGAACATCAAGATCGGTGACTTTGGCCTGGCCGCGACGGTCGGGCTTGGCCGCAACTCGGCGGTGGGGACGCCCTACTATCTAGCGCCAGAGCGCATGCTGCAGCAGCGCTACGACGGCAAGGTGGACATCTGGGGTCTCGGCGTCGTCTTGCTCGAGCTTCTGACGCTGCGCGAACAGCCGATCAACAGCATGTTGCTAGAGAACCCGAAAGTGGTGGACACAGTGATTCCGCAAATCACCAAAATGGGCTACTCCACCAAGCTGGCTACTCTGCTGCGGGACATGCTGCAGCGCCAGCCGCAAGGCCGCCCCACCCCGTCCTCTATTTTGCACCGCTTGGCGAGCATCACCGCCACCTCGCCGCACCCCGGCATGTCCGCGACGCTCTTCGCGGGGATGAGCTGTCCGAAACTAACAGAGGCGCTCTGCGACGTCTGCGAAGTCGAAGTCGCCGGCGTCATGTGCTCGAGCTGCAAGGCTGCCTTCTGCGCCGGATGTGATCGTGCCCGTCACAGGCACCACTCGCGCCAAAGCCACGACCGCACGAACATGTCGTCTATTGTGAACAGCATGAACGGCGCCTCCTCCCTGCCTCTGTCGGCGACGCCGATGCAGCAGCAGCAGCAGCAGCAGAAAACGCTGTCCTTCTCGCGGGGACCCTCGCCGGCAAACACCTCAGACCAGACGCGGGCGAGCATGCAGAACATCGTCGTCTTTCCGTCCAGCAACACCAGCCACTCCCGCACGCTGCCGCGCGAGCGCGAGATGAACAGCAAGACATTCACCCGTTTTCAGCTGGCGCTGCCGGGGTGTAGCGTATCCATGTCTGAGTTCTCCATGGCGCAGGGGTTGCAGGGGCGCCGCGACGGGTCTGGCATCAACGCGGCCGTAGCAGAGACGGTGCTGCGTGTCCCAGATGATGTGCCGAGCCTCGCCCTGGCGTTACGGGTGGTTGAGAGCATGCCGCACATTCGCAAAATCCTCGTCGCCGGTAACACCACGCACACGGTGCCGCTTGTGCTCACATCACGACTGCCGGACAGCATCAAACTTGTAGGTGAGTCGCCGCCGCCGATGCTGGAGGTGGCGGACAGTCCCTTTGCGTTGCACTGCCACTCTGGCAGGGGTAGTGTGGAGAATTTATCCTCCGCCATGTCGGCCGCTTCCGCTCCAAGCTGCTCAAACTGGACGCAAATCTCCACCAGGCAGACGCAAACGCAATGACATCGGCGCCTGCAAAAAAGCCGTCGCGGCCGACCGCCGTGTCTATCACGGGAGGCGAGTGGAGGCTGCACCACTGTCGCATCTCGTGCGTCGAGGGAAGTGGCGTGACGGTGGGCGGGAACAAGCACACCCCCTCCTCTTCCACCAACGGACAGAACACCTCCGCGACCGGCGCGCGGTCGTCACGTCCGCCGCCATCTCCGAGCTTGGTCGTTCGCTCAAGCCTGGTGAACAGCGCCGAGGAGGGTGCAGAGGACGCTGACGTCATATCCATGGAGCCGATCATAACCAAGTGCAGCTTCATCGACGTCACCGCCGCCGGCATCGTTCTCATGGAAAAGTCGCGAGGCCTCTACGAGGGCAACACGTTCTCTGGCTGCGGTTTTGCCGCTTTTCTGCTCCGAAAGGATGCGACGCCGCGCATTCGCGCCAACCACATCACCGACGGTGCCGAGGCAGGAATCTTTTGCCAAGATGCCTCGGGGTTGATGGAGTACAACGTGATTGCGCAGAACGCGGGCTGCGGCATCGTCGTTAAAGGGGCGTCCGCGGTGCCGGTTATTCGCAAGAATCGCGTTCTGTCCAACGTGCAGGCTGGTGTTTTCTGCTGCGACAAGGCAGCGCCGTTTGTCTCCGATAACGAGATTCGCCAGAACGGCAAGGCCGGCGTGTTGGTGAAGACGACCGCCGCACCGAAGATCACCCGCAACGTCATCGAGAGCGGCAAGGAGGCTGGCATTTACGTCTTTGAGAAGGGTGCCGGCATCATCGAGGAGAACCGTATCCGCGGCAACCAGAACGCCGGCCTGCTTGTCACCACCGGCGGCAATCCGCACGTCATCCATAACACCATCACGAAGAACGCGTACGAGGGGATCTGGGTGTGCAAGCACGGCGGCGGCACCTTCTGCGACAACGATCTGCGCGGAAACACAAAAGGGGCCAAGGACATCGAGGCGGACAGCCGCGTCACATGGGTGGGTAATGTCGAGCAGTAACAGTTCACGTTCCATCATAGATGTCGGTGAGAGAAGTGGATCAGAGCACTTGTTTGTTGCCGCTGCTGTTCTTGTTCCCGCCCCGTTTCGTGTTTCAGCTGTATTGCGGGCGGCAAGACCTGTTGGCGAACCATCCCTCCCCGTGTTTTCACGACCTCACTTGTTGCTGCCTTTCTCTTTGGGTGTTGGCTGTCTCTAGATTTACTTCCCTGTTTCTCTCTTCGGATGCAACTCTCGGCGTTTGTGTGCGAGGTGTGGTAGAGAAGTACCGCCTTTTTCGGTGGAGCGACTCTTTGCACCCATACGCCCCGAGATGGACATACCACTTTGGTGTGTACGTATGATAATGTCGAGGGTGCACAGTCCGTGCTCGACAGCGCTGTTGCGTCGCGGCCATTGGTGAGACTTTTTTGTTGTCCGTATCGTCTGCCATTGTCTTTTGACCTTCTTGTTGCTTGTGTTCTCTGACACACACACACCACACACACACAACCTTCATACAGAACCCAGCACGCACACTGAAGCATCGCTGCTTGCCAGCGTCCGCTTTCTGTGCGCCATGGACTCATCCCCATCGTTGCCTTTTTCGTTTTTTTTTTTTTTTGGGGGGGGGGTTCTTCACGTATCTCCCGTACTGTCCTTGTTTCACCTTTAGAGCAGCTCCTCTCCACTACCACCACTCTCTCCTCCCTACATCGTACCCGCACGTATCTCACCATGCAAACCTCTCGCTATCTTTTTTTTTTCGCCCACTCACAGTGCCCCAGGATTTCATGTGTACAGCGCTGTGCATATGTGTGGGGCGTTGCCCCCTCCCCTCTCCCTCCCTCCTCCCTCTCCTCTCCATACCACCACCACCTTTTTTTCTCTGTGTCTTGTCGTCGTGGAGGTTGCGTCGGCCTCTTGCTGGGTGGCTCCTTCTCCCGCCCACACGGTCACCGCTACCACCCCTTTTTCTTTCTTTAATAGATGCCTCCGTGTTTTTCTTTTCTCCTTTTTTGGAGGAGGACGCGCGCGGTGCTTGCGGTGCAGAGAGGGAGGGTGCCCACGGAGGCGATCCTCTTGTTCTTGCTTGATGCCCAGCGTGTGTGCGCCACGGCTCTCTGTATCTGTCTCTCTCGGCCAATCCAAAATACTGAGGCGCACTCGGCACAATCACGTTTTGGTGAGCGTCACAAGCGCCTTCACAACCGGTGGAACACAGAAAAGAGAGGAAACGCAAAAGCGATCGCCGAAGCATGGCAACAGAGGAGGAATTTGGACGGAGTCGCCAGGCGGGGCGTGCCCAGCAAAGGGATGGAGTCGAAGAGCCTGCCACGACAAGTGGAATCTTGTGCCTGCTCCGTCTCTTGCTCTTGTCTGTGAGGCAGACAATGTCTGTGTCACGCGCGCTTCATGTGGGACGGCTGCCCATGCGCGTGTGCGTGGGTTCAGGCGCGTTTGCTCATGTGCGCATAGCAGACGGCCCACAGGGAATGCGCCGCCCTCCCCTCCCCCACTCCGACTGCACACTCTTCTCTTGCGTTGTTTCCTCTGTTCTCCTCTTTTTCGCGTTGCAAGCGCCATCTCTTCCTGATACCCGAAGGCCTCTCTATCTCCCCCTCCCCTCCCCTCCCCCTGGCATTACGTGTCTTGTGCGCAAGCGCGGCGTATGACCGTCGCCGTCGAAGCCTGGTTTCTGCGTTGACGGCTGCTCTATTCGGGTTAAACATAGAGCAATACGCGTATTCATATTCACGCATGTCTTGTAGAGGGACCATGTTCCAGCTCGCCCTGGCGTGTGGGCGGTCAAGACCGCCCGCGCTCCGGGTGCCACACAGGCGGCTGTTCAGCGTATCGCACACCCGCCTGCAACCGACTGACGCATCATGGGCAGCAGACGATGATAACTTCGTAGACATTGACCGTCTCATGGGCCTCACCGCAGCGACGCAAAACCCTGCGCTCGAAGGAGGCACGGCTTCGCCCTCGAGCAGATGGAGAGACGCTGCAAGGAGCGAGGTGCTCGGCGTGGTCCGTGTTGTACCCGAGGAGGAAGACACACGCTACTCACGTCTTCGCATTCCACTGGGCGCAGACGAGACGGCAGACACGCGGCCACGGGCTAGCACGCGAGCGAGTCTCATGCCGGGCGAGGAGGCAGCCTACGCAGACAAACCTGCCGACGCATCCGCTAACGCAGCCGTCGAAGTATCTTCTTTGTCGAACGCAATTCAAGACGCTGAGGCCGCGATGATTGCGCATGACCCTCCCGAGGAGGGTCGACTCCCCGACCCGTCTCGCCTCCCGTACGATGACGAGCGGTTTGCCGAGATGCTGCTCGCGATGGAGGTGAATGGCGTCATTGACGAGACGTGGCAGGACGCCAAAAAGGCGCGAGTGGAGGACGTGAAGGAGATTGCCGACATTTTGTCGTCGCTGAAGGTGCGCGATCTCTGCTGCATCGATGTCTCCGAGAAGACTTCCAACTTTGACTACATGATGTTCGGCACGTGCGAGGGGGCGCGGCACATTCACTTGGCTGCCTGGGCCGTGCAGGACGCAGACAAGGTGCACCGCATTTCGAAGATCAAGCGCCAGCAGACGGACGAGTTGTGGGAGGTTGTGCCGGTTGGCCGTATCGTGGTGAACCTAATGGTGGAGAGTTTCCGTGAAGAGATGACGCTGGAGCGCAAGTGGGCGGTGACACGCTCCATGGACCCGTTGGCGGCCGCAAATGCCCCGATCAGCGAGGGGCGACAGGTGAAGGCGCACGGACTGTGGACGCTGACGCTGAACTTGCAGGACCTCGAAGACTTTGAAGTGGACTACTGCAAGGACATCCTCATGCGGCAGATGTAAAGCAGTAGGCCCACTGAGGGGAGAAAAGAATAAAGGAGGAGGCTTGGTTACCTGGTGACACCGCTGCATGATTTGGTGGCATGCGTATGTGCTGAATGATGACTGCAGATGTTCAATGTTGGCGCGCGCTCTCTCCTTCATTTTCCTCACATGAATCGTGACCATGATGACGCCGTGTAAGCGTAAAGAACAGCCCGCCCCACCCCACCCCACTCCCAAAGAAAAAATAAGCGGCCAGCGCCACCAGTAGGCTGTATCGTATGGACGGAGAAAGGTGCCAGCGCCCTCGTCTGAGCCCTCCCCCCCCCCCTCTCCTCCTCTGTCGACCTCATCGCGGTAGCGCGTGAAGGTGGCACCGATCACTGTCGGCGCCATATATAGCTCGCTCGCGTTTGAGCGTGGTAGCGTCCATCGAGCTCATGCCCCGTCCATGACTCCCGACCTTTCCTGGCATAACGTCCTTCGCTCCCTCTTCATCCTGGTCCCTCTTTGCCTCACATGTGCGCGAATTAGAGTGAGCCCGGTTCACTCCTCATCTAATTACGAGATCATAGCTGCTAGACTGGAGGACGAGAGCATCCATTTCCTGTAGTTGCCGTTGGGCTGTCCGCTGCGTGTGTGTTCGCATTCGTTTCTTTGCGTGTTGTTGTTTTTCCTTTGAAGTTGCCTAGAGGCGGCGTGCGTGTGTGCTCCGTCGCTCATGCGTGAGGTTGACCTCCTCTCGCACCACCACCCCTCCTCCCTCCCTCCCTCCCTCTCTTCTCGTTCTTTGCAAAGCGTGTGTTGTTGCTGCTGTATTTATTTTCTTTCCCTTCTTTGCCCTCTGCTCAGTTTTGTGTGCGTGTCCCTGCGACAGTGGGAATTCCTGCGACTCCACCAGAGACCGCCTCCCTCTCCTCTGTGCCGTTTGCTCCCCACCCGTCGCACGGCCCGTTGATACACGGCACGGCGCTCACTGCTGCTCATCTCACATCTATTGCAAGCATTGGCGGCCCTTTTTCCCTTTCGGTCTCCTTCACATAGACGGCACGTGCTGCGACGAAAAAAAAAAAAAGAAGCGGCTCATTAGAATCACGCCGAGACGCCGCCCCGCACTGCCTTTCCCTCCACCCTCCCACGGCCCTTGTCATCGCCTCAGTAGTCTGTGTGTCCACGTACACACGCGGATAGAACCCAACGGGGCACAGCGGTGCGGAGGCAAAAATTGTTTGTTTTGCGTACAAGGCTGCACTCGTCGATACACAGCTGCAGACCATTCTGAGAAGAGGAGGAGAGAAACGGAGCGGTTGAATCGGCCATCCTGCCCTTTTCGTCTGTCTCTCTCCCCGGCCCATCTCTGTGCGTTGGTCTCTCTTACTTGTGCACCTATTATTGTTGCCCAGAGCGGTGCTTCGGCGTATGCCCAGCATGGACTCGCTCCGCACTGCCGTGGATAATGCACCGCTTCTGGTGAACCTGCTGCGCCTCATTCGCGATGCGCGGTCGCCCAACTACAAGGACCATGAGAAGGGCCCCGTCACGTTCCACTTCGGCGGCCTATCGATGCGCGATACCGGTAGCTACGAGGAGGCGGAGGAGCTTTGGCGGCAGTCCAGCTGGAGCAGTGGTGCCCTGGCACCCAACGCCGCCGGCCCCTTCCGCGGCCCGCTTCACCTCGTCGTCTATCTCAACCACTCTCCGGTAGAAGTGTGGACGCTGCAGGACTACCGTGAGCCGGCGACCGACCACTCTGTGCCGCGCGACTTTGAGCAGCTCGAGGCCCTCAACACGCTAGTACGTGTTCTTTTCGCCCACCTGCGATGTCAGGATATCTACGGCGTCGTGCTGCAGAGCTGTGTCACGGCAACCGACGACGCCAACAACCACTTCCCCGCTTCCCCCAACGGCAATGTCAGCTCGCCGCCACACTCCCCTCCGCCGCTAAACGCGTCGCTGAGCAGGGCACGTACCCCTCATTCGCCAGCTAACCATGTCTCGTTGCGCCTCTTTCGGTCCGCCGAGGACTGCCCAACGATCCCAGTGCACGCGCGGCGACAGTATCTCTGGTCCAGTGACGACTTTGTGCGCGTGGACGTGACGATGGACCGCACATGGCGGCACCACTCTTGGGTCCAGCCTGGCACGCAAGCCGCCTCGCCTGTGCTGGCGGCCGGCGATAGGGAGAGGGACACCGCGGTTTGTGCGGCAGGAGAGAGGTCGTCGCCGATCCGCACTGCCAGCCCTGGTTTGCGTCGCTTCGGTAGCGAAGGCGATACCCGCTCGCAGTCGATCTCGCCAGAGGCCATGGGCTCGCTGGACAAGTCCTCCTTGCCCACCCCGTACCTAGCACCGGCCGCCACGTTGGCCCTCTCGTCGCATCTCTCTCGTAGTCCTAGGACGAATCTGTCTCCTCTGATGCCCGGCTCTCGGCTGTCTCCAGCGCAGGGCGTCTCGGAGTTTGCCCTGCCACCCGCCGATGTGTCGAGTCCGTTCGACTGCGATCGGTCGCGGCAGTCGCGTTCGAGCCCTCCGATTGCGCATAGCTGCGTCTTCGCCAGCAGCCACCCAGCAGGCGGCGGTGGAGCAACGTACACGGCCGCCGTAGGGGCTGTGAATCAGGTGGAGGATGCGGTGTGGTTGTCAAACGCAGAGCACGTGCGCCGCATGGGCACGCTCGTCTGCTCCCGCAAGCAGTCACCGTCCGCCTCTTCGTCGCCCGTGACGGGGAAGAAGTCCAGAAGCAGCTTCACCAGCCAGAAACATGAGATGGGGTCGCTTGTGCCCTCCATCTCCATCGGCGCCCTTTCCGGCATCGGTTTTGACGGGCGGTTGCTCTCCAGCGATGTGGATCTGGAGGACCTCGCAGCCGAGACCGCGTCGGCGGGAAGCTCTGGAAGTGTGCCGAACAGCGCGGCCATGGAACAGCTGGTGTCACTTCTCGGTCTCTGCTCCAAGGTCAAGCTACAGCACGTGCCGTCAGCCCCATTTGGGGATTTGGTGCTTTCTCTCAACCTACGTGAGGTGCCCTAACGTGTGGAGAACACGAAGCCCGAGATATATGAGGGTTCGTGACGGAGTGAGGGTTCTTGTGGGTTTGGGGTGGGGATAGGGTTTGGGGTCCGGTGGTGCACTCTCTGCTACATGTTCGTCATGACACGGTGCGTCTCTTTCTCCATCCATGCCGCTTTCCGCAGAGGACGCCTTTCCTCTCACGATCGGGATGGCGTTTCTCTCGCGCGTTCGAGTGAGTTGTCTGCGTCTGTGCCTGTGTGCTCTTCGTACCTCGTTTTTCACTTTTCTTCTCTCGCGATTCGCTTTTTTGCCGCCGCTTCGGGAGGCGTGCGTGTTCACGTGTATGCGTGTAGATCTTCGTGGGTGAAGGCACATGTCCCCCCCCCCCTCCTTCTCCTCCTCCCTTCTCCCATTGCCTTCCCACCCGTGCTCCCCTCCTCTGGCCATCGGTGTGACCTGTTTTCGTTGTTCTCCGTTTTGCTTCGTCTTGCTTCATCCTTTACGACGCCTTCCCTCATTGTACGAACCCTTGTGCACGCGTGTGTGTGCGTGTGTGCGCGCGTGTGTGCGTGTGTGCGCGTGTGTGTCCTTCTCTGTATTTTTGCGTTTGCGTGGGTTTGTACGGTTTCTGGGCACGGGCACGCAGGGATGTGTCGTGCTGAACATCCTTCGTATGCGTGTGCGGCAAAATAAAAAAAAAAAACGAAACCGTGAGCAGCCAAGTAAGCCAACAAAGCAACGACGACAAAGAAGAAAAAAAGGAGTGTGGACGCGGTCGACGCAAAAAGCAGCAATTGTGGTATAGGGCTGCATGATCGGCACGGTGACGACTGCGATCGTTGCATGAAGGGATGGTGCCTTTCTACCTTGGCCCGGTCATTGGGCCTCTCTGTGTTGCAAGTGAGGCTGTCATTACCACGTTCTATCCCTCTTCTTTCTGTTGTGCTTGCCCTCTCCCTCACGTCCACACACGTACTTCGTATGCCATGGCAACCGTCATCACCACCACACGCTCGACGATTGCTTGCCCGCCTAATCTATCACCTGTCTATTGGACACTGACGCTTGGCTCGTTGTCGCCCAGCAGGGGACACATCCGATCCGGCTTTTTGGTCTCTCTGCCATCCATTGCACGAGAAATAGCCAAGGTATAGAAAAAAAAAACAGCAACACGTCTTCACAAGCGGGTGGGCCTCGCTCACACCTTCTAATCCACTATCGTCACAACCCATCCGCACACGTCACTGTTGTCTTGTCGGTTCCAAAAGTCCGTCGGTGTGCGCTCCCAAGCACCACCGACCATCATGTCCGCGCTCTGGGCACGCTTTACGGAGAAGCTGAAGGGCTCCGGCTACACCCTCAGTGACCTGGTGTACTGCAGCGAGGACACCTTCCTCACCCTTGTCGCGAATATGAACGCCTTCACCCCGCTGCAGATCGCCTCGCTGGCGAAGGAGTGGCAAAGGAGCCTGTCGGCGGCAGCGACACCGACAGCCACAGTTAGCGGGAGTGCGCTCCCAATCTCGAGGCGTCACGCCGAGAGCACGCGGCTCAGCTCCTCACCTGTGCCGTCGTCGGCGCTCAACCGGGCGACGTTGCCGGCCACCGGTGCAGCAGAGACGTCACCGAATCACTCCACACTGAGCACGGCATTGCGGGAGAACTCGTTCGTGCCGCCGCGGCGGTCGCCGGCGAAAGTGAAGGAGGAAGCCGAGTATCTGCTCACAAAGCTCGGCGCGCAGAGCGGGGCGGAGTATCAGGTGTCGCTGACCGAAGGCATTGTTGCCGTTGAGGCCTCGCCGGGGGCGTGGGGTCCACTGTTGGACCGCGTCTCGCGCATGCATGTGGCAAGCCACCGCGACAGCGCCGCCGCCGCCGCCGCCCCGCCGGCGACGGAGTTGCAGTTGCTGTGGAAGTTGTGCAGTCCCGCGACGCTGCGCAAGATGGAGAAGGCGTGCGTGTCGGGCGCGCCTTTCGGGCTGTCGAATCAAGATGACGCGGACGAACTGTGCTCGAGTGCTGTGGTTCTGTACGACAAGGATGCGACCCGGCTCGCCGCGCCGGCGGAGGAGCTCGAGCAACTGTTTCGCGAGGGGTGGGGACTGGTGGCGTTTGACGTGGCGGTTGGCAAAGCGCGCACGGTGACCAAGGAGGAGGCGCAGGACCTCAACGCAAACCTCTACCGCTTTTCGATGGAGCAGTGCCTCGAGATGCTGGAGGAAGCCGGCTTCGACGCCTTCCACATCCCCTCGCGCAACGCCGTGGCGGTGTGCCACATGCATCAGCTGATGCCCCGCTTCGTCGTCTTCGTCAGCACGCTGGAGCCGGTCGTGGTGACACGCCGCCTGGGCGATGCCGTGCCGGCGGTCGGAAACGGCCGGCCGTCGCGTGCCCCTCCTGCGCCGGCAGCGTCGCCTTCTCCATCTGCTGCTGCTGCTGCTGCCCTGCCCGCAGCGAGACGAACCATCAACGGCGGCGATGACGTCCTCGTCCCGGCGAGCCGGTCGTCGCGGAACAGCGAGGATCTGCAGTGCGCGGTGCATTCGAAAAAGACGGTGGAGTTCTGGTCGCCGACGGAGAAGCGCCTGCTCTGCAGTCACTGCCTGTACTACGACGGGTACTCGCAAGAGAACTGCATCCCGATCGAGCAGGCTGCGCGCGAGGAGGCGCCACGGTTGGAGCGGTGGGTGCAGAACGCCATCACCTTTTCGCAGGAGATCAAGAGTGTCTTTGACCTCTTCGATGCGGCGCAGATAGACGTGTCGCAGACGCACAAGCAAGTCCGCAGTGACATTGCGCATAGCTTCACGCGGCTGCGCGCGCGGCTCGATGCGCTGGAGGCGAACCTGCAGCAGCAGTGCCAGCAAAAGGCGCAACAGAATCTCCAGGCACTGCAGGATACCCTCTCCCGAATCACTGCGACGGTGCAGTTTGTCAGCGAGGTAGTGCAAGGCGCCGACGAGCCGGTCGCTGCCTATCGCGGCGGCGTCGCGGACACAAGCACCTGCGTCGCGCTGCTGCGTAGCGCGCAGCGTGCATTTGGGGCGTGGGAGCCGGTCACCATCTCAGCGTACGAAGACGTCCGCATCGTCGACGGCAGCGCCCTCCTGCAACCAGTCGAGGAGGCGCTCAAGGCGGTGCAGTCCATCAGTAGCGAGGCTGGCAAGGTGCAGCTGCCTGAAGCAATCGACGTTAACTACCTCAAGTCTGACTGTGACGTGTAAACCTCGTTTATAGAACTCCCCTGTACCATGAATGTCGTTCTCTTGAGTGCAGCTCACCGACCATAGAAGCATGTTGAAAACGTATGAAAAATACAGCGGTCGCCGCATCGCCGCTCACGCTTTGCGCCCGCATGTTACCCCCCGCGTTTGCCCTACGCTGCGCAAAACGAGGGTTGGGCGGCCGATGCCCGCGGCGCCGCGAAACCCCCGACTACCCGCCCGCCCCACCCACCCCCCCGTCGGCCAAACGCCACCCCGACCACCAGCGCTAGGGGCCCCAGAAACCGGCCCCGATTCTCCTGCACGGGAGGCCCCGCCGGCACCCGGCGGCTCTTCGTTTCATGCCCACTAACGGCAGTCGGCCGCTTAGCACAGTGGCAGTGCACCACTCTCGTAAAGTGGGGGTCGCGAGTTCGATTCTCGCAGTGGCCTACCTTTTCTGGCCCCAGGAAAGGGAAGGCCCCCGGGGGGGGTGCAAGGGGGCGCGCGCGGGGCGGCTTTCCCCCCCGGCCCGGTCACGCGGAACTTTGGCTGCGTTGGGGGAAGTAGGGGGGCAAGCCGGTGTGCCCGCCGGCCGCCGCCCGCCGACGGGAATGCGGCGCACCACGCGCAGACGCCCGAAGAGGGAACGCGGGAAAACAGAAGGGTTTGGCAGACGCACAATAATATACAATATTTTCTTCGTGGAGCAAGCATCTTCGATAGAGGAGCAAAACTGCCGAGACACCGCTTGCACACCTCTCTACACGAACAACTCAGCAGGCTCACGTAACGCGGCAGGGGAAAAAGGACGCGCCTTCTGTGGAGGGATGGCGTGAGCACGTCTCGAGCGCCAAACCAACTGCTTGCGCACGCCTACCCGTTCTGTGCACATCCGCACACTGCACAATCTCTCACATGATGCGGCGGAAGAGCTCGGTCATTTCCTCCTCTCCAAATACCACCGGCACGGCGTAGAATGGATTCGCCTCGGTGACGGCGTGCTTGACGAGGAAGGGGATGTCCTCCTCCTGAGGGGCCCACCGCGAGTCACCGGCGCCGAGTGTCGTTGGTATCTGCATCTGTGCATTCAGCGCGCGAACCCACGAAATGAAGTTCGCCGCCTTCTCGGCGTCGTTGGTACCGACGATGTTTGCCGCCTCAGCAAGCCGAGCGAGCGACTTGTGCGCCGCGCTGCCGTACATGTCCAGCACGTGCGGCAGAATCACGGCGTTCGCGTAGCCGTGCGCCGCATTGTACAACCCACCCACCGCGTGCGCCGCCGCGTGCACGTTGCCGACACCCGCACGTGTGAAGGAGAGACCGGCGAGGTACGACGCCTGCAGCATCTTCTCGCGCGCCTCCAGGTTGCCCCCGTCCTTGTACGCGCACGGAAGGTATTTGGCGAGCAGCTCCATCGCGCGCAGCGCCGCCTTGTCTACGGTGCGGTAGTGGAAAACGTTCGGGTCCGCTTCCACAACACGCGTCAAGGCGTCCATGCCGGTGGTGGCCGTCAGAAACTTGGGCAGTGTCCTTGTCAGGGCCGGGTCGAGCACGCAGTGGGAGGGGGTGAGGAAGGGGTCCATGACGACAAGCTTGTCTTTCTTCGCAGGGTCGCTCACGAGAGCGGCAATCGTGCACTCGCTCCCCGTTCCCGCCGTTGTAGGAACGGCGATGAGCGGCGGAAGTGGCCACAGCACACGGAGGAGGCCCCCGCATGTACAGAAGCGGGGTGCGGGGGCGCGCCTGGCGCACGCCGATCAGCGTCGCGCAGTCCATGACGCTCCCGCCACCGACGGCGACGAGGTAGTCGCACTTATTATTTTTGTACAGTACACTGGCCTTCTCCACCATGTCGACGGTGGGGTTGGGCAGAACGCCCTTGTAGATGGCCAGCTCGGTGCCCTGCTTCTTCATCTCGTCGATGAAGTCGTCGACCAGGCCAAGCTTCATGATCATTGCATCTGTGACCAGAAGTCCCCGCTGTAGCCTTGCCCCACGTACCAGATGCGGCAACTTTGCCAGGGCGCCCAGAGCCTTGGGTGACTGCTGGCGCTCGCCAACGCAGCAGGTAGCTTGTCGCGCATATGGTGAACTGATACGAACGGCACGCCATCCGCCAATACGATGGGACCGGCATGACGAGGTACGAGAGGAGGTCGCCGATCAGGCGGGAGAGGGCGAAGTGCAGAGCGACTTTCTGTGTGAATCGCGTGGGATGTGTCGAGTCGCTGATGCAGCGGCGGAAAGCCCGATGAATGGAGCCGGAGACAAAACCGCGTGCATACCACATGAACTGCCAAATGGGGGCGAACGCGTGCCAGTGACGAAAGCGACAGACAGAGGGCGGAGGGGCGACGTGAAAGGGAGGCGCACAGGGCGGATGAAGAGAGAGAAAGAGGAAACATCACAGAATAGCGGTTGCCCTCCCCTGCTGCGATGGACGGTGAGGGAGGAAGAACACCGCCATGGAGCAGTGTTGGGCACGACGGCTCACAGTACGACCAACGCAGGCGCAGACACGCATTAACACGTTGGGGGATGAACAGCCGTTGTTGCATGCCATTCCTATAGTGGTGCCCTGCAGAATTACAGTGAAACACGGGTGCCATGCGGCGCACGACCCGGCCAGCCAGCCACGGCACAACAACCACAGAGAGAAGCCACCTCACCCGCAATCATCAGCGATGCTTTCTTCCTCCTTCGCGTGCCGCACCGGCGACGCGTAAACAGAATCAACGCTCGCACTTCCCCTCACCTTGCTTGCGGCAGAGAGAATACAGAGGGCAGACGCCAACAGCCAAGCACCAAAGGAACTCATGGCCAAGATGAATCTTCTTCACACCGTCAACGATCGCACGCATGAGTGAGGGTAACACCTAGAACTCCAAAATCTCGTCAAGCGGGCTTGCACGTCTCACCGGTACCTCGCGCACATCTAGGGGCTGTGGCGCCGCCTTATTCAGCATTGTCTCACTGTTGCCCGATGCCACATCGAAGCGTTCCATGATCGGATAAGTTTGTGGTCGCTCATCTACGCCGAGCTGCGACGACGACGTGGATACCTGCCCTGATGACTTTCCATCTCGGACTGCCCTCGCAGGGCCGTTCAATCCGTTCGCCCAAAAGCCGCAAAAGTGGTTGTACGCAACGACGATCTCAGCCACATCGCGCAGAGGCAGCGCTTCCACCTCTTCCTCCGAGATGGATTGCAGCAAGTTCCAGGCCTCCGTGACCAGTCTTTCCAGCTCGGCATCGTCTCGCTCGGGACCTAAGCGGACCTTCGTGCAGAACCGGGTCAAGGAGTACAAGCGCTGCCCAATG
The DNA here is from genome assembly GCA_003992445.1 of Leishmania aethiopica. Taxonomy (NCBI): domain Eukaryota; phylum Euglenozoa; class Kinetoplastea; order Trypanosomatida; family Trypanosomatidae; genus Leishmania; species Leishmania aethiopica. Next base: position 609,735 of record RZOE01000018.1, read on the forward strand.
GAGACGGTGTCACTTGCGCCGGGAGTGGGTAAGATAGGCGGATACGTGCTCGCCTCGCCTTGCGAGGGAGGGGATGTCATAGTGGCGCCCGTGCCCTTGGTCGGTAACGCATAGCACACGCGCGTCGACGATGCCACCGTGCGGACAGAAGAGCGGCACGCAAGCCTTGATGCACGCAGCACGCGACATGACGCACATACCGGGTGGCGGCCGAGTTGTGCGAACATGCTGCTGCGAAGAATCGGCCTCTTGCTCTTCGTTGTCTCTGCGCCGGCAGCAGGATTGAATAGCGACGGCACCACACGCACTTACGTGAAGGCCGGAGACGCGGCGACAAGAAACACGACCAAGAACAAAGCAGCCACGTGCGGTACCGGGAGAAGAGAGTCGAGAGGGGAGAAGAGCGGTAGGTAGCGGCGGCATAATATTCATACACCACACCCACATCGCATGCGCGACGCCGTAATGAACATCTCTATACACGCACCTATGTGTGCATGCATTATATATTCTGTTCAACGCATCCATTCTCCCTTATGATGCCGGCCACCTCACAATCGTATCAGGGGGTCCCCAACCCGCCACACTCTTTGAAGGGAAGCCGAAGAGGCTGCACAGCCTGCCCTCGGGTAGGGCGGCGGGCGCTCGGTGCTGGCGGACAGGTCTGAGCTGGCGCTGCGCCGAAGAGACTTGAGGTCATGGTGGCGTTCGCACCAGCTCACTACGCATAGTGTCGGCGATTCAACGGGTATACATGTCCAACTCCGCTTTTTATGCCTTTGCTGGGTTTCGGCGACGTCGAGCGGCATCCTGGTCCTGGCCTGCGCTGTATGCAGTGGCGTTGCAGTCGAGTGAGTGGCACCAAACTGTGTTGGCTGCCCTGGTTCCGCGACGAATCTTCGCTGCACGTCTGCGTTCTGCAAGGCATTTGATGTCGCCGGCGTTCAGCACTCCGCTCCAGCAAGAGAAAAGAAGCACGCGGCGGTGGCGTCTCCGTGCTCGCACAGCAGACATGGGCACAGCTGTACGCCCTCCCCCTCTTGTCAACAGCAAAGGCGAAGCGGCGGCGTTGCGGCTGTGCTGCCACGTCCCTGCTAGGCGCATACACACCACGTCCCGCTGCACACCTGAGAGTCACCTCGCGGCACGGGAGGCTCTCCATCAGACACCAGGCAATGTCGCACGCAGCCCACACGCCACCGGAGCGGGGGCCGGCTCGCGCCGCCCGGTGTGCACACGAGATGACGACCCAGCCGGCCAGGGGGTGGGAACCACCCCACACGATGGGCCCAATGACGAACACCTGACGTGTGCAAGCCATAGCCACACCACGGCACGGCACACCGACGACGCCGCCAGCGATGCACGCGGCCTAGTCATGCCCATCCCACAAAGCAAACTGGAAACCGCGCAGTGCCGTGGTTAACAAATCAGTCCGCAAAGGCCACGTCCTCTGCAGCGGCACAGCAGCGAGAACGCGCGGACTTGAGAGTGCTGACACTGATCACTACCACAACCCCGAAAGCGCACCACGGAGGGGAGGCGGATCGCACATGCCGTCACACCCACAACAACGCTACTACGTATGCACAGCTAGCACGGTGCACTCGTTGACGAGGTACCCTCCGAGCACGGCCCCGGCCTCAAACGCCACCCACACCACGCGCCTCAGGCCTCCCGCCCTCCCACACACACCAGTAGGTCAGTGCGAGGGGGTCGGGTGATAGGTTGCGTTCGAGCCAGGCTGACACTCTGCCCATCATGTGGATGCACAAGCGTGTGCACGGCGGCCGCACGCTCCAGCAAAACACTAGCCATCACCTGGCCGCCGACAGCAGCAGCAATACATCGCTCCGGCCCCCCTACGTCGTCGGCACTTGGACCCGGCCAACACCAGACGTGGCCTGGGATCCGCAGGGGATATGTAGGGGGCGAGGGAGGCTGCTTGACTGCTCCTCCGCAGAGACCGGGCACCACTGGACCCTGAGGATACGGTCCACTGAGGAGTGTATGTCCCCGCGAAAAACGGTACCGTGCTGATGTGACGAAAGAAGACAGTGGAACCGCTCAGAGGGGAAGCTGGGTTGGGCGCAGCCGTCGCAGAGTCGGAACGGCTCTCTCTCTCTCTTACTTGAGAGGTAGGGGAGGGTATCACGTTGACTCACCTCCCTGGAAACAGGGCCGACGTGTGGGCGCAGGAGGGAGAAAGGCACGATGCCGGAAGAGAAGTGAACAACAAAAAAAAGAGCGAAGAGAGAGAGAGAAGGCATCATCGGCAGATCGGGGCGATCCAACAGACACACGGACGCACGCTGCCGCACAGCCTCCCAGTTATGCGGGGCACCGTTATGGAAACCTTCAAGCCACATCAACGCCTCGTCACCTCAACATTCTCCCATCACGTGATGCGCCGCCCGCATTCGTGCACCGGGCAGTCGTTGGCGCCCAAGAGGCAGGCATCTCAGAAGAAGCCTTTCAGCTCCCCGTAAAGCTCCTCGTCCGTCTTGCGGTGTTGCCGCTGCTTTTCGGCCTGCCAGTATGGGCGGCGACCACTTGCATGGTTCGGCGCCGCATACGTCGAGGGGGCAATGCTGCGGTTGCTTTTTGGATCTTGGCCATCGTCAGCCAGCAGCGTATAGCCGTCCTCGTCCACCGTGCCCCGGGTCACACTTGAAAATGTCGCCGTGTCATCGTCTTCCTCGCCAACCGCGGCGTCGTTCGTGCCCGTGCCTGCGACATAGTTGAGCTTCCGCTTTCTCTCATCTTGCAACCGCAGGAGCTTCTCCACTCGGCTCGGAAGGAGTGCGCTGAGCTCGACTGCGGAGCCAACGGCGCCGTTCAACTGCGCGGGCTGCTCATCGAGCACCAGATCCACCGCCTTGTTTACGTCCACGTAGAGGTGGCCTCGGTTTCGTGCATGCAGCTCGACGACAAAGGAAAATGGCGAGCTGTATGGCCGCTCCAGCACCGTCTTCTTCGTCTTGTTGCGCAGACGCCGCTCCTCGTTGCTCAGAAACGCCTGCGCGGCGCCACCGACGAGGAGGTTCAACGCGCGGTTCTGTAAAAGCCCCTCAAGGTGCTCGCCGTGGCACGTGCCGATCAGATGAACGCCGCGTTGCGATATAGACCAGGCAGCCTCCGCCTCCTCTTCCGTCGCGATTTCGTCCACGATGAGGTACTCTGGTGTGTGATTCTGAATCACTTCCATCATTACACGGCCCTGGTCCTCGCGTCGGGCAACCTGAATGCGACGGCATCGGCCGAGGTAGGGCAGAGGTATGGGGCCGTCGCCGCCGATCTCGTTGGAGGTGTCGACCACCGTGACGCGCGGCGTTCCCGGCTCCTGCGCCAGCGCGGCGGCGAGGTCACGCAGGAGAGTTGTCTTGCCCATACCCGCCTTGGACAGAATGAGAAGACTGCCGCGCTGTGCGAGCGGTAAAAGTGCGCGGGCTGCACCTGGCACATAGCGCCCCACTCGCAACGTCACACCGAGCGCCTCGCCGTGGCGGCCGCGCCAGACCGAAGCGCGGTGTGCTGTGTTCGCTACACAACCGCGGCCGTCCGCGCCAAAGCGGCCGATGTGCTTCACGAGGTATTGCAGGTCTGCCGTCGTCGGAGGCGGCAGCTGAATGACCCACCCGCCACTGCCGCGTACCTCGACGTCCTGGCCCAAGTGTACAAACAACTCCTCCACCTCGGTGTAATCGAAGGAGGGGTGCTGCGTGATGGCTGTGCGCAGGGTGGCGGGGAGCAGAGACATGAGATGCAACGTCTCCGCGTACGCGTTGTACAGCGCGAGGCCCTGCCAATCTTTTGCCCGCAGCTCTGCGGCGCGCGCCGGATCCGTCTCGAGAAAGGACGCGTAGGCCTTGTGCAGCTTGTTCCACGCCGACCGGAACGTCGTTGCGGACCACACTGCACGCTCGGTCTGGTACGCTGGGAGGGTGTCGGGCATCTTGCCCGTAATGTACGACAAGTCCATCGCGGACGGCGGCGGCCGTGCAGAGCTGGTGGTTGGCTCATCCCGCTCGGCGGCGCGCAGACGCTCACTCGTGTTGATACCAACCTTGGTGCGAAGGGTTCGGTTTACCGACACCAGGGAGGAAGAAGCAAGCATGGAAGAAGCAAGCATGGAAGAAGAGCACAATGTAGCCGTGGTGCCCACACAACACACTGCCACCCCACGCATTCTGATGCGGGCCGACACTTCGGGCAGAAATGACAAAGAAAGGCGACGGTAAAGAGGGATAAGCTGCGCGGTTGACGAGCACAGAGAGGTACTTGACAGCACAACGCGAAAAAAAAAAAGATCGGTGCCCTCACTGGCCGTGCCCGTACGAATGAGTGCTTGTAGGGATGTGCGTTGCGGATATCATAATCACGAGAAGCACGCGCTTCCACGCACAAGGACAGTGAGCACGCAAGCGGGAAGCAGGAGCAAGAGGAGCAGGTTAGATTGCGACTCTGACCGATAACAAGAAGGACGCATACGTTGGGCAGAGTGAGGCGGCAGCAGTGCCTTTTTGGAGCAAGACCCTTTCGTGTATGGCGTGCGCAGCGTATAAACATGCAGAGATTTGGCGCTCGTGCCACATCGGCACGTGCATGAGTGATGCAAGTCACACTACCAGCAAGCGTCATGAGCTCAAGAGCAAGGAAGGCAGTGCGACAGTAGCGCCGAGCTACAGACAGACCACAAGCAAACAGATTTCTCGTATCGAAGCCAGCGCTAAGTGGTACTTGAGAAGATGGAAACCAATCGACCACGGGCGCACGTGCATGTGCGTGTAGCTTCCCTGCTGACCGTCGTCACGTTGGTACCCCTCACGCATTTTTCGTTCTCTCTCTCTCTCTATATATATCGCATTGCTTATGTATTCGCTTCATCTCTTACATGAAGTCGTCCTCATCCGGCACTTCACCGGTGTTGAGGCGCATGCTGTTCTCGTCCATCACGTCCTTGTACATCCGCAAATCCTCCAGGCGCTTCTTCTCTTCCCGCTCTAGCTTGTCCTGCTGTTCCTGAGCGGCCTTCTCGGCGCGTTGCTTGCGGCGTTCCTCCATATCGCGATCCTCGCGAAGCTTGCGGAAGTCGACGTCGTTCTTCTCCACACGCGTCTTCTCGAGTGCCTTGAGCATGGGGCGGTTCTTGCTGGAGATGGTGTGGTAGCGCCGCAGCTCCTCCTTGTGGAAGCCGACCTGGCCGACCGCCATGTCACCCGTCTTCTTCAGATTGCTCCATGGTGTGTATACTATGCGGACGTCGTTCAGCTTGCACCCTTCGATGCTGTTCTCCTTGACGAGCTGGCAGCACTCCTCGATAATCTCCGGGGTCAAGTCGTTCATTCCCTTGCCAGGTGGCAGGCGCACGTAGACGTGCGCGCTACTGTGCTTGTCCACGTGAAACCAAAGGTCCTCTGGCCAGCCAAACTTGATGAGCTCCTCGTTCTCGTACTTGTCGCGGCCCATGTAGCACATGACGGACGGGTCCGACGTCAGCGTAAAGTAGAAGACCATTTTGTCTTTTTTTTTTCGTACGTGAGGGTGTGAGAGAGAAGGCAGGACAGGAATATGTCTCGCCCAGGGCCGAAGTAGGCAGCGCACGCGCACTACTGTCACCACGCACAAGAAGTAAAGAGCAAAGCAGCCTTGCCGTCAGGTGCGCTCAGTGATGGATATCGTGGCACGGAGGCGCACGACAGACGCACCGTATCGTAGGCGGGCGGAGAGGGTGGAGAGGCAGCGGGACCGACAGTACCGCATAAGCGCGCGAAAGGGCGAAGACATCCCTCGTACGTGTGGAAAGACCGATAGACGTACGAGCGTCGCCTTGGCCCACCTCCATTGTGGAGGGCGGTAGCGACCAAGTCGGTGCGGTACCTCGACTCGACTCAACGCGACGTCGAAGACGCCGAGACACGTGCACACACCCAAACTCACATGGGCACACCGGAGAGGGAACTCGGGGGGGGGGGAGGGGGAGGGGTGATGAAGACACCGCAGGAATAAATTGGCTTTGACGCTGTAGAGGAACCTAGGCACGATGTGTACCGCTTACCAGTCACGAGGCCGAACAAAGAACAGATCGCTTCCGAGGCCAGCAAGAGGCCGCGCGCAAGAGGTGCACAGACGCGGCAGTGCCAAGCAAGCCGCGCGTTCCCTGAGATGCGCAAGACGTCCTTCACGCGCAAGCAAACAGCCAACGCAGCAAAAGACGCATCATCCCTCGCCTCCTTGGAATTGTGCCGCAGCGCGGCTCCAATACACAAAAACGCGCGGCTACGTGCACGCAAACATGCGCAGCACCACACAACGGATGCGCGCAAGGGGAAAACACAAGACGCGATATGCAACCAAGAAAAAAAAGAGGTAAGAGACAGAGAACAACACAGAGGGTATGATGCACCGAGGTGTTTGCATGGACTCTATGGCGCTGACGCGCGCGGACGCATTCGCCTTCATGGCGGAGGAGTGGTGCAGGTAAAGTGAGCAGAAGAAGGAGGCAGTGAGCCGTTTCATCCTGTCACCAACGGTCATGGTCCACGGTAGGGGGACGATATGGACAGCACTGCCTTGCTCGCCTTTCCTTGCACTTTCAGTACACCAGCGGCCGACCCGTGATAATGTCGAACGTACGGCGGACCGGGGTGCCGCCGTAGCGTCGACCACCGCGCCACCGCTGTATCGGCGTCGACGGCCCCTCCCGGACAATAATCGGACCGCCGACGTCGATGTGACTTTCATTCCGGTACAGCGGCGCTGGTGTCTCGCGGCGGCCAACGCCAAGTTCCAGAAAGTCCCACTGCCGGTCTGCGGCAGAGCGCCAGTGCGGTTGTGGCTGCACCATCCGGATACCTCGGCGCGCATTGTCAGCGCTGCAGGAACGCAGTTCCGGAAACATGCGAACACCCTTTCTGCGGGGTTTCATCGGAAGCGGCGGCGGCACGGGCTTCTCGACCGGTTTCTCTGGTAAGGGTACCAACGAGCCGACAGTCAACTGGTCGGCGGTGTTGCTGTTGCGCGAAAACGATTGGCTGCCTACGGAAACCGAGCGCGCCGCACTGCCAGCGCCGCGGCGGCAGCGCGCGCTGGCAACGATCTCGTCATCCCCTAACCAGAAGGGGCGGTGAGTAGAGCTTCGCGCCGGCGGAGGTACGTAGCGCCGCTGCCGCAGCATCGATACCTCCGTCGAGGCTCGTGGGGTCATGTCGCCGCCGATGTGGTCGATGTTGCCGTTAGGAGTGGCGCCACGTCGCACGCCCCTGGAGGGGCGGACTTCCTCCGCCTTATTGCAGTCGACGTGGCGGTCTTGCTTGGGAAAGTGGCGCCGGCCCCGCAGCGGTGTTGACGAGAATTGCGGCGCATCCTGCGCGTAGAGAGACAGCTCCGTGTTGGGCAGGCTATGCGCATTCAGCTTCTGCGCAGCCACGTTGCGATGACTGCGCGACGGCATTGAGTCTCTGTCTATGAGGTGCATGAAAAGGGAGCCGACAGGTCTCCTGCGGTCATCCTCGATCTCTCGATGTGTGAACTTCATGACGACGGGAGTCGCGGGTCATGACAGAGAAGGGGGCGGGGGTAGACAGAAGCCCACTCACACTCACACACACTGGATAAGAGAAAATATGCCTCCCTGTGTGCGCGTCTATGAGGCGGCGATCGAACGGCAAGCAAAGCAAAACAGAAACAAAAACGGAAGGGGAGAGAAAACAGAGGTTTGATGAGGGTGAGAGAGGTGCCAAGCAACAGCAGCAGCCACAGTGTGTCCACGCGATGATGCGAGTGGGATGAGTGCCGCACCGACAGCCGCACACGAACGCAGCCAACTTGTGCCTCGGTCTAGTCCGCTGCAAGTACAGCCCTTCTACGCTGACTGATGGACTTGCGCCGGGACAGGATAAAGGAAGGGAATGGAACGAAAAAAAAAAAAGAATGATGACCGAGAAGAGATGCATCAGCAGTGCACGTGCCGTCGTTGAGCGCGTGTGGGCGAACATTTTCGTGCGTTGTGAGCAGCCGTACTCGTCAGAGGGTCAGTAAATCGAAGGAAAGGTGGAGAGGCGGGCGCAGTGGAGGAGGCGGAGAAGTGACGTAGAAGGTAAAAGGGCGACGAGTACCGAAGCCGTACATGCAGCAGGCGCCTGCGTCCTTTTTTTTCGTGTTGCGCATGTTGTTTGCCGCGTAAGCCGCGTGCCCTCGCGAATGGAGGGCGTCTCATGCCGTCGTGTGAAGCACCACCAACAATAACGGAAGGATTATAAAGAGAACACACACAAGTGCATCCCGTGAGCGTCGCCGCGGTCATCCATGCACACGCACACGAATATTTGCCCTTGTATTTTCCCCTTCGTGCTCATACCGTTCGTACGTGCAGCTCTCGTACTCTCTCGCTCACTCTGTGCGCGTGCGTGTGCGTGCGTGTGTGTGTCCATTTTTAAATCCCGACTGTGTGTGAGAAATAGGGGGAGGGGGGTGGGACATGCGAGTAGTCGCACGCGCACATGTTGGAGAGCTGAACGTATATATGCGTTCCTGAATGCAGCTGCGGCTGTCCTCGTGTTTTCAGCACCAATCATGCGCACCATGAAGGGAGCACGCTCGCCGCGGTGCACGAGAGAAAGAACCACAGGGCGGGGGCAGCAGGTGGCACCTCCATACGAATAAGAGGCTACGTCGACGTCCTCGTCATCACCTTCCTGTACTTCAACAAGTGCGCCAAAAACGCTGATGACCACCACCTGCTGCGCCGGAAGCAGCTGCATCGCAGCTACACCCGCGCCATTGCTCTCCCGCCCCTCCTTCCCACCGCGTCACGCCATCTTTCGACTCTCCGCTGCGGAGATTCACTTGTACATGATCTCCAGCTTGTACCGTCGATGCAGGAAGACGCTTAAAGTCGAGTTAAAGAGGATGAAGAATAGCGGCGAGCTGAGCACCTGGAGCGCGTACTGGCGCTTCCCTGCTGCGGAAAGAGTTCGGGGGTCCATGAGCACGGTGCCCGTCTGCCCGTCCACGTAGAACGGGGTCGACACCCCCTTGTACACACACTCCCCGCGGTAAAAGGGCAGCAAAACGGGCCGCCGCCGTTCCACTGATGTGGTGGTCGCTGGCAGCTGAAAGGCAGCCCCAAAGAGCTTTGCCGCTTTCCGAACACCGTCAACGTCCGCCGCGGACGGTGAGACTCGCGTCAACGCCACAACAGACGCGTCGGTGTCCGCCGAAAACAGCGGTTCACGGTGTGAGGCGTCTTCATCTCGTGCGGAGCTGTCCTCCGCCTCCTCGTGCGCGAGCGTAGCCGCAACGGCGGCTTCACTGTTCAACACCGATGCGTTTCCCTGTGTATGAATGGCCACTGTTTGCAAGGATGTAGTAGACGACCGTAATGTCCTTGAAGCCGTTTCTCCGGTTGGTCCGGAGACGGTTCCCTCTATCGGCATCGTGGAGCGCTCCGGCGCCACTGGAGGCGGAGAGGGCACCTCAGCGGCCGCCTCCGCGGCAACCTCCGCATCCCCCGCCTGCTCCTCAGACCGCTGCTCTAGGTGTTGGCCTTCGAGGGCGGATCCGGCCTGCAGATGCTCGCCGTGTGCCGCGCGCACAAGAGCCTCGCCGAAGACCTGACAGGAAGACAGCGCTGTGTCACGCAAAGAAAAGTCAGCGAGAAACGGACAGTGCGGCGGCGGCGCAGCGCCCTCGCCAGCAGAGGCGTTCGACGTATCAGAGAGACAGCTGCCCTGCGTCATCGCCAAGATGTCCGCGCGAGGAAAGCCTTGTCGGGCGTGAGCACCTCTTAGGCTGCTGTCGCCGGGGTGGTCCGTCGTTTTCGACATGACGGCGAGGTAGTCGGCCAGCTTCTCGACGCTCTGGCGCTGCAGCAGCTTCAACACGTCAACGGCCCGTAGCGTGTCCTCACTCGGGGACGGCCGCTCGCAGACGGTGGGGTTCATCTGACGCGTGCGTAGGTAGGCGGCGTAGTGCTCATCCAGGGAAGCGGCTGCCTCGACTACGAGGCGCAATACTGTGGTCTGGTGCGCCATGGTGGTGCTCAAGACGGAGCTCATCATGCTCAACAACTCCTGCTGCGTTTCCGGATTGCGGGCCACAATCGTGACAGCGGAGCTAGAGGCCACAAACTGCGCTCGCAGCTGTGAGAGAGCCTTTAGGGACTCGAAGACCTCACTGTGATCGTACACGGGGCACTCCAGCGCACTGTTCAGTAGCTCAAGGGTCTCAACGTCCATCAGGATATCCAGCGAGGACGCCGGACCGGCGGCGTCCTGCTCCACTTCGAGAATGTATGTCATGCGCGAGTAAGACCACATGCTGTGCAGAAGGTTGTCCGTGATGAGCTGCAGCTCCTCTTCAGCCGCCAGCAGCGTGCGCCGGTCTCCCTCACCGAGGCCACACTCCCGAATGCAGGTGTTGCTCAACGACCACTCCCACATGCGGGCCTGCATAAAGCACCGGAGGATGGAGAGCATCGACTCCGTAAGCGTGCGCGTCATCGCACCATGCTCCGCAACCTGCCCGCGAAAACTGCAGTCCGGCTCTCTGGGGCTATCGCTGAGGATAGGGTCGGGAACGGTGTCCGCAACGTTGCGAGGAAGCGGGGATGGTGGTGCTTCCGCTTCGACCGAGACCGCGCCAGCGCGTGGCAACCTCCGTGAAAGCGAGCGGATCACCCCCGCGCGAGTGCGCGGCGACTGCGTCGTTCCATCGGCTGATGTAGAAGCGGGGTCGTGCGAGTCGTGCATGCATGAGTCCTGGTGCTCCTGCTGGCGTGCGCGGAACATCTGCACGCTGAACTGCAGGCGACTCTGCCCGGAGCGTCTGTGCCCCCATCCTCGGTGAACCTTCGGCTGCGCGAGCTCCTTCATGACGGTATACATGCGGGTCAGCAATGTGTGAATGCCGCGACAAACCGCGTCGATGCCCTCCATCACCTGGTCCAGCTGTCGGCAGAGCTGCACCTCGGCCTTCATGAAGGCGACGCACTTGTCGCGGACGACGTGCTTTTGCGGCGGCGATGCATGGCTCGCCGTCTGCTGGAACTGGTACACAACCAAGTCCCCCGTCATGTTCTCCAGCAAGCGAGAACGTTCGAGGTGGGGTAGCAGGGCGTCGCGGGCAATGACGCATTGGGCGCGCACCAGCGACCACACGTGCACGGCGTACATGTGAAACCCCTTGTTGCGCCGCACGTAGGCTTGATGCGCGGCGCTCGACAGCTCCAGAACCACCTTGCTCATGATCGTGCTGAGCCGTCGCAGATCCTGCAAGACGGTCTCGCCCAGGCGGGCGGTGTTGGCGAGGAAAGACAGGGTAGCGTTAGGCCTGCCGCCAACGTCAGCCCAATGCGGCACTGTTAAGTCCACCTCCACCCCTTCCGTCGTCTTGAAGGAGGGGTGAACACGGAAGTTGAAGCCGAAGCCGGTGGTGTGGTGTTGGCACTGGACCTCCACCTCCGGTACTGCCAGCCTCACGGCCGTCACGGAAGTCACGTCGATCTCGCTCAGCTGCAGAGTTGCGCCATGCTGCTTCACCAGGCACTCCTTCACCAGTGCTGGCACAAAGAACGGTGTGATAAAGTACGGGAACGGGGCCTCTTGGTCAGGGGTCTGCGCCCCCGCTGCGGCTGCCACTCCTACCTGCACGGCGCTGCTCGCAGAATCCATCCTTCTAACCTCTCTCCCTTCACCGGCGTCGGCGCCCCGATCGGTATCCGCCACGGTGGCAGTACTCGCGCCAGGCAACCACCCCTCTGGGGGTAGTCGGCCTGGTTGATGCAACTCTACACAGAGGTACTGGTGGTCCGAAAACTGCCCGCGACACTCGGCACACACGCGGCTCCAGCAGTATGTACACACCTCACACGTGGGCGACGTACAGGAGCACCATTCGCACTCGTGCAGTTCCTTCGCAGCATGGATTTCCTTCATTAGGAGGGCGGAAGTCGCCGTGACGGGTGACCCTTGCGAAAGAGATGCCTCTGCAGCCACAGGCGATGCCGCAGCGGCCGTCAGCGGTGGGGCGGCTGAATCACGCCTCATCTCCCCTGCGGGAGTGGGCGCTTCTTTGTCCGCCGCTGCACTCAGCAGCAGTTTGCGCTCCAGCAAGCGAGATCGACGCACAAGTTGCTGCCGCAGGAGTACACACGTGTTGGTGATGTAGTGGTTCTTCGGAACCGTGCGAATATCGCCTTGCGTCACCGTCACCGCTGCGCAACGATAGGCGCAGGGTACTTCAATCTGCGAGGTGCGATCGCGCGACACGGTGGAGTAGAGGCATCGCAGGCAGAAGCAGTGTTGACACTCCAGAATGCGCGGGTCAATAAAAACAGACCCGCATATGACGCACACGAGCTCTTCTTGGATCCCGTCCACAAGAGTCTCCTGCGTCTTCTGCAGCTCCGCCTCCACTTCCGAAAGCGAGCATGGCAGGAGAACCGGTGAGGGCGCGTCGTGAAGACTTGCCATCCGTGAAGCGAGAGGGGTCCGCTTCGGGTACCGCAAGCAGAAACGAAAAGTGCGGAAGAGGGCACTCGGGGAAGAGCAGTACCGCAGACAACGCCTAAAGAGAACTCCCGCGGTGGCGCTGCCACACGTGCGTGATGGCACCTTGAAGAACGGACGAAAGGGACCGGGACGTGCGCACTCGCGGCGGAGTCCAAACAGAAACCCCGCCGAAAAGCGCAGCCACCACCACCACCACAACGAACAAGTAGCTGCCGTGAAGGCTACGCGACGCGCTCACGTGTTCCGCAGCGGCGTCGCCTTGTGCTGCCAAACACACACACGCACACCTCTCCTTGTCAACGCCGTCACAGGAGGGGACGGGAACAGCTCAATCAGCGCTGCCGGTTACGACTACTACGGCCAGGGCGGTGGAGGCCGCAACGACAGCAGTCCCGCCGCTGCCCTCCACAGCAAGCGCGACAGACAAAGGCCACAAGCGATAAGCAACAAGAGCGAAGTGCGAGGGGGCGGGTATCCTGCGCCGCTGCCGTCCCTTGTCTTCCGGCACCCGGTGGCGTCACACGTGAGCGTAAGCGAAGGCAGCAGCTGATACACCTCCACGTCCAGGCCGCAGGTGTTCGGTAGGTCTTCTTCCCTGTCTTTTGCCACGTAAGGTGTATGCAAGCACAACACGCACAAAGACGGAACAACACCTGCGTCCTCGAGAAAGTTGTGTGTGTGTGTGTGTGTGTGTGTGTGTGTGTGTGTGTGTGTGTGCGAGATAGCAAAGACGGAAAGGTGCAGAAGGGGAAGGGGTACGAGTCTGCTAACGTGCAGCTGGGCTGTTTGCTACGGGCGTCGTCGTAGCATTGAACAAAGCATGTGTGCAGGTGGCAGCACGGATTTTCATATACGTGTGTGTCGGAGAACAGCATAAAAGACGGAGAGCGTGAAGGCAAAAGACGAGTACAGTGATGAAAGAGAACCAGATATGTTGACGGACGTTCATGCAGCTCCACCGCAACACTGGCAAACAAAGAGAAGGCGGCGCCGACGGCAAGTCCGACGATGCCACCGCCGACGACGTCCTAGTCCAGCTGAGGGAGGCCTCGAACAGCGGGCAGAAAGTCGAAGTTCGGTGAGAGGGGAGGGGCAATCAGCTTAAATAGCCGACTCAGAGCGGATGTGTGGCTGTTCTCGCAATCACCGCTCGAGCACGAGAAGAGAGAATGGGCCTGGCAACGGGAGTCCTCCTTGCGCATGCCATACGAATAGAAACGACAGAGAGGGGCAGCGGAGGCAGAGAACGTGCAGGGAGTCGCAGCACCACTTCGCACATCCCAATTCCCGCTTCCAAGAAGCACATGCATGCGGAGTTCCGTTCGTTGTGCACTCGGTCCACTTGCGCATGTGTGCCTTGTCGCGTATCCCTTGACACGCGTCTTGTCGAATCGACCGACACGCACACCGACAGAGCGCCCAACTTCCCCTCCTCCTCCTCCCTCCCTCTGAGGCTCTACTACCCACTTCGCACCGACAAGCTGAAGATAAACAACTTCCCTTTTCGTCAAGGTGCAGAGTTCCTGCTGTACCACATGAGGCCCAACGCCGCTCTGCCCCACACCGGCACTGCCACAGGGCCCCATGCGCCTGGTCCAAAGCAGCGCTAGACACACGCAAAGCACAGCAAGACGGCGACGCAGTCATGTGCGAGCACGGCCCCGGCCTCAAACGCCACCCACACCACGCGCCTCAGGTTGCCCTGACGCAACGACACCCACGTCCTTACCGCCCGCAGCAGCAGCAATACATCGCTCCGGCCTCCCTACGTCGTCGGCACTTGGACCCGGCCAACACCAGACGTGGCCTGGGATCCGCAGGGGATATGTAGGGGGCGAGGGAGGCTGCTTGACTGCCCTCCGCAGAGACCGGGCACCGCTGGACCCTGAGGATGCGACGCGCGGAGCTGTCCCCCCCCCCCATCAGGGCGACAAGAGCGCCATTCAGAATAAATATAAGTAATAAGAGGATAAAAATATCAAAGGAATGGTTTATCGTTGTCCAAGTCGGTCGTTCCTTGTCCAAGTGTGCATCTCCGTGTGGGTGTGGCTGGAAAGCCTCCCGCGTGCGCTGCCGATAGAACAGCCGAGAAAAAGGAAACGTTTAAAACGAGAAGGAAGTAGGGAGAGCATTGAAAGGACAACGTAGCACACTCCATCAAGGGGTGCAGTGTTGCATCCTCCATACGCAGTGCCGCCTCCCCTTCTCTCGCTTTTCCTCCCGTCTTGCCGCGCGAGCATACACAAAAACAAAAGAAAAAAAAAAGAAGCGCCACAGCGGCTAGATGTGTGGAAAGTGGGTGATGACTGTCGTGCAAAAAAAAAAGGGCAGAAGAGGTCCCCGAATGTATCTGCGTACGTTTGCCTGCTCACTATTCCCCCCCCCCTCCCCGATTCCCTTCCCTTCCCTCCCCTGCTCGGTCTCTTCACAGGTGTCCACACAACATTGACGGTGTCTTTGAGTGGGTGGTCCTTGTACGAACGTGTCGATGCCTCGCGGCTGTCTACATGAGAAACCCGGCAACCGTGGTGGCAACAGACGCGAGGACAATAGCCGTCCGGATCAGTGAAGGCGGAATCATC
Source organism: Leishmania aethiopica (assembly GCA_003992445.1). Taxonomy (NCBI): domain Eukaryota; phylum Euglenozoa; class Kinetoplastea; order Trypanosomatida; family Trypanosomatidae; genus Leishmania; species Leishmania aethiopica. The sequence goes on from RZOE01000018.1 coordinate 624,829, forward strand.
CTCTCCGCGTACTCGGTGGCGAGAAAGCCTCCCGCCATCGCCATCATCGCCGTGACGGCGATGGTTACGCTGACGCACTTGTGCACCGTCCGCACTATCGGACGCTTCGGGTTCGCTGGCGCCAGCACATAGCGAAGGATGGTGCCGAGCACCATCTGGCACACTATTGTCAGGCCGCAGAGGGTACCCACGATACCGTGCAACGACTCGAGATGCGGATAGTGGTTCTCTAGTTTTGTGTACTCCACCGCAGCAAAGCCGCCAGCCGCCGCCAACTCCATCACAAAGGAGGCCAGCTGGTGGCGCATGATGATCTCGTGACGTGGAAGCCTGTCTTTGAGCGGCGACCGCCGGTGTGCCTGACGCAGTTGCTTGATGTCTCGCACAACGTCCGGCAGCACCATGACAAAGGCCAGCATCATGCACATGGGATGATATTGGAAGATGTCCTTGTAGGTGCCGGACTTGCGAAACAGCTGCAGTGACACGGGCACGATGATGCCGATGGCAGCCAGTCTGCGGCATAGGCTCTTCAACCACACCCGGGGGACGGGGATGTCGTCAATGCCGGGCAGGCTTGCATCATCCTTGATAGTGGTCGTCATGTGAAGCAAGCACCGAATAAGAAAAAAGATGTGGAACAGCAAACAATGAAGACGCGGCGTATAATCGAGTCGGCGGTTGTGTGACGCCGGAAGAGATCTAGAAAGGACCCGCGACGTTTTGCCAGAAGGCAGAAGGAAATGCCGGATAATGCCTACATCGAAGTGTACAGGCGAGTTGGCCATGGGAGAGGGGGGGGTTCGATCGGCGCGGTCGAGAGGTAAAACGACAAGGAGAGATGCTGTCGATACGTGGGAGAGAGTGGCAGAGAGAGAAGCGTGGTCTGCGAGGGAAAAGCTACGAACAGAAACGCTGATGCGATTATGCTCGCCCCATCGTCGATGATGCTGCATAGGTGCTGAAGCGGAGAGCAGTCATTGTTGGCCATGAAACGCATCCGAGGACGGCCATTAGCTTTGTGTACGCGGTGATGAGGTCCCGGAAGAGCACAGCGAAGACGGCACTCTCCTTCTGCTGGAATAACCTGGCGATGGTTTTGTTGCTGTTGTTGGTGTGGCCATAACGCAGCGGAGGCGGAGAGCAACAGGCGGAGAATCGATACACACATTCCAGCAGGCGCACATACACAAAACAGAAGGCCAAGGGGAAGCGAAGAGAAAAACAAAAGCGCCCACCGGCCTTCGCGTCGCTACCGTGTCGAAGAGCGCCGGTGCGAAGGGGCGGGAGGGACGGCGGTGGGACGGCGAGGATACTTAGAGAAGGCATACATGAATTGTTCAAGCAAGAAAGAAAGGGCACCCCAAAAGACACACGTGCCATCTCATCTCCCCGCGCCCTTGTTGGCAGTGGTACCATGACACTCTGAACTCCCATGAACAGAGAAGGGGGCGAGGGAAGGTAAGAATTCCATTGGTTCCAAGATAGAGGAAGGAAGCAACTCCTTCCCTCCCTACCCCTCACGCCCACTCCGAAAAAAAGAAACCAGAGAGAGAAAGCAGCATTCAGGCATCGCACCGCAGCACCGGAGTGGTGGGGAGGGAGGAAGGGGGGAGGGGGCGACAGGTAGGGTGGAGAGCACGGACAGAGAAGAATAGGAAGGCAGGAAGAGATGGGTCAAGGAAGTCCACGTGAAAGTGACGGAGCACAATAGGCATAGAAGGAACGAGGGTGACGTCGCCGCACACAGCAAAGCACGGCAGCCGCTAATCAACCACATACGTGTGCGGGCCACCTACCTCCGCTCTCTCTGAGCCCCTCCTCCCCCCCCCCTTCCCCTTGCTGCTTCCACTTCAATGTCTTCTCCTCTCGTCCCGCCACTACCTATACGGTTCTCCGACCCATGCGCATTGCGGGTTCTTTTGGAATGTGCTGTCGAGGACCTGTGGGTGGCGTAGGAGGAGACAAAACACAGGGAAGCGAGCACCTCTGCCTCAGCAATCACCATACAGACGCACACGCAGACACGGAGGGAGAGCAGTGTGCGGGGGCGACGACTGCACGCCCCGCGTGTGCGTGCACATGCATATGCGCCAATGCAGGTGTGCACACGACAGCTCCTCCTTCATTGTAGTTGTAGTCAGACCTCAAAGGTAAACCAAGGAAGTCCGCACATGTGCGTGAGACCTGCCTCTCCCCCCTTCCCTTGGCGCGCCCATGTGTGGGGAAGAGGGGGAGGGTGGCGGGGCACTGTGAAGTGCACAGCTACAGTGGGTATGCCGCAGCCACGCGCAACGGGTGAACGCGATAATCTTCCGAATCGGACGAGATGGTCATAACACACCTCCCTTTTGAGCCGGTCGGCTGCAGGCATGAGATGATGATCAACGACTCTGGCGGGTGCTCATCGAGGTCGAAGCTAGCCTGCACATAGGTGCCGTTGACGTACGCGGATTGCGAAAGCACGGCTTTGTTCCCCAGTCGCCCCTCCACCGGCTCCCCTCGCTGTCGATCGTTGCAGATTACAGAGAACATGATAGCTGGCTCGATGGTGTCGTAGTCCACCATCCGCAGCGATACGGCGAATCGCTGAAACGGCCGCAACTTTGACAACTCCACCTGCGGGTGTCCGGTGCCTTCGTAGTAGTTGCCACTGCCCTTCTCGTCATCCCAGCACAGCGCCACCTCCTGCTCTGACCACGCCGGCACACTCATCACCTCGAGCAGCGGCGCGGCGCACCATACCCGGTAATCCACCTGCACACGTGTCCCTGCCGGGTGAATGGAGCATATGGCAGTGTAGTACTCGACACTACTGTGAGGAGCAGGCGTAATGGCCGTCTCAAGGACGGTGTGACGGTCGAGCACGTACGTGTGCGCAGCGTGAGGATCAATTTCGCCGACGGTGCGGGAGGGGCGGCCCTCACCGTCAACCTCGCCCGGCACGATGGCGAGTTGCAGAGTCGGTGTGCCATACATGTCCTCCGCCGGCACCGAACGCTGCTTGCACGCCTCGTCGACACCAAAGTTCATCATGTCCTCACCCGCCGCCGCGAGGTGCATCGTCGCAGCGACGACGACGCGACACGTCGCGCTAGACACCGTGGTCGATTCGGTCTCGATGGAATGACTGACGGAGTTGCGCGCAAGGCGCATGCTGCTTCTTTGCTTTTGTTTTTGGAGCAGAAGGTTCGCATCTCTCGAGACGCGGGACTTCGAGTCGAAAACGATGGCCACCTCACCCTCGTTCCGCTCCACCTCTTGTGCGCTAGCGGAAGCGCAGCAGAGCAGCTCTGACGGTACCGATCGCTGATCCCAATACTGTGACTCCTGTACCCCTTGCAATATAAACGGCGAGGTCGAGGTGACGACGAGGTCGAACTCGTCCAGCACCCTCGGCGTGTGTGTCGTCGGCACAATCCAGTACTGCGCACCGGCGTCGAGCAGGATTCCCAGCGACAAGCAATCGCCACTTTGGCGCTCCTCGGAGTAGAGAACAGAGGAAAACGCGCAGCCGCAACCACGGTCGCTGGCGCCCAGATCCCTGCTACCCAGTGCCTCCTTTACGCTGCCCTCATCCTCTTGATTGCCGGCGACGATGTCTTCCACGGAGCTCATAGGCAAGGACGCAGCTGTGCTAGTTTCCGCCTGTCTTCGACTGATCGTGGAACAGTGCAGCGGGTAGTGCGTGTCACGCAGAAGCTGCAAGCCGATACCACCAACGCCGTCCTCCTGCCCGCGTACGGCGCCGCGGGTCCGATGAAGACGCGGATCGCGCCGTGTCAGCTGCACATGAACCGTCGTCCGGTAGGGGAAGGAGAGCCTATAGTGCGGGTTCCTGTACCATGACGGCTCACGAGCGTTGCCGCCGGCCGAATCGCGTGTCCACGTGCCGTGCACGTCCTGCCGGTAAAACTCGTCACCAAAGACGCGACACGTGTGCACCCACTCAAAGTTCTGCAGGAAATCCGTGTAGGAAATCCAGAAGGCGGACTTTTGTACGTGCCGCCGCGTCGCCGCAGCGCGCCCGGAGGGGCTCGTCACGGAGCACACAGGCGTCGTTGACGACGCTTCCGCCAGTGACCCTCCCATCTCGCCCAACGCCGTCAGCAGCGAGCGCTTCAGTGGCGTGTTCGCCAGCGTCGCAGCGGAATCGGATAGCTGCAGGAGGTTGCTGCCGCCCCTCTGCCTGCGTCTGGCACTGTGGGCGCCCGTCAGCAGTAACTCAGCAACCTCAGGATGCTTCTTCCACAGTGGCGAATCGTCCGCCCAGTCGCCCGTCCATTTCTCCGTGTCGCACCAAGGATTGCGCAGCTCAAGCAGACGTACTCCACCCGCGTGGCACACGCGCACAATTTGGTAGCCACAGCGTGGGTTAATGCCGCCAAACGTCCGTGACGCGTCTCTGCTAAAAGCAACGGCGGCAGTCAGATACGACGACACGCCGGACGCGCCGGTCGGGAAGTCCACGGAAACGCTGCGACTGCCGAGAAACGACCGCTTCACAGATGCCGTTCGTCGACCACACGGTGGGTTGCCGTATCCCTCTCGCGCGTCTGCGTTGCACAGAGGTACCCCGAGAACCTTGTGCAGTCCCTCGAACAGCGTCGTCGACGCCTGCTCCACCGGGTGTAGCTGATAGCTGTCGTAGATGCCCCTCGTGAGGCGTGACATGACACGGCCACAGTTCTTCGCCACCTCTGCAGAGATGAGCGTGTCGTCTGGTACGGTGCCCCAATCAGTGTCGCCGCCGCCACCAGCACCGTCGTTCGCCCGCTGGAGGTTCTCCTTGCTCAGGAACAGCCAGGCGACGGGCTTGCGCATGTTCGGGCTGTCGATGCCGACGTGGTGTTTGTCGAAGTGCGCGTCCAAGACGTGGTAGCCACCGTGCAGCTTTGCCAGCATCTTCTCGAAGATGCATGGCCAGAACGCCTTGTTATCCATCGAGGGCTTCGTGAAGATCAGCCGGCCGTACTTGTCCACCGGTAAAAAGTCATCCACGAGAAGGTAGCGCCACTGGCCCTCGAGAAACATTCGCATGGTGTAGATGCCCGGGCAAGCAGTGCCTCGCTGCACTCGCGTCCCGCCGTCTGAAAGCCCTGCGGCGGATGCGCAGAAAAGGGCGTGCAGCGACTGGATCTCCTTCACGCTCGCCATGAGTGCTGTGAAGGTCCAGGTGAACCCTTCCGGGACATCTGTAGGGAGCTGCCAGAAGACCGAGTCGGCGTGCGAATACGCCGCGTCGCTGCGGCGGCGGGCATCACCCGCAGCCGCCCTTTCGGCGCCCATCATGTCTTCTACCGGATCTTCGCAGGTGTCCTGTGCACCAGCGCCGTTGATGCTGGGTGCAGCCTGCCGTGCCGTGTCGTCCGCATGCGTTGTCGCACCCTCCCACCCAAAGAGCGTGGCATCAGGGTAGAGCTCCCCAACGCGCCGCCATCCCGCGATGCCGTACGTGTGCCGCGCCGTCCTGTGCAAATGGTCGCTGTGCGAGTTGAACTGGTCGTCGTCAAACACGTAGTGCCGCTCCTCGCACCACGCCCAGGCATCTTTCGTGGGATTCACGTCGAAGAAAAAGTCGGCTACGGCGTGGCTGTAGGAACGGAAGACGTGCTGCAGCTCGTGTGCTGGGATGCGCTGGCGCCACCCGGCGCTACCCGCTGCGGTAGGTGCTGCATGAGCATCACGAAGGAGCATCGCAGCAGCAGACATGCCGCTACCGACGGGAGTGGACAATACCGCCTGCTCGGCTCTAGGACTACCAGGCTTGGAGCCGACCGCACACGTCCCGGCGACTGAAGAAGAGATGACAAAAATTCGACGCGACTTACCGTCAGCCACCTGCGACACCGCCGACGCAGCTCTGGCGAGTGCCCGGTTCTTCTCGAGCTGCACCTCAATCGCCGTCACCATGGAGGGGCGCACGAGTGTGCTCTCCAGGTAGATGTACTGCAGAACAGAGTTCTGATTTGCCAGCTCGAGCAGCGCTGAGGAGATGGCGAGGGTGATGGGGTTGTTTGACAGGTTCAGCTTCAGCAGGGAGGGGTGCCGTCGGAGGCGCGCACAAATCACCTCCACAGTGTCATTGCTGAGCTGCTGGTCACGTAGGTCGAGACTGCGCAGCTTCACCGCGCTCTCGATGACGTCCAAAAGCGGAATAATACCTTTTCTGCCTAGAAAGTTGCGGGATAGGTCGAGTGAGGTAAGGCCGGTCACCTCACCTGGCACATCAGAGAGCAGCCGCACCACTGCGGAGTTGCACGCACAGCCCAGCTCGTTGCACCGCTTTTTGTAGATCTCTCGCTGCGAGTAGCCAATGTAGTAAGACATCTTCTGCTTGAACACGAGCGCAGACGCGGACGGGGAAACGACGATGAGGAAGAGGCAGGCACACGGTCTATCGAGGCCGAAAAGACGCGACGCCGTTTTGTTTTGTTTTTGATGTATTTTTTGCGTGCTCCGACGGATGCTCTGCATGGTGCCGCAGTCGGCGGAGGGACGGGGAGAAGTCACGGGAGAGGAGTCGCTTGCCCACAACATAGAACAGGTGCCACGCACACTATCGGAGGAGAGATGAGAGATGCGCATCCAGGGCCAGGTTGACAAGGAACCTTGTGCTATGGATAGCGTGGAGACGCCGGTATGGTGGGTTCGCGTGTGCGGTCGCGGCTCCGTTGGGCTAATCCACGCACGCGGCCACACACACACACACACACACAAACAGCGCGAGGCAGGTCTCGCAACTCCTTCGAACAGTCTCAAAAAAGAAAACTGCAGAACGACAACCGCGGGGTCAACGTTGGCTGTCCAGCTTGGAGATCCACATTATGCTGCCCTTGTGCATGCCAGATGAGAAGCGAGGCCGTGGGCCCCGCCCCCCCCCCCACACACACACACCGACCTCTGTGACTCCTGATGGCGCTGCGGATCCCTTTGCTGAGGGTGCCGATGATCGAAGGTGCAGTGACGACAGACGAGGCAATGAAAGGACAGAACGAAAGATCACTAAGCGCGGAATCCTTTTCTTTTTTTTGCCTTTCTCTCGTCAATGTGTCCACTTTTTGCCAAACTACAAGCACAACAAGCCATGCCACCCCCTGCTCACCGGCACTGCCACAGGGCCCCATGCGCCTGGTCCAAAGCAGCGCTAGACACACGCAAAGCACAGCAAGGCGGCGACGCAGTCATGTGCGAGCACGGCCCCGGCCTCAAACGCCACCCACACCACGCGTCTCAGGCCGCCCTGACGCAACGACACCCACGTCCTTACCGCCCGCAGCAGCAGCAATACATCGCTCCGGCCTCCCTACGTCGTCGGCACTTGGACCCGGCCAACACCAGACGTGGCCTGGGATCCGCAGGGGATATGTAGGGGGCGAGGGAGGCTGCTTGACTGCCCCTCCGCAGAGACCGGGCACCACTGGACCCTGAGGATGCGGTCCACTGAGGAGTGTTTATCCTCATGGCATCAGGAAAAAGTCAATGACAAAACAAAAAGCAGAGACGGCTGTGAGGAGGATGTATCATGCCGTTTTTGTGCGTGTGTGTGTGGGGGGGGGGGCGGTTGCTTGATGGAGAGTGACGCTTTCAGCTCAGGCGCACATGCTCCCAACGAGGAGGAGGCCACCCAGCATTGACCTCTCGTACTTCTCGTTGAGTACCTGAAGAAATAAGCAGAATGAATAAGGAGTCACCAAAAGGGGTGGGGATGCGTGCACTGGTGTAGATGGGGTTCACAAAAGAAAATGTCTTCGTCCTGAGGTGGATCTATATCTATATCTATATATATATATATATGTCTATATTAGAGGAAGAGCGCATGGAGAAAGAACGACGGTTACACAGCCGACAGTGGAAGAGTCCGAAAGGATTGTTATTCCTTCCCCGATGGGTGCCGATGGCAGCACGAGCGTGCCGTGTGGAAGCAGGCGAGGCAATGTGAACAGTGAACCCCCCCCCCCCTACTGGCCAGCAGTCTCCTTTCGTCGTCAGCGCCATTCGTTAGTTCAATAAGGCAAAGACGTTTTACAAGAACGAGACGCCATCGGGCTTTCCCGTATCAGAGCGTGGCAGGGGACTGCGGCTGCACACGTGAGTGCAGGTACCCGCTTCTGCAAAAGGATTCCTGTATCGTGCGGAACATCCGCGTACGTCTGCCTCACACAGCGCCGCAACCAACAACGAAAAAAAGAAAACGAACTTGTAGAGGAGAGAAAGCGAAGAGAGACAACGGTGCCGCAACGAACCCGGCACCTGCGACTCGCACGCACGTTGGTGCTCTCCCCACACGGTTTCTCTTCGGCTTTCGTAGGCTCTATTCCCCATGTAAAAAGTCGGCACGCGCACGTCGACACCAACATGCGCAGTCAACACGAAAAGAGAAACGAGAGAAAGGATAAGAAGAGCGGAAAGCCGCCGTATCCCTGCTAATGCGCCGCCTGCAGCCAGCATCACCATGACGCCAAGGATACGGGCTAGCTCGGTGCCGTGCTCTGCATAGCCCTCCTCAGCCTCAAAACGCCAGCCCAGTATCAGAGGGACCCGCACACAGCAGAGGCACGTGGCGCTGATGAGGAATTACGCCCGTTTGAACGCCGGGCGGTGGTCCTTGATGGCGATGGTTATGCGACTCCGATAGCACAGCCGCCCCAGCCACGCGGCGAGGCCCACTGTGGCAAGGTAGAAGACGCACGACACAATCCAGAGGCGGCCGTAGTGGTTCTGTCCCTCGAACTCGAGCCGGTATGCTGTCCACACCCACAGCGGAATCGTGAGGCTCCACATGAGGATGACCGCGACAGCCGAGCGCATCGACGGCCGCTCTGACTTGGGGGCATTAGTGGCACCCGTCAGCCGTTTTGGCTGCGCCGGCTCGCACAAGACGAACGCTAGGAACGGGAGGAACCACACGAAGTACTGCACGGTGCAGACCTTGTTGAAGGCGACGAAGAGAATCGTCTCAACGCAGCAGGCGTGGGCAATGCTCCGGCGAAGCTTCCACGAGGCGTAGCACAGCACTGCGAACTGCGGCAGAAACGCAAACAGTCCAGCGGAGTAGTCGACGCCGACGCCAAGGTCGCGGCGGCCCATGTTGAGATACATGAGCAGCCAGTACGGGGAGAAGTTGTGCCGGTGGTCCTCCCGATGGATATGGTAGATGAAGGCCTCGTCGAGGTACTGCTGGCCGTAGACCAGGTAGCACGCATACGTCGGAACAGCGAAAGCGACCGTGAAGCAGAGGCCACATCCGACCACGACGGGGGCGGTGTAGGCAAGACGACCAAAAAAGCGTTCTTGCTTCGCGCGGTCCCACACGCCGAGCACCAACGGAAGCGCGTAGATGATGGGATAGATTTTGAAGTGCACGGCGAAGCCGAGGATCGCCGCTGCGGTGAAGTAGCGGCCCTCCGCAAACTTCGCCAACACGCCCATACTCATGAACGAGATGAGCATGTCGCTGTTTCCACGCGTCGACACGTTCAGCACGACGGGGTTGAAGAGGATCAAGATAACCACCATCCACTTGGCGCTCCGCTCCGTCGAAAAGCGCAGGAGCATGTGAAAGCAATAGTAGGCTGCGCCCAGGTCGCTCAGCGTAAAGACAACCTTCCCAAGCGGGTTGGCGATCAGCACGGCGGGGATCACCAGGACGGCCAGAAGCGGTGTGTAACGGTACGTCGTGCGATCAAATGGCGTTCCGCCGTGTAGCAGTTCCCTGGCGCCATCAACCACAATCATGTAGTCGATATCCGTGTACTTGACTCGAAAGTAGTAGTCGTGGAAGGCGGCGTAAATCAGCAGCACCACCCGCGCGAGCCCTCCGTAGAGGAGAAGCGTGCGAAAGCTCTGCCTGTCCAGCCACGTTTTGTTGCTCATAGTAAGAAGGGGGTCGAGAGAACGGCGCACGCACGTGCGTATCTAGGGAGGGAGGGTGGTTGGTACAGCAGTAGGTGATGAGATTCCCGTAATGCCCCCAGCAAGGGATGCAGCCGTGTGTGAGAGCCTATATGTATGCCCACCGTGCCTCCCACTCTTCCGTCTAGGCGTCTGCTTGTGTGAAGGGAGTTGGGGAACGCTGCGATCTAGAGACAGTCACAAGAGAGCACCAAAAGACAAAGTCGAAGAAAACAGTGACAGTGGTCGACGAAGCAAGACACCACAGCCAAAATCAAGCGCCAGCACAACAGAGGGAGGAACCAGTGGAAAGGTAGACTGCGCAAGGCGCAACAGACACACAGAGAGACAGAGAATGGGCGCCACAACAGTCTCTCTTGTTTCTCTCTTTTTCGGGTCGCGATTGTGGAAGTGGATTGTGCCGGCCCCTGCCACTCTTCCCTGAAGGGCGTGTGTCCCCCAAAGAGGGAGGAGGGGCAGAGAGTATATGCGCCAAGGAGAAGGCGAGACGACGAAGCGGTGCGGGCGGGGGCCGGGCCGGGCCGGTGCGCGGCTTGAAGGCACTGAAAATGGTGTTCATGTGTCTGACGGATGAATGGCAGATCTCGCACAAAGGTGAGGCAGACAGACACGCACACGTAAGACAGCAATGTGCATGGATGTCAGCGCTGTCGTATGCTACATTGCAGCGTCAGGTCGAGTTGAAGGAGAGCCCGACGCGGCGCTCAGATGAGGAAGGGAGAGTGCTGGTTGAGACGGATGCACACCACACACACATACACACACACACACCTCCCTCTTCACCGATCCGCCCCAAAAGGCGAACACCCGCGACAGCCTGGCCTTCACACGTTCGACTGCGCCTCCTCCCGTTGAGGAGTCTGCAAGATGCACTGGGACACCGACGCCGAGCGGCGCTCGGCCGAGCTCGTGGCTGGGGAGCGGGGACCCCGGAATGTCCGTGCTTACCATGTAGCGTTCAGGTCAGGTGTTGTCTGTAGGCTGCCTTCCTCGTTGCGCGTGTCTGTCGAGAGAAACGAGTCGCGGGAGCCACCACCGCCGCCACGCTGACGCGCTTTCGGATGCGGAGATGGAACTCGAGCGGGCAGTCCACTAACATGATACGAAGTACCGCCGCTGCAGCTCCACTCATCTCTTTCAATGCAGCAAAGACGCTCAGAAGACGCAGAAGCCTGTGGTCCCGAAGCTGACCTGACCGTCCGTTCCGGCACTGGGTTCTGCACATGTGGCGGTCGTGTGGCCTCATCGCAGGGCAGTGGCAAGCGCTGCGGAATCAAGGACCCGTGCTGCATGATGTCAAGTTCCCTCGTGAGAGGGACGCTGTTGGACTGCGAGTCCTCGTTGCTCCAGGAGACGCGTCCGTCGTCCCAGAAGCCGCCTCTGCCGCTAGCTTCCCGGGAGCAGTCCGCGTAGTGCTCCCCGCCGCGGCGCCTCCACTCTGTACCCTTGTCTGCCGCACCTCGGCAAGGAGTCCCAGTGGCGCCGGGGGCCTCCGCGGCTGTCTTGGCAATGACGTTCCGCTTCTGCAGCTGGTGGGCCAAGACACTCCGCACAAACTCGGGAATGTGGGGTCCCGGCTGCTGGTGCTCCTCCTCCGCCCTTTCCTTGTACAGCCTCGCCGCTGGACTGTTTTCCTCCCAGCACTGCTGCCGCAGTCCACGCGCCACAGGCTTGAGAACGTCGCTGTCGAGGCTCCTGTCGTATTTAAGCTGCCCCTTGCCTGTGGTACTCGAGCCGGTGTGCGCGCTGCTCTCGCACTCCGTGCATGGCGACGCAAGGCTGCGGTGCAACCTGCCTTCAGATGGGACACTGGCTTCATCGTCACGCCCACTGTCGGCGCCGCCACACTCGGTGTCGGTAAAACACGCTGTGTGAACGACTGAACACAACAGCTCCTCACTCACCACGTCTCCGGCGTGGCCCACCTCGGCAGTGGGGTGGGTGCACACCGTCCAAGAGCAGATTATCCGTGGCGTCTTCGCGCTGCTCCCCCTCGACGCGCTTCCGCGGAGCTCCCTCCTCCACCACATCCCTGTCGCCCCCGTGCCCACATGATGCATCCTCAGCCCTTGCGCGGTTGTGGTTGTTCCTGACGCCGTCGATATCTGGCGCCTTCCCATCCTCCTCGGTGGTGGGCTCTAGCAGGTGTGTACGGAAGAGGGATAAGAAGAACGCCGGCGTGGAACAGCGACGCAGCGCCGGCGACGACACCACATGCCTAAGCAGTTTCTGCGTCCCATAAGCGCCGTAACCCGCCCGTCCATCGCCCTCATTCTCTTCCGCCTCGAGCTTGGCCTCCGCATGCACCACATTCGGAGAGTCGTTCTCGCTTCGGGTAACGAGAGGGCTCATGAAGTGCCGGGTGTCCGTTGGGGATTCGACGAGATCGGTCACGTGATCTTCGCCGAACATCAAAACAGACCTCTCGGTCTGCGCACTGGTTTGCTGAAGATGCACAGAAGCAGGTGGGGACGCATGCGAGTCCTCGGCGCTCGCTACGCTGCTGTGTGGCTGCTGTGTTGGCTCCCGGATTTCAGCATCGGCTGCGTTGCCCACGCTGAGCTGCGGAGGCGGCAACCGCTGCAAAGCACAGTCCGCCTCGCCCTCCATCGTGGACGGCGCTTGCAGCTCTTCCCCCTCCCCTTGGACCTTTCCGTAGGCTGCGTGGACATCGATCGAGGGCCGGCGTTCGATGTGCTCCATCTCTGCACTTGCGCTAGCGGGCCGAGGCAGCGGGCGCGGAACGTCCTGTGGATGCACCTTCGAATGCGGCTCGTCAGCCGAATGTTTTTCCTGAACCCTCACCATATCGGCGGCATCAGTAGTCGCAGCAGGGACAGTAAGTGCAATGAGCCCCTGACTCACTTTGCCCTCCACGAGTTCGCCATCCTCATCCAGCTCGATGGCGGTCATCAAACCTCCATGGCGGCGCTCTGCAGGATGCGCGCCTCGCTTCTTCGCCAGACGCACTGACGATGCAGCAGTCAGTGCCACAGAACCCTGAGTGTCCGCCGCACTAGCGGTGAGGCTCCTCTGCTGCACATACTCTACTGTGGCATCCGTCGGGGTGCTGAGAGTCTGCTCCTCACTTGCGGACGCGGTCCGCGCCGGTGCGCTAGCTCCGTTGGCGCAGGCTTCCAGAGGCGTCACTGGGCTGGCGCGCTCTCTTAAGGGGTTCGACAAGAGGGAAGTCTCCGTGACTGCAGCGCCGGCTGCACTGCAGAGTGTGGCAGAGGGCCGCTGCGTGGCGTCCAGGGCTGCTGTGGTGGTCGCGGTGCTTTGCAGGTCTGTCGGCTCCTCTGTGGCCTCGCCCTCGCTGCTGAACGTGCCCCTCGGCGCGTTCTCAACCGCAGCCGCTGAGTCGGCCTCCGCCCTCTCTTCGAGAGGGGTCGCAGGCTCGTTCTCCACCTCTGAGGCACTTGGTGTGTTCGCGGACGGCGACAGCTCGCCATTTTCCGGCAGTGTCATCGCAGGCTTCTGCGCATTATGGGTACTCTTCGGCTCAGAGGCAGAAAGCGCTGGCGACGCCGCGGAATGGCGCTGCACATCCGACATGGCATCGGCCGCCCTGCCTTTGGCTGCCGGCGATGACGTCCCCATCGGCAACGACGCCACGTCTGCGAGTGAGGCAATGGCCTCCCTGGAGTTGTCGTTCTCTAGCTCGCCTTCCATACATATTGGTATGCCACCAGCATGCTCAGGCACCGTCAGCACCGCACCACTATGCCCTGCGACGCTCTGCCGCTGCTGCTCTTCATCCCATTCATGGCGCTCGCTCGGAACACCAGCACCGTTGCCGAGTAGCTCCAGAGCCGCTGAAGATGCGCAGATGGACGGCGACTTCGACCTCGGCGGGATGATCCTGGGTACGTTGCCGTTGACGTTGAAGGCAGGAGACAGTAGCAGATGTCTGCCGTCCTCGCCGTGAGCGTGCTCATCAGCCACAGACTCGTCTTCAGCCGGCGGTGCAGCAGCCTCGACAGCATCCTTCTCGACGGGCAGGCCGGTGTCCAGTAGAGGCGCCGCCACGCACACAGGGGCGTCGCCGGTCACAGAGGTCTTCGTCGGCGCATCCTCTGTTGAGGCTGAGAGCTTTTCGCCCGTTAACGGCGGCGCGGACGACATGTCCCCAATGTTGCCGCCGCCCCACTCAGCCCTGAGCACTTTTATCGGCGTTGCGTCCCTTGCTGCACGAGTCTGCGCCAGGCAACACACGATAAATATCTGTATCCACTTAGTCCGCTTCAACTGCTCTTCAAACTCAATCTCGACCCTGGCGCACTCCTCGGCGTCGCTGCACAAGCTCACCTGCAGCTCCTGGCGTATAAGCAGCTCCGCCCACAAGTTGGCGCAACGATCACGCTCCTTCAGAATACAGAACACGTCGATCCCTCTTTGTGGGCCCTCCACAGCCGCCGCGAGGCCCGCGTTCTCTGTTAAGCGCTCGCGCGCGTGATCCTCTGCCTTCAGTGTCGCCTTCCACTCTTTCAGCGCCGTTTCAGCGACGAGAATGCGGGCACGCACGTAGCGGCACTGCCGCGCAAGATCTGCCCCCTTCACCGCTTCGTCCAACGCGAGTGTCCGGCGTCGCTGCAGTTCCTCCTCGTACACTCCCCTCCGACACACCTCCCACCGCGCGTCCTCCTCATCTTTTCCGAGACGCGCCCGCAGAGCCCCCTCCAGCTCGTCGATGATGCGCAGCTGACTCTGCTGAACGGATTTGTGCACGAGATCGTCAAAGACGGCGTCCAAAGCCGCAGGAATCGTGGCGGTGGTGGGGTGGAGCTCGGTTACGGGCCCAGGCGCAGACGCGTCAGTCCCCCCGTGCGGAGTCACAGCAGGCGCAGCGAGACCGCTGGCGCAGCTGTCGCTGCTCAGCTTCATGCTCGAGATTGACGAGAAGCGTTGCGAGCAGGGAACTCCCTCACCGGCGTGGAGAGGTTCGAGGATAGCGGCAGGAGCCGACGGCAACGTATCCTCGAATGCTTGCAGAGGCGCACCACGTCTTCTACAGCGTGCGTGGTTGTTCTCCGCGTTCGTCTCTGGCGGCGAAGGTGGCGATGCCATCGTCGCCACTGCCGTATCGCAGCGTTCTGCGGCATGACGCGGCGGCGGCACAAACGGGGAGTGCGGGATGTTGTACGGAAAGACTACAGCTGTGCTTGTCAGCTCCGACGCGGAGGCGGCGGATGACCCAGAGACTGGGCTCCGGCCACTTCCATGAAGCACGCGCAGCAGCTCCGCGTAGGTCGCATCGTCCATGTGCGCCTCCACCCGCAATGCTCGCAGCAAGGCCTCGACGCCGCGGTCGGTTGCGCCGGAGGTGGCGCGGCTTGCCGTATCTTCTGCGGCTGACGCTACCGATCCCTTCTGCCCCGCACGGATGTCCTTCCCTATGCCGCGCAGGAGCTTGATGAGAAACAAGTGATCGTCCGCGTTCAGATCAAGCTCCCTCCGTGCTCCCGCTTCGTCCCCCACGTCTCCACGAAAACTGTCTCCTTCCTCACTACGGCGCGCGGAGGGCCGGCGGTGCGAAGCCGTTTCGCTTTGGTACGGGCTCCAGTAGGACGGCATCGGCCGAGGTGCCGCGAATGGATCGGCCATGTATGACGAGCGCTGGCGCGGTGGCGCAGCTGGCGGAGCCGCCGATGATGATCGCCAACGACCCCGACGCGGTGCCAATGAGGCGCCATCCCGTGGCACAGTCGGCGGCACGGGCACAGCTGCGTCATGTGGTAGTAAGACCTCGCAGCACTCACAGCGACGGTAGCCGCGGAAAAGATGGAGGCTAGCATCTTGATTCCCGTTACAGACGTCGACAGCGCTGCGAATCTGGGGTGCGGAGTTCCCGCAGCCGCTGCAAAGGCCGCTGCGCTGCGAAGCGCGCGAAGCTGGTCGAGCATGCGGCTGCTGTCGCTGCTGCTGGGTGCGGCCACGGCGACTGTGCGGGCGCACCGTCGCAGCAAAGGTAGCGGGGGGCGAGAAGCGTTCGCCATGTGCCGCAGCAACCCTGCTGCGCGCATACAGTGGCAGTCCCAGGAAACTATTGTCGCACACACCGCACGGGCCACGCCCCTGATGCCTCGCGCGCTCATACTGGACACGAAGACGCAGCAGCTTCTGAAGCAAGTCGTCGATGGTGCGGCGGCGGTCCCAGGGACTGGGCGATCGCTTGCGGAGAAAGAGTGTACTCCTTGTAGGTGGCTGTAGCGTCGCCGGTGCGGCAGGCTGCCCGGCAGCGGCGGATGATGCCGGATCTGTGGAAAACGAGCTGAAGGAAGCCACAGGGTCGGATGGGGTCTCGGGTGCGCGCGGCACCAGTGCATGCTGCGCAGCGGAAGACGAGAGACTCTCCACGACGAGCGGCTCCAGCGCCGGCGCAGCTCTCGTGCCAGACGCCGCCTGGTCGTCAGCCCTCTCATGCTCTCGTGCTGCCTGTTCGGAGGCGGGTGTATGCGTTGTTGCAAGACACTTCGCAGCCTCAGGTCCCTGCAGCAGCTGCGTCGCGAGCGGATCCTCGTCGAAGAAAACATCCTCGCTGTCTAGGGAGAAGGTGGACGCGCTGTGCCTGCTGATTGATGATGGCTCGCCTGCGTGTACGCCACCCGCCGCCCCGCCAGGAGACGACGGTGCGCCGTTCACCCCTCGACTGCGATCCGCCGCTGGTGCACAAGTGTCAGTGCGCTGGGACGGCTTTGAGTGGCCGGAAAATCCTGCCGCACGCCCGCGCACGGCGGAGCTCGGAAGAACACCGAACGGAAGTGTGGGGCGGCGAATACTGGATCTGTGTAGGAGAACTGGCGTCATCGAACTGGACGAGCGCGGCAACTGCGGTGTCCCTCGGTTGCGGGAGTGACAACTCGCGCCGTCGAGATCATGCCCACCGCTGTACAGGTCTTCAGTGGATGTGCTTGCCTCACCGCCACCCGTGGAGCGCGGTCGGTAGACGAAATGAGGGCGCTTCATAAAGTAGTCGCTGAGTCCGATGAGGTTCGGCACCGGCTCCAGTTCCCTTTCGATGAGCTCCTCTTTGCGGCGCTGCCTACACCGTGCGGGGGGCTGCGACGGTGCAGGAAGAGTTGAAGTCAGGAGCGAGATTGCCGCCGCTGTAGCTCCGTGCGGACGCTGCGACTGGGGAGAAGACAGCGACGCCGCGAGGCCCTTTGAGCAGGGCGTTGACCGCCGTGAGAAAGAGAAAGAGGGCTCACCCTGCTTCGCACCCGGAATGGCCTGTGCCAGGCTCAGCCGTAGTCGACTACCGCTTCCATGATGCTTGCCGTTCGTCGATCTGCCGCGGTGTGGCTGCGACGCACTGCTCGGGTGTTGGCGCGGACTGGCGTCGACGCTTGGACCTCTGTACAGGCGCTCGAGTTGCTGCTGGATAGACTTCGCCAGAAGTGCATCAGGGTCGAAGGAATAGTGCGGGGATGGCACATGTCTGTGAGTCGCGTACAGCGTCTCGTTGCAGTGGAGCTGCTGCGTGGAGGGCGGACACGACCCAGGCCGTCGGCGGGGTGCCGCGTGGTTGAGCCCCGAAGCTGCCATTGCTGTTCGGATGCAAGCCCCCTTGGCGATCACGCACGCACACACGCACAAAAGAAGAGCAAAAGCAAGACGAAGTGTCGACAAGCGAACGTGTTGCAGGTTCTTCGCCGCTGCGGCAGCCCACAAACGGCGTACGCATGCGCCTGCAGCAAACAAATATCTACAAGAGGGCCAAGCGACACGGTGCAGCGCGGAAGACTCGATGCCTCAACGAGCAGCCGAGCAGAGGCACCCTGGATGGCAGGCGACTGCAGCCACGTCTGGCGACCAGGACCTCCAGACACACGCTCTAGACAACGTGACAGGAGCAAGTGAGAGGATTCGAAACAACGCGAGTCGCAGGCGCCTTACGCGCAGCAGCCTAGTTACGCACGCCGGCACACCAAAATGGCACTCACGCACAAGACTCTGATGCACGACTCTCCCCCCCCTTCCCACCCCCCCCCCCGCCTCTTCCGCCAATAAAGGAAAAAAAATGTTTACCGCACAGAGAGAGATGAGAGAGATGGGAGATGAAGCCGTTCGGCACGCCGAGAAAGAGCTCGGTGCGGAGAAAAATGGCAAAGACGAAAGCAACACAACATCGAGGACGTCGGCAAGGGTGCGTGTGCCGAGGTGCACACGCAAACGCGTCGACAGAGAGGCAGAAGAGCACAAACACCGCCAGACGTGTCCGGGTGAGGGAGTGCCAGAAGCGAAGCGACAATACAACAGGGCAGAGCGCGGTAGACACGCACAGACACACAGACAAACCCGACAATAACAGCGAAACCATACACAACAAAATTTACACAGGGACCCACAGAGAACGGCAAAGAACGCGTACGACAACAACAACAACAACAACGGAGTGTCAGTGCCACCGATGAGGAGAGCGAGATGAAAATACGCGAGAGAGCCACGCCGAACCGATTTGGAGGAGGAGGGCGTGACTTGGAAAAAGAGGCAGGGAGTCGGAAGAGCGATATTGGCAAGCACGTCACGTAATCAGCTGATGGATGTGCGCTGGGGGGGGGGGGGGGTATACGAGCGTACACAAAGTCTGGATTGCCGCACGCGCAGATACACCAATAGGAGCTGCGAGCGACACGGATACAGGTAAAGAACTAGATAGGACGGATGTGCTCTTGGGCATCTCTTGTACAGCAGCGAAACCGACTAGTATGGCGACCAACACCAGCAAGAGAGAATAGAACGAAAAAAGAAGATGAAGACACCTGCCTCACATCGAAGGCAGCAAAGGTTCGTGAGAGAGAAGGGAAGGCGGTTACAAAAATGGGGGGAGAGAGGCGAGGCGGCAGTTGAGATGAGGAAGACAGAAGGTAGGCGAAGCGTGAAGCGCAACGGCACGCTCTGGAGAGGAGGTAGAAGCCCAATGTTTTGGTCTTTTTCTCGGTGGTGAAGCCGGAGGGGCTGGTGGCATGCGTCCGACACCTACACACACAAATACGAGAAATAGTGCCCTGCGGGCTCTCGGAAGGAAGAAGAGGAGTGGCAGCGAGAAGGGAGAGAATGTTTGCGGGCTGGGTCAACATCAGCAGCGGGCAGCCGTTTATGCCTTACCCTTCTCCAACTTTAAGGAGGAGCGAGTTGGCCGGGGTGGGTGGGCGAGGGAAGGAGTGGGGGGAGGGGGGGGGAGCTCGACTTTCTTGAGGGGGCAAGAGCAACTCGCCTCCGCGATGCCTTTGTGTGTCTGCTTTGCATCCATATTCGTACCGACGAGGCTGGATGATAGGCTCGATTGAAGGCACTCGCCTCAAGTGGCGTGAGGCGCTATTTTGCAATGACAGAGCAACCAACTCCCTAGATCTCTGCCTCCACACGCCTCACCGCTGGTCTCCCTCACTCGGTGCTACCCCCGTGCGCATGTGCGGTCCATCGCGACCACAGATACTCGAGCGCAGAGTTGGGCACATGTACAAAGAAGTGCAGCAGAAGGCTATATACGCAGAGAGAGCGAGATCGGCAGGAAAACGGAGGTTACAGCATCCGGCGGTGGGCGTGCTTTATTGAGACGTAGTTTACATACATCGTAGCTGCAAGACAACACAAGAAGCCGCCAACACTCGCCCACGCGCACGCGCCAGCATGTACCACCAACACGCCAGCACAAAGGTCTATACGACGCAGAGCTAGCAAAGCATCCACGCCAAGGAAGAGCAGCGAAGAGCCCACGTGCAAACTCCCGCTCGCGTGGAACGCGTGTACGGCTGAGCGGTTTCCGTCTCACGTGACGTGCGACACATTTTCTTTTCCTTGTATTCTCTCTCCTTTCGTTTGGCAGCACTGTAGTGGCTCACCACTCTCGAAAGCAGATTCGTCTTGTGAACCACACGCTGCTGCTGCGCTTTAATCCTTGGCCTGGCTAAGATGCTGGAAGAAGGTCTGCTGTTCCTGCTCTACGAGCTTCAGAGACTCGTACTCCGCGACGTATCGATCTAGCTCCATCTGCTTCTCCCGCAGCCGTATCTGGGCCTCCTGGACGGCGCGGAAACGCTCCTCAGCCTCGCTTTCGACGATGTTTCGGAATCCAATCGCTTTTAGTTTCTCAGCCTCGATGGCTTCGCCGAGGCGCTGGACAATGGCCATCGTGCGCTGCACGAGAGCGCGGAACTCATCCATCTTCTCCACGTAGCGCCGCTCCACCTCCACTGTCTTCACAAGCTCGTCATACTTTTCAGGGTCGTACATGCGAATAGCACCGTTGCTATCGAACATGATGAGTCGATCCTCGTCCATGATGGCTGCCGAGGAAATTGAGGGAGAGCCGGCTATTTGCAACGATTCAGGTGTACGCCTTGCACGCCTGACCCTGTCAGGACGCTTCCAATGAGAGAAGGATTGCGGGACAGGTGGACAAAAACAGATTGTGAAACGGCGAACAAAAAAAAAAGCGACGGTGACGGCGAAGAAATCGCGCGAGGCACACAGCACGTGGATACTACACGCGCATGTACCAGGTGCGCCCATCCCGGCAGTGCATCAGCCATGCGGTAAGAAGCAGCAGCGCAAAGAAGGTACAGAAGAGTGCGAACAGGAAGGAGAAGTGGAAGAGTCGCTACGAATGCCCGTGCACGGACGGCGTGGTGTGTGCGTGGCGGGAGGAGGAGGAGGAGGAGGGGGGGTGAACCGACGGCTTCCCAAAGATCGAAGCGCTGGAAAACGTCTTGAAGGCCGCACAACGCATAATGGCGCCGGGAGCGTCATCCCAAAAACAAAAAAATGAACATGGCAGCTAGAGGCAGGAAGGAGGCCGAGCTCAGAAAACGGCAAAAAAGGGCTCGGCCGACACCCGTGCGCTACCACTTGTTGCTTTACGAGAATGATGATCGAGACCCTTTTTGTTTGGCGGTAGATTCAACTCCTTTCTCCTATCTATAGTGTATGCTGCCCTTTCTCCAGGTGTGATCTACGGTGCCTCGGCTGGACAAAAACGCGCAAGCAGAGCTGCCGCGTATCGAGGGCCCGCTCGCGCTCCCGCCGCCGACGGTCTGCGCGGCCCTGCATCGAATACCCGAGTAACAGTAGGCCCCTTATGCCGCTTCCTTCCATCTGTGAGAACACACACACGCACATGCACCCCGGCATCTCCTTGTTTTCTGGTCGTGTCGTTCGTTTGCGCCTGCAAGTCGCGTACAACGAAGGCTTCTCGCTCGATGCATACACGCCTCAGTCGACGCAGCAGGCCCAGATCTTTTCGAGGGTTGCAAGAGGCAGCAGCGTCGTCGCCTGCAACCGCAGGAGGGCTGTGAGTCGCTGCACCGAAGATGAGCCCTCGCGGCTGGTCCCCATCGGGCTACCAGCCGCAGGCGTGGAAAGAGCCGTGGAGGCTTGCCGGAGCAGCGCGATCTCCCGCTGACCTATACCGTAATAGTGCAACGCCTCCGTCATCCAGCGCGCCAGCGCACCCGTGTCAATGATAGGGCACATGTTCCGCTCTGCAGGCAGCATCGATGCCACCGTGGTCCCTCCTCCCCGGTTTGCCGGAGAGGTGCCACCGACGGCCAGGGCTGTGAAGTCACATGGAAACGCCACCGTGCCCTGAGGATGGCGGACGATGGACTGAAACACCTCGGCGCGCGATTTGCCCTCGAGAATCAGCTGGCGAAGTGGGTGGTGAGGATCACTCGACACACCCTCGACGGCCGGCACGCCACCATGAAGGAAGATGAACGCATACCGTCTCTCCATCGCCTCCGCGATGGCCTCCCCAAAGTCGCCGGAGAGCGGCAGCTCACCTCTCCCTGTTGTGCGGGAGAGGAGTGGGCGTTGCACCCGCAGTACTAGCTTCACGCTGTCAATGATGGTGAGTGCCTCGGTCATTGTTGTCGAGCTCTGCCGAAAGAGTCGATGCAGCCAGCCGAGCAGCCTGGATTCGATTGAGGTCCTGGCAGAGAGAGCACGTCCGCCACCTCGACCGTAGACCGGCGAGGAGGCGCTCTCCTTCGCCATGACGCGAAACAGCATACCCGCCGACTGCGTGAGCTCCTTGCTGAAGGCGTAGAACACCAGTGGGTAGTATTGAGTGCCGCGCACCTCCACCCGCTCGATCATCTCTACTGGCGGGTATAGGCACGGGGTGACAGTGTGGATAGCCTGCTCGGTTTCCTCGGCGTGCTCCACAGCAGCAGAAGCAGCAGCACGCGAGGTTCGCTGCTGAGCTCGCACATCGGCCTCCATTTCGGCAGATTTTTTCTTGCGCAGAACAATGCGCACAGGCACCGACACAGGCTGGTGGCTGACAGCATCCACCGCCTCCATGATCCGTGGCACCACGGCCAGCCCATACAAGTGTCGCAGCGCCTGCAAATGGCCCGTGTTGTCCTCTGCGTCCTTCGGCCACACCGGGTAAAGTGCCATGAGCAGCGCCGCCACGGCGGTGATGTTGTTGCACAGTGTCAACCGCCCACTTCCTAGGAATAGCAAGCCGATGCTCATGGAGATGGCCATGTGGGAGCCGTAGGGCACACTTGTGCGCCGGTGCAACTGCTGCAGCAGCGCTAACGCCCTCAAGTCCCCTGTGCCCGCCATGACAAGACTCAGCGCGTTCGCACAGGCCAGCAGGCACGTCTCATACGCACCTGTCGCGCGTTGCACCGCGGGAATGGCGGCCTTGGTGGAACCAACCTGGCCAGCGAGAAAGCCCTGCAGCTCCGCGAAGATGAGGTCGCGCGCTGTGCTGTCCATCGTGCCTGCGAACCGCAGCCCGACCGCCATCACGTGCCCGGCGATACAGTGGGCAAGGTTCATCAGCAAGTAGTTGATCTGCTGCGTGGCGAGCCGCGGAAGCGATGCTTGCGTCAGCTCCAACAAGGAGGAGGGCACCTGGTTGTAGAGCCACAGTCGCGTTGGCTCGATCGAGGTCCAGCCAATCAGCGAGGCCATCATGCTCCGCAGGTGGCACATCAGCGGCGTCAACTTCTGCATCGCGGCGCGCCGATTCGGCGGCGCCATCCTTGACGCGATAAACGCGTTGTCAGTCCTCAGATACATCATGCCGAGTGCCATAGCAGCCGCTGGGCCGGACACGAACACGTTGTAGCAGTCGCCTTCGTAGACACTCGCACACGCGTTGTAGGTGGCCTCCCGCTCGTCCTGCGACAGCAGCGCACGGGTGAGGAAATGCCCCGCCTCCCCGCGACCCATCGTTTCTTCAAAGTGCTCGACACCGTCGCGCGCTGACACGGCGGCGCTGCGCGGCCCACCCTTCATGATGGCCAGCAGACGGTCCTCGACGCGCTGCACTCCGTGCGACTGACCTACGCCGAGCAGCAGCTGACCAAGGCCAAAGCCGGCGCCGAGCACGTAGCCCTCGCGCTTGGTGCAGTGCTCATCCGTGGGCATGCGCGACAGCTCAACGAGGAAGACCTCGACAAGGAAGGAGTTCGACGGTGACTGTTGGCACAGAAGGCCCATGGACACAAGCGCTGCAGTCTGCACATCCAGGGACACCTCGATATCCTCGGCACTCGGGTTCAGCGACTGCACATGCACCGAAAGGCAGCGGAACACCGCCTCGTTTCCGGTGCCGCAGAAGCTGCAGCTCAGCCCCAGCATCACCGCCATGGTTGTGGCCTCGCGCCAGACGTACTGCTCCTGTCGCGAGATGAGAAGGTAGAAGATATCCGTGCGCTGCAGCACCGTGAGGTGGCCGAGTATACCCGTGGCGAGCAAGAGCCCAGCTCGCGAAGCGGGGTCGCCAATGTTCTTCGTCTGGTACATGACCCACTGTTTTGTGATGCTCTGCGCGACGTTACGAGGCGAAAGGGCAGCTGCCTCCTTTGCATCCATGTCTCCGAGCGCGTCCTGCGTCGCGAACGGCGCTTCTCCGGCACCGGCGCAGAAGGCCGGCGGCAGCGGCAGAAACCGGAGACCGGCTGCGCACCCATTGTGAAAAAGAGGCCACATGAGGTCGTCCGCCGGCTTGCTCGCAACGTTGATCCCGTCGTTGGTGCGCCCGTTCAGATTCAGCGGCGCAATGGGGATGCTATCCTGCACCTTGAAGCTCTGCGTGCACATTGTGAGCATGCCGCGACCGAGCGGCATCGCTCGCGTGCGGCACGAGAGCAGCTCAAGCGCCCCGGTGAGCTCCTCCGGTCGATCCTCGAACCCCGAGAGCGAAATTGGGGCGACCGTGTTAAAGAGATTCTGCACCATATCGAGACGAGAGTCCCTCCAGGTCTTGCGGAAGTCCGGCCGCACAGAGACACCGTCGTCGTCCGTCAAAGCCACGCGGAACTGACGCGAGACGGCGTTTTCCTCCGCGGTCTCCACGACGTGCTGCCCAGCACTCGAGATCTGCGCGGTCCGCGAGGTGGGTGGGCACCGGTCCCGGCGACCCACCAGTTCGAGGAGTGCCGCTGGCCACGTGGCATCGGCGCACTCACGTCCCTTTGTCAACGCCTCCAAAAGCGGGTACGCCGCGGCGGCGTTCAGGGTGTGCCGCACCACGCGCGAAGAGATGCGCCGCTGCAGAACCAGGCTACAGATACGCTGCCACCAAGTCGCATCAACGTGCGAGTCCACGAGAACGTCCCCTCTGCTGGTGTCTACGCTCGGCGCCGAAGTGACGGTCAGCGAACCCGCCGAGGCGCCGAAGATGTCGCGGTAGAGGAGCACCACGCGGTTCACGAGTGCGATGGGGTGTGAATCTGGCAAGTGCTTCAGGAGCGGCCACGCGCCATAAGGCACCGCAACGGACGTGGGGATGCTGCTACGCATTGCTGTGAGGGAGAGCGCCGAAAAAAGGGACGGGGCGTCGCCGGTCGCGAACTCGGTGGCTGACGGTGCCACGGACGCGGCACAGCTCGCTCGCAGCGCTGCGGCGTTGTCCGGTTTCTCCAGCGAGTCGAAGTGACATTGCAGCACACTCGCCGGGAGGCTGTCCGTAAAGCTCTGCGTCGGTGATATCTGCGACGGAGGCGGAGGGGCTGCGAAGAGCCTGGGACACATAGCGTCATAGTACTCAACGTAGGAAGGCCACTGCAAGGCGTTGCTCAGGTCCCGGTTCACGCTCGCCAAACGCGGCAGCAGTGACCAGAGATGCTCCTGTGCGCGGCATGCCTCAAACAGCAGATGCAGTGCTACCAAAGCCAAGCCGCGCTCTTGTTTCGTCCACGCGCACCCGTCAATCGCCCCCCGCCGGACCGGAGCGGTGGATTTGACGACGCTGGTGGTGCCGCTCTCCTCCTCCTCCGCCTCTCTTCTCCAGCGCGCCGGTGCGTCTGCGGTGTGGCGCCGCGCGAGGGTCCGACGAATCTGCTGAAGCGTCACGGTCGAAGGGTCCACAAAGACATGCGGCGCTGCAGCTTCCGTCATGGCCTCCCCCCTGCACGCCGTAGTATCGGGGTCTTCTGCTGCTTGCTGCAGCTGCGCCCGCGCGCTCGTACACGCGAGCGCCGGATCGGAGTCACCGCATTCACATCTGAATATCTTGCGCAGCAGCCGCGCATAAAGGTCAAAGGCATCAACAGCGACAGCCGCGCGGCACTTGCGGTGCCACAGCTCCGCGAAGAGGACGTACTCGAGAGTCGC
Source organism: Leishmania aethiopica (assembly GCA_003992445.1). Taxonomy (NCBI): domain Eukaryota; phylum Euglenozoa; class Kinetoplastea; order Trypanosomatida; family Trypanosomatidae; genus Leishmania; species Leishmania aethiopica. The sequence goes on from RZOE01000018.1 coordinate 650,323, forward strand.
CACCGCGCGGGCGCCAAGGGCGGCGCTCAGTGCCTCGAGCACAAAGACGAGCAACGGATCCTGATCCAGTGTGATCACCGGGAATTCGACAGTGAACGAGACCGTGCCTTCGCAGCGGCGACGGCGTCGGTGGCGACTACGCACACTCTGATCACCATCCGCCTCGTACTCGCCGCTACCGCACGATGACGCGAATACCGCACCAGCGTCGTCTGCGCCCTCCGTCGCTGCCGGCTGCGCAGAGCCGCTGGGCCAGGCGTACTGGACGACGAGGCGATTCTCATAGTGGTACAAGATGCTGCGGATGGGGTGGGACACGCCGTTGATGGCATCCGCCCTCCACGACGCGGCGGTGACGGAGCGCGTCATGGCGTTGTCTGCAGCTCCGGTGGGCAGTGGAGGTGCTGGCATGACACCACGGGCCGAGTTGCCGTTCGCCGATAAAATATCAGCTCCTCCGAAAAGTGCACTGTCATCGCCGCTTGAAGATGTGCATACTTTTCCGAAGAAGGCGGAGTGGTTCGCCTGGTACGTTTCTAGGTCCAGCTCCATGGCTACCGTGGCGGCCGCCGGGGCATCCAGCAGCGCCACGACATCGTAGACCGAGATGCAGTTGGGGCGGGGGTAGTTGCACACGGCGATGGGTGCCGGGTGCGGCGCTCGCAAACACGGCAAGACAAACGGCAGGCTGCCACACGGAAAAGAGAAGAGTAGCTCGAAGGCACCGGTGCCGCTGCGCAGGTGCGGCGTGCGGAGCACAAACACGTGGCTTTGATGTGCATCGTACACGAAAACGGCGTAGCGATCAAGTGCCGCATGCAGCGACGCCACCGCCGACAGGGCAGCGTTGCCGGAGGCAAGCCGCGGCAGCCGGACGCGGTGTGGCCACCACTGCCACAGCATGCAGTCCAGCGCGTACTGTGGTGTCGTCGTTGCGAGGCCCAGCTCGTCGTCACCCGTGCGGACGACGGCGAGCGAGCTTGCACATGTGCAACTACCGGCTGTCAAGTCAAAGAGCTCCAGCTGCGCCAGCACCGTCGCCTCCACTGCGACGTACCGAGCTTGTGCATTGCTGACCAAAGGAAGCGAGGCCCTCGGCAACGACGGAGAGGACGCGGCAGCCGCCACCTGGGGCGCTTGCCCCTCCGCCGGGAGCACTGCACTCTGGCTCGGGCAGCACATGTTGGGACTGGAGGAGCGGGAGTGCCGGAACTCGAACTGACCCTGTGCCGTGCGGCCTCCGAGTTCCACGAGAAGGGGGCTACTCGTGTTGACACCCGTCTCCCTTTGCGCTGCTGCGTCGTCGGCGCCGACGGAACTGGGAGAAGCCACCGGGCGCGACACTGTGTCTCCCGCCGCCTTGTCACCGTGATCAGAGTCAGCCGCCGCGATGCCGTCCTCATGCGACCCGGATGCCTTGTCCACGGAGCCCTTCGGTGCGCCACCAGTCGCGCCTACCTGCGGACCAAGCGGCACGGCAACGTACACTGGCTTCAGCGACAAAGGCGCCCCCATCCACCACAGATTCGACGCCGGCTTGTACTGAATGCCTTGATACTCTAGGGGCGTGCTCGATGGAAGGCCCTTGCTGGACTGACGGTGGCCACGAACAAACACGCCGGTCGCGGCGGCAGAAATGTCGGTCGGCGTGATATTGTGCAGAACCAGCTCAAGCACGGTGGAGTCAGCGATGCGGTACGCGGTGCAGATCGTGTGCGGCTGAACAAAGGTGTAACGGCCGTACTGATCAGCCAGTTCTTCGCGGTGAAAGACGCACAGGTACTGCTCCAAAGGAGACCTCGCATCGTTGTCGTTGCCGGCCGTATCATGGTCAGAGCACATCAGCTGAGGTGACGTGGGCGGGCCCTGTGGATCGCCGAACTCGAGCAGGGTCTGATACACCTGCTCAGTTCGCTGTGCTCGCAGTGACTCACTCTCATCCACGTCGTTCGTCTCCAGCGCCATATCGGTCCTCGAGCGCGCCGGCCATTTTGCGAGGCACACCCGTGTGATCCCGCGATGCGTCGTGCTAAAGCATGGGCGCTGATGACACTGAAGAAAGACGTCTCGCCTACCGTCTGCCTTGCACGGACCTACATCGATGGTGTACGGACTGAGTGACATTGTTCGTTACCGGTGTTCCTTGAGCAGATGCGCGCCTGCCCAAAACGGCAGATAGGTGGGCGAATCAAGGTCGGAGGCCGTAGGGGGATGTGCCGCGGTGTGCTTCTCAAAATCGCGCACGTGAGGCTTCAAGTGCCGAGGTGAGGTTCAGGGGGAGGGGGAGGCGAGGGGCAGCCGCTGGCGCCGCGGCCTTATCGGCGTCTACAAATGTGCGCGTGCCGTTCTGCAAAATGGGGTATGCGGAAGCACGCACTATCGTGTCCATCATCTATTCCAACGGTAGCGAAAAATAGGGGGGAGGAGGGGCAGCACAAGTGCGTGCGTGCGAGGCAGCTGCGGGGATGCGACAGAGGCGAGGAAGGAGACAAAACGAAAACTGCACGACCGCAACAGCAGCGGAGGATGGGCGCGACGCAAGCAGCGCAGAGATCGCCGCGAGGTCCGCCTCAGCGACTGCTCTCGCACTTGATGTAGCAGCGAGACGCACGCGAGCAGCTGCATGCTCGCTGCGGTTGTGAAGCGCACGCGCGGAAGGAGAGAACCCGCTAACCTTCGCGGAGCAGTGCTGTTTTGTGCGGCAATCGTTTCCAAAGTGCAGAGCAGAGGTCGCTGAAGGCAGCCGAAGCAGAGAGAACGCACAACGTACAGCAGGAGGCAAGAAGCGAATAGCAACGCAGGGAGTGCGTGGCTGAGAAAACATGATCTTGGCCGCACATCTCGGATACGCGTAAGTGGGAAGATGTACACCGAGAGAGCGTACAGCCACCACCACCTTCTCTGCTAGGATACGGAAGGTACGGCAAGTGAAGAGGGCAAAGAGGAAGCGGTCGGAGCTGAGCAGGAAGTGGAATGCCAACACAAGCGCGCAGTGCCCGTGCGCCAGGTTCTTCTTGGGCAATCAGCCGCATATGTACAGGCCACCGGTCCACCTCCACGCCTCCACACTGGCGGCAGCGTGCTGGCTGTCTAGCGTTGCACACAGCGACGCGCGGTGCCACGCGGCGAAGCTGTGGCTTGTGCTGAAGGGTGCCCAGAAGGCATCGTTGTAGAAGTGAAGATGGCGCGAGCGCACGCTCGACGCATCAACCCACACGCAGTCCGCAGCAAGCTCAGGCCTCACGGCCCCTGCCGCGTGCGTCGGCCAGATGAGATGCTCGAGGTAGTCGTGGCTGCAGAGACGCGCCAATGCTGCCTCACGAGCGTCCCCGCGCTCATCTAAGCTATCATCAGGAGCTTGATCGTGTCCGGCAGTGGGGCCTGTGCTGGCGCCGAGCTCGAGTTGAACGTTGACGGCGGGGGTGGCTGCCCTGAGCCACGTTGCCTCGACAGAACACGGTAAACACGACCGCCAGAGACCGTTCTGCAGAATGTAGTGCGTTGTCTCCTCGGCTACAGTGCCGTGACTGTGAACCTGCAGAGGCTCCCGCTTCGACAGGGCGCTCAGCCGAGACAGTGAGCTGCTCGGCAGCGGGTGGCGCAGGAGCAGCAAGAAAAGGCAGGTTTCATGCAGAAAGGAGGCATTCATGAGAAAGGACAGTTGCGGCGCGGCGAGGTGAGCAAACGGAGGCGGGTTTCCCGGTGGTGCGCGCTCGCGTGACCGACCTTCTGGTTTCGTCTGCCGAGGGGCACCGTCAGCCTCTTCGGCGAAGGACGCCGGTGCCCAGGCAAGTTTCGATAGGTTCGTTTGCGGTGAGCGAAGGTGATGCAATGCCTCTAATGGACGCGATGACGCGTGAAACCAGGACAGAGACACATCGCTCTGGTGGTGATGCAGCAGCGGTTGGCGTTCGTGGACACGAGCGAAAAGTCGGCGCAGACGTCGGGTAAGGAGGAGCTGGTCGGTACACCTGTGGCTTCGCTGCATGTCGCCCCGCAACAGAAAGCACAGCACGCACGCGCAAGCCAGGGCACATCCAGAAAAAGGATATGCGAAAGACAGTTGCGGCGACCCGCATTATGTGAGGCACACGCTTGCGACGTCTCTCTGTGCGTGCGTGAACGTCTGTGTGCAGATCACGCGTTCCTGAGCGCCGGAAGCCTGTAATCAAGCAAGCGCAATCCACCGTCTGCGCAACACAGATGTTGCATCAAGACATGTATATGCGTAGATATATAGAGAGAGAGAGCGAGAGAGTCATGTACAGAACAGAGGGCGCACGCCGGAGATCCAACAAACCTTCTCTCGACCCCTTCTCCTCTCTCAGCCCGAGAAGCCTTGTTGGCGGAACTGGTCACCACCTCGCAATACACACTCAAGAGCACGTGGCGGTGTCGTTCGTCTCCTGCGGAGACACGACCCAGATGGATTTGACGTGCTTGTGAGTACGGTGGGCCACCGTGGATGAGGCAGAGCAGGAGGAGCTCGGAATGACCCCTCTTCCACGGGGTTGGCATCACGCCCCTCCCGTGCCTCTCACCGTCCGTCCCACCCTCTGTCGTGCCTCGCACTCGGCGGTCGTTGGCTCTTTAGACGGTTTTTTTTTTCATGTGCTGGTTCAGGATCCTTATTACTCGACAGAGGCGCCAGCAACTGCGACTAGAGGGGCGACACAGAAATGCATACATGCGCACGCAAGCACGTATGCTGCGCCTCTGTGTTGTTCTTCTTCGTCACAACCTGACGACGCCGGACTTCGCCGAGTGCAGACACGCGACGACGCAGTAGCGAAACGAAAGAAGGACGTGTCAAACCCGGCAGAGAGGGGTACGTGTGCGAGGGACGGTGCGAGAGCCCCGGAAAGATCCGAAACGACGCACAGAGGCGAATGACGTAGGCACTAGGTGCTCGAAAGCGATTTCGTCGTGCGCGGCGCGCGCGACGCTGCCGCAGCTAGTTCCTGCACCGTGGGCACCATCGGGAAGTCTGGATCCTCCTCCTCCGCCTGGAGAAAGCCTTCACCGCTTGCTACAAGCATGGAGATGAAGGCGTCCCCGGGCAGGACCGGGATCAGATCGGCGTCACTCGTCGAGACGCGCCGCGGCAGACGGTGCTCCTTCTGGAGTGCGAGGTGCGCCTCTAGCGCAGCGCGATCGTTCTGCTTGCCGTCAACGTCGCACTCGTCCCCGTACGGGCAGCGGTCGCTGCACACAGCACGTCTGACCATGTTCACCAGACGAATGAGGTCGTACTCGTCGTGCAGGTCAGGTCGCCGCAGCACACTGGCGCGGAAATCGAAGTTGTGATGGGTCCTGAGGTGCTGGAGGACGTCCTCGCCGCTGTAGTCACAGTAAAGGCAAACGCACTCCAAGTTCCAGTCCTCGTCCTCGTCCACCTCCTCGTCCTCTATATCGTTCCACTCCGAGTCCGTGGCCTCCTCATCCGCGTCGCCTAGCCCTAGCCCTTGCGGCGCAGGAGAGGAGGGAGCACACGTGGCTGGCATAGCCGTCGCCGCGAGCGCCTTGTCACCCGGCCCAGTGGGCGCAGAGATGCCCGTTACGCACCACGGCGCCATGCTAGGAATCGTGTGCGGGTTCCAGTGCTGGTGCCCGGCCAGGCGCATATGGCGGACCAGGGTCTCCGCACTGTCCGATGCGGTATCCTCACCGCAGATGGGGCAAACCCACTGCGCAGGAGAAGTCACATGGCTGTGCAGCAGTGTCGAGAGGTGCTCCAGCAGTCGAGGGAGATCGACCACGTTGTCAAAGTGAAGGCAGTGCACCTGGTGCTCGGTAATGAGGTGCTGCATCAGCGCGTCTTGCCCTCGCACGTGCTGGCTGCATAAGATGCAGCCAAACTCCTCCACATGCTGCTGCTGCAAGCGCTGCAGTATTTTATTGCACGACTCTTTGAGACCCTCCGCCATGGCGACCTGTCAACGAAAAAAAAAAAGAGAGGTGCCACGAAGGCAAAAAGCTTGCACACAAGACACGAAATACGGTGCTTGCGGGAGGGCGAGGAGGGTGCGGTGGGAGAGAGACGATGACAGCTGTCGGTACGTGATCGGAGAGGCCGTCCGTACAAAGGCTATGTGGCGCTGCCGCGTACGACAGCGTCGCTGGCTCCTAAAGTACATGATGTGCGACCAGGTGCGCAAGTGGGAAAGCCGAGAGCAGCAAGAGAAGACAGAGCGAGAGCCACGAGGAGAGCAAGGTGGCAAGGGAGCGGGTCGGGACTCGGCGTAGGAGAAGAATAAACACGCCAGAACGCTGAGGAAGATGTGCCCAGTCCAATGGGCACGCCAGGAATGAACCTGGTCGCTGGGCCGCCCCCCAATGCGCAACGAGCAAGAAAAGCATCATGATCGAAATGAAATAAATAAATAAAAAAGCAAAGGAGAACCAGGCGCACCGCGTCGCCACGGACGCAGCGCAAGACGAAACAGCACACATGCCTCCATAATTTTGGTTTTTGCTACAAGCGCTGATAGGGATACACGGAGAGGAAGTGAAGGGGTGTGGACAGAGCGAGAGAGGGACGGTCTTGTAAAGATCAAGGGAGGCAGGGCAGTGTACACCACGCCAGTCTCACCACCACACAGACATGCCAGAAGGAGACGCATTATCGTTTCTACCGTCATCAGCTCTGTTCAGCGGCGAAACGCGGCTGTGCAGTGAGTCACCCAGTGTCCGTCTCAGTTGCCGAGTCTCCTCTCGCAGATGTGAGCGCAGCTCGTCTATCCCCAAAAGCATTTGCGCGGCTACGCGCGCCCGCTCCTCACGCAGGATGCTGTCGCTGCGCCCGCTGCGTGCTTCCCTGTACGCGAGCATCTCGCGGTGGTGCTCGTCCGTCTGCGACACCGCCCTGGATCGATCTGCATGTGGTGAGAAGGGCAACACTGTGCCGCCGCTGTATGCTGACACAAACAAGGGTTGAGAAGACGACTGACCTGGCGCGCGCGCCCGCGGGGATGTACTGGGAAAAGAGTGCCTAGAAGAGTCATACCAGCTCCTTGGAATCGCCACCTCTCCCGCGGAGGAGGAGGATGGTGCGGGGGGCGCCTTGTACGAGTCGCTCAGGTGACGTCTCTTCGGCTTCACATACGCAGCCTGTGGCCCTACCGCAGCGAGAGCGGCTGAATGAGCGGACGTGCTTGCCGCGCTGCGCGTCGCGTCTTGACGGTGCATCTGAGTCCCCACTGGAGGGGAGAAGATCTGCAGACGAAAGCGGTGTGACTTCAAACAGTGGAATGCCGCGACTCTGTCCGCGGACCGTACATGACGGAAACCTTCCGCCTCATCACCGATATGAGTTGCCCTGTCTGATCTTGTCGGGTGTGTTGCATGTACCAGTGGACTGCCGTTCTTGCACAGCAGCGACGGCGCCCTAAAGCGAGGCCTCGCCGTCTCGGCATGCTGGCGGCTTTGCGAAAGTGCACAGTGGTTGGCGGCGACACGGATCGGCGAGGTCGATGTGGATGAGTTGAGCGGTGGCGAACCCGGTAAGAACGATGCACCTGTACAAGAAGTCGCACGGTCGGCTTTTCTGTCGTGCACCGAGAGTAGCTGCGACGCGTCCAGAGGGTCGGGAATCGCCGCGACGACCTCGTTGAACAGCTGGCGGAACACATAGACCTGGCAGAAGGGTGAAAGCTGGGTGCGATCCTCTAGCACGTCCCACTCGCACTGAACATCTCTGTAGATGTAGGCAGCAGAAAACGGCTGAAGAGGGCCTTGGCGCATTAGATGCGCGACGTCATCAAAGTAGCGCGACGCGGCGCTCAGAAAACGATGCAGCGTTGTTGTGCGTGGATTGTAGCGAAGCGCGAGGTTCACCTTCTCGCCGTGAACGTCGGAGGCCACAAACACGGGGAACTCCATTCGATTATCATGCCTGTCTATGCCGTCCGTGTGTGGAGGAAAGGAGAGGGGAGGGCGTAAACAAAAACCCACGGGGCGTTTCTCGCAAGAACGAGGATGAATAGCAAGCCGGTGGTTGGGAGCAAAGGAAAAGAGGCGGAAGACAGCAGCTGCACACTTCCACTCTGTGCGTGTGTGTGTGTGAGGGGGGAGGGGTCTTTCGATGACGATAACGCTAGAGCTCAGCAATGAACTGAAATCGACACTCGTGGTGTTTGCTCCTGCGCGCTTCTCCGCAGAAACTGAAGACGTTGGGGGACAGAACGCGCGCCAAGGTGGAAGGAGGACCTAAGAGAGACAAACGAGAGCGAGAACAGTACACTCGCCACGCGACTCCTCCTAATTCCTCCCGTCGCCCCCTCGTTCCCTCTCCCCTTTCTGCCTCGTATGCCTGTGGCTTGCTGATCCGCAGCTGGGTGGCAGACAACGAGGGACAACAACCACAATAGCAGTACGCCTCACTCTGGCCAGGTAAGAGCCCACCAAAAACAGAAAAAGAAGAGGAGAGAAAGACGAGAGAATACACTCAATAAGTACATATGTATGTTTATGTATCATGTATTCACATAAATATATATATAGAGAGAGAGAAATACGTATCAGCGAAGTGGATAACAGTTGACGGAAAGCGCGGCGAGGAACGGCGGTGGGGCACACAAGTTGGAGGTAAGGGCAAGACAGAGACAGGAGCCACATATACACACACATGTGCATGTGCACACATATACAGGAGACAGCGAAGGAAGACGCAGAATAGGAAGCGCGGAAGTCAGTGGCATGAAGGGCCAGCAGGGGGGAGGACAGTTCAGAACGTGAAGGCACGAGAAAAAAGAAGGATCCGTGAGGAAGTGAGCGACTGCGCGAAAGAGTGAGACAGCAACGGACGAAGGAGGAGGTCGGATGTGGGGGGTCAGCCAAGTCAACCGAAAGCCCGTGAATGTCGAGTGATGAGAGAAGGCCGAACACACATGAATGGTGCGGGCAGGAGAGTTGAGGCAAGGGGAGGAAGGCCGATGACGCCCATCAAATCACAAAGAACAAAAACATACCACGACGGATAACGAGAGCGAAAAGAAGCAAAGAAGAGGCGGCGACCTCAGCGACTACGCGATAGGGCGGTGTGGGAAAGCAAGGTAGGGCAATGGACGCCCAAACGCGTTGGATGAACGTCCTTGTAGCGCACCGCACCTTCTGGCACACAAACACACACAGCCGCACACCGGCACGCTCCGGCTCCTTGTTGAGGGCTGGAGGTGAGTCCCCACAACGAAGGAGACCAGCCAAAAAAAAAAAGAATACAACATGCGCGGAAAGAGGAACGCTTGCGCACCGCGGTTTGATGTCAGCGCCCTTCTCCTCTCCGCCCTTTTCAGAAGTCGGCTGCAGCTTCACCTTTTCGTTTTTTTTTGTTTGTGTTTGGGGGCGGATGACAACACAGTCGGCGCTTCGAAACGCGGCACGACGCTCGGTAGCGGGGACATAAATATGCACAAGGAGCCCAGGGCGTTAGACAGCAGCGCAGTGCCGCGTGCGGATGCGTGCGGATGGGCGTGAGGGGAACAAAGAAAGAGAGAGAGGGAGAGGTGGGGGCAGAGCGAAGTAAGGATACCTTCGACATACAAGGTGACACTCGAATCGGGTAGGTATGCCTGCGACGGTGACGCGCGCGAGATCCTCTCACCGGTGGCGTACCTGCACGCTGCAACAGCGCCTCAGGTCAGCGAGGAGGAAGGCGCGGGGTCATGGGCGGCACGCGATGGCAAACGAGGAGCGCTGGAAAGCCAAATCGATCCTTCCTACCCTCACTGTATCACCATCGATGCACACAGACTACCTGCGCGTCCAACAAGGAGCTTTTCACACAAATGCGGAAAAAGAGTGCACTCTGGCGCTTCTGAGGCTCCAATGGCTCTCCTTTCTCCTCTTCCTCTCACTCCCCCCCCCCCCCGCACGCAGAGCGCGTCTATCGGAGAACACACTTTCCGGACGAGTTTCATCAACGTGGAGGTGATGGCAGCGCTGGCCGGTATCGGCTGACGGTTGAGTCGCATGCGCATACATGCAGCGAGCAAGAAAAGCGAGAGCAACACACACAAGAGACGGACAACACACGGGTGGGCAATAATAGGACAGAAAAAGAGAAAAACAGGCGAGGGGAGAGCGCCAGCATGGACGCATGACCGGACGCACAGCCCAGCAAACACACATCCAGGCGGTGAGGCCTCTCAGCACACATCGACACAAAGAGAAAGGGCAGCAAACAAAACCGTCGGCAGGAAAGCGAGAAGCGCAGGTGCAGTAGGGCAGATCGATGCACAGCGACGACGACGGTGATCAGCGCGGCGACGGAAGAAAGGAAAAAGGCGACGATCCTGCACCTTAGTCGCCCGTCAGGGCATCCTCGTCGAGCTGAACCTCGGGCTCGAGCAGCGTGCGGATTTGCTCGACCGTAGCGCTGTCGTCGTCACTCTTCCGCATTCCACGCGCGCTAGCCAGGAGCCCACCAACCGTCCTGCGCTGCTCCTCCAAAATGGAGATGCGGGCCGCCAGAACCGACACCAGCAAATGATCGTTTCTGACCTCCATCTGCTGCTCCGACGTCAGCGTGCGGTCCTCGGCTTTGCCGTACTTGGACGGCCTTAGCGTCAGCGTCGCCATCATCAGCTTGCGCAAACAGTTCCGGTCCATCTCCTCAAGCTGCTGCTTCTTGGCGAGGATCTCTAGGTCGCGCTGGTGGCTACGCAGCAGCTTGCAGTGCTCGCGCAATGACTCCACCTCAGCCTGCTGCTCCTTGTATGCAATTTGGTAGGTGGCCAACTCGAGTTCGTAACGACTGCGCTTCGCCTGCAACTCCGCCTTGATCGCATCTGCCTCTGCTTGCGCGTGGGCGATAGAGACCTCGATGATCCTGAGCTCTTGCGCACGGCACTCCTCCTCGACAGCTTTGATGCCGTGCAAGGCCTCCGTCATGATCGCTCGCCTGTCCCCCAGCTCATCTCGCATGACGCGCACCACCCACCGTTCCCGCTCAACACTTTTCCAGTCGTTGTAGACCTCATCGAACTTCCACTTAAGGTCCTGCACGTGCTTCGTCATCATGCGACACTGATCGTGGGCATGGTCGAAGGCGTCCTCCATCTTGTTGCACGCCCTCGCAATCTCCGCGCACACTGTCGACTCCTTTTCGTACGCCTCCTCGGCTTCCCGGACTGGGCGAATGTCCTCCTCGCTCAGGACCACCACATTGTCGGGGGACGCGGCGGAGAGTCTCCGCAACTCAGCCGCTGTCGCTTCGGCAGATGCGCTGCCGTTTTGCCCAGCACCGGTGGTGTCACCGCGCGCTCTAGCGCTGGACAGGCGAAGCGCCTCGGCGCCTGTCACGAACGTCGGTGGCGCCGCCCGCACCAGCCTCGTCTCGTACTCCTGGAGGCTTTGTCGGGCTGCTATCAGGGACTTGCTTGCATTCTGCAGCGAAGTGAAGGTGCGGCCAATGGACTGTATGAGAGCGGACTTCTGCTTCACCTCATTTCGCGTCTTCTCCGAGAAGCTCAGGAAGGCGTACTTGGCAGAGCTCAGGTCCGCAATAAGCGATGGCACGTTGGCCATGAGTACCTCTGCATAGAACATGAGCCGCGATTTGTCTGTCTCCGGCAACGCCGTTGACACAGACATCTCACTGCGCGGCGAACTCATGCTGGACATGTTGCCGAAATGATAAGGATGGAGGTTATGCGAACCAAACCCCGGGCGGAAAAGGGTGCGCGACGACGTTCTTCCGAGCCCTTGTTAGATCATCGGTTAACGCCCACCGCGTGCATCAAAGGACTCGCGAACGACAACGAGCCAAATCCACGTACACGGCGGCAGTGAAACGGAGCCGCACGAACGGGCAAGCATAACTCGAAGTGAGGAAAGACCGCTCCTTTGAGTGGGGGCTACTGCTGGAGAGCGAAAGCCACAAGGGCGAGAGCAGACGGGTGGGGTTGGGAAAGGGGAGGAGGGAGGGGGCATGGTAGAGTGAGTCGGGCAGGATGGCACGGGGGAGGGAAACACGAGAGGGGTGGGGGGACGATGGTGACAGTCTAGCCTTGACACCGCCATAGGCTCTCGCCTTGAAGCGCCTGCAGACGTCTTTCACCGACACACCGGCAGACAAGAGAGAGACAGAGAGACTAGGTGACAGTCACGAAGCAGAAGACCCCGTGATCAACTTCAGAGCAGCCCTTCATAGAGCATGGGGCAAAAGCAAGCCGAATTTCGGCTGGTGAGCATCATGGAGAAGTCTTCACCAGAGTACGGAAGGGGGTGCTGACCTGAGTCACCTGACCGCTTTCTTTTTTTGATTGTAAACAGGCACTGACGTGCGTGAGGAAGGTTCGAAAACGCAGCTAGAGAGGAATCAGGAAAAAAAACTCAAACAGCACTGTCTGCAGCGCCGCACACCTGCGCACGAATGCGGTTCAGCTCTGTGAGGCCTCCGCCCTCTCCAGGGGCCGCGAGACGGCACGTGTGAGCCACTGGGAGAACAGCAAGGAGTCCTCCTCGCTCTCGAAACGAACATCCGCGGTGAAGAAGGGCACTGGCGACGCCATGAACGTCATCAAGCGCGCCGGCGAAACATCTGGATGTGCAAAGATGATCCTCGTCGCGTGCAGCAAGTGGCGCCGGCACCACATTTTGCCGCTTCTGCTGGTTCCACCAGCGCCGCTGACTTCGTCGTCGATGGGGAGATATGGGTCATCTTCCCGCCGAACGCGCTCGAGGTACACCGCGTCGGACACTGCGGTGGCACCGCCCTCTCTTCCAGGTGTCGTCGTCGTGTAGAGCTTGTCGCCCAGCACCGGGTAGCCGACAGCGGCGCAGTGCAGGCGAATCTGATGGCTTCGACCGGTGAGAAGCTCCACCTGCACACATGTCAGTCCGAGCTTCTTGTTGCTCGCCAAGACGCGAATGCGAGTTACAGCCAACCTTCCCCACCGCGTCTGCTGCTCCTTGGGCGGTTTCGGCAAAGATGCTGCTGCGTGCGAGAAGAGCATCTCTTTCATCGGCTCACAGCACATTTTTAGCTTTTTTAATTGCGTGTGTTGCGCCTCCCATGAGTGCGTGGGGTGCTTCGCCATGCAGTCCATGTAGTTCACCACCACAAACGTGTGGTCCTCTGGGGCAGCACCTCGAAGCACCGCCGTGTAGGTCTTGTGCACTGATTGCGCCTTGAGCCGAAGCAACTCGTCGAAGGCGTCGGAGCTGAGCGCCACGGCATGGCCACGCTCGCGCAGTCGGGACTCCACTGCATCCGTACAGCCTTTCGTCTGCGCCTCCAGTTGCGACGCCAAAGTTCTTGCGCTGACGCTGTTCTTTGCAAGCACCACCACACCCGAGGTTTCCTTGTCCAGCCGCTGGACTGTGAAAAGATCGAGGGGGCTTCGCTGCTGCACTGTTGGTGTCTCGGGCGACGGCACAGAGGCACACGGCGCCGAGCCGACCACGGAAGTCACGTGCGAGCCGTCCTCCAACGGCCGTCGGGAAGGAGGTGAAGTAGCGATTTCAGCGCCTTTGCCACTCGCGTCCATCGCCGTCGAACCCTCAGCGCGAGCCGCGGCCTCAACAATTTCACCAGCGTGAGTGAGTGAGTCAGACACCTTCTCTGTGTCCTCATGCGTTGCGCCGAAGCTGGTACGCGTGGAGGCCGTGTAAAACGCAGCAGTGCCACGGCGTCGCAGAACCTCCACCAGCGTGTTCTCGCAGTAACGACCACCCTCCGCGACCGGCAGGTTACCGTTCTTGGTAACGACCATCAGCGTCGAGTCTTCGTAGAGGACCTCAATGTGCTTGCTGTCCACAGGCGGCTCAAAGGAGCGCGGCGGGGCAAAGCGAAGCCTGTCGCCCTGTCGGAGCACATACGACCCATCAGTGAGTGTCTCCCCATTGACACTGATGTCACCGGCCGCGATGTGCTGACGCCACTGCGCATCCGCTAGATAGGTAAACCTCGTGGATAGATATGCGAGTAGGGACTCGTCGGGGTCGCGCCTTGGACGGCAGTAGCGCAGCTCGCGCGGCATCGGGACCTCCAGATACACCGACGAAAAGCCACGAACGCATATATACACTCACGCAGAGGGGCGCTTGATAGGCACCACTCTGCCCCAGCGTATGTGCCTTCTGCGGCCGCGCTGCGCAGGGAGAAGGTGACGCCGACCCGCACCGCTAGACAACAAAGAGAAGGCAATGCCGCGTAAGGAAGCGAGGAAGGTGGAGTTGGATGTAAGGGGAGGTGTGACAGTCGAATAGAGCATGCGGCGAGCAGCTGAAGGAGAAAAGAAGTCACAGAAACAGCGAAACTGGTACTCCGTCAGTTACTGCTTGCGTGTTTTGTTTCGCTGTGTGGAAGCAGTGGACGACGACATGGCTGCTAACATTTTTTTTTCTCCAGCGCAGCTTCTCCGAGCATGGGTAGTCCATCGCCCCGCAACAGCACGTATCCGGCACCTTGGACACCCGCCTTCCTCGGCCACGACAGCCCTCTGGCAACGCGTTATTACTTTTTTTTTTCATTTCGGGGCGAAGGGAGATAAGATTCGATCTATGCTTGCGTCTTCGCACATCCACCACGCAGTGACACCGCACTTGCCTGCGTGTTGGTTCTACGCGTGTATATGTGTGAGAGAAAGAGCAGCACGAGGGATGGAGTGGGAATGCGACAAGTATCATCGTGAAGGCCGGCTGTTAGCCTAGAAGGAAGAGCGGCGACGGAGCTTGTTTTGATGTTGCTGTTGAGGAAGCGTAAAATGCACCACATCGCCAGGCGAACAAACACGAAACATGCAACCCACCGACGTACCCACAAGGCAAGGCAAAGGGAGCATGCGACGCGTCCACTCATCAGTGATGCATTATGAGAGAGAAGGGGGGTGGGTGATCCATGAGCGGATCGGCAGTGCGACCTCGCGCCTCCTCAACAGTGCCCCCGCCTTGCACAGCGTACCACAAAACAGGACAACGTTGCTCTGCGACACATAGGAGACGCCATGTCACTCATCTCTAGTGCATAAAAAAGCGAGCTGCAGAAGGAGTGCCGACGCGGCTCCATAACCTCCTGACGCTCCAGGGTAAGCGGGCTATTGAAATTGTCGCTGTCGCTGCGTCGAAGACGACTGGATGTCCGGAGCTGAAGAGGTGTCGCAGCAACTGCCAAGCCATGCGCCCAGCCACCACCTCGTGTCTGCTCTAAGCTCGCACAGCTGCTTTTAATGAAAAGTGGGGTGGCGCGCCCGCCATTGCTGACGCTCGACTACACCGCAGACGCCTCGCCCGGCACGCGGAGAGCGGTGAACCGATTGCCAGGGCACTCTCTCGGTGGAATCAGATGAAGATCAAACGGCGTTAACGGCACCCCGATCGACACACCATCACCCCGGTGGCGGCCACCCACCTCGTCCAGACTCGTCTCGCTTACACAGGGTTCGAGGAACTGCGACAGCCGCGGGTCCACTGCTGAGCTCGACGATGACAGAGAGCCACGGTCTCGAGCAGAAAATGATGAAGACGACGCGTCAGAGACCCGTGCGTCACCTGTATCTCCGTCGCCCTTGCCAGGCCTGTCCCTTGACGACGGTGCCGGGGAGCAAGATGCCAAGGTATCATGCATCGTGCGGTTCTCAACAAGTCCGTTCCTCGCATCCTTATGGCGCAGGTGATGACCCATCATCATCCCTCGCGAGCTCACCGGCGGCGCTTGAGGCGCGGAGGACGACTTCGTGCTCGTGGGTGCCGGCTTCCCGGCGCCGTTGCGTAGCGCCGCTGGCGGGGTCGCGTCGAGCGGGGCGTCTGGTGAGCGGCTTCTGTTTGGCGTCTGCCACATCCGCTGCGACAACCCGGCGGCCAAGGACCCCAGCGCGGTAGTCGTGAAAGCCGCTGTCTCAGGCTCGGAAGTGCGAGGCGGCGTGTTAACACCGTTGGAAGAGCGAGACCTGCCTAGGTGTTCCTCAGCAGGCACGGACGCCGACGCTACAACGGTGGATGGGGCTTTGAGAGGCGCTGGCGTCGCACTGCCGTTGGCTGTCACCACAGGTGTGTGAGGCCCTGCGCTGTTCACCTCCATGGTGAAAAGCGGAGTACCGACCGCCCCTTGTGCAGCCGCCGTGTGATCCAGCGGTGTTTCGCCGGCGCCTCGCCGAATCTTGCTCGTCTTGGATTTTGCGGTTAGCTGCGGCGGCAGCGCATTCAACCTTTCCTGAGACGAGACTTCGGAGGAGGTAGTATCCTCCAAGTACATAGGGGCCACAATCGGCCCTGCCATAGTCGGCCTGGTATTAGCGAGCCTGTGATCGGCCTTCGAGCTCTCGTTCGCCGCGACTATGATATTCGGCGCCTCAACGGTCCTCCCAATGCCGCTCCGGAGCCGCCGCGCACCTTCATCCAGCACAGGCGAGGCAGAGGTGCGACGGGGAGGAGTTGCTGTGTGATCCATTGTTGACGGATCGCTCTGCATGATGTAGCTCGGTGAGTGCGGCTCAGCCGCCTCAGGGCACAGTGTTGTCCGGTCGAGCTCATCGTCCTCGACGGCAATCGTCAGCTCCTCTTCCTCCTCCTGCGTGTCCTCCGTGTCAGAGGCCACAGCTGAAGGTGGTGGCGGGCGAGTTGGCGTGTTGGCGTGCTCGTCGGCTGCGGGAAGCCGTTCGCGTAAAGAGGGAGACACGTTGCCCGGATACGTGCGGCAAGGGGTGCTCAGCCGTAACGCCGCCGCTGTCTCCGCAGCTGCTCGACAGCCGCCTCGTCTCCCCTCTGACTGCTCCTTTAGCGGCAGGTGCGGCGAGCCACTGGACAGTGGCTTCAGAGAAGCCACCGCTTCTGCGGAGAAGGTAGGTGCCTCCCAGGTCGGCATACACTGATCCGCCGTACTGGAGAGCAACATCTCTTGTCCAGGTCCGCTCGCAGATGAGATGGCGAGGAGCGACTTGCCGCCGACTTGCTGAAAGGCCACTGGCTTCTCGGGGGTTAGCAGGACACCAGCATAATCCCCCAGCTGGGCAACGTCGACAGGTGCTTGCACCATAGCGCCACGGCTGCAAAAAAACGCAAGCCACGATGTCCTCTCCTCGGGTGACTTGACCAGCGCTTCGAAGACTACCGAGTGGTCAGCGCACAGCTCCAGCTCCCGTCGACGCGCAGCGCGCGAGGCAGCGAAGTCGCTCACCGGGCCCACAAACGCCACATCACCGCCGAGTGGCCGCAAGCTCTTGTACTGCGCAAAACTCTCGGCCTGGTACGTCACCCGCAGCAGATTCTCGTGTGCGGCGCTTGGGCAGACAGAGGCGCGACGCAGATCTAGCGAAACGGTGGGCCTTTCATTTCCAAAGACTTGCCGCAGCCGCTGCCACAGGCGTAGCCGGTGCCGCGAGAGATGAACAACGTGGCTCCTCCCTGCCGTCGTGCATACCCTAAGGTAGTACCTCAGGTACCGCGATGCCTCTCCCCACGGGCGGCAGTACAAATACCCGCTACCAGGAACCCTGCTCGAGCCACGACGTGCCATCGCAGCTAGTGCCCCTCCCACTTCCTGCGACGCGGGCACGGTATCAGAGAGCGGCGACGGCGAGTTTTCATCCGTGAAGGATCCCGTCTTCCGCCGTCGCTTTCCTGTCTGTGGGCCCGCAGGTGTCGAAGGGACGAGCCAGTGGGCCCCAGAAGCCCACGCCGATGAGAACGCAGAGCCGGCTCGCGGCGAGCATGGCGTTGCCGGCGCCCCTCGCAAGGAGGCCTCGCATGACGCGATGTGCACGGAGACGCAAGACGGAGAAGCACAGCGCTGCAGTGCACCAGAAGAGAGTGGAGCTGCATGCGGCCCACTTGCAGAAGCAGCGAAAGGGATGTCATCACCAGCAGACCACGCGGGCACCTGCGAAAAAGACGCGGATGCGCCGGTGCTGCTCCGGTGAGGGGAGGAATAACTCGGCTGTCGGCGACCGAGTTCGGTGCCGGTGGCAAAGCTCGTCAGCAGCTCCACTATCTGCTCCGCGTGTTGCGTCGACGCGAAGGCCAAGAAAATGCGGCCACCGCCTCGCAGAGTGAAGATGACGCCGACGGGTCCCCACAGCTCGTAGCGCCACTCCAGAGTCAGCCCCATATCCAAGCCGCTACTGCGATGATGGCGTCTCTGCGCAAGAGCCCACTTCGCACGATCGCCGCGAGTCGTCGTGTCGACGCTGTCCTGTCCGCTGATTGAGTGACCCCTCGCGTCAAACACAAGCGTTACGGGCTTCTGGAAGCAGTGGCGACATACGGAATGGATATCCTGCATCGGGATCCCTCGTTTGCGGCATTGCGCAGGAGGCGCCGGTCGCTCACAGCGTCGGTCGGCGAGAAGGGAATCTCGGGGAACGATGTCAGCACCGATGTCCATGGCATTCTCCGACACTGAGGCGAGCGTCCGCCAGCAGCCGGCGCTCGCACCAATGTAGCCGGTCCTCACGCCGCCTGATGGCAGGCGGCCTGGGCCTTGTTGCCACGTGAACCCGTGCCGGCGAGCGGCACCAACGTCGACAAGCTGCGCATCCTCCAGCACAAGAGCGTCGCCGCAGCGGGAGAGTGTCCGGAAGCACGTCCAGGAGCCGCAGGACGACTCGAAGGCGGTGCAATCGAGCGGGTGTACTCGCCCCTCACCAGGGGCCACGGACGCGCGGCTGTCGGGGAGGTACTCCGACGTGGCACGCCCGACAGGAAGACGCGCTAGCAACTCGCTGCTGTTGGGGATCCACTCCAGCACGTCGAAGGAGAGGAGCGGTGTTGACGTTGACAACGGTGAGAAGCGCGCCTGTCGCTTCGGCTCGCCCAGCGATCGCTCCGCGTGCATAGAGGGGCACTGTATCGGGGGCTAAGCAGGCCGACGTCGAGACGCTCAACAACGCGGTTCTTTATGTAGCGTTTTTTTTTTTCGTCGGTGTTGATGTGTCGTTGTATGTGGTGAACCACCACCGCCCCCCCCCCTAGCCGAGCAAGGGAAAGGGCGGGAGAACGGGGTCTTTTGAGTACTGGGGCGTGCGCACCCGGGCGTGTGTTTGTCCGCGCCGGTGGAGCGGCTAGACGCGTGGAGGCGTCGCAGATGCGTGTCCCTGACAACAGCTAGTCTAAGAGTAAGCTGAAAGACCGGCGAGAAAACAAGGCATAAAAGTGCAACACGACCAAGGGAGCCGTGTCTTCACAGAGTATCTTGGTAAACGCGTCGATGTGCATTCGTGTGGGTCTAGCGCACGCCCGGTGCACAGAAGTGGGCTGTGACTGCTCCCTAGCAGTGGAACCCCCCCCCCCCCGACAGGCGGCACCCTCGGTGGAGAGGCGAGAGAAAGAGAGACGGTATAGAGAGAAAGAAAAGTCCGGTGCGTTAACGGTCTAAATCCAACGAGACGATGCAGGGATCGGGGTTTCCGCCTCTTCTGTCGATCTGCGCGCGGGGCGCCTGTAGCTGTACGGTTGGATGGAATGGGGCAGCGACGCGACGATATGAGGGACGCGAGCCAAGAAAAACTAAGACGGAGGAAGAGTAAGCGAATTATGCACGCAAACGATGCTCCTTCGCCCCGCTTGATGGGCGCACTGCCTTTCCGTACCTCGACTCCCTGGCCGCCACACTAAAACGCATAAGCATCGACTTGCACACGCAGTCGACACACAGACTCGTGCATGCACACAACGACACGTATCGCTCGGTCGCGGAGCGGCGCGGGGCGGGAATGCACCCGAGAAAACGAAAAGACGAACGACGAAGAAAAAAGGGGGCAGACGCAGAGAGCACCGAGGTAAACGGACACTAACACCGACAAGCGTATGAGTCGACACTCTAGATTCCGCCACGTACACATCCGACAGTAGCAGCAGCGAAGGGGATGGTGTGGTAGCGCGGGAGCTGCAAGAAAAGAGGGAGATATCCTCAAAGTGTTGCAAAACCACTCAAGGGCGCTCGCGATGCATGTGCGTGTGCCAGTGTATGCGTGTAGGAACAGCGAAGCGAAGGTCAGGAGTACACAGTGGCATTGTGGAGCTGGCGAGATCAGAAACGAGATAGCGAAATGGAGAGGTGGTTGTGCAGAAGAGGGCTGTGTGCGTGTGTTTCTATGCCCTCAACGCCGTGTTGCATGCTGCCGACTGTGCCCACACACATACCCGCGGTGGCAGCAGAAGAAGCAGAAGCAGTCAGAGAGACGCTCTCGCCCTCGACCTCCCTCCCCCGCCGCTTGAGCGGCTTCTTGACCGATCCGCAAATCCATCTTATCGAATAAATGGGAAGCACGACGGCACTCGGAGCAGCACTCAAGGAGGGAGAGGGGCGACCATGACCTCTGGACCCTTTTTGCGAAAGGTTGTGTGTTGTACTTCCTTTCCCTTTTTTTTTTGATTACGCACGTCGCACCGAGTGCCATGACGCCGTGTTGATTCGCAGGCAGCACGGCCCGTCCGTTTTGGATAGCACGGCAAAAGAAATGAATCGAGATGTGCACACGTACGCAGAGAGAGAGACCGACACGCCAACCTGCTGTCAAGTCGATGTGGTAGCCGTAAAGTCCAAAACTCCACGCGAAAAAGCCGCGTGCACAGGTCCCGAGAGGGCGCTACCATCCGCCCCTCCACACAACGGACGCTGAGACGATTAGTTCCAGGCTGCCAAGAGCACAGAAAAAAGCACACGTGAGGGAAGAAAGGCGTGAGGCATCGCTCTTCATTGACAAGATGTCAAGTCTCTCCCATCCCGAAACAGATCATAATGACCCCCGAGTACTCATAGAAACAGGCGAGAAAACAAGCAAACAAAAGGGGGTGGGAAAGCGCCATCTGGCACTGCTCTCAGCCCCACCCGACAGCAGGCATCCCCACATCCTGCGCCCTCTACGCTTGACTTGGAACAGGTGCCAACGGCATCGTCTTGAGGTCCGCAGACACGGCGAAGGGTGCCTCAGTCTTGAGCTGCACCTCCTCCATCGTCAAACCCTCGGCCATCTCCGTCAAGACCAGCGACCTCACACCCCCAGCCGCCTTCTTCACAACAAAGACGGCCAGATCCGTGATGATCATCTCAAGGCACTCACGACCCGTGACGGGGGCCCTGCAGTTCTCAACGATGCGCGACTTACCCTCCTTGTCTGTGTGCTCCATCAGCACGATTGTCTTGCAACCGCACACCACCAGGTCCATGGCGCCACCCATGCCCTTCAGCACCTTGCCAGGCACCCACCAGCTGGCAATGTCGCCCGTGCCAGAGACCTCCAGCGCGCCAAGCATCGTCAAGTCCATATGACCACCGCGAATCATGCTGAAGGACTCGGCGCTGTCGAACAGCGAAGCGCCTGACTTGCTCATGGTGACGGTCTGCTTGCCGGCGTTAGTGATGTCGGGGTCCACCTCCTCCGGCAGCGGGTAGGGGCCAATGCCGAGTAGGCCGTTTTCTCCCTGCAGCACCACGTCCATCTCAGGCGGAATGTAGCTCGCCACCATGTTGGGGATGCCGATGCCAAGGTTCAGGTCATGCCATCCTTGATCTCAAGGGCTGCGCGGCGAGCTATGAGATTGCGGCCTGCATGTGCGTTCTTCCCGGCCCCCGTCGAGAACCCAGGCTTGCGCTCCACCACGAACTCGGCGGCTCTCCTGATGTTCGGTGGGCACACCAGGCGGTGCACATACACGCCGGGCAGGTGCACCGCCTTCGGGTCCAGCTCTCCGCACTCCACAATCTCCTCCACCTCCGCGACGCACACCTTCGCAGCCTTCGCGGACGCAAGGTTGAAGTTCTGCGTCGTCCCGCGGAACACGAGGTTGCCGCGCCTGTCCGCCTTCCACGCGCGCACAAACGCAAAGTCCGCTGGCAGCGCCATCTCCAGCGTGCACCACCGCCCGTTGAACTGCCGCGTCTCGCGTGGCTGGCTGTACTCGGCCACCCTCACGGACTTGCCCGGCGCAAAGCGCACAGGGAGGCGGCCCTCGGCCACCGCTGTGCCGTAGCCGGTGGGGGTGTAGAAGGCGGGCAGCCCGGCACCAGCAGCGCGCAGCCGGTCCACCAGCGTCCCCATGGGGCAAAACTCCACCTCGAACTCGCCGTTAAAGAGGTGCTGCGTGAAAAGCGGGTTCTCGCCAACGTAGGTGGTGATGGCCTTCTTTAGCTGCCCGTCTCGCGCAAGCGGACCAAAGCCGCTGTCCACACCGCCCATTGTCGCCCCAATCACCGTGAGGTTTTTCGCCTTGGTGGCGTTGACGGCGTCGAAAAGCTCGAACGGGAAGCCGCAAAAACCAAAGCCACCGGCCGCGATGGTGGCACCATCGTGAATGTCCTGGACAGACTCGGCGGCACTCATCACCCTTGGCCGGAAGGCCCGACGTGTATGGCGCAGCATGGCGGCAGAGGCAGATGAATCCTCAGCAATGAGAGAGAATACGCGCCGTTTCGCAAACGTAAGGGCGTGCGAGAAAAGAAGGCACCCGCGGATAAGAGTCGATGCAGGAGAGGTGGTCGCAGTGTTCGCGAGGGCACGAAAGACAACAGCCCTACACGCGCTCGACCCGAAAAAAATGCTGGTGTTCAGTGCTCGCTGGCCTTCGTTATGAAAGAGATAAAGGAAGACCAACAACAACAACAAAATCGACTCAAGTCACAACTAGCTGGAAGCACGCAACGTGTGATGGTCTACTTCTGCGTGGGTGCGCTTTTTGATGCGCGTATATGGAGCATGTGCCACCACCCGCCGAGTCCGTCAGAGAAAGAAAAAGAGAGAGAGGCTTTAGAAATAAAATGATATCAACCCACGAAAAAAGGAGAAGGGGGGGGGGCCAAAATGGAGGGGGAAGGAGGAGGAGGAGGTGTGTGTGTGTGTTGAGGAGGGGGTAAATATATCAATAGAGGAATATATATGTATACGTATATCAATATTTATCAACACACAAGAAGAGATTGCTTATCTGCCCGTATTCCTTGCTGCTGGTGGTGGAAAAAAGGGGGCTATTTCGCGCGTGCTCCTTTGCATAGACGGGTGCGCTTGTATTCTTTTGGGGGTGGGGAGCACCTGCGTGCGTGCGTGCCTGCCTGCCCTCCTGTGGGTGGTTTGTGAGGGATCAGCAAGGCGTTCGCGCACGCAACGAAAAGCGACACGACAAACAAAAAGAAGGTGGGCGACGGAGAGGAGGGAGAGGTAGTGCTCGCTACCGTGGGAAACCGAGACAACGTGGCGAAAGGCACGTGAATAAAAATAAAACGAAAAAGAAGAGGCAGGGAAGAGATTGCCAAGTTAAAGACGAGGGAGGGGAAGGCAGCGGCAGTGGCACTGGGTGGTTGATTACGGGGTAACAGTGTCACCCACGGGTGTTGCAGATTGGACGAGGTCTGCAAGCAAAGAACTAAACAACGAAAACAAAAAAAAATAGAGAATTCAGACTCTAAGTGCAGAGAGCAGAGCGTGAATACATCCGAGAAAGAACAAGACCTCGGGCAAGATGAGTTTAGGGGGCTTGTATTTCTTTGTTTTTGTGTGGCGTGTGCGTGTGCGTCTCCGTTGTGGTCGGCTCCTCCACTAAAAGGCAAACGGTGCCTTCGTTAGATACACGTGAGAGAGGGACAAGGATCGAGAGAAGTTTGAGGGCGGCGCAGACGGCTGAAACACACGCAGAATATATATATATATATATATAGATAGATAGAGATAGATATATAGATATATAGATATATAAAACAAAGAGGAAGCGCGAGAGAGGAGAGAAAAAGAGGTGAGTGAGCGGTAGTGCACGGAGAGCTTCGGCGAAGACGCAAAAAGAAAACGAGGCAGCAGGCGTGGGGGCTCCCGTGCGTACCGATAACGCGTACCCTGATGCTGAATACAGCAAGAGAGGAAGAGAGAGCAATACAAGAAACACCTCTTGCTGCATATATCGCCGGTCACTCTGAAGGGCAGGACGAACGTGGTCTGTCGTCTCCATCATTGATGGCGTCACCCAGAATAGCCAAGCAATACATAAAAAAGTGGTCAAGCCAGGGTGCTCCGTCAAATCGACGTTGCGCTGTTCGGGTGCGTGTTTTGTTGTTGCCGTTTGCCGTTTTCTGTTCAAAAACGTTTTCAAGAGGGATATGGACCTCCCACATTCGGAAGAGAGACGGAAAGCTGTGAAGACACAGTGGATGCCGTGGGTTCACGCCCGGCAATGCATCCCCGCGGCGCGTATGGAAGTTCATTGGCACGGCAGCTACAGTGGACACACGTCTTCGAAAACAGGGTAGGGATGAAGGTGTCCAGGAGTGGGAGGTGCAAGAGGATGTCAGCGTGCACTCAAAAGTCACGGACTACCTCAGCTAACGCTTATCCGCCTTTTCCTGGACACGTGAGCACCTGCGCTCTACCTAAGTGACTGAGCGAAGCAGAGAAAGAATGAACAAAAAAAAAGGCCCTGCAAGCAGCCATCTTTTCTCGATACCCAAACGCACGAAGAGAGCGGGAGCGAATCACTCAACACAGCTGCAGCATCTCTGAAGGCACATGCACACATACCCACAAGCACAGACATCCATGAAGTGCTGTGAAAGAAAATATTTTGGCGCGCGCACGGACAGCAGAACAAGGGAAGGGAAGAAGAGGGTGGGAACGTTGAACACACAAAGATACCACATTCTGAGAGAAAGGCGGGGAGCAAGATGAAGGATAAGAGAGGGCAAGAGAGTGTGTGTGTGTGTGTGCGTATGTGTGTGAGTGCGAGTGCAGGCTGCTCACCTCTTCAACAAAGCACAGAGAAAGAGGAAAGCATGACCTAAAGCAGCAAAAGGCGGGAGGACGGTCGAAGAGGCGTGCGTGCAGCGAGAGAGAGGGCGAGATACACGCAGAACCCCCACTCTCCAGACCGCAGTCCCAAAGCACAATACAGGAAACCAATACGCACGTTAATGTTTTAAGCGCTCACAGATGTTTTCGATGAAAACATGCCAGAGAAAGAAAGTGCACCGGAAAAGGAAGGCTATGCGGAGCAGGAGAACATCAAGGATGAAGCGACGTAAGAGGGAGGGGAGCAGGGCAAGTGATTTCGTATGCGGTACAGACGTGCGGGTGGAACGCAGCTGCCACACAACTTCGCACCTGCGCTACACGTGGAAGCAAGCGAAAGAAAAGAAAAACAACAAAAAAAGCACCAAGTGAAATGATCGGCTAGCTGCCGGCCCCCCCCCCTCCCCTCAAGTCGGTAGAGGATCCACTCGCGGCATCGTCTTGAGATTTGGGTCGACCTTGAACGCAGCACTTGTCTTTGCGCGCACCTCCTCCAGCGTGACGCCCTCGGAGAGCTCTGACAGCCACATTTCGTTGATGCCGCCCTTCCGCTTTACAAAGCGGAACGTGCAAAGCTCCGTGATGAGCAGGTCCACCACGCCAGTGCCGGTGAGCGGCACCCTGCACGATTCCACCACGCGCGGCTTCCCCTCCTTGTCCGTGTGCTCCATCAGCACGACAATACGGCAGCCCGACATGACCAGGTCCATGGCGCCACCCATGCCCTTCAGCACCTTGCCAGGCACCCACCAGCTGGCAATGTCGCCCGTGCCAGAGACCTCCAGCGCGCCAAGCATCGTCAAGTCCATATGACCACCGCGAATCATGCTGAAGGACTCGGCGCTGTCGAACAGCGAAGCGCCTGACTTGCTCATGGTGACGGTCTGCTTGCCGGCGTTAGTGATGTCGGGGTCCACCTCCTCCGGCAGCGGGTAGGGGCCAATGCCGAGTAGGCCGTTTTCTCCCTGCAGCACCACGTCCATCTCAGGCGGAATGTAGCTCGCCACCATGTTGGGGATGCCGATGCCAAGGTTCAGGGTCATGCCATCCTTGATCTCAAGGGCTGCGCGGCGAGCTATGAGATTGCGGCCTGCATGTGCGTTCTTCCCGGCCCCCGTCGAGAACCCAGGCTTGCGCTCCACCACGAACTCGGCGGCTCTCCTGATGTTCGGTGGGCACACCAGGCGGTGCACATACACGCCGGGCAGGTGCACCGCCTTCGGGTCCAGCTCTCCGCACTCCACAATCTCCTCCACCTCCGCGACGCACACCTTCGCAGCCTTCGCGGACGCAAGGTTGAAGTTCTGCGTCGTCCCGCGGAACACGAGGTTGCCGCGCCTGTCCGCCTTCCACGCGCGCACAAACGCAAAGTCCGCTGGCAGCGCCATCTCCAGCGTGCACCACCGCCCGTTGAACTGCCGCGTCTCGCGTGGCTGGCTGTACTCGGCCACCCTCACGGACTTGCCCGGCGCAAAGCGCACAGGGAGGCGGCCCTCGGCCACCGCTGTGCCGTAGCCGGTGGGGGTGTAGAAGGCGGGCAGCCCGGCACCAGCAGCGCGCAGCCGGTCCACCAGCGTCCCCATGGGGCAA
This sequence comes from Leishmania aethiopica, assembly GCA_003992445.1. Classification (NCBI taxonomy): domain Eukaryota; phylum Euglenozoa; class Kinetoplastea; order Trypanosomatida; family Trypanosomatidae; genus Leishmania; species Leishmania aethiopica. The sequence goes on from RZOE01000018.1 coordinate 676,617, forward strand.
AACTCGATTGCAAACTCGCCGTTCATAAGTCGATCCGAGAGAACGCTGTTCTCGCCAACGTAGCTGGTGATGATCTTCTTTAGCTGCCCATCGCGCGCGAGGGGCCCGGTCCCGTTCTCAGGCCCCGATGTCGTGCCAGCGATGAGGGTAAGCTGTTTTGTGCCCTTCTGGTTAAGCGCTTCGAGTAGCTCGAACGGGAAGCCGCAAAAGCCGAAGCCGCCGAGAGCGATGGTCGCGCCATCCTTCACATCGTGAAGCGCCTCGGCTGCCGTCAGGATGGTCGGCTTGAAGCGAAGCAGCGTTCGACGGAGCATGTCAAGCAGGAAATGCCGGAGGAAAACCCGAGGAAAACAAAAGAGCGGCTTCACGCCCACGAATTATGTGCGGATGCTTCTGTTGGGCGCAGATGACTGGGCGGCTGTGCCGGTACACGTTGAATGGATGCGAAGCGCCTCACAAGCTGATCGGTGGAGTTATCTTGTCGATGAAGATTCAGAAACGAGATGAGAAATCATCAGCACCCGGGGGGAGGACGTTAATGGTACAAGTGCATGCGCAACAAGTGGGAGAGAAGGGGTGACATCAATGTTACGTGCGGGCCAGTTGCAGAGATGGAGTTGGTGGTTCATGCGAGTCTTTGGATGGTGTCGTTGGTGCACTGCTGCCTGCTGTGTCGCACACTCATCACCGACTACCTGTTCCTAAGCAGGCATCAAGCCCGGTACGATGCATTAAGTCGTCGAACACGCTGCTCCACTGGCAGACGAAGCTAACGCGGGGACGCGCCCTTGATTTCAGGAATGTTGAAGGCACAGACGTGTTGCTTCGCGATCGCCATGCGTGGCGTAAAATGGGCAAATCAAAAACAACATGCGCACGAGGGAAAAAAAAATTGAACGTCCCCGACGCACACATGCGAGATGAGATTCCAAGTACACATGCCAAACAGCTGGTGCGTGTGTCGGACACCGAAGCTCACTATCGAGACCATAATGAGCAACCAAAGCGCTCAAGCCGTGAACAACACGTCACCACCACCACCGCCACCCACCTCGTTTTTTTTTCTGTTCGCAGATGACGTGCACTTCGTTGGGTGATCCGAGATGGTGCATCGACACAAACCAGAAATCATGCGCCGGAGTACCTCGCGCGTGTCTCACGAATGGGATAGTTGACTCGACAAAGGCGAAGCAAGTGCCATTATGCCAACGAGCCTGCGCGCGCCCGCGACTGCCTGCTGCTATTGTTGAGTGTCTTTGTTTGCCAAGGCACACAGGCACGCACACAGGCCTCCCCTTCAAGGCCGTTTGCGCGGGTTCGAGTGCACGCGCTTCTCAGGGCACAGCCGAGCAAGCGCTCAGGTGTAGCGTTCGTGCAAGCCGAAAAAGAGGGAGAAGGCCCTGAAGAGTGTCTGCCACGGCGGAGGCATCGACTTGCAGCTTAAGAAGCGCATTGCGATAGAGATTGTCTGCCAGCACCCGCGTGGGAGGGGGGTTTCTGACATGCCAAGAGGACAACCGCCATCAGCGGCCCCTTCCGCAACAAGAACGGCGAAGGCAGTGCTAATAATAAAGGGGCCACACACGTGACCGCCGAGGGTGTGAGTGCGTGCGTAGTCTACGTGGCGCCGAAGTGAAGCAAAAAAGTGGTGGTGGTGGTGGTGATTCGGAAGGAAGCTTTAAAAGGACAAGAGAAAGCGCAGAGTCGACAGCGATCCACCACAAACACAGAGAGGGCGTGAGTTACTTCTTCCATGTGGTGTCCTCCACGTGGGTGACTGTGCATCGTTGCCTGCACTAGGCACCAGCGTTGTCATGCCTTCATGCGTGGATGCGTCGCACTCCACTTTGGCTGCGGTTATTGATGTGATCTCGTACAGGAACAGGATGTGTGGAGATGCCACGGAGGGAAGCAGTAGGGGCATGAAAAGCAACGGCAATGAAAAGGATTAAGAAAGACTATCAAGAGGACACAGAGCCATAGCGATGCGTGTCCTCTCCATCTGCTAGCAGTGCCTTGAAGAGGGGGGGGAGGGGCTACGCGGGTTGTCTAGATGCCCGCATCAGCATGCGTGTTTGCGCGTAAAGGAATGAAGGAGGGGTTAAAGCGCGGGTGACGAAGAGAGGCAGGAAAGGATGGACCAGATAGAGGGCTCTTATCACTGTCCTGTTGTTTGTGTGTGTGTGTGTGTGTGTGTGTGCTCTTGCGGTTTGCGAGTACGATACCCCGTCATCAGCCCAGCACAGCCTGTGAGGCCGTCAGCGCGATGAAAGTGCCAGCCGGCATGCCGGAGAGGAGGGAGAGGTAGTGCTGACGAGAAGGCAGACAGCAGCGCTTTTCGTTCTGTTCTTCTTCGGTTCTGTCTTCATTTCGTTTGCTTGTTTTTCATGCTTTTCCCGCCAGTTGGGTTGCCTTTCGCGGTGAGTGGGGGGAAACGAGTTCTGCAGAGGAAACTGCCGTCGAGGCAAGGAAGGCACGTTGGGAAGGGGGGAGGGGGCGGCGGTGGCAATGTGGTGAGGTTGCGCGCGACTAGGCAAACCCAAGACAGGACATGATAGAAGGAAGCCGCAGCATCGCATAATTTATCCAGCGAGAGGGAGAGACCGTCACTGGCCCTGCCGTGAGTGCCGAATAGGAAAGCTCAAGTCAAAAGCAGCCCGCGTCGTCTCTAGCAGACGAGTGGTGTTCCCGTTGCTGCCTCCCTCCCAGCGCTGCAGAGCCGCGCATGTTCGACGCGCCATTCGTGCGTACTTGCGAAGGTGCACCAACAGCTTATTCGGAGAACACAGAGGTGGTGCCGCAGTCGAGAGAAGATGAAGCGACGCACGCCAGCGCGTCAGCATACACTGACAAGCAGACTTGCAGAAATCGCCGAGCATGTGCAGTGGATGTGCTCGTCTCTCACCACCTACGGGGAGGGGGGCTACGTGATGGCAATGGGGCGAGCGCCACCTCTAATCATCACAAAGGCAAACGCAAAATACAAAGAAGAGCGGGCCTTTTCCCTTCGCATCCTACATGCGAGGTCGCGGAGGCGGGCAGTCCAACCCGCGCGTCCCACCAAAGAGCTCATCGCTGTCCACCTTACCGCCGGGGTGCCACTCAGGAGGCGGGGCAGCGGCCGCAGCACGGGTCCACTCTCGCATCGCGGTGGCCGCCGCCTCATCCGGTAACTGCGGCGCGTCGGCAGCGCGAGCGGAGCTCATGCTGCACTGATGCGCGCAGGCCGACGGAAGCAGGTCTGACAAGCCTGTGTTCGCAAACCGCGACGGCGAGGCGCTAGATCGAGCAGAGGAGACGTCACGCACTGTGTGCAACCAACTAACGTCCGCCACGGAAGCCTCTCTCTCGCCGAGCAGACCCGGCGGCATGTCCTTCATGGGTGGAAGACGGACGTGGTGCGTGCGAGCCAGGCACACAACGCAGTAGTACATGCCGCACACAATACGACCTGTCTTCTTCGAAATGTACACTTCATTATGACGGCGCCGTGTTTGTCCGCAACGAGTGCACGCAAAGGTGTCCTGCGCTGTCGCTAAAGTGTGCCCCGTCTTCACCTTGGCGAACGCCACGCCTTTGACCACCAGTCCGTCGACTATCTGGCTGCGACGACTCACATCTTGCTCCGTCTGCTCGTCATACCCGCCCTGCCTCTTGAGGTGCGCGTCGGCATGCTTCTCAGTTGATGACGGCAGCTCCTCCTCTCGATGGAAGCAGAACACGAGCACCTGTAGCGCCCACAGGCCCTTCAGGATTACCCAGCGGTGGTTGTCGATGCACCCGGCGACGCTGCTGTCGGCGAATTCCGCACCGTTACCGCCGGCGTCTCCGTTAACGTACAGGCTCAAATGCATGAGGCCCGTCGTCTCATCCACGCGCACGTCGAGGTATGGCTGCGTGGCCGTCACAGCCTCACTGATGCGCCCCGACTGGCTTACCGAGTGGTACACGTTTGCCTCTTCCGCATCCTCCGCCCCCTCTCCATCCGGGTCCAAGACGGTGCTGCCGGCCATGTCCCCCGCTCCGCAAGCGGCCGTTCCAGCTCCGTTGACAGCACCTTCATGGCTGCGAGAACGCACCGCGCTCGTCGGCGCAGAGGGGCCGTTTTCTTGCCGCAGAAGACGCAGCAGGACGTGTACCCGCTTCTCCAGTGCTCTCTGCTCCTCTTGCGCGGCGTCGATACTCGCCGCACTCGGCACCACGTAGCGGCCATCGAAGATGCGTGACATCGACGATGCAGGAGAGGTTGTTCTGCACTCGATATTGCCACAGCAGCGAACGGCGTGGCGTCGCTGACAGTCAAAGAGGGGCGACACACGCCACACACTCGTCAGATAGCATCTGCCCTGCTCGAAAAAGTGCCACAGCTGCCACCGACACCACCGTGTGTACTCCTGCTGGCGGCGGTAGGCGCTCAGACCGCCAGGGGTGGCCGAAGGTAAGGAGCGTCGCCTCGCAGGACCCCGCTGCCCATGAGTCGTGGCTTCTTGGCGCGGATCAGCATGCGATGGCCGATGAGCAGCCTTGTGCTCTTGCACAGTGTTGGCAGAGTGAGTGGTGTCGCCGACCTTGGCGCGCGCGAGTAATGACAACCGGTAGCGGCCCTTGGCACACGTTTGCCGCCACAGCCGCTCGTGCCTAAGGGGATCTGTCGCGTACGCCAGCAGCGCGTGCCACGCAGAGCTGGAGGGGTGCAGCACCAGGCCCGCACCCTCGGCCCACTGACGCACGCGCTTGCCGAGCATCGTCACTCCGATGCGCGACTCAGCGCCAAGACGCTCAAAAACGCCTGCACTGCCGCTTCTGTGCAACGTCGTCGTTGCACTCACCATGGAAGCAGCCGCGGTGCCAACACTGGGAGCGGTGCGCAGAGATGGGGAGTTTTCCGTTTGCGGTTGCGAGGTTGCCCTGGCGTTCCGTGGCGAGGATTCAAAGGCATCGCGAGCAGGCTCTGGAGGCGGCATCGGCGCTGCATCTGCGCCCACCTGCCCCCTCACCGAAGGTGGTGACTTGGGAACGCGGCAGTAGTAGGGATTGGTGCGTGGTAAGGACGTGACGACCGGGGATGTGGGAGACGGCGCTGGCTCACTGAGCTCCGTCTGCGCCACAGTCGCGAGCGCGTTGGCGCACAAAGAGGCTCTGCTGCTGGTCGGGATGGGGGAGCTGTAGCACTTGGAGTCGAGCGGTGCATCCGGCCCAGGGTCCGCGTTGGCCGCGCCGTAATACTGCTGCCGCACCGGGGCAACAGTGCGCTCCGTGCCGGGGCCCCTGCTCGAAAGAATCATGCGCTTGCGAGGAGCTCGGCGTTGACTGAGCGTCCCAGCAAGCAAGCGTCGTCGCCCTTCTGGCTGGCGTGGCACGAGCGCGAGCCCGCTGCTAGGAATCGGATGGCGTTTTGGGCGTGAGCGCAGCGGCGGAGCCGTGAGCGGCGGCTGTGGACGCTGTAACGCAGGAGCAGGGTCCGCAGCAGCAGTGCTGCGCGCCGGCCTGTACCCGAACACCTGCTCATGAGCGATGTCTACGGTGTCTCTTTGCGGTGCAAGCATGGTGGCCTCACGCACTCGCGCAGCGCAGCCGCAAAGAGCGCGATAGAGTCAGAGGGTTCAGCAGAGTCACAACGGCGCACGGGGAGAATGGGCGAGCGAGCGGAGGGCAAAGGCTGCCAGCGCCGCTGCTTGCGCGTGCTGTGTGTTACACGCAGGTAACCTACGGGAAGGACGCGAGAGCAGAAAACGAGCATGAGGCACAACATCAGAAAACAAGATAGCATGGCATACGTTCATAGGCCTGAGCATCCGGAGTCGCACCCGTCTCACGCGCTCATGAGGGCGTAGGCGTGTATGTGCCACACTACTGCTGCCCCCTTCACCGGCTTCCCGCCATCGTCAAAACCGTCCTGTGGACTTCGCCTGTCTCTCCACGTGGACGCTGTCCTCAGTGGAGACGTTGAGGAAGTGGGGGCCTTGCCGTTCCTACGCGAGTTTCTCGCGTTTTTATGGTTTTCGTCTGCTTCGCTTGTCTTTCGTTCTAGTCCACCACACTCGATAGGGAGGGGAGGGGGGCACGGACACGTCGACTGTCCTCTGGAGGGGAGCGTCCAGGGAGAATCAGCATATGGCCACCGCAGAAAAAAAAAGCCGGGCAGTCTCCTGGCGCGGCTTGCACACATTAAAACAAAAGGGAGAAGACACGGCACGACGAAAACCTGAAGGCGAGCAAAACACAACAGGAAGCGATAAAGAACGCAAGTTCCGCTCGACCGCCGAGAGAGAGAGAGAGAGGGAGACAGACACACACTCGCACACACACATGCACAAGGCACACACAAATACACATACATACGGACCTGTGTCGCCGCCATCTATCTAGACGTCTATCAGGCACATGTCCTCGAAAGGCACGCCGATGCATGAAAGCAATAGCAACACTAGCGAGCGAGAAAGGAAGCTGAAAGGGAGAGATGACGACGTTGATAAACAAAGGCAGCTAAGGCAGACGCACAAGCAGCCCTCCGCCGCCGTGTGCGCGTTCGACCTCTCCGCCCTTTACTTCTGACGCACTCCGCTGGTTGACCCTCATCCTCCTCCGCGTTCAATCCGTCCCGGTCAAACGGAAGAAGATGCGGCTTGATGGGCTGTCGCGACCGGAGGTGCGCGCATCCGCGCTCACTGTCGCAGGCCAGGCATCGAGGATGCTGGTAATCAGCTCCACAACGGAGGCTGCGGTGCAGCGAGCGCGCAGCTGCTCGAGCTCCGTCTTGGTCTGCGGATCGCTGGCTTCGCCGTTGGCACGACGACGCATAATACGCGTTACCTCTTCCAGCTCCGCTGGCAGTGTCAGGCCAGGCAGGCGCAGCGACACTTCACCTGCGGCACCGCCATGAATACTGTCGTGGTACTTGCGCAGGTGCACAAAGTGCGGCGCACTCGCGTCGAAGGAGACAAAGTTGCCCTGCAGCGTTCGCTCCAGCGCTCTGTCGATCGACGCCGTCACAAGGGCGCCCACCTCCGGATCCACGGCAAGGCCGTTGTGCTGCAACGCCAGCCCCCACAGAGGCGATATCATGGCTGGAACGCCGAGCTTCTGCTGGAACACCACGCGGCCATGCAGATCTATGAGGCTGAAGTTGACCTGGTGGAAGCGGGTGGCCGGCATCTTGGCCACAAAGTCGGAGCGGCCCGTGTTACCGCCGACGCCGTCCACGTCGCACACGATGCGGAGATGCGGATGACACAGGATGCGCGCCTGGACGTCCTGGCCGACTGCTTGCAGCGACACGTCCATGTATGGAATCGCGGCTGCCGCGCTGCCGGGGGGCGGCTGCTGTTCTGGCATGAAAGCAGGTGCCCCCGCATCTGCTGCGCCTAGCCGGTGCAACGGCTCCTCAGCAAATACCTCTGGCAGCGTCTCTGCAGCAGTCGGTGCAGCGGTGTAGCTGACCTGAGCGGGTGGTGGCGCTTCCACGGCAGCAGGAGTCGGCTTCGCTTCGTGCCGAACACCGAGCACCGTGACCGTCTTCTCCACCTTGACGGCCCCTGTTGTCGGGTCGCGCGCGGTGATGCGGATGAAGAAGGGTTTGTGCTCACCCTCGAGGGTGCCCTGCGCAGGTATCCGGCCGCGCTGCGGCACCACCTGCGGCGCCTGGTCGTCTACGGCGCCAAACAGCTGGTACTGCGGTTGAGTTGTGTAGATGTTGTCCACATAGCCCGGCCCACACGTGAAGAAGATCTCCTCCGGTGCCTCGTGGGCGACCGCGGCGGCCTGAATGCTGGCAGCCTGCATCGCAGCGGCCGCACCGCTCGCAGTAGCGCTGCGTAGGCAGCTTGTCAGGAGCGAAAGCATGCGACGCCCCTGCGCAGAGAACGGGGCTGTCGACATGCTGTCGAGTTCCCTGGAGACCAGTGGCGCGCTCAGGTTGTGGCGCAACAGGCAGTCCACAAGACGGCTCACCACATCGGAATCCGCCCTTTCGTCTGCGGAGGGACCCGCTTGCATGGGCGGTCCCACCACTGCGTGCGGCGGGTATGCCGAGACGGTTGGACTGGTGAAGGTCACGGCGCTCGGCAGTGCCATCTGCACTCGGCATGCAGACACGGCGCGGTGCGTCAACGTACTCGTCGCCGTCAGCAGGGCCGACTTTCCCGACGCCAACGCCACAGACCCGAAGGCCGTAATCTGGCGCGCAGGATCGTTGCCGACGGCGGCAGTGACCGAGCAGCCGGGACACTGCACCGCCTCCAAGCCGTTGCTGGAGACGGTGAAGGAGATGGCGGGTGGTTGGCGGGTAAGCTGATCGCGCACAAAATTCACAATCGTCATGCCAGGAATCGACGAGGGATAAATGCTCTGCACGAGGCGACGCTGCTCCTCCGGATTCGAGTTTTGCAGCGCGTCAGACAGCTCCTTCACCCACGCCTCCGGCAGCGCCAGTGTCTGCGGCTGCTTGGACACGGCTACAGAGACGGGGACGGGCCCAGACGTCGGTGCCACGTCCAGCGTTGCCTTCGAGACAGAGCCGTCTGCGTTTGGCTGCTCCACCACCACTCGTTGGGGCACAACGCGCGGCAAGACAGCTGCGGCTGAAGGATCCGCCTGCGGCACGCCACCGACTGTAATCTTGCTGCCGGGATTCGCGCTCAGGGCAAGTCCACCCTTGCCGTCGTCTTTCAGCGCTAGAGAGACTGCCGCAGGCTCCAGCGACGGCACATGCGATCGCTGCCGCAGCAACACCCGCCCCTGCGCGTCGCTTACCACGATCTGAACTGTCTGCGCTCGGCGGTGGCTCAGCGGCAGTTCGGCGACACCGACGCCAAACGCGGAGCTGCCGTTTTCGCCGGTCAGCTGAAGGCTGAAGCCCGGCGCCGTCGCGACAAAGCTGGGCATCGCGGCAGGAACGGGCTCCGTGAGGGTCACCGCTCCCGCGTTAGGAATGAGGGGGGGATGAATGCGCGTCTCCAATTCAGGCACGTTCCCTGCCGTCCACGGAGCCCCTGTGGTCGCCTCGAGCGTCTTCTCAGCAAGCCCGCCACTGGGCGCCGGCGGCAGCGGCGGGGTAGCGATGAATGAAAAGGGAGGAGGAGGCGGCGGCGGCGGCGCACCGTCGAGCGGGAGATTTGCGACCAGAGCGCACTCCTTTGTGCGGATGGGAATGCGGAACCACCCCGCCATGGGTCGTAGCCGGCGGCCATCGGCAACAATGTACACCGCATCTGGGCTGCAGCCCTCCGGCGCGCGCATACGCAGCACACTTATGCCCTCGCTGCCATTAAAGGTGAGCTTGCAGTAGTGCCTCATCGGGTTGCCGCTGGCCTTCACAGCGGCAATGAGGTTATAGTCGTGGCCATCGCCGGGCACCATGAAGGCAGAGGCCTGCTGCAGCGACACCGGTCGCGCGATGCCGCCGTCAACGCCCAACTCGCACTCTAACTCAACCCCCTTTGGCGTTTTCACCTCCTCGATTACTAAGTTGGATCCGCTGATGCGCATCGCAATCGATGTCGGGATCCTCTTGACGACGCCACTGTGACCGTGATTGATGCAGTTGGCGAGACGGTGCTCCCCGCGAAACGGGTAGGCGGCATCGTTCATGTTGCACCCGATGGGCACCAGCTTACTGCCTGCGTGCGGCATTGAAAAGTAGCGAAAGCGGCACGAAAAAGAACGCGAAAAAAAAACGTAAAACACAAAGGAATGGGCGCAGGCGTTTACACGCGAAGGCAGCACGCCCGTGCACAGAAAACGGAGCTGACCGGCTCAATGTGTGAAGGGTGTATGTTCACGGTCTTGTATGAGGGGGCAGGTGAGGGGGGACGGCGTACGCGTGTTGTTGTCCGTGTGCGTCTATGGATGTATGTATGCTCTATCGTGTATGGCAGCCGCGCTCGATCGAAGCAGCGGCGCAGCCACGGCGACAAGGGATTAGTAGACAGAAGGTGCAGTTTCGAGGAAGGGTGCAGATGCAGGCCAGCCGTTCCGAAGTCTGTCAGCGGTAAGCAGAGAGAGAGAGGTGTCTGGTAGCATGTGGAGGGGCGCCTTCCGTCCGCCGTTATCAAGACGGTGCTTCTCTATCTCTCTGTCTTCTTCCTCGGCGCTCGCACGACCGAGGCCGTCACCCAAGACGCATACGCTCAACGGAGAGGAGAGGAGAGAAGAAAGATGGGAGCAGTGACATGGGCGCTTGACGGCATGCGAGTACTGTGGTATCACTGCACGCGAACCGGCTAATGGATGAGCATGGCAGTACAACTCTCTCCTGAAAAGTCTGTCTCTTGGTGGCGAGAAAAAGATGCAAAGGCTACCCGAGCGGTTTTCGCTGCTGCTGCAGTAAGCGCGGAGTCGGGTCTGACCTTGTGCAAGCACTGGGTCGTACACTCGCATGGTGGACAGCCGTGCATTTTTGTGTCGGTGTCGGTGCAGCACCCCTTCTTCGTTCTGAGCGCGCACAGAGGCCCTAATGGCAAAGCCCGAGCGGTGCCATCGTGCAGGCTCTCTAGATGAACGACACACACGCACACATGGGAGAGACTTCGCAGTGGCCCCATCCACGCCTACCTCCTCCGTGGAGCGTAGAAGTGGCATCGATGTCGATTGGTGGCTCTTTTCGTTAGCGCTCGTTCATGGAAGCGTTTATCTTCTTTAAGCGTCACGTTACACGTCAAGTTTTGGTCGCGGCTCGAACACGTTGCGCCATCCTACGTGTCCATCGCCTCTACCGAGGTGCACACACACACACACACACACGCAAAAGGGAGTAAAAAAAAAAAGATGCACAACAGCAGTTCGAGCACACATACAGTCTGTGCGCAGCGCGTGCACGCACCTCCCATGGGCGGTGGAATCATGAAGAAGACAACAAAAAGGCCCGCCACTCGCCCCCCCCCTCCCCAATGAGACATGGGGGGCGTCACCCGAGTGGACCCCTTGTGGGCTTTCGCTCTTGTGGGCACCGAGCAGAGGCACGCGCAGCAGCACACTACAAAAACGAGAGGATCGTCCGAGGTACTGAGAGCACCTTCTGCTAAGGTAGCGCGTAGGGTACCTACCATCCTCTCTAGCGTCTCACCTCAGAGGCCGCGCTCGACCTTTAGCACCTCCACCCGCTCGCGAATCTCTTCCACCGTGGCGGCCATCTGCTCCAACGTGTCGTTCTCGCGAACCAGCACAATGTCATCCTCGTAGGCGTCGCGCGCCTCCTCCTCGCAGATACACTGAATCTCAGCCTCCATGTTCTCCGCTCGCTTCGCCTCGCTGTACTGCCGCTTGGTCAGGCGCTCAAACAAAACCTCCGTGGATGTGTGGAGCACGACCACCATGTGGAACCAGCGCTCGGGAAACAGCTCGCTGGAGTGATAATCGACGACGTGGTTGCCCCGACTCACCATGATGGGCTCCATGAAATCGAGAAGGCGATCCTCGTCCTTCTCCTCGATAATGTGCGTGTCCAGCTCCGTATCGTACTCGGTGTAGAAGTGGTTCTCTTTCACAAGCTTACCCACCTCCATGTGCTGAAAGCCGTCCAGCTCCGCGGCGATCATCTCCGCCATCGAAGTCTTCCCCGTTCCAGGGGTGCCGGTGATGAGGATGTTGATGCCTTTTGGTTGCTCCATGGCTGCTGTGCGGACAGTGGTGGCGTGTTGGCACGTGAAAGATTGAAAACACAGGATATGTGAGAAGCTCAGCGTTGGAATGAGCAGCTTGCGCGCGTCTGTCTGCGGAGGTATTCGTCTGGAGACCCCGCTTCTAGCGAGCCATGCGAATGGTCGCGGAGGCCCACAAGTGTAGCGAGGTCGAGGATGCGGAGGGGATTGAAGAAGCGGGCAGGCGAATGGGAGAGCATGAGAATGCGGAAGAGGTAGGTAAGACCAGACACAGCATGTCGCACATGGAGCGCTCCAGCTGCAAAACCGAGCAGCAGTACAGGGGGAGGGAAGGCTCTCGTACGAGCCGAAATGCCAGGTATCACCGCCTTCAAAGAGGGAGAAAAGAGGGAGCAAGAGGCGACCTTCATGGATAAGGCTTACTGCTGTGACATGAGAAGACAAGCGACTGAAAGCAACCGCAGCTGCTGCAAAGATAAGAAGCAAGAAAAACATGCACGCGTCCACCTCATCGTGTGGCACACGTGCAGCCAAGAAGCAGCCCAGGAGAGGGTGCATGCGCCACCCAGCGGTGCACAGGAGCGCCCGCTCCATAAAGAGGGGGGAGACACAAGGCGCTGTCCTTTGCTCTTGTTCGGCGCAACTCTCTTCAAAAGCATTCCCACTTCGCGACCGGATCAAGGCTGCAAACTGCTTTGCCGCGCGCTTCCTCACCGATGCAGCCCTCCGGATGCCCACGTACAGGCACGCCAAAGCGCCCTAAAACAAATCTCCGCGCGACGGTGGGCGCGACGGGCCCCACGCCGCCGCCAGCGAAACCTGCTCGCGGCGACGCTGATCGGCTTGATAGCACGCGAACTCTTGCTCAATGCTGCCCTCATGCGCACTTTCATTGTCTAGGGAGGCACCGCGGTGCCGCTCCCACATGCTGAGCGACACGTACTTCAGCTTGTTCATCTTCTTCCGGCCAAGTCGGTGGCCCAGCATAGCGGCGTGCTCGCGAAAGCGCCGTCGCTCGACGGCTTGGTGACACACCGTGCACCACATTTGGTCGGGCGGCAGCAGCTCCGCGGCGAGCTGCGATGGCCGCAGCTGTCGGCCAATGTACTTTTTCATTCTCCCCCGCTACCCTCCGTCGCTAGCTGGTCCACATGCACGGTCTCTCTCTACACAGATGTGTGTCGATCGCCCTGTGCTTGTGCAGAGACGGCACAGCTCGTTGGTGCAAGGATGCCACCAGAGCGTACAAGGGAAGCAAGACAGGTGATGGAAGAGCCAAACTGTAGCTGGAAGGAAGACGCATACAGTCACGGAGAGAGAGAGAGAGACGGAGACAGTAGGTGGAGAGAGAAGTTCACGACGCCTCAACAAGTACAACGACTCACCCCACCGTTCTCCCGCGGCGGAAGAGCGGGCCTGCAAAGCGCGCCTGCGTGCCTCATTGCACCAGAGCCATAGATGGGCTCCGCGGGTCACTTGCACGCTTACGACGGGGGGGGGGGTATTCTCAGGTGCTCTCGCTACTTGCCTCAGCCGCACACACAGGAGCAGGCGCACCGCATCAGGGGATCACACGATAACCATTCTTCGATGACTTCGAGCTGTCAGCACTGGATGGCACAACGGTCATGCGCTTCTTAACGCGGGAGAAGACAAATTTTGTTTTTCCACCCATCATGTCCATTCAGCCGTCCAGCATGAGCCACACTCCACTATGCCCCCGGCCCTGCCACAGGCCCGTCGCACCGTGCGAAGCAGCCTTAGACACATGCTTTAGAGCTATGCGCCGAGTTAGCCATCTGCATATGGCCTCTGCATCAAGCTCTAGCCGTCTCACACTCCACAGGCCGCCTCACAGCCGCTCGCATCATGCCGGTCGCCACCCCTGGTGCATCCCCCTCGCCGTGGCGCAGGCTCCCCACACCAGTGGGCAGTGCGAGGGCCGGGTGAGGTACGCTCAAGCCACGCTGGCACTCTGCCCATCACGTGGATGGTGCACACGTGTCCACCATCGCAGGCCGCTCCGACGCAACGTCATCCAGGAGCTGGCCTCCAACATCAGCAGCGATACATCACTCTCACCGCGCCCTACGCCATAAGTACTTGGCCATGTTACCACCAGAGGTAGCTCGGCATTGGCAGGGATAGGGGTGGCTCGCCTGGCTTCCTCTCCACACAGAATGGGGGTGCACTGGAGCCTGCGGATACGACGCGCTGAGGGGTGGTCCTCCGGCATCAGGGCGGGAACATGCAAAGCAGCAAAATGAAGCGCCAGCGTTTCGTCCTCTCGCCACGCCTCTTAACCACCTGCATCCGCGGGGGCCGCAAAGCCCGCACCTAGGTGTGATCGGTGTCGCGCTCGTTGTTGTCTTCGTCACTTGCGGTGCCGCCCCCGTCACTCTCCGCAGAGGAGTTACTGCGTGTGGTGTACACAGGGATCACCTGCTGCGTCACCAGCATGTGGTGGTCTGCATCACTCTCCGTGCCGCCGCTGTCATCGTCGGTGAAGCGGATCCACGTTTCCAGGCCTGGTGCGGAGAACGACAAAGAGCGACGGCGCTTTGTGCCGTCCAGGTGGTGCGCAGGATCCATCGTCGCCGCCGCTTCTTCTGTGGTCGTCGCACCGACTAGCGGAGCAGCACCCTGCCGACGAGACGACTGCGACACGGGCTGCGACACCATACTTTGACAGTGCTGTGTCGGCCTCGCCATGTGAGAACGACGAGTGGAGGAGTTCCGGGAGCCGTGGCCCCATCCATCGTCGCGGACGAGGTCCTCCCGGCCGTCGCTGCCGGGCACCGTGTACGACGCAATGTAGCCGCCATAGTCGTAATGACCGAGCGTGTCCTCAGAGACCTCGGAAGTGTCGTCGAGATCGAGCTCTACAGTGCGTGCCAAGGGGTGCCTCATGGAAGATGACCTTGTCTGGATCGCGTCGGAGGCGGCCATGTTGAGCGCCATGCGGCTTAGCTCTCCTGGTGATAAGATGATCGGAGAGCGCATGCGCACAGGTCTGGTGGCGACGATGGCCGAAGGCGTCGAGACGGAGCTGTTGGTGGAGTGGTCGTCGTCGATGCCACCTGCAGAGGTCGAGGAGGAGAACACCGTCGTCGCATGTGCTCCTTCGCCCCTCAGCACCGCCATCGGACGGGCATCGGTCGAATCCAGGGCAATCGTCTCCCGCCCGCGCGCACGCTTCCGTTCGCTAGAGCTGCCACCATCATGACCGTGAAGCACCGCTTTCTCGCCATTTTTGGCATTCCATCCATCGGTGGATCTCTGGGTGGCCACCAGCGGCGCACCTTGACTTGCACGCTCACTGCTGTGCTGGGTGGCAAGAGGGTTCAGGCTGTGGAGGTGGCTGCGGAGCTCATGCTCGGAGGTGCAGCGTCGCGACGGCGGCGGAGTGGAGCAGGGCGCGATGAGCGTCGTCTGCTCGTCCGGACGCGCTGGTGCAACTGCATGCCTCGGCTTATGCGGGGAAGGCGACGGCAAAGCGGATGCCGAGGCGCTGCCTACGAGAGACAGTGGTGCCACTGGCATTTCTCTGCTTGAGGCCGCCGCACCCTCGCGTCGCACAGACGGTGTCGCCTCGCAAGACGGCGTCGATGGATGATCGCTTCTTGCACGACTTCTGCTGCTCATGCTACTGCTGTGTGGAGCGGAGGCGATGCTGCTGTCGGTGCTTGTCATCGCCGAGGAGGCGGAAGCTGAAGGTGCAGCGGAGGCCCTCGCCACAGACATGAGGAATTCATGTGTGGCATCGCCCGCACCCTGCTCTGCCACATCGCCGTCATCACCGCTGCCAAATGCAGTCACCTCCTCCTCCTCGGCAGACGCGCCGCTGTGAAGCGACCGGAAAAGCGATGCAGTGGAGGAAGGCGAGGTCGCGAAGATCATCCGCTGCGTGGGTTGCTCGTTAATCGCGGTCGTCGCTGCTTTGCCGGGCACGGCTGCCGGTGATGTGGGAGGTGACAGGGAGAGCTGTGTGCTCGTCCGGTATGTCAAAGGCGTTGCACTGAAACCTGTGTCGCTGAGCAGCCTGCCCGCGCCGGAACCGCGGGCGACGGGTGTGCTCCACACCAGGGAACTGCGCCGCTCCTGCCGCTGGTTACCGCTGCTCCCATCACCTCTGCCCCCGGTGCCTACAGCATCAACGTCCACGACCGTCTCCTCGTCCTCGTAGATGAATACGTCGTTCATGTCGCACAAGGAGTCGCGCAGACCCTCGAGTTTGCCCTGCATGGGCGACAGCGGCGCCGTCGCCTCCTCTCCGTTCATGGAGAAGGAGGCTGTGGAGCCGCCCTGGTCACCAGAAACCTTGCTGCCTCGGTTGTGGTATTGCTCGTGGCCATCCGTGCCATTTTCCGTGCTCATGGGAAGCTCCGTTCCTGCTGAGCTGCCGGTGACCCCTACACCGTCAGGTGGCCCTGTCTGCAGAGCGCATAGGTCATCGTCCTGCGGGCGTGGCGCGCGGTGAGAACTGCTGCTCTCTGCGAACAGCAACACCCCAGACGATGCAGCACCGGACGAAGCAGTTGAAGGCGGCGTCGAGGAGTACCTCGGCATCTGACTGGAGCCTCGACTCCCTGTGAAGGTCAGCCGTAGCTCTGACTCGCTCGCAAGCTCGCTTAGCGAGATAAGCGTACGCCGCTCCGCCCAGTCGTAGGCATCGACGCCATCGTAGTAGTATTGATCACCGTGATGGTGCGCGCGAAGGCTGACCAGGTGGTCCATGAGGTCGGATGCAGTCTCTGTGCTTGGACTACCGGCTCTGGCATTGGTGGGTGTAGAAGAGGACTGTTGCTGCGCTTCCAACGGCGATCGAGGAGCCAGTCGCTGCGTGAGCCCTTCCTCCTGCTTGCTTCGCGCGGCCAGAGGAGCTCTGCATTCAGCCTCCAGCGACACAACCTGTGCAGCGAGAAGCGTCGGTGCACTCTCGCACGGCAGCACAGCCGCCCCCGACTTGGTATCAAGGAGGCGCTCAACGCAAACGCGGCGCTGCAAGCGTAAGCGGTCTATGATGGCCTCGCGCAGGGTCAGTGGACTCTGCAGCGTCTTCGATGGATCAGCCTTGTCGAGGGAAGTCGGCAGTGGCAGACCCATGCGAAGCGTGTGGTGGTGTGTGCGCACCGTGAATACAGTAGGAGACTTGGACGCCGTCGCTCCTGCTGCGGGCGCCGACGATCGCGCGAGGCTTAACGTGAGGCGCTTTTCCCGCTCAGCTGCAGGAAGCATCGTTAGACTGAAAAAGGCCGCGTAGCACGCCCCGCCCTCCACCTCGCCTTCGGCACCATCATCCTCTGCATTCACGGCACCCACAGATTCAGCCTCGGAAGAGGTGAGAAACATATCAGTGGAATCATGCTGCTGCAGCATCCACTCTTCCGCGGACCGCATGGGCGGAGGACTCGCTGGAGGCGCGAAGCACGACTGCAGCGACGATGACGACGGCGTCTGCGAAGTTGCGTCGCTGCTACGAGCCGCCATGCGCTGCAGTTGGTTGATGCGAACCCATGGTGCGTTAGAGGTGATGTTAGACGCAGCTTCACACGGCGCAGATGAGGCGCCTAGTACAGTCGGGGCTTTGCTCGAGATTGCCGCTGCCTCTGCGACCACCGAAGAAGAGCAGCTAGCGCAGCAGCGGAACTGCGCCTTGCCGGGGAGGCACACCGGCGCCCCTTCACATCTGCTTCTGCTCTGCTCCTCATCGGCGGACAAGATTAGTTGCATGTCCTCTGGCGCGCTCGGCCCGGCAGCAGGCGGCGTCAGTGACACAGACGACGGACTGAGCCGGTGCTCCTCTACAAACGACCTTGTGCGAGAAGCCGGCACATGTAGTACACAGTAGGTCGATAAACGGCCCTCAAGCCCGTCACGAAGCTGGTGGAGCTTCACAGTTCCCGTTTTCTGATCCACCGACTCCAGAGACGACGAGGCGATGGACGCCAAGGGGATCAGCACATCACCGCGGTAGTCGGCCGAGCGGCTGCGAAACAGAGGCTGCCTGGCCTCAGGCCTCCCGTCTGCCTGAGATGCTCGATGCGCTTGGTGGACGCTGGTATCGGAGAGCGGCGCGCACTGAAAGAGCGAGATGCGGACGCACTGGCGCGAAACAGCCATGGGCTGGCGTTCAATGACGGCGCCTCTGATTAGCAAGCAGCGAAACCGCCAAAGGCACCGTGCTTCGATTTTGTTTTCACTGATTGCTCGCGTGCGAGTGGTGCGCGCTGTAGCGCTTTGCGTAGAAGGTCTGCTGACGACTGAGAATGGTGGTGGCCACAATGGTGCCGCGAGCTGCTGCTCCACTTGCGTATCTATGGATACGTGTGCGCGTGCCTTTGTGTGCGCTCTCCCAAGTTGGAGTTGCCCTCATCCGCAGGCACACACGCACACGCCGGTCAGTGGCTCGATCTTCAATGACTGCCTTTCTATGATCTACTTTACCACGCTCGCCTGTACGCGTAGCTGTATGTGTGTGTGCCTGCGTATGCGGGGGGAGGGGCCTTATAAAGGGTAGAAGATGGGTGATTGAAGGCGACAAGATTCGCTAGAAGAAACCAATGCGCAGATCGATGACGTGGTCAGTCGCCATCCCACATGTGGAGTGGCGTGTATCGCGTTGCAGCTAGACGTGTCGCCCTCCCCGCTGTTCTTTTTCGCAGCGTGGCGAATAATGCGCATCCTTCCTCAGCCTGGGCAAAGCGGCCGGCGTCGCCTCCAAGAACCTCAGCGTAGCGGCACGATGCTTGCGGGCAGTGTCCGCAGTCGCGCGTGCACGCCCCCCCCCCATCCCTTCACGGAAGACGCCTGTGCGCAGCTCCTCCGACCGGAGAGGGCAAAGGCACATCGAAGGAGAGAAAGAAAGACGGACCCGGCGGGCGCACAGCCATGAAGACTTGATCGGCTCTCCCTCATCGCTCGACCCGACGACGAATGGAGCTGTCCGCAGCGCAGCTTTTGCTTTGTGCGTTTTTCTTTTTTTGTTGTTTTTCTTTAGTCGTATATTTCGCTCATTCCTGTGCCAGCACCGCCACAAGACGGTCACCGGAGACAAAGATGTCGCCCGGTCGGTCGGTCGGTTGGGGGTTGTCGCCATGCGCGGGCACACCTCTCACAAAACTCCATACAAGGCGAAACGCATACAACACATCGGCGATGTCGATCGCAGTGGAAGAGCCGTCGAGGTCGGCAGCGAAGCGGCACGACACCCTCTACAGATAAAACGGGGGAGGCAAACAGAAGACAGCGCTTCGGTACACGCGGGCATGCCGCATGTGCAGGGACTCGCACACACGCTTCGCAGGCCAGCCTCGGCAAAGCCCGCGCAGGAAAGGGGAGGGTGGGGTGAAGAAGACGAAGGGAGCTGGGGCGAAATCGTTTGATGCGAGCCGACAGGCCTGCGCCAAGCCTGCGCAAGTCGAGACACGACAAGGACGAAGGGGACAAGGGAAACAAAAGCCTGCGAAGCGCTTCGGTGCAGTACCGATGCCCCCCGCTCACGCATCATTGCTTCTACCCCTGAGCCACGCGCCGCACACCGCCTAGTGGAGTGACGGCTGAGTAATCGGCTCCTGCCAGGCTGCGCTTCGGGGCGGTGTCACCGTCCTCGTCAAAGCTGAGCTGGCGAGCCACAACCGCTACAGCCGGCTTTGCAACGGTTCTGGGGGCCCAAGGCGACGTGCCCAAGCGCGCTGCAGCGTCCAGCGGGGTCTCTGCGGAGCAGAGAAGAGCATCCTGTCGCGCGCGACTGGGGGATACTGGCTGCCGCTCCGCTGTCGTCACTTCAGTCGCTGCGTGCATCTCCTCAACAGCGGGAACTGATGGGGCATCTGTCACCTGGAGGCGCTGGAACCCCGTCGCGGCGGACGGGGTCAACACCTCGTGCGCGCGCTTGATGCTGCTGCTCTCACTGCGCGCATAGCAGTAAGTGTCGCAGCGGTGATGCTTGCTCGGAAGTTGTGGCGATTGCCGGGGCTCGTGCCGCTGGTACTGGAGATGTTCTTTGGTGCTGGCCTCTTGAGCGATCACCGGTCGCGGTGGCAGACGGCCGCCGCCGGTCTCGGTGGTGCCTCTGCTGTCCCCCAAAGATCTCGGCGACGGCACTTCAGAGACGGAGCCCTGCGACGATCCCGAGGACGATGTTTGCGTGGGATGCAGCTGCACCACCGGCGGTGGGCGTCGGCCGCACTTAAATCGGCCAATCATAATCTTCTCTGGGCTTGACACGTAGTTGGCGGCGAAGTGCTTGTGCGCAGCTGGGCCCCATCGAATGCGTTGCGCCTCGCGTTCGCGCAGCGTCGCAATCGACCGCGCAATGTCCTGCCACGCTTCTTTTTCCTCCTCCTCTTCCGAGCTGCTGTCCGCTCCGGTGCTGTCGACGTTGTGTGCCGTCTTCTTGCTGCGCTGCCCAGCAGCGACCGGCGTGCCGCTGCTCTCTTGGGCAGTGTCTGAGACCGCGTCCGAGACACAGCCGAAAGCCGCTGCGTTCTTGATAGGCTCGTCTCTACTAGGCAGGGCTGGACCGTCACAGGAAGCGACACCGACGGCAACAACAGCAGGTGGTGCAGCAGTGCTGATTGAGCTGAACGTCTCCTCGGTGCTCTGCGCTTCTGTGGCCGCGGCCGCCTGCACCGACGAGGATGCCCTCTTCTTCGCCGAAGCACCGTTTCCCGCACGGAAGCGCATGTGCACTGTCTCCTTCATCACCTGCACCACCTGCACCACGCAGTCGTCGGAGAGAAGCTCGATCATGTGAGCGGGCGGCACGCCGGGCCTGCCGCCGTTGCCTGTCTCGTCATCCCCCAGCGTGGTCGACCGCGCGGCGTCGCTGGGGAGCAAAACGTACACGTCCGTGACGGCGATCCCGGAGCGGCAGAGCTGGCGCACGACAGCATCCGCCTCCTTCGCAGTACGACGCAGAGAGAGTATGTAGCGCATCATGGCACCCTTGGCCAGCTCGCGCACCGTCATCGAGGCGGTGATTGGCACACGCAGCGTCTTGGGCCTCACCTCTGCGAAAGGTGATCCTGGCGCCGTGGAGGCGTCCCTCGCGTTGATGTCCGGTGCCGGTGTCAACGTCACCGTTACAAAGCTCGGCACGGTGACGGTGATGGTGCCAGCCAGAGACGTCATGGATACCGGGAGGAGGAGGGGAGAGGGAAGTCGAGAAGAAATGTGGCGGTGCCGCGATGAGCTTGGCAAAGTTGGAGAGACCCGGTGGTGTGGCAGGGCCAACGTCAACACTCGTGACGCGCTCGGGTTGCCTTTCTCGGTAGCCTTCTATGAGTGCCTGTGTGTGTGCGTTCAGAGCGTTGATGCACTGTCGCGACAGGCAAGCAGATCACGACTGCGCGCCGACCAGTTTGTGCGCGCGAAGGCGGTATCTACAAATGTGGTGCGGATATGACAAGAGCGCCAGCAGGATGAGCTTCGCGGTAGTGGCTCGTGCACGGTGCCGTCCCTTTATGTGGGTGTGGGTGTACGCGTGTTGGTGCGTGATGCTTTCTATGGTCGCCGTAGACTCCCTCGCGGTACAGATGACGAAAACAAAAAGGAAAAATGAAGCGAAGAACGGCAGCGCCACTGAGGCAGAGCGCTGACGGGCGCCTCGGTGTGGAGTCGAGAGACATGGAAGAGGATCACAGCAGGGGAAAGGTAGGGATAAAACGCAGGAAGAGGGACAGAAGACCCATCACGCCTGTAGTGATGTACATCAGCGACGCTCGAACAGCTTCAACACTCCTCTCCACGCACACAGTGAGGTGGAGGCGTAGTTGCCCCAGCGTCTGGTCCTCTTCCCGCAAGCCCTAGACGGTAGAAGCACGCGGCAGAATAGCTATGTGCGCGGCTCTACGGGGCACAAGAAGTCCATGACGAGACCTTCACAGTCGCGCGTGCGCATGTCTCTCGTACGCGCTCACCCCCTTTTTGTGTGTGCGTGCGTGCGCGCGTGTGTTTGCGTGCGCGCGTGTGTTTGCGTGTGTGTGTGTGTGTGTGTGTATTTGGCTTTCAGACCTTTTCCTCTCTTCGTTCTTTTGCATGAACAGTCACGCACACATTGATACGGAGATGCAGCCGACAAAACAGAGGAAGCGAGATATATATATCGTCCACCAGATGGCCACGACCACAAGCAAAAGAGGGCATGGTCGGCAGCACTCGTCTGAGGTGAACACCACAGAGCGCCTGCGTGTGGTTCGCACGAGAGAGAGAGAGAGAGACCAAGAGAACAAAGACAAGAGAGGAGAGGAGAAGCAGCAATGACGTGTGTGTGTGTGTGTGTCTTTGATAGAGGGAAAAAAACGAAGGTGGGATGTGTCTGTGTGTGCCGTCATCATCAAAACCCCCACCCTTTCAAAAAAAAAAACGAAAATGCTGATGCTGGGCGTTGTGGGTGTCCCGCTCGCGCCTGCAGGCCTCAGCGGCAAGCCCGTGGGGACGTCGCAGGAAACAACCACGAGAGAAGGGAACGATGGAAACGACACCGCCGGCGGGCGCAAGGGAAGGCAACGCGACCGAGATGCGTCAGGTAAAGAGCAGGGGTATGGCGGTATAGTGCCCACCCCTCCACGTCCCCTCACCTTTGGTGCATCAAACCTGATGCACCCGAGCCTTTTTATGCCCCCCTTCTTCTGCTGCGCAGACGCGCTCTCCACGTCGAAGACACACATGCGCGCCACTGCCGTCATCCTCCGCGCGACCACCAACTACTCCACATACTCCCCATCATCTTCATGGCGTCCACGCTGCTCTCCGATACTCTCCGCGACACCTGGTCAGCGAAGGTGCGCAGCACCTCAGCACTGGAGTGCGTTACGTCCTTGAGGCGACACACATTCACGGATTCCTTCATGGTCGTGCTGAACTTGCTCGCACTCGAAGTTTGCGACGCGTGACGGTCAAAGAGCGTGTTGAGCATATTCAGCATATCGGCGTCGTTGTACGGGACTGTGTGGCGGTGAACGGCGTAGAGCCAGAGCTCGTAGAAGACGGCGGCGAAGGGGCGCACGTGCACGAACCACTCCGCCGCGGAGCTGAAGAAAGCCTCGCGGATCTCGGCGGACGAGGGCTCGGGTGCCTTGGTCGGGCTCGCAGATGAACCACGGCCGCCAATCCCAGGGGACCCAGGTGGTGAGGCGCAGCCTCGAGCATGTGATGAAGTGGCCGCTGGTGAGGACCCGGCAAAGCAGGAGCATTGCCGCTGCTGACACTGCTCCACGGCAGCCAGGAAGGCGTCGTCGATGCGCACTGTGGATCGCGCCAGCTTCTCCACAAACGTTTTCTCAGAAAAGATAAAGCGGAAATCTATGTGCAGCAGCGCACCGTTCGTGCCGATCAGCACGTTTCCCTTGTGCCGGTCGCCGATGCTGAAAATGTAGTTCAAAAGAAGAAACAGCTTTGCTGAGGCGAGAAAGTTGATGCAGCTTTGCGTGCCGCGGTGCAGCACGTAGCTGGCGATGTCCATATTGTCCAGGTTCGACAGCTCGCGCCCCTCCGCCTTCTCAATAAGCCCCGAGTCGCACGAGAGCGGCAGCACACTGTAGTCCAGCATCTCCGCGTTCCCTATCTCATTCGACAGGAGCATCTGCAGCAAGCGGGACGAGATGCACATGAGCTGATCACGCTCGACGTTCTCGCGCTTGTAGAGGAACATGTATTCTTGCGGCAAAGAGTCGTGGAGCGCCTCCGGCAAGACGCCGTTCACTGCGGTCACCGGGCTCGTGACAGGTGCAGAGGTTTTGGTAGAGGGATACGTTGGTGCCGCACCGGTGCCTTTCTCTCTCCCCTCGCCGCTTCGCTCCGCGTGTGACTCCCCTGTCGGCAGAGCATGTCTACCGAACTTCTTGGCCGCCGTCGTCGTGTCGCGCTCAAGGTGCTCGGCGGCTGACAAGGTGCTGAATGCGAGCCACGTGGGCTTGCTCGCCGCGTTCGGCGCCACCTTGACGCCAGAGAGACGAATCGACTTGAGCACAATGTACGGCTTGAACGGGTTTAGTATCGGATGTGGGAGATCAATGTAGGAGTGGTGATAGCCTCGCCGTGCCGAGGGCGTGGTTGCCTCACCCGGGGCGCCGGTGGCGGATGCGGGTGCCTTGGGTGCGCCGCGTCTGCAGTAGGCGACGATCCAGCCCACCACAGACGTCTGGCTCACGACCGATGACTGCGCGCAGAAGCGGTCGAGCTCGTGAAAGAAGTCGAGTGTCGCCACGACGCGGTCGCGCGCCACAGGGTCCTTGCGTCCCACCTCCGCCACAATGCGCGTCCGCCACAGGCCGAACAGGTCCTCGTCGTAGCCGTAGTACGAGTAGGTGGACTGCAGCGACAGGAGCATGATGAACACCAGGGAAAGGCTCGAGCCTGCCACGGTCGGAATGACATGTTCGAGCAACTGCTGAAAGCGGCGGCGCTGCGCGGGCACCAGTGCATCCTTGTGCAGCATATCCAGCAGCCACACCGTGACCACTTGCCCCTCCGTCACGTCCGACAGCATTGGCAGGGGAAGCGGCGCCGTCGTAGGCGGCGACGACGTCCGTGCAGCAAAGGCAGCGGCGGTGGCTTGATTCGCCTCTGCCAGGCGCTTCCACAGCGGCGTCGTGCTTAGGTACACACGCGTCATGCGCTCCAGAGCGCTGGCCACGTAGGCGTCGTACACCTTCGCCGGCGCGGCACACAGTAGCTCCGCACACTTCACAAAAAAGTAGCTCGAGCCAATCTTAGAGCAAAAAGCGGTGCAGAAGAGGTGCCAATGGCTGAAATTGGGCACCACCGGCAGCTGAAACGAGTGGTGCTTCGACTCCACCGCTGAAGCAGCGGACGAGGACAGACTGGGCAGACTCGTCAGCACCGTATCTGCGCGATTCAGCACTGAGCTGCTCAGGCGCCAAATGAAGTAATAAGACGCATCCGGCACCCACAGATTCTCCGTTGCGATGAACTTCAGCAGCAGCAAGGCCGCCTCCGGGTGATGGACGACCGGGATGGACGACGTCGGGCCGTCCCCGAGAAGGAGAAAGAGGCTGTTCTGGAGCAGAATGCCGACCGGTGTCTTGACAGAGTGCAGGTTAGCGTCGCAGTTGTGCAGAAGCAGTCGATACTCGCTGATGCACAGCTCTGCCGCCTCGCGCCACTGCTCATTCACGGTACGGCAGAGGACCAAGTCGCTGAATCCCAGCCCGGCGAACGCGAAGAGGGCCCCCAGGTAGTGCAGCTGGCTGACGGTTTCGTATTCCTTGTAGCAGGTGTCGCAGACGAGGCGCTCCTCCGCCTCGTCGGAGCTGCCGGGCTTCGCCAGCTTCGCGAAGGAGTAGTGCGCCCGCTTTGTGATGCAGAAGACACACAGGCGAATGCCGCAGCTGCGGCAGTGGTGTGCGCGGGTGCCGAGAGGGCGCGAGAGGCTGATAAAGGAGCGCCCGCAGCTCGGGCACGAGTCGGACGACTCATCGTCCTTTTGCCAGCTCGGGTTGTGCAACAGCTTCGTGAGGCCGAACGTGCTCAGCTCGTTCTCCTCTGCGACGCCGCCGACGGTCGCACGGGCGGCGGCGCTGCCGCCCCCCTTCCCCGCAGCGCCGGCTCCACCTGCACCTGCGGCTCCGTTGCCACCGGTGCTGCTGTTGGCGCTGCCGCCAATGCTGCTACTGGGTCTCCCGCGAAGGCGCGCGTTGGCGACGTAAGACAGTGTCGCGTCGACGAGTCGAGACACATGCGAGCTCTGCTGCTGCGGGGCTACGCCGCGTGAAGGGAAAAGGTGCTGGTCATCCTTGATCTTCTCGCTGACCCAGCGCAGCTCAAGGTTCGACTCGGAGCGGGCACCAGAACGGTAAGGCTCGAGCGCCTTCAGATGAAAGCCGGACCACACCGCCTTGCGGAACTTCACGCAGTCCTCGACGCGCAGGCCAGAGAACCCAGACGCGATCTTTTGCGCCAGCGCGCGGCAGTGATCCCGGTAGACGTCCGCGAAGAGACGACCACACAGGTGGAAAGCGGCACTGTAGCCGCTGTGCGCGGAGTAATTGCGCCGTGGCGGCGGCCCTGTCGCCGAGGCGGCAGCGATGGTGTTGGTGAGGAGCGACGCCACGCCGCCGGCCGCAGCTGACGCGAGACCTTCGCCTCTCCCAGGAGAGCGGGCGCCGACGCCAACGTTGCCCATCACGCCAGAGCCCGCACTTGCTGAGGCGGACGTGCACGCTGAGGCGCCTTGCGGGTTCGGGTCGAGGTGATACGCCACACTCGACACGCGGAAAAAGAAGTCCGAGTTCTCGCTCAGAGTCTCCCGCAGCGTCTCCTCGAGCTTACGCGGCACCGGACCGCCGGCTGGCGAGCAACTGTTGAGGCAGCACATGGAGGGAATACCGGAAACCCCGCTGTGGATGGCACCGGAGCCTGATACTGCACCTCCCGCGCCACACGATCCTGCCGTCGCAGCGGCGGCGGCG
Source organism: Leishmania aethiopica (assembly GCA_003992445.1). Classification (NCBI taxonomy): domain Eukaryota; phylum Euglenozoa; class Kinetoplastea; order Trypanosomatida; family Trypanosomatidae; genus Leishmania; species Leishmania aethiopica. Next base: position 702,649 of record RZOE01000018.1, read on the forward strand.
GGGTCGCCATGCACGCCACACCTTCCGATACCAACGGCGCCGCCGCTGGTGTTCGTCCCGCGTCGCGCTGCGTACGCTTGCCGCAGTCGCTCTCGCTCGTACGCGTCAAGATACTCGACAAACTCCTGCATCTCAAAGGGCAGCGAGCCGTCCGACTCAGCAGCCGGGACGATCGTGTTGCTCAGGATGCACAGAAAGACCGGATCCTCAATGTGGATGCGAAAGCGCGTGTGACTCACACGGTCGTAGACGCCAAGCCATACAGATCCGATGCAGTTTGTCGGAGGCGGGGTCGCCGGGCAGACGGCAACAGGGTTCTCGGTGCGGGCGGTAGTAGCGGCTTCCGCCGCGGCGGTTGCTGCTGGGGCGTCGCTCATCCCGCTCTACGCAGGCAGCGTCTCTTTCAAGAGCTCTGAGCGACCCCAACGCTCTCCAAAAAGTGCGTGGGAAGGATACTGCGAGCGCTGAGCCACGCTAAAAGGTAGCTGGCGTGCCTCGCGCCGTGCCAAGACCGCGATCCGTCCGCAACGCTGATGGCGGCCACAACAGCCCTCAACAAATCGAGGTGTGCCGAGAAGAGAGGGAAAAATGAAAGGAAACAGACGAAGACAAGAGAGCGGCGGCGATCAGACGGGCGAGGCGCCGGCACGCAGAGGCGGAGCGGGAGCAGCAGCAGAAGGCGAAAAGGGAAAAGTATGGAGCGACACAAACACACACACACACAGAGGCACAAAAAAAAAGTACTCAGTGGGCACAGGCGCAAAAGACAATCTGATGTTAGGAAGAAGGGCTAAGAAGATGTGTCACGCCAACAAGAGAGAGGGAGAAGTAGACGGCTGTGACGGTACGCGCACACGTGCAAGCACACGAGCAAGCCGAAAAGGGAGAGCAGGTGATGTGCGAGCTCAAGAACATCGAAGAGGTACAAGAAAAAAACGCTGATGTGAAGATCAGTGTGGAGGCAAAGGGTAAATGCGGCAGACAAGGAGGGAGAGAGGGGGGGCGATGACAGTGTACTTCGCCGTTGTCAAGATCGCGCACTGGAAAGCTTCGCCAGCGCTACCGCGGAAGAGCTGGAAAAAAAAAAGAGACTTTAACAGAAGAAACGAGCGTATCGGTGATCGAATCGAGAGTGTCAGCAAACAATGCAGATCCAAGCCGAAAACGTCGATGAGAGCAGCAGAAGAAAAACGAACTGTAAACACACACGCCGGCAGGAAAGGTAAGAGATGGAGAGAGCACGTTCTATCAAGCAGAGAAGATCTACTGCAGAAGCACCAGCAAGCATCAGCGACTGCTACCGTGCAGCGAGCAATAGGGGTGACAGCAGACGAAGTACGAGTAGGCGACAGCCATACAAGCAAGAAAAAGGGGTGGCGGGTGGTGGGTGATAAGTCGAACAACGAAACAAACAAAAAAAAAAAGATGCCGCCGAAAAGGAAGCAGTGAAATCAATGAAAGAGACAATGGCCAACAGCAGAGAGAGAGAGAGGACTAATCTTGGAGGGCGCAAGGGATAGATGAACGGTAGCAGCACAATGAAAAAAAAAACGCTTGCAAAAATTCACGCAACGTAGTTTGTGCACAGTCCAGACGCCCCCCCCCCCGCACCCACGCACACACACACACACACAAAGACGCACCAAAAGAAAAGAGAAACAGAATGAAACTCCAACAAGGGAGGCAACGCAGGCAGCGGCAGAGATGAGAGGAAAAAGGACAAGAAGGCGGGGAAGTACAGAAATAGAGTTATGAGATGGAAGATACTGAAGCGTCGCGGGGAGGAAGGGAGGGAGGGAAAGGGGGGGGGAGGTGCAGGCAAAAAAAAACAATGGCGACGATGACGAGGAGGAAGAGAGGGAGGAGGGAGGCAATACGAAGCGAGCGCAGCTGAGCAAACGAAGAGAGACAATCAAAAGAGAACACTGCGACCACACACTCACACACGCACGCGCCAAAAAAAAAGGAGAGAAGTAAGATGTGCCACCCCCACCACCACCCCCTCCAGAAAGGGTGCAGACAAGCCCGGAGACGCGAAAAGACAAATCGAAGGACGAGCAGGACGCGAACGAAAAAAAAAGGATGGGAGAAGCATCAGTGGCGTATCTCTGCAGAGGGTGATATGTACATGAGACAACGACACCAATCACACACTCGACAGCAAATAAGCAACAACAAAAAAAAAAAGAAGAAAACAGCTAGCAACACGGAGAGAGGGAGGGAGGGAGTGAGAGAGAGCCTTTGACACTGCTTTCAGAAAAACAGAGAAAGTGCGAGAGAGAGCAAAAGTGGGACGGCACACACACACACACACACACAAACACGAAAAGGAGAAACTACATAAAACTGTAAACATAAACGCGACACGGCTGTACAACAAACAAAGAAAGGGTCCGAATTTGTATGGGTGGGCTTCTGTAGCCACGCTCTCCCTCCCACGACATGCAGAAAAAAAAAACGGAGAACAAGGCAAGATGCACCACCACAGCCAGTACCCGCAGCAGCACCAACAGCAGTACAGGAAAGAAGGAAGAAAAAAGGGGAGCACGGGAGAGAGGAGAGATCAGAGAGAGAGGGATGGGGAGAAAACAGCTGCGAAAGCAACCGCGAAGGTGAAGAGAGCAGAAAGCCCAACAGAGAAAGTAAGCCCCGTTGAGATACACCGACACGCACGAAAGAGAGGGGAGGAGCCTCCTTTGTGTGGGTGCGGCAGAGGGGAGGGGGAGGGAGTGCGCGTGTACTGGTGTGCACTGAAAGCAAAAAGTGGGAAGTCGGAGAGAGGGGGGAAAGAGGCAACTGCAGCAGAAGAGAAGGGTGTGTGAGGAGGGCGCAATCAGCGTCTCACTGGGGCATACCCGCCGCCGCTCTGCCTTCTCCCTCCTGTCGATGACGCCCGGCTCACCTGTGTACACACACACAGCCAGCAAGAGCGGCAATGATACACCAACTGATTGCAAGCCAGAGCGACGTGTTCCCTAGCCAAAAAAAAAGGGGAAACAAGGCCCAACTCGACACGGCCGAACTGTAGAGAGAGGGGCGGGGGAGAGGGGGAGAGGTGCAGCGTCGAACTTTGCCTTGTTCTTCGACTCCTCTTTTTTTTTGTTTGTTTGTTTGTTTTTGGCTTTCGCTTCTTTTATCTTTTTTTTTGGGGGGGGTGTGGGGGGAGGGGGAGGGGGAAAGGGGGTCGGTGTTTCTCTCTGTTGTTTGCCTGACGCGGAGACACGAGACGAGCAGAAGGTGGTTGGAGGAGACGCCGCGAGGCAGGCATGTAGTAGTTATAGTCGTAAAGGGAGGAAAGCGACGTGACGAAAGACAGAGGAGGAGAGATGCAAGAGAGCGTTGTCAGACGATTCCGCAGCTACTGCGTCATTGGGCCATTTGTGCAGCACACACGCATGCGGGTGGTGGGTGGGAAGCGTGCGGCTGAAGCGAAGTACTTGTGGGCCAGTGATGCTCACTGCGGCGGGGTCTCTCTGTTGGTTGCCACGCTACCGCGTGAAAGACGTGTGCCTTCGGCGCCCGGCACGGGCGGGTAGCGTCTCCATTTCGCATTGCGGTTTGTCGTTCTGCCCGTCGTGTGTCCTTTCCCTTCCTCTATACATGCATGGCTCCCTCACGATGTGTTGCACAGCAGCAGCAGCAGCAGCAGCAACAACAACAACAACAACAAAAGAAAGAAAGAGGGCGTTGTGGAGTGATCGGGTTTCCGTCCCACTGTAGCTGCTCTGCGTTCGCGCAGAGGACAAGGAGGAATGCGATGACAGGGAAGCAGCGTGTTGCGAGCGCAGCGGCGCGCACATCCACAAGCGCGCACGTCCCGGAGCACAGCACACCTCAAGCCGAGACGACGACGAAGCGCCCACGCCGGTCATTCCATCTTCTCTTGCTTCACACGGGTATCTGCCACCACTTTCGGCTCAACCTTCACATACCGTGTGGCATCGCTGTCGCGCATCGCCAACTTCACAAATAGGGCCGGTGCGTAGCGCCAGAGGAGGTGCGCGTACACCAACGCCGGCGAGTCGGTCCACTCCGTCAGCGAATTCAGCACATCGGCATCGCTAGCAAACGGTGCTCTGGGGAGGATGCGACCTGCCGTGTCGTGCTCCCACAGGTCGCGATGTTCAGCAAACAGCGGGTGATCCTCGGCAAGGGTTGACCTCCGGCGCGTGCGACGCTGGCGGCGTGTGTACAGAGGGGGAGGGTCGGTACCTTCGGCCAAGAGTGCTTGCACGTTGACGCCGGCGAGATTCAGCACTGGCCTGGAGGAGGCTGGCAGAAAAGAAGCAGGCGCGCCCGCCTCCTTCGTCAGAGCCCCTGGCCCTGAATCCTTTCGCGACGCCGCTGCTGTCCCCTGCGCACCACGACCGCCCCTCTTCGGCTTGGCGTTGTGCACGGCCGCTGTCGGTGTGGAGGTGTCAGTGGTAGGGTTGCTGCCTGGTAATGGGGTAGCAGTGGTGCGAGCCGCCGCAGTGCTCGTGCCTGTCGCAACAGGCGACGGCGGCGGAGACGTCACGGACGCCTCTTCACCGCTACAGGCCACCACAGGTGCCTCTGCCTGGCACGAATCTTCTGTTGTTTCGGCCTGCGCTCCGTAATCTGCACGCACACGGCGCCAGCCATACTGGTCGACATCCCCTGGAGGCTCCTCTGGCGTATTCGATCCCGTAACAGCGCAAACGCCCATGGCACCGGCGTCTCTTTCGTGCGCCACCCCAGGCGGTCGTAGCACATCCGGCCGCTTCTCATCCGGTGCCCCCTCACCACCGCTCCCCCGCACCGCGGCAGACACCGCCGCCGGTGCGCGAGTCTTGATCAAAGTGGGTGCATGGCAGATCTCTTCACCCGCGGCTGCTGTCGCATGCAGTAGACCACTCACAGACTGCGCAGACAAAGAAAGAGCCGGCTCCACTTCCTCGGCGACTTTCGCCTCACTGCCTGCCCCTTGGGCAGGACGACGCGGCTGCCGGTTAGGGCCCGCCAACGCAGCTCGACGACGCTTTCGCGAAGCGGGTGGCGCCTTCTCAGGTTCTTGTATCACTGGCGGCTCCACACTTACCATGAGCCAACGGCAATCATCATTCCCGTCTTGCCGAGCACCATCAATCTCTGAGTTGATTGACACGGTTGGTATCGTCAGTTTCCCCGGTGCATCCGCTCGCCGCGTCAGTAGCGACGTTGTCCTCTTGGGTGCCTCGAATGGCGCCCCACCCTCGGCCTGCGGACCGGCCCCTGCGTTCACCTTGACGGCTACAGAGCTGAGCGACAAGGCAGGCTCTGCTATTGCAGCGTCAGCAAGCGCCACACAGGCTTCCGTCGTGCCTAGAAGAACCCCGCCTCCTGAGACGTAGTGGTCGCCATTCTCAGCCCTGGGCAGTGGCACCGCTACCTTGCCCTCCTCTGGGGTGCTAGCGGGCGTGGCATCAAGTGCCATTGGTGTTGCTGATAGCGAATGGGTAGCGCTCTGGCCTCCAGGAGATGCGGTTGCGCCGCATATCGCTGGCGAAGTGACCGCACCTTCAACAGACGGTGAGAGGCCCAGGCGGAAGCGCTCCTCTCGAGTGGCAGGCTCTGTGTAGTCGTAAGCGACAATGCGCGTTGCCTCGGCTGTCGCCCGCGGCTGCGACAAAGGCGAAGAAGCAGACGTGGTCGATGGGGCGCCTGCTGGAGACGGACCAGGGATGTCACTATGGTGCTCTTGATCCGCAGCTACAGCCGGCACGAACGGGGCCGGGGACTCTGGTGACGGTGCCAGCGCAACTGTGGGCAGTGAGCTCGCAACTCCCTGCTGCGATGTCGATGCGTCGCTGGCGACGCAAGAGGACGCCGCGGAAGACGGTGCCCTCAGCGGCGACGACCGTGGAGCCGCCAACGTGTCGCCAGGATCGTCATGCGAGGGGGAGATTAAGGCGGGCAAAACCGTTTGCGGCGGCATAGCGCAGCTCGTAGACACCGTTTCGGTCGCATTCGATATGAATCCGCGCAGCTGCGCCGCGTCGATACTCGGCAGAGGCTGCAGGCTGGGCAAGGCCTCCGGAGCTTGATACGGCGCATCCGCGGCCGCCGCTATCGTCGTCGTGACGGTTGAAGGATCCGATAGTGGGGCAGCAAGAGACCACAAGTCGTCGTGTAGCACTGGCGGCGCACTGGCGTCAGCGTCACCGTCGGTCAAAGAGCACGCAGAGTCGGACGTAGTCGCTGATGTAGTTGCAGTAGTGTCTTCCATATCTGTCGCTGATGATGGCGGCCAAGCAGCAAGAACGGCAGCGCTGCCGGTCGATGACGGCGCCGACGCACACCCCGATGCCGTGGATGATGCTAATGACGACTGACTCATGTGTGCGCAGGAGATGCAGTAGGCGACTGAAGAAAAAAAAAAAAGAAAGCAGACGCTTGTGGGCGTCTTCTGCTCTGAAGGCCCTGCGACCACCTACGCTGCAGCTACTAAACGCATAGACGTGTGTGTGTGCATGCGTGTAGACACAGGTAGGGCAGTGGTCAAGAAGGCAGAGGACAGGCGTTAAGAAAGAAAAATATATACATGTGTGTGTGTGTGTGTGGTGTGTGTGTGTGTAAAGTAGGAGAAGGCAGGAGGGCACCCACAGCAAAAGACCGACAGCATCAGAACAAAAAGGGGAAACAGAGACGCGGGGGATATGTCGACGCAAACACCTGAAGAAGGCGCGTGGACGGTGTCCGAGTTCAAAGCGTTTGCAGGCACTTGCACGTTGAGGAGCCGTTTTTCCCGTTTGTTTGTGTCGACGTGCACACTGGATGTGCGAGAAACAGGGATCGGCAAGCGTGAGGCATGCAACGGCTGCGAGGCATCATGATGTTCGCGTCAGCATGACGCCGCCTCCGTAGGCCCTCCTCCTGCAGCCCCGTAGGTACAGTCCTGCGCACCGATTCTGCCGCTTTCCCATTACACTCTCTTCACCCATGGGCAGGCGTGAAGGGGCATGTGCGCTTCTTTGCTGATCCCTTTGCGTTTTTCGTTACTCTTCGCAGGCGACGCCGAGCCTGCGCACCACACCACCACTCTCATCAACCAAGAAAGCAAGCGGAATACATCGAAGAACCGCGAGCTCGCACTGGTGCGTTGGAGCTCTTTCCGACTCGGTAGGTGCTCATCTCATCGTCACGGCAACGCACTCAACGTGCAACAAGTGAAAAGCCACAAGAAAAGCGCATTGCTAAGCAAGCTGTGAGTGGCATGACCACAAGCGCACCATGGCTCCTCTTCCTCCCCAAAGCCGCCTCCTCTCTCGCTTTGTGAGCCGTCGCGCCGCGTTTACGGGACAGAGCTGGGCGAGCGTGCTGGTCAGCGCCGGCGCTGCTGCAGGCGAAGATACTCCTTTGCTGTCACCACGTGGCCGCGAGCATCTTGGATTTCCTCGTTGTCGGTGTTGTCTCGCAGTCGTTTTCGAAAGCCGCCCTCTCCACCGGTGAGCTGCTCCCGCATCTCGACCACCTGTCGAATGGAGGTGATACCTTCGTAGCTCTTCAGGTGGTGCATCACGCCGAGGCGGCGCAGACCCTCCGCGTGGCGCTCCGCGCCAAAGTGCTCGCGAAACACCTTCGGGCCCTTGTAGATAGTGCCACCGCACACGTCGCAGCGGAACATCTTGTCCAGCTGATGCAGCTGTGCAAGCCAGCGGGGAATGGGCTCGCCGTTCTCACCGATCAGCTGTTCCTCTTCCCCCTCTAGCGGCAGCTCTGGTGCAGCCGGGGCTGCCGCGACGGGCGCCGGCGCACTCGCCTTGCCGTGCCGGCCACGGCGACTGCCTTTGCTGTCCTCGAGAGCGAGCTTCAAGTTATACTCCGCCGCGTGGGCCACGGTACCCTCCATCGTGTCTGCCGAGTTCTTGCGCACCTCCTCCAATGAGTCGAGGAATTCTTGCTCGGCCACCTCGCGGTCATTCTCCAGCTCCTCTAAGGTGCGGCTGTAGTCGCGCAAAAGCGACTTGTTGGTCGTCTCCAAAGTGGTGTAGAGGAACGACTGCAGCAGGGCGGCGGCCTTGGCCTCCATGAGGCACACCGTCTTCACGTCGGCGACGCTTGTGGGGAGCTTAGACGTCGACGCCACGGCACCGTCGGCGGTGCCACTCGCCTGCGCCACGTCCTCTATCAGCTTCTCTATCAAGGGCAACGGCCACAGGCTAAACTTTTTGACTTGCTGCCGCAGCGACGGCGGGATCGCAAGCCCGCAGGCAACCTTGTTCCCCACCGCAATGCGCGCCGGCGCTGCCGTTTGGCCCTTGGACGACGACCCTGCTGCGCCGCCTGCCTCCCTCTCCTCCACTCGCTCATCTTCTACATCTTGCACATCAGCTTGCTCATCCTCTGTGGATGCGGCCGCCGCCGCGACGCTCGTAACCTCTGCTTTGGCCTCCACAAGGGACGCCCAGTACTTCTCCGCATCACTCTCCACCTCCGCCATGAGACGCTCCAACGCAGCCGGTTTAAGAGGGTGGATGCGACGGTAGAAGCCCTCCAGGTAGGCGAGCAGCTCCGCAACAAACGGCTTGTAGAGGGCAAAGCCTACAATCTTGCGGTGTGCCTCGACCTCGTGCAGCAGCAGCTGCGGCAGCGCCTTTGTGAAGCTGAAAAAGTCCAATCGGCCAGGCCACATCGGCGACCACTTGAGAACTGAGGACGGCGACAGCGGCGCCAGCTCCTTCTTGACTTCCGCTGACGCCGAAACACACCCCTCCGCCAGCGTCTTTGTGTGCACCATAAACGTGCTGTAGCGGTTGTAGTGCGTGTCCATATCGAAGCAGGCCCCGTAGCGTTCGGGGACGGTGAAGACGTCATCGAGCAGCCTTGGGCTAGGCACGGCGAGCTCATCCTTCACGGGTGGCAGATCGCGGTAGATGTGGTGATACTCGCGGATGTCGGCGATCTTTGCCTCGAACTCCTTGACCGCCGCCGCGATGTCGTCTGGGCTCTCCGCCGGCGCATTCTGGACCTGCACAATGTCGTCCTCGTCCAAGTACACGTCGAGCAGCTTCTCCGCGGTGGAACGGACGATTCCAACCTGCTGCAGAGTGAAGTGGTCGAGCAGGATGCGGTGCCTTTCGTTTTCGATGGACGCTGCAAACAGGTCTTGCTGCACGATGGAGTCGATGCAGCGCTCGATGTCCGCCTCCAATGCCCGGATACGCTCCAGCACGTTGGTCTGCATAATGCGCAGAGACAGAAACACGATAAAAGAAAGGACGGGCGCAGTAATGGGTCTCGTGGTTACGGCTCTCAATGATGCGGTCGATTAGGATACTGTGGTAGCGAAGGCCGCTTCACGCCTTACAGGGGCCCCGGCAGCTTACTGCCCGCTCGCCACTTATGAATTACGAAGAGAGAAGCGCAAGAGCGCGCACGCACCACAGAAGACAGCCACCAGGAAACCGGTGTCGTATGTTGGTGCGACCTCTCTGCCTTGATCACCGCGCGCGAACGTGTGGACTTGTTTCATGAGGAAGATGGCCAAGGTGGGAGAGGCGAAGTGAAAGGAACGCAATAAGATACAGAGGCAGTGAGAGTGCGGCGGAACGACGGGGGGGGGTTGAGAAGATGGTGAGAGAAGCGCATCCCAGCGTGGGACCAAAGTAGGCATACTTGCTGGGTGAAGGCAGCGCATGGTGATGCGAAGAAAACGGCAAGGAACCATTTCCATCCGATCAGGGGCTGATTGCCTCCCCTCCGCCTCCCTTCCCCCCTCCCCACCAGATGGCACATATGGTGGCCAACAACTGTATTCAGTGTGCACGCCGTGGGTGCCGCCACAGCGCGGTAGAAAGACGGCATCGGAAAGGTCGTCGGTGAGGCATCACGCATGTTCTGCAACACCACCCCGCAGCTTCACCCTTCGGGCATGCCATCAGATGTGTGCATCGCCTCTGCTCTCTATAGCAGCCCCCACTGCACGTTCGCTCGGTAGAGCGCCCACACTATGACGCATAATACATCCTTGTTCTTGTTTTTTTTACTTGTGTGCGTGGTTGAATCTAGCTACAAGAAGAAACGAGAAAAGAGGTGGGGTGCATGACCAAGTCCTGCTTGCAGAGGCAGGAAGAGAGAGAGAGATGAATAGGAGCAATAGGAAAAGGCAAGAAAGACGGAAAGCCTCACCACATCACGTGTGCGTCATCCTCATCCCCATCCTCCGAATCCCTGTCTCCGCCCCCACACATCACATGTACATCAATGGTAAAGCACAACACACAACAGGAGCAAACACAAACACACATATATGTACATACACATAAAACGAAGAACACACACACACACACACACACACGTAGACACAGGGCAGGCGCGAAAGGCGAAGGCAAGCGGCGCTGCTGCATAGAAACAAAACTGAAAACATGCGTGTGTACGCCGAGAGACAGAAAAATAGACGGGCAGGGAGTGCGGGAGGGAGCGAGACATGGACACCCACCGCGGGGTGCGCAGGTGTACGCGTAAGGCAGCGGGGGCCGTTCACATCCGCCACGGAGAAGCGCAGCAGGCGAAGGAATCACGACAGAGAGAAAGCAGCCAAGAGAGAAAATAAAGACAGAAAGACGACATGAACACGCCAACTCATGCCACGGCAAATAACGAGTTAATCACTCGGAGAAAGAAAACAGTGTTTCCTGCGTGCTGCACCGCTGACAATGAAAAGGCTACTGACGACAGAGAATGGGGATGACAAGGGGCGGCAAGCGAGTGAGGCGAGCGATGACGTCACGAGGTGTAGCCCCACTTCATGATGTCATCACTCGTCTCAAGCATCTTGTGAACCCCACAGCACATTTAAAAAAAAAAAAGAACAATGGCTGCGCTATTTCGTACTTATCGAATGGCCAGGTCCAGATGGTCGACGTCAGCAAGTACGCGATCCTCTCCCCTCCACGATGGCACCGGCCTCCGCTCCCATCAAAGGGCACATGCGCCCACGAACAAGATGCGCACACCACAACACGACGACCAACCAATGAAAGGCCCATCAGCGAAAGGCACAACTGAGAGGGCGAGCAACTAGTGAGCGGCAAAGCAAATAAGGAGTCGAAGAGGAGAGGAAAGGGAACGAGGGGCACGTCTCTCATCCCACGACACGTGCAGCCGCGCGTAGACACACAGGAAGAGAAAAAAGAAAGATGCCCTGCGCACGCACGACCTCGCCTGCAGCCCCTCATTTCTTGGCCTTGGACTGCTTCACGGAGCTGCCTCGGTCACTCGCGTTGGCTGCCTCGACGTAGTACACCCACTGTATCGGTTGCTGCGTCTGATTTGGCGCCGGCTTGCCAGGCGGCACACATGTGATGGTGACTCGACCTCGAATCACCTCGACACCATCCTCCAGCTTGCAGTGTACGGTCACGTTCGCCGTCTTGTGTGCCGCGATCGTCTCCGTCTTGCGCGACGGCGCAAAGAACGGCGAGTCGGACGTCACCGTGACAGCGACAGGGTCGCTGAAGACGTTCTTGAAGGGCAGCTGTACATTTTGGCCTGAGCGCGCCACAAAGGGACCCTGGCGCTCTGGCAGTGTGCAGTTCGCCACAATCGGAAACGTGTACGTGCCGGCGACAGGAGAGACGAACTCAATAGTCTCAGCCGCCTCGCCGAGCTCAGAGGGCTCGTAGCTGAACTCCACCACCACATCCTGCCCCTTGGAAACCAGTGACGTGGACGTGGCTGGCGGCGGCGGGCAGGCGTTCACCTTCACCACAGCTACTTGGCTGCCGCCACCGCTCGCGCCGACTCGCGTGAACGCTGCCGTACCTTTTCCCAGCGTCTCGCCACTGACGCGGATCGAGAACTCGGTGTTTGTCTTGGAATAGTGCTTGAAGCGCAAGATGAAGTTCGTGTGCTGCCCCAGAGGGCAGACCAGTCGAGTCATCCGCTCCGGGGCCGCGACATCGCACGTGTTCAAGAGCCGGAAGTCGTAGATGGTGGCGCTGCCTAGTTCAGCACACGTCACGGTGCACCGCACCGTCGCCGGCGGCTTCGGGATAAGAGGGAAAAACTGCACCAGCGCCTCCGCGTGCGTGTGCGCCGGCACCGTCACCGTCGGCGGAAACGTGAACGTTTCAAGGGCTGCGCTCGCGGCGGCGGTCGTCGGTGATGCGTTGCCGTCTGCAGCTCCTACCTCGAGTTTGAAGACAGCCGGCTTCGATAATGGATTTGTCAGCGGAATCGCGAAACTGGCCAGCTCGCGGAGGGCTGCATGCAGGTCAACAGCCATCGGCACCGACACCTCCACAGGTCGCACGCGGATGACAAAGTCGTAGAACTGCGCAACGTCAGCCGCCGCGGAGTCGCTAGGCCTATCGACCGGCACAAAGCGCACCGTGCCCTTGTACACCCCTTCGCACAGAGGGGTCACGGTGAGCACCGATTCTCGAGTGGCGCCGGGAGGAACCTCGATGGCGCTCTGCGCCGGGGGAGCCTTCGGTGCTGTTCCGATTCGGTTGCCCGGCCGTCCGGAGCGCGCGCTCGAGGTACCCTTTCGACCGCCATCGCCGACCTCTTCACCCTCGACACGGATCAGGGTAGAAATCTGCTCAGACAGCTGGCCCGATTCGTTGTCGCCCGTCCGGGTCACCGAGTTCCACTCCACCTCGCGGCGGAAGCGGGCAATCTCCGTCGTGGACCAGTTGCGAATCTGGAAGTACAGAGGTAGGCTGACCTGCACAACACCGTCATACTCCTGCACCGGGCCGGCCGACCCAGCCGCCTCGGCGATGCCCTCCAGTTCCACGCATCGCCCAGTGCCGTCGGGAAGAGGAATGAAGAGGGTTGCCTTGTCTGTCGACGACAACACGGCGGTCGCGAGGTCATTCGAAGTGTTGCTGTAGAATTTGGCGGCCGCTGCTGCTGCTGCATTGGCTGCGGCTGCGCTGGCTGTTGGCCGCACCGGCTGATACGTCACGTTCAGCATCGATTTCGCCTTCGGCTTTAGAGTGAGCTGTGTCGGGCATGTCCAGAGCGAGTTGTCCAGCACAGGCTCCGTCGTCCACGTTTCCTCTGTCGGGTTGTACACCTCGATCATCTTGACGTCTGTCTCGCGTGCGCGGCACGCAAAGTGCACCGTCTCCGTCGCCGCTGGTCGAGTAACACAGTTCGACTCGATTGTGAGCGAAATTCCAGGTGAGCTGTCCAGCTCCAGGGTCAGAATTTGCTCCATTGGCGCCGACAACACCGGTGCTGCGGCTGCCTTGGTGTTGCCTCTGCTCGGCAGGCTCGGTGTGTACCGCAGCTCGCAGCTCAGCTCCGTGTGGGCCCTGACGTAGCCGGAGGACGGGAAGATGCTCCACTCGCCCTGCGGCCGCAGCTTCTGCAGGCTGCTCAGCCACGAGAACTTTTGCGAGATGTCGCCGCTGTTGAGGATGGACACTCGCCGCGACGCCGAGGCGCCGACCACGACATCGCGAAACGAGAGCGCTGACGTGTCGAGGTGCACCTCCGCATCGGCGCACGACCCGCTCACAGACAAAAACGGCACCTCAACCCCGCACACGAGCATCTTCACTTCCCTGCTGAACTCGCCCATGCGATGCGTTGGCGCGAACGACAGCACCACCGTCGCGCTCTCCTTCGGCCTCAGCATGATCGCGAGTGGAGTCGCAGCAGCGGTGGCCGCCTGCGTCCTTTCCGGCAGAGAAACCGAGAAACCCTTTTGGAGGAGGTCGTCGTCGATGGACTGCGCAAACGATATCGGTGTCGGAATCCTGCTAAGGCACATCAGCTTCACCTCCACCTGCCGCGTTTCGCCGATTCGGACGATGCCAAGCTTCGCAAACGGATTCACCACCTCAACGCGCGGCACTGCACCCTCGCCGGTGATTGGAACGAGGACCGTGTGAAGAGCGTTGAAGCACAGGCGCAGGTTGTCATTGTACTGGCGGGCCTCTGGTGGCACGAAGGTGAGTCGCAGCCGCGCCGACTCCTTGGGACGCACCACAAGCGTCGTGCTGTCGAGGCGACACCACACGTTATGCGCAGACACGCTGCAGTCGACGGAGACAACTTCCGACTCGAGGTTCGTGAGCTGCAGCACCGTCATGGCGACGCCAGACGCCGCCGTCGCCGATCCGTTGTTGTACGCCAAAATGAATCGAGGTCCGAAGTCGTAGTGGTCAAAGCTCAGCTGCAGCCGGGGCATGTAGGCCGTGGCCTTGATGCTGACCTTGTAGGCGACCTTTCCCTCAATGCGGAAGAGGAGCCGGCACTGCTTCAGCGTCTCCTCGCACGTCGGGTGGTATCGAAAGACAATCACCCCAGTCTGCTTCGCCGCGATCTTGCCCTCCATCCCCTCCACGCTGACGGAGGAGTTCTCCGGTGCCTCGACGCTGTACTGGAACGGGTACGCGCCGGTGTTGCGCAGGGCAAAGCGGCGCTCGACCGTCGAGTTCACCTGCACGCAATCGAGGTTCAAAAAGAGCGGCTGACCGCGCACCATGAGCGTTGGCTCCGCCCCGTCCTCGATCGGCTCCACCTGCAGCGAGTCGTGCACGCTCACCCCAACGCCCTTGACGTTGATCGAGAGCGGCACGCTCGACCGCTTTACTGTGCAGCGGAGCGGCACGTTGTACTCCACCTCGTCCTGCGGCGCGAACGTAACAGTAACCAAGAGCCGCTCGTGCGGGGCGATGGTACCACGAAGCGGCCTGACAGACAAGAACGAGGACGTCCCCTCCATCGAAAGCTTATCCCACGAGAAGGAGAAGGGAACGTCGTCGCAGCTTTCCAAGACGACAGTCTGCTCCACCTGGGTGCCGACCTGCACGTGGCCAAATATTACCTTGCTCGCATGAAAGTACACGTTCGGCTCGACCGCGGTGCCGACCAGCACAAACGGAATCGCGGCACGGCCAGGGATCTGGAAGGACCAGGCCGACTCCCGCACCCCCAAGGTGTCCGCGAAGAACTCAAAGGTTGCCTCAGCCTGGCGCCCAGCGGCGATGGTACCCATCGGTGTCAGGCAGCGGAACGGCGACACGGATCCACCGCTTGCGCCGCCGTTGGCGTTCGCCCCGCGCCCCATGCCCTCCTCTACCCATTCGTAACTGTACGTCGTCGCTGTCGGGTTCATTACGGGGAACTTGACGGTGGCCTTCGTGTGCAGACCGCGGGCGAGGAACTCCACAACCACCGTGTCCTGGCCCCGGTAGGCGGCACCACTGATGCCTGCCATCGAGCGCGCGTCCGAGTACGTAGTGGGTGGGATGTTGAAGTGGACGAGCGGGCACTCTGCTACGCCTTGCAGCGGCACGCGCATTTCTGCCGGGTCGCTGTGTCGCATCAACAGGATCAGCTCCGCCATGATAAGGCCAACGGCACGAGGAGTAAACTCGACGTGAAGGTCGAGGTGCGTGCCGACCGGTATGGTGCTCGTGGCGCGAGACGTCGGCGACGGCACGACGGCAAAGTCGGCGGTGGGGGCGGTGTATCCAGGCGACTCGTGCAACGCCCCAGCGTCACCCTCGACGGCAGGAGTGCAAAAAGAAGCCCCCGATACCACAGCAGCCGCCGAGGCCCCACTGTTGCCGCGTCGAGCGTGTGGCGACTTCAAATCCTGCTGCGAGGCGGTTCGCGATAGCGCCCCGTCCTCCTCTCCAGAGGTCGCAATGTCGTACGTCAGAGGCAGTCCCACGCTCCCCGTGTTGATCACCCGCACTATCGCCACACGCTTCTGCATCAAGTAGGTCTGTTCGAAAGAAATCGCTTTCAGGTCCGTCACCGCGCCGGTTGCCGCGTCGACCAGCTGGCACTGGTACGCTGGCACACTGCAGCGGTACCGCAGGGTGAGTGGCTGCATCACGTTAACAGCGTCGACAACTGCATATGGCGGCTCCGGCAGCGCCTCCAGGACCTGCTTCAAGTTGCGGCGGCCAACCATGGAGGCGGCGGTAGACAGAAAGGCGGCCGTCGCGGCGGCCGAGTGTGCCCCGGCGGCGATAGCGCTCGCAGCGGTGTCATCCTCGCGCAGGACCCACTTCGGACTCTGCATCGAGTTGTCCCACTCCGTGATAGCCGCGTTCGTCGCCCCAGAGACCGGGGCTGCGCCGCTGCCAGCGCCACGAGACGCGGCGCCACCGTCACCGAAGCTGGAGTGCACAAGTCCTCCACCCAACGCGTTTGTCAGCAACTGAATGGACTGCACTTGAATGGTGCACCGCGCGACTTGGTTGAGGTGGTGTGACTCGCTGCACACCACCACCGTGATGGTCCGCGTGGCACCCGCGCCGAGGTGGCCAACCGAGGGCACCATGCGCACAACGGCGTCAGGGTACTGCCAATCATAGCGCACCAGCGAGTCTGTGTTGTTTCGCACGGTGAAGGTGCAGCTCTTGTCAACACCAATCCAGCAGTCCCCAATGTCGTAGTGGTCTGGGCTAGAGGGGTCGATGCCCTCGAAGGAAATGGGGCTGTCGAAGCTGTAGGCAAGGATGTGCACCTCTTTCTCCTCAAATGGGTTGTCTCGCAGCAAGACCCGCATCCGCGTCATCGTCGTCTCCACCTGCGTCGGCGCGTACGTCAACTCAACGACCTCAGACTGGCCAGCAGGCACAAACAGCTCGACCCTGTGTTGTGCCAAGGCACCGCGCTGCTTCTTGACGGCGGTGCCACCGGTGCCGCCTCTGGTGGTGATTTTCAAGGCAGAGTTCGGTGTACCATAGCCATCCCCCCCCGGCGTCATCAGCTCGAGGTGCACCTTGGCCGTCACGCATCCTATATTCCGCAGCGCAAAGCTGCGCGACGCTACGGCACCTACACGCGCCAAGGGCAGCTCCAGCACCTCTGCGACGCCGGAACTGGTCGTGTAGCCGTCGGTGCTCCCGTACACTGACGGAGAGGTGCTACCACCTGAGCCACCGCCGCTGCGGCGCAGGCCTCGCTTGCGCTCGTTGCTGCTGCTACTGCCGCCGCTTTCGGTGCGGCGATGCATGCGCTCCATCGATCCCGCGCACCCTCCAGACGACTTTCTGCCACCACTGCTGCCCCACGGCACCGCTGACGACGACAGGCGCGGGGGCACTTCGACCTCCACGCTGGGCAGGGTGCCCTCGCCGCACAGACCAAAGCGCAGCTCCTGTCCGACCTCCGCCATGTCATCGCTTGAGATGGCGGCGTTCTCGACCACGGCGACAATCTGGGCTTGGAAGCGGCGCAGCGAGCCGGGGGCGAAGCCGATGGTGAGAAAACGACTCTCATACGGCGGCAGAGCCATCTTGACGATCATCATTCTCGTCTGCGCCGGGAATGCACCGCTACCGTCCAAGGACAGATCAAACCCCTCCATCTTGCCCGCCCCACCCGCTGCAGCGCTGGCGCCGCCACCACCGCCACCTGTGACAAGCTTGTTCCCGCTGCTCACGGCGCTTGCGTTTCCGCGAGCCGCGTTACCGCCGCCGCTGTTCCCGCTGGCCCCGGTCACAGAGGCACCCTCGAGATGCGCCACGACGATACAAGGAAGCGGGCTGCTGTTGGCAATGCGAAAGCGCTCCTCGCTGCGCCGCCCCACAAGAGTCGTGCCAAAGGAAAAGACCCGCTCCTCCTTGCTGTATGCGCACACGCCCTTCGCCAGCTGATCTAAGCGGTACACGACGCGCTGCTCCTCGAAGATAGTTTCGACGTCGGCGCTGGAGGTGAGGTCTGCGGCGATCGACGGCAACGCCGGGTATGCGGATACCTCAACTGGAGTGCCGTAGTGCTCCAGCTCGGGGCCGCTCTGCACGACTCGCACACCGATCGTCTCTTGGGTGCGGCTCTGCTTTCGAGGGACTGTCGAAACGGTGATGATCTGCGCGCTACCAACCGGGATGATCCCTCGGCACGGGCAGCACTTGAAGGCGCCAGCAATGACATCCATCTCGCTCCCCTTTGCAGCCTTGATCTGATTCTTGGCGCCGGCGGAGGGAGCATGCAGGGCAGGCGCTGCCGCCACCGCCGCACCCCCCGCAGTAGGCGCGTCGGCGACGTTCTCGTTCACGCTCCCCTCCGCGGCGGCATCGCGGTAGTTGAAGAGCACGTACTCCAGAGGGAACACTCCTGTGTTGCGCACCTCAAATGTGCTCTCTCGTGGCTGGCCAATGAGACAGGAGCCGAAGCTCACGCTCGGTGGCTGCACCGCGTACTTGGTGTACCACGCCTCCCCGGTGACCGGAATGCTCTGCACGGGGTACAGCAGCTCCTTCTTGTCGACGTCGAAGAACGCCACCTCGATTAGGGACAGTTTCGCAGGCAGCTCGCCCTCCTTCTCCAGGCGAGCCACAACGTCGATGTTCACGACGGCCGCGTCCTTGAAGCCGACCATGCCCCGCAGCGTGCCGGACGGGCTGGAGAGTGTCACGGACTTCTGCAGCCGTTTCGGCAGCTTTAGCTGATAGCCCACCTCGTACGGGCTCTTATTAAGAATGCGGATCGTATCGTGTTTCTCTTCTCCGACGTGCAACACACCGAGCTGAATCTCGCGTGTCCACTCCAGCACGACGTCGTAGCCCTCCGCCTTGATAATCATCGGCAAAGACTCGTACAGGACCTGATGGGGATGGCCTGGGTAGGACACCGTGAACAGCATGCTGCGCGTGTAGAGGCAGGGGTGCGTTGGTGCGAAGGTCATGTTCAGCGTGTATGTGCCGCCCTCCTCGATGACGCCCTCCAGCGCGGAACACTGCAGCTCTGCAGGCAACTGGGCCGCTGCCGCTGCCGCTGCGCCGGATGCGGCACCCCCTACTCCGCTACCACCGCCCCCGGGGCCGCGGGTTGTCGCGCCATCCAGAACCGGCACCAGCCTCCACTGTAGCGGCAGCGGTCCTTCGTTGACGAGCGAAAAGGACTTCGTCACGCTGCGATTCAGCACGAGCCGTCCGAAGTTCACCTCCAGATCCTTGCACCCGTTGACCGTCAGCGTCGGTCGCGCCCCCGTGCACGTCACCTCCGTCCTCCAGGGAAGCGGGTTGTCCTTGATGCACGCCAGCAGCGTGTTCGTAAAGTCGCCCACCTTTTCTGGCGTCGCACGCAGGCTGACCTGCTGTGAGGCACCAGGCTTTAGCACAAAGCTGGTCGGGGTTACCACAAACGTCTTCTCTTTCTCGTTGAGGAACGACAACGTCACCTCCGCCTCACTGGCCTCGCGGTTCACAAACGTGAGCGTCTCCTCACCAAGCGTGCCATCGTATTGGGGTGGCGCCTTGCTGTTGTGGGCGTAGGTGCCTCCACCCGCGTTGCCGCCGCGGCCCGACCCGCCCGTCGACGAGGACGAGCCCGTGCCAGCCTTCTCGATGCTGCGGCGGCGGCTCCTCGGCACCGGCGGCGGCGGAATGAGCAGCGGCCCAAAGTCGAAAAGCTTCCTGGAGGGTATGTACACCTTGGACACTCGTTGGCCCGACTCGACGCCGCCGCTGATTGACATTCCGCGGGCCTTGATGACGGGAAAGATGTCCTTGGGATCTCGGCTGATGTCGGACAGAGCCACCGTGGTGGACACTGTGAGGCCCAGCTGCTGCAGCGTGCCAACCACGCCGAAGAGGCACTTTTCCGTGTAGGGGCCGACGTGGTCGCCGCAGAACTCGAGCGTCAGCGTGACCGACGACTTCGGCGGCAGCCACCAGCGTGTCAGCTCCTCCTCGTGCTGAACCACTGCCGGGAGCGTCTTGCCGCGGCCGCCGCTCTTCTTCGCTGGAATGACTTCACGTTCCAGCGTCGAGAAGAAGTGAACGTAACGGGCTGCCTTGGTCGCCGTGGCAGATCCGGCATGAAATGCGTCCGTGGCGGAAGGCGAACCAGCAGCGTCAAGCGGCGTGTGGGTCTCGGCGGCTCCTGCAACGATTGCCACTGCTGTCCTTGCCTTGGCCGCAAGCACCTCCTCCCCCGACGACGGCCGTCCAACCGCGCCGGCGACGCCGTGTGAGCCGCCGATGACCTCGTTGCCCCAGAAGCGCAGACGGCGCTTGTTCAGGTAGAACCACTCGCCAATCGTACTCGTCGCCGCCGCGGCGGCTGCAGTTGCAGGTGAGTTCGAGGACTCTACGGCTGCCGCCATGGAGGAAGCAGCAGGGGGCGTGTCCGCCTCCGTAGCGCTCACGGAGAGCTGTCCTTCACCGGAGGCAACGGATGAAGAC
Source organism: Leishmania aethiopica (assembly GCA_003992445.1). Taxonomy (NCBI): domain Eukaryota; phylum Euglenozoa; class Kinetoplastea; order Trypanosomatida; family Trypanosomatidae; genus Leishmania; species Leishmania aethiopica. The sequence goes on from RZOE01000018.1 coordinate 722,757, forward strand.
GGGGCGAGGGCAACCGTTGTCAACGGAGGCGACAGGGTCGGCAATGCCAGCGTGGTCGTTGCAGCACCGGTGTCTGAGCTTGTCTCGGTGTCGCCCTGGACCAGCTGTAGCTCTACCACCCTCGCAACTTCACTAGGGGTTTCCGTCTCTGCAGAAACGCGCAGCACAGCAGCCCAGCATTTCGCCCTCTCCTCCGCCGCAGCAGCGGCAGCAACAGCAGCGGCACCCTTTAACGGCGGCCCTGCAGCGCTGGCACGCACGGGCGCCGCGCCAATGACACTGTCGTCTCCGACCTCGGGCTTTGGCGGGGTGCCGTACTTGGTGAGGAAGCGCGTGTACCACTCACGAAACTGCGTGGCGGCGTCGAGATCGGCCCATTTGGGCTCCTGCAGCTTCCTTGCCCCCTCCGCCGCTAGAGCGGCACTGCGGCCGGCACCGGCTGCCGCCTTCCCTTTGCGCGCCGACCTCATCGTGGACTCCAGCGCCAACGCCTGCTGCAAATCCATCTGCGCCTGTGTGAAGGCCTCCTCCGCCTCCTGCTGCACGGTCTTGTGGGGCAGCTGCGCCATGTAGTTTCTCTTGAGCTGCTGGGCAGCCTTCAGATCTCGACGGCAGTCATTGAAATGTTTGAGGCGGCGCGTGTAGTCCTCGCGAGCCTCCTTGTCAAGCGCCTCGAAGGCTGCCTCACTCAACAAGGTAAGGGATGCGGCTGTGGCCCGCGCCGCGTGGTGCGCCTCCAGTGCCTTGGCCCTCCGCACGCCGGACATGGGGGTGCTGACAGCCAATGAAACGATCTGCAGAGGGATGTGCAGGGCATCGCAGGCCTCTTTGAGCAGCTCGAAGAGCCGCCACGGGTTCTGGAGTACGGTGCAGCCCAATCCGTCAAACAAGAGGAGGGGCTTCCCAGGCCTTGATGCAGCGGAGTCCCTTGATTCAGCAAGGGGAGCAGCACCAGCTGCCGAGGACGTTGCATGGTCGGTGATGCACCGGCTCAGGTGTCCCTCAAGAGCGTCACGCACAAGCTTCGGTGCGCACGCGATGTATGACGCAGCCACCGCGTCACCCGTGGCGGCGGCACCATCGGCCGTGACGGGCACGGACTTCTGCGGCCTGTCTGCCAGTTGAGAAAGGAGGAAGCGAGCCACCGCCCCGTTCGCCGTTTCGTCGCGGTCCGCCTCACGCCGGATGACCTCATCGACATCCACGTGGATCACGCTGCCCGCATCCGCCCACTCAGCCATCTGCCTTGCCAACGTGGTCTTTCCACTGCAGGGAGGGCCGACGAGGAGGACAACGCTCGGCTTCGCCACGCTCACCGCAGTACAGCCGTCGATAGCGCCTTGATTCTGGCCTGCAATACCATCGGCCGCCGCCGGCTCGCTGTCGAGGCCTTTCTCGATCCCGCCAGACGCAGCCGCTGCCGATCGATGACCGCTCTTGCCCTTCTCGCGCCGCCCCCCTTTGGAGTTGGAGCTGGAGGCGCGAGACGCAGCAGACACGGACTGCCCCCGCGATGTTTTCGCGCCCTTGCAAGCGGCCGCCGGTGCACCCGCGAGAGCCTCCTCAGCGGCTTCCAAGCCGGCCGCTGGCGGCGCCTCCTTCAGCGACTCGGAGGCGGCATGCAGGCGGGCGAAGATGGACTCTAGTAGCGCATCCGGCAGGCGAGAGCCTGCCTCCAGGTGGGGCAAGAATATCTCGTGATCCGGGTTCACCTCCATTGCGCGACGCAGCAGCTTTATCTCATGCATGTGCTGTGTGTCGAGATCCAGGCTGTACACCTCCACAGGGTACTCCTCGTTGTTCGTCAGCGTCACAGACTCGTGTACCACCTGGTGGGGGCGTACCACCGGTAACTGAAGCTGCGTTTTGGAAAGTCTGACCTTGTACTGGAAGGCACTACCGATGAGCTTCACGGTGAGAACACTTTCGGCGGGCCCCTTGCCACAGCGGAAGCGCAGCGTAGCCGTGGCTGGAGCGCTGCCGCGATCCTCGCTGGCACCCATGCCGTCCTCAGCAGCAATGCGATTGGGGGCAAAGTACACCGCGATTGTGGTGGTGCCAGACGCCTCGACCACGCCATGATCCTTCTTCACCCAAAACTGAGACGCTGGTGCAGCTCGCCGGGACCGGATAGAGCCGCGGGCCTCAGCGGCGACGAACCCGGCAGGTGTGTAACTCTGCCCGTCGCGCAGCCAGTGCCCCCTCAGCGCCGTGGACGCCGTCATATCCGACGAAGCCCCTTCCTTACATGTGACTCGCCACGGACACGACACCGCTTCCGGATTCGTCAGGACCAATGGTAGTACCTTGACCTTTCCCAGCAGCACTGGCCCAAAGCGCACTTCCTTCTCAGCGGTGCGGAGAGTCGGGGTGGCGACGTAGCAGCGACACTCCACCACAATGGCTGGGCCATGCTTCACGTCGATGGCGAACTCGTAACGGTTTTGTCCATGGCGCACGAGGCTCTCCGGCTTTGTGGCGTCCATCACCAACGTCAGCGTCGTCGTCTCCAGCGGGCCTACCTTGATTCCCTTCATAGGATCCGCAGAGACGGGCAGGTGCTCGAGCTCCTTGCTGTCCAGCATCGCGCTCACAACCTCCGTGGCCGACGGGTTCGTGAGCCTCAGCGTCATCTTGCGCATGTCGTGCCGGGTGAGATGGCCAAAGTCGACAACGTAGCGCGCGAGGACGAACTTGTGGGTGCCGGCGCCGGTGCCATCGCTGCTGCCCACAGCCGTCACGGAGTTTCGGCGAAGCGCGTGTGGTGCCAAGAAGAGTGGTGGCCCAATGGCGCCATTGGGGCTGACGCCGCAGCTTTGCTCCGACGCCTGGGCCTCGCATACGGCGCGGCAGAACGCCAGCCGCTCCGCCTCCAGCGTCGGCCATTCCCTTTGCACCAATGTCGGGAGTGCCGGCGCGTTGGACGCGGACTCATTAGCTGAAGCTTCTGTTGCGAGGGTCGTGGTCAGCGGGGTCACCGATCGCGACGCATACACGCTGCGCAGCTGCGACGACGCTAGCTGCGACGACGCTAGCCGTGACTCCACGTACTGCAGAGCCTCCGTGAAGGCGCCGAACGGTGCTCGGTACACAACTACCTCGTTCTCCACGGCCGACGCGGTGGGGCTCGTCGTTGCTATCATCAGCCGGCTCATGTACCCCGAGCCGCGCAGGCGGATCGGCTGCGGATCGAGGTGCCCAATGCGCACCCACAGCGTCTCCTCGAAGGCGTCTGGCACCGTCGGCGTGAAAGTGATGAGCAGTCGAGCCTTATCTCGCAGCTCGCCAGACACGGGCGACACATGCACGCACTCAGGGTGGCGCATACTGCGCAGGTCGACATCCCAAGTGACGGGGACGAGGGTACTGTTCGACAGCATCACGGACTGCGTGGCAGACTCGTAGAACGGGAGTCGACCAAAGTTGATCTCCGTTCTGTCACAGCGCGCCTGGACGACGCTCGAGGTTGCATGCACGTCGACTGTGTAGGTCGGACCACCGTGCACTCGGCACACAGCCGTCGCCAGTGCTGTCCCACACTCTGCTCCCTGGTAGGTCACATCGATGCTCCGTGACTCTCCCGGCAGCAGCATTCCAGTGTAAGGGACAATGTCGAAGCACCTCACCGCGGCCGTGGCGGCCTCATCTCCCGCCTTGATGGTGGGAGGTGCACTCTTGTCCCCAGTGTACTGCGCCTCCGCTGCCGTCACGTCACCCTCCCCTGCCGTCTTCGGGGCGGCAGTTGCACTGTTGCCGGGCTGCGGCTGCAACGCCCACTCAAAGCGCGCCGGTAGGTCTGCAGAGGGGTTGGACAGCACAATCGTACGTCGCTTTTCCGTGTTGCGGAGAACGGAGCCGAACTCCAGTCGCGCCGATGGGTTCATTACAAGCGCGGGGAAGCGCAGAGTCGCGCTGAGGCTGACGTGCTCCTTGCGGGCATGATGCGCAAAACTAAGCTGAACCGTCCCCTTCGTTGTGTGCGACGTGAAGTCGCGACGGTAGAGGGGGTTACAGCGGACACCGACAACGTACGAGTCGCCAGGGGCAAAGGTGATGGTCGACGGCCCCTCGAGCTCAAAAGGCACCCCGCTCGCTGCAGCCGAGGACGCCCCCACCGGCGGGGGTGACGGCGACGACGACGACGCGGTGGCCGCATGCCGGATGCGGAGCGAGACAGCGAGAGTCTTGCTGGTGATGTTCTTCATCGTCAGAGACTTGACCAAGGAGGCCGCAGAGGGGGCATCAAGCGCCTGCAGCTGCTCTGTGTTTGCGAAGTCGAAGTGAATGGCGCGAGTGCTGCACGACAACGTCGGCACCGTGAATGTGGCCGAGACAGCACTGCGTAGTATCTCCTTGAAGGTGCCAGACTGCTTCAGAGTGAAGGTTTCCGTGCGCACGCCTGGCTCGTCTGACCCGCCGGACAAGGTGAACGTCAGTGCCCCGCCAGCCGGGATGAAGGCACGCTCGGGCTTGTAGCTAAAGGCTGGCGGCAGATCCCTCTCCTTCGTCTTTGCGCTGTGAGTGTTCTGCCACTGCACTTCCTGCTCACGACGCCCGTAGTTGTGCAGCGTAATCGTCTCCGCCACCAGTGCGGTTGTCAACACATCGCCGAGCTTCACGTCGGCGACTAACCGCTCCGATACGATGGGGATCCCTTTGCCTGTAACCTTGACCGTCACCGTTGGCTTGTTCCCTGCCGCCACCGCCGTCTCTTCAGCGGCCGCGGCGCTGTGCGACGCCGGTGAGTGGCACAGACGCAGAGTATCGCTAAACACCATCGCCTCATCCGGCTTCGCACGGATGCGGACCGTGAGCGTGCTGTGCGGCTCCAGCACGCCGTCGGCCGGCTCCACCGTGAACACTGGTACGCGAGGGAAGGGCAGGGTCGCCTCAGCCGCGACACGAGCAGCAGCGGCAGAAGAGGCGGTGGCAGGGAGGCCACCGTAGCGGTCGAACACGAGCGAGAACGGCGCCGGCACGGGACTCGTGTTCTTCAGCGTCAGCTCCTTTACCTCTGCGCGCAGGACGTCGACAGTGCCAAACTGGAATGTGCTCGGCTGCATCTCCACGTGCGTCCCACTTGCCACCGCGCTCACAAGGATCGTCTGCGGAGGGGCCGCAGCGGAGTCCATGCCCAGCACCCGCAAGGCTATGGAGAAGTGCAGCTTGCCGGGTCGAAGTGCCGTCATGGTCACGGGCATCAGCATCGTCTGGTGTGGCGAGATCCAGTGCACGCCGTCCTCGTGCTCCGTCGACACCGGCAGCTCTACCGACACGACATCAGATAAAGCACAGCCGCCCACCAGCGCGAGCTCGAACATGCCCGTCAGAGCGGAGTTGTTCAGCACCGCCACGTTCAGCGTGGAGGGGTACCCGACAAAGACACCGCCGAAAGAGAGCTCCGTCGCGTTCGTGAAGAGGGGTGGCACCATACATGTAGCCTTGAGCGGAATAGCCTCCAGCACATCGCCCACGTCGGCAACCTCGACCAGCAGCGCTGTGTCGTAGTCGCCGACAGTGCACGAGTGGAGCGTGACGGTTACCGTCTGCGTCGCCATCGGTGCGATGACGCCGGTGGCGGGCGAAATGCTCAAGTCGTCTGCGTACGTGCACTCGTCCGGCATGCGCAGCGTATAGTGCATGGGAATCGGACTCGTGTTTGCAATCTGCATGGTGCGCTGATGCGTCATGTTGTACGAGACGTTGCCAAAGACGAGTTCCTCAACGCTGCACTGGAAGTGTGGGCCCAGCACCCGTCCCTTTAGCAGCAGCGGCACCTCCTCGACAGCCCCCTGCATGTGCACGCGAAACACCTCAGAGAAGCAGCCGATGCGGTCCGACTGCAGCTCGATGCGCAGTTTTACAATTTCACCAGGGCTGAGGGTGCCGTGAGACGGCGTGAATCGGAACTTGCTGGAGAAGTCCGTCAGCGACGTTGAGGCAGCTGGCTCCGCTGAGGTTGCAGCAGCGGCGCTGGCTGACAGGAGTGGCAGTGGCGGCATGATTACGTACTGGCACTCGATGGAAGAAATGTTCTCCATGTTCACTTCGTACTCGTGCAGCGCGTTCAAGTAGACATCGCCAATCTCGAGCCGGCTGTACTCGAGGGTACACTGCGGGCCGAGACCGTGGCCACGCAGCGTGAGGGGAAGACGGTTCTCCAGCCCAGTCACATCCAGGAACGCCATGGATTCATAAAGGATGGCAACGTTGGGGTTGAACGTGATGGTAAACTCGCGCACGCCATGACCGTAAAGAATGCCCGACAGCGGCTCAATGTGGAACGCCTCATCGCCTGTGTAGTCATCCCGCATGCTGCTGTGGTCGTGAAAGCGCTGATGCGGCTGATGCTGGCGACCGTCGCCGCCGCTACTGCCCCTGTACACGCTGCCGCCGGCGGTGGCAGTCAGACCGCTCTTTCTCTTCTCTGTGCAGCTTCCAGTCATGCCACCCGAGGCGGCGCCGTCGCCACCGAATTCCGCGTCATCACCAGCTACACTTGCATCGTCATCGCCGTCACTCACACGGCTGTCGCGGTACGAGCTCTTCCAGGCAAAGTGCACGGTATTGTCCGAGTTGTTGCGCAAGCGCACCACTGCCTGCCGCTCCGTCGTCACGTAGGTGTCCGCCAACGTCACCTCCGTCTGCTCCAGCGCTATGCCGGTCAGCTCCACCGCCTGCGCTGACAGCTGCACGTCCTGCACGACGTCTCCTTCTGGGCCAAGAAAAAAGCGCAGCACCGCCCCGCACGTGCCGGCAGCAGCCATGTTTGGGTGAGGATGGAAGTGCAGAGTAACGGGGGCCACCGCCACTGCCGTCCCATCGCCACCTCCGCAGAGAGGCTCGACCACGCCGTAGCTGGGCGTGATGGAGAAGTGTGAAGATGGCGGGTATGATGCGTCTTTGACCATCGCCTCAGGCGCGACGCTGCTGACGTCGAAGGTCATCGCCCGCCACGCGCAGCTCTGCTCGCTCGTGTTCCGGAGGAACAGGGGCGTGCAGCTGGTGCCCTTTACGGGAGCCTCACGCAGTGTGAGCGCCGCAGGAAGCTGCAGCTGGCCACGACTGGCGTACGCGCGCACCGGAACCGTGATCGCCTCGCCGCTCTCGGCTCGCACGACAAGCTTCGTCTCGTAGTCCTTGGCGTTGCTAGTCGGGCTGAAGACTACTGTGTAGATGACGGAGAGACCGGGGGCCACCTTCGACGACGACTCCGCCCCGTGCGGCGCCGATAACTCGAAACCGCTGCAGGAGCTTGGGCGGTCCACGCGCACGTGCGTGTTTGCCGCTGTGTGGTTTCTCAGCTCCAGTGTTGCCGTGTACGTTCGATTTGCCTCGAACGAATCAAAGAAGATGTGGGTAGGATATACATCAAATGGGAAACTCGGCGAACGCGCCGGGGCTGCGTGTGGGCTCTGCCGTGTGGAGAGGGCGTCGAGGGTGGCGGTGTCAGCACTCCACTTGTTTGTCTGCCGGTGCGCCGGCGGCACTCGCACGGCGCTGTCGCCCTTCGCATTCGCTGGTCGATGCGGAGCAAGACCAACCTTGGAGGCGGACCGCTTTCTCGACGAGCTGCCAGTCGCTGCGAAAGGCGCTGAGGCGCCTACAACAGCGGCCGCGATGCCGGCCGGCAGTGCGGCAACCTTCTCTCTTCCGGTAGACGCGGCATGACTCGAAAAGCGCTTCTGCAGCCGTGTGAGCGGCGCACTCGACGGCCCAGAGAACGTCGCAACAGCTGCCTTGCGTGCGTTCGTTTCCGGTGAGGACGAGCGCATTGCCTGCTACGCCCGTTGTGCCACTGAGCAGCACTCAATCAAGAAATACAGCAGCGAAACAAGTATCCAACGACAGAACAAAGAGTGAGAGATTAGTCTAGGTCCCAGTGCTGCGCGAGGACGGGGGAGGGGGGGGCCAGGGAGTGTGGCGTGACTACGGAAGTCACAAGACGAGCGTAGCCAAGCGCGAACACAGTGTGTCTCCTTTTGTGTCCGAGACCCTCTGCGACTCTGAGGCGTTAGGGAAGAAAAGGATGCTAAGAGGCAAGATGCAGGTAATCTAACGTGGGTATGAAGAGACTGCACAAAGTAAAACAGGAGGGACCAGGCCCGCGCACATACATGCGTCCGTGCGTGCTTGTCTGTAATGTGCTAACCTCGCTTCCTTTTCATTTATATAGATGTCGTAATCCTCGCTTGCGGGGATGATTGTCTTGCCGTATCTCTCCTTCCCCACACACTACGTACTGCACATGTCAGCTGCAGCACCAGCAGCAGGCGAGGATAGCGAGAGGAGCGAGAACGAGTCGGTGGGCAGGTGCGAGCAGCGAACATGAAGAGGGGCGTGTCGCGTTTGTGTTGTCACACGCCAGAGAGATGTAAGGTTGAGAAGAGAGAGAAAGGATTCAGGCATCAAAGCATAACATACGGGATGGGGGTGATCATTGAGGGAGAGCTGTGCCGCCACCAAGCACTTCGCTTTCCGGGGGGGGGGGGGGGGGTCGACGCAGCTGACCCCTGCATACAGCGTGCACGACACGCGTGTATGAGGAAGGGAGTGCTGATCCTACGCGCCGAGGACACGCAGGGCGCTTCGATACAGACAATGGCGAAACAGTTCTTTGCCCGCCTGGCCCTCCCTCCCCCTATCCTGTTACGCCCATGCGCTGTCATGGCTGCACCATGTACAATTTCGAAGACACGCACACGCCAATACGATGGACAGGCCGCAGAAAGGGTTTTGTTCAGCCTGTCCATTCTCCACCACAGAGCGTGAGCCACACTCCACTATGCCCCCGGCCCTGCCACAGGCCCGTCGCACCGTGCGAAGCAGCCTTAGACACATGCTTTAGAGCTATGCGCCGAGTTAGTCATCTGCATATGGCCTCTGCATCAAGCTCTAGCCGTCTCACACTCCACAGGCCGCCTCACAGCCGCTCGCATCATGCCGGTCGCCACCCCTGGTGCATCCCCCTCGCCGTGGCGCAGGCTCCCCACACCAGTGGGCAGTGCGAGGGCCGGGTGAGGTACGCTCAAGCCACGCTGGCACTCTGCCCATCACGTGGATGGTGCACACGTGTCCACCATCGCAGGCCGCTCCGACGCAACGTCATCCAGGAGCTGGCCTCCAACATCAGCAGCGATACATCACTCTCACCGCGCCCTACGCCATAAGTACTTGGCCATGTTACCACCAGAGGTAGCTCGGCATTGGCAGGGATAGGGGTGGCTCGCCTGGCTTCCTCTCCACACAGAGTGGGGGTGCACTGGAGCCTGCGGATACGACGCGCCGAGGTGTGTGCCCCGTCATGATGGTGTGAAGATAAGCACAAAAGAAAGAGAAACCTGTGGGCACAAGCGCTTCGACTGACAGCCCCCCGTTCCGCACGCACAAGCCTACAAGCACCAGGGACCTCCCCCTCGCCCTCCGTGGACACGCACGTTGCAACGCTTGTGGAGGGCAAACAACAGGAGAAAGGCTCGTGAGGAAGTCCCTTTGCGAATGGCCGAGCGGCAGAAATACAGAGGATAACAGAGCTGGCAACATCCCACCTTTCTGCTCTTCACAGACTTCTCCCCCCCCTCCCCCCTTCAGCAGTGTCCACCGACGCACACGGTCATAGTGTGTCGCACCTTCACTGTCTACTACGAGAGCAGAGCAAGACCGACTGTCCAAGTCAGCAGCCCAGGCGGCGTTACCTCTCAATCCATGTGTCCTCGACCGCGTCTGTGTGCGCGCCTCACCAAGCTCAGCACTGCAACAGAGTTATCTCCACAGAGGCCAGCGCCTCAACCACCCACGCTGGGTAGTCCTTCGCGGGGTAGTAGGCAAGGAAGAAGTGCTGCACGTATTCGGTAAAGCGACCCTCTTCTATGGCGCTTCGAGCGCCGCGCGTGAGGCCGATGAGGTAGGCGATGTTGTGATACGATAGCAACGTCGCCGCTGTCCCCTCCTTTGCCGCGATCATGTTCAGGTAGGAGCGTGTGTAGGTGCGGCACGTCATACAGCTGCAGTTCGGGTCGAGCGGACCGAAGTCGGTCGCATACTCCTTCTTAGAAAGCTGCAGCTTGCCAGAGGAAGTGAGCGCGGAGCCGAAGCGAGCTGTGCGGCAGGCGTACACGCAGTCGAACATGTCCACGCCGAGCGCGATACACACGAGGATGTCCTCTGGATAGCCAACGCCCATGCAGTACCGCGGCTTGTTCGCCGGCAGCCCCTCCTTCGTGCACAAGCGAACCATCCTCCAAAAGTCGTCCTTCGCCTCCCCGCCGCTGAGTCCGCCGATGGCGTAGCCCATGCACTCTGCCCGCTGGACAATCTCCTTCACGCAGTAGCGGCGCAGCTCGGCATTCAAGGCACCCTGCACAATGCCAAAGATGCACTGCTTTTCCCGATTCTGGTTGGCTGCAAGACAGCGGTCAAGCCACCGGATGGAGCGTTTTGCCGCCTCCTCCACGCGTGGTCCGACAGTCAGCGTGTGCACCACGTCGTCCAGCTGCATCATAATGTCGCCACCGATGGCATTCTGAATGCGGATGGAGTCCTCAGGCCGGAGCAGCAGAGAGTACGTGCCTTCCGCCTCCCCTTCGTTGCCGTGTCCGTTAGCTGCATCTGTCGGCGCCGTCGCTGAAGATGCCGCCGCAGTCGCACCGCTGGCAGAGCTCGAGGCCTCCGTCTTGGCTACAGAAGCCACAGCCCCTGCCGTGCCACTGCCATGCGTCGACTGGAACCGCACGCCTTCCTCTGTAATCTGCGCAAGCTTCAGCAGCGACACCATCTGGAAACCACCGCTGTCGGTTAATATGTTCTTTTTCCAGTTCTCCATAAAGTGGATGCCATCCATGTTGTCGCGGATGCCATCTGCCGAGGTGCGCGTGCCGGTGGAAGCCTCCCGCGCGTTCTTGCGGGCGGTTAGAGCACGCAGCACCTCCTCCCCGGGCCGCAGGCCCAGATGATAGGTGTTACCCAAGATTATTTCAACATCGAGCTCCTCGAGTTGCTCCACTGTGACGCCCTTTAGTGCACCCTGCGTCGCCACCGGCATAAATATCGGCGTGCGCAAGGGGCCGTGGGGCAGGTGGAAGACGCCGCTACGGGCTGCGACAGGCTGCTTGCCGTCAGGGCCCCTGTACTCCTCGAACGTGAATATCGAAGACGGTGGCATTACTTTGCTGCGTGGGCGCGGGTAACTGCCTAGCTTGCGCGTGGAATCAGCGTGGATGGTACTGTGGTGTCCGTCGTGCTGACGTGGCGCACCTGCATGCCAGACACGTCGTTCGATGGGCCTGACCCATCCATAGAAGCACAAGCAAAGGTAATGGAAGAGCAAGAGGAAAGCAAGAGAAGGTAATAGATGAGCAGGATAGGCAAAGACCCTTGCGTACAGTCAAGAGGGCACTTTCTTTCTCTGTGCCCGCCATGTGAGTGCTTTCACGGAGCAGGAACAAGGAGTGGTGCACAAGGTCTCCGTGCCTACGGTCCTCACCAGTCTATGCACCCCGCGTACAGCGCACGGTCGGTACACAGTGATGATAAGAAAGCGGGTGACTCCGTGCATCTGATCACTGGCACAGAGGCGATGCGCTCGCTCGCTCTCTCTCTGCGCAATTCTGCTGTCGACTGTGCACTTAACACCGCGTACGAAGCACTGCCAATGAAACACCAGCCCGTTCGGCAGCCCATTCTGCAATGCCGCTGTTGATTAGGTGCGGACTTTACCGATTAAAAAGTGCGTTTCCAATGTCAAAATGGAAGAAAACATACGCCTCAGATGAAAGAGGAGGCGCAGCAGAGGGGGAGAGCGTCTCTGCGTGTGTGTGTGTATGTGTGTGTGAGGGAGGGGGGGGGGGGCAGCTTCTGTTTTTGTATGTTTATTTGCTCTTTGTTAGTTTGGTGGAATGAGATGCCCCCCACGCCCCTCCCCCTCTCGCTCTTCAGTGTATCGGTTTCCCTTGTCACCGGCGCGCCACATTCCCTGTCGTTTTTCCCCTCCTTTTGGCCGCCCCTGTTGTTTTGTTTTGCTCGATTTATGTTCTACCGCCAGGGTAGTCCTTGTCGCACCGTGCGCATCCAAGTTGGCGACAGGTAATGGGGTGTAGGATGGGTTGCTCATCCTTACGTGTGTAAAAGAACGCAGCACACCCACACACACACATGCGTTGCTGAGGGAGCGAGAGGGAGAGACGAAGAACGCGAAAATACAGAAAGAGAGCAGAGTGAAGGATTGTCGCTGCTTCCGTCTTCGAATCGGGATGAGGTCGAAAGGGTCCCATGAGGGGGGGGGGGGGGAAGAGAGAGCGGGGAAGAGCAAAGCGAAGGCACGCACACGTGGGGAGTTGGTGGAGAGATGCGTGGCACACCACACGGCTCCCCACATCTTCCTCTGTTTATCGGCTTCAGAAGTGGCGTCGCTCCGCTCAGTCTCCGCGGTGAATCCCTTTCCTGCGTTGCAGACTTTTCATCGCTATCCTATCCGTGGACTGTCACCATGCCAGTCCTCCTAAGCGCCCATGCAGCTGTCGTGACGACGACGACGCTGCACGTTGACAGAAAGAAGCGCGAGGGAGTGTGAGCAAGCGGAGTAGGGCTGTATACGAGCCCCCCCCCCATCCCAAAAAAAAAAAGAACGAGAGAGGTTCGCGTGACTCCGATGAGGAGCACATCCGAAGAGAATTCAACAGCGAGAAACAAGGGAGGAAGGGATGAGGGTGCGAGAACAGAAAAGGGTCGAAAGACAACCTTTCGAAAGTAAGGGAAGACGGCGATGGAGGAGACGGAAGGGAAGCGAACGACGTGTCCGTTGTTTCGGTGTGTGTGTGTGGGGGGGGGGGGGGGGGGGCAAAGAGAATCAACGAGATGTAATACCAAAAGAAAGCGCGCGATACGAGAACACCACGAAGAGGCACATCTGGTGGACGGAGAGGTGGCGAGAGAGAGAGCGACATGCACACATACGCACGCAAACATACAGGGTTGGAGAACAACATAAGAGGCAACAAAGGGCGAGAGGAGATCCGCACTGCCGCACACGAGCTCGCACGCGCACAGATGACGTGACTACGACAACAGAGCCGAAACAAGCACAAATCCAAAACTGGACATGAGCAAAACAGAAAAGAAGGAGAGAGACACAAAGGACGTTGTGGAGAAAACACCCGAGAAGATGAGCACCAAAACGAAATCTGACAAAACTCCAGAAACGGAAAGCCCACTCACCACCACTACGAATACCCCTCCTCCCCTCCTCATCCACCTAAAACGAAGACAACGAGGGGGAGGGGAAGCGGCGGACACACGTGTGGCCATATCCACACCACCCAACCAAAACGAGTAAAACAAGAAGAGAGAGTGAGTGAACGAGACGCACGGTGCACCATGGCGCACACATACACACAGAACACCCAGAACAAAGGGGGGGAAGGCAAAGAAGCTGCAGTGTTATGCCACACCCCAGTCACCGAATACCACGCACACGTAGGCAGATGCCCACATCGGAAGAGAGAAAGCGGCGAAGAAGTGCACAGGTGCGTCACGCAATAGACGCACAGATCCACCAACGAAAAGATAATGTCGAACAAGCAAAGGAAAACGAAAGGCGACGATGCAGACCTTGTTGAGAGAAAGGCACATCCGCAATACCAGCAATAGTGCCGAGTCCAGAAGAGAGGAGGGACCACGGTTCAGCCGTGCCACACGGCCATCACACGGCGCGCACACTACATGCGCATGTGTCTTTGTCTGCGTAAGGGTGTGCCGTAGGCGGAAAAGAGGGGGGCGAGAGAGGCAGGAGAGGCAGGAGAGGCAGGAGACAAAGGCAAGTTTCCGCCTTTCAGACGCCGACACTGCAATGGCGATGCTGAGCAGCAAGAAGGAAACCCGGCATACGAAAGGAAACGCAGAAGCGGCGACATAACACGAGTGGAGGCGCACAGAAACTACGAAAGAAGTCAGAGTCGCCGCGCACGCATGAAGCGGTAACGTCATGCAAAGAGTGAGAGAAGAGCATGCAAGTCAAACAAAAAGGGGGCAACGCAAAAGGGGGGGGACAACAACAGCGAGGGAAGGTGGGGTGAGGTGATCACTGCCCCCCGGGCACCTCTCGCTTGGGAGGGTCGTCATTTTTATCCGCATCGTTGACGAAGCGGCAAAGAATCGATGCGATGGAGTCGGTCCCTCGTGTTGCTCACAGAGCCGCCGCGTCATCACACAATGCGCTTCGTCTTAGAAAAGGATTCCATGAAGGCCCGCTCCTCTTCGAAAAGCTGATCAGCGGTCAAGCTATTGTACGCTCGACTGGCCTCATAACAGAACGAGGAGCTCTGCGTTGTCGCGTTGAGGGAGTTTTCCAGCGGCAAGCTTGCACGGCGCGCGTAAGCCTCGGTCGCCATCATCCACCGTGGTCTTCTCTTCTCCTTTTCCTTCGGCACGAGGTTTCTGTCGCTGCTCAGAACCGCATTATTGCCTTTCGCACCCCGCTCCGGCTTCTCCTGAAGAACGGACCCTAACCTCGCCGGCAGCACCGCATTTCCAACGCCACTGCCGTTGTGTTTTCGTCTTGGAAGCAGCGGGCAAGCTTTGCTGTCCTTGCTGAGCTCTCCTGCGGGTGTCTCGGTGGCAGAAACCTTCTGCGGGCTGGCGTGCGAGGAGGCGGTCGCCGCCGTTGAGCCAGCCGGCAGGGAAGGCTCATCCTTAACGCCGACGCTCCGAGAAGGGGTGCAGCAGCGGAGCCGCTCATTGCGACACCTCTCTTCGCTCGGGCCACCGCCTTCACGGTCTTTCCCGTCGCCAGCGAGGAAACTCCGAGGGAAGACGAAGCGAACTCACCCGATTCTGCGCTCATGTACAGTCCACTAGAGTGAGGCTGACTGTTGCTCTTCAAGCCGGTCAGCGGCGCCTCCTCCTTCGCTGCAAGCTTCGTTATCGACACATTCGCGGCACAAGACGGTTGCGAGGTGGGAGGGTCGTATGGGTCGCCTGTGGGATGCAGCGGGGAGGCTTCACCTGACGACTCTATCGGTGATATTGGGCACGGTTGCGGCGGGGACGGGGATGCGACTACTTTTTTTCTGCCACTTCTGCCCCATTAGAAGCTCGAGTGACGGCAGCCGCACCGTTGTTGAAGCTATGCAGAATCGGTGAGTGCGTCCCCGGTGCCGTCGCCGAACGCCCGCGGCAGGCGTCACCATCGGGCGCGGCGTCGGAAGCTGGCCTGGACTGCGAAGAGCAAGGCGAGCTGTCGGCGCTGTCAGGCTTGTGACGCGCGGCGACGTCTCTGCCGTTGTTAGTGCAATGTCTTCTGTCTTCCTTGTTGTCGTTGCAGTCTTCCCGCAGCATTTCGTCGTCGCTGTAGTAGTCGCTCTGCAGCGGGTCTACCCACAACGAGGAGGCCTGCAGCGACACCTGCTCGGCGAGCAATGGCGAGCTGCATGCGTCCGATGAGCGGAGCATCACCTCCCCCAGAGACTTATAGCTCATCCAAAGCGCCATCTCTACCGGCACAGCGACGCCTTGCAGCGTACACCGAAACGCCGCCTCTGCCGTCGTGTGCAGCGAGCTGAACTGCCCCCACAGATCCTGCTGGAGATAGTTGCGCTCCTCTATCTCCTCCTCCTTAAGCATTTCCATCCGCCTCTTCAAATTGCGGCTTCGTTCCTTGTTCAGCAGCGCCTTCTTGATGCGCTCCGCCTCGGACGTTTTGGCAGCGCGCGCACCGGTGGCGCCCCTCGCTATCTCCGAGGGCCGACCATCGCCGGTTCTGCCTCTCACAGCCCGCTTGTCGCCAGAAGAGCCGGCGGGGCGACGGGTATGGGAAGACTGCAAAGACGAGCGCTTTAGCGGCATCTTGACCAGCCCCATGTTGCTACGATACATGACGCGAACGCTCGAGAGGGCAAAGGTGCTGCCAGCCTTGCACAGCCGCGAAGCAAACCCGCGCCCGCTGATGGTCCAATAGATGAAGCCGTCGCCAGCGAGACCGATGAAGCTGCCGCAGTCGCTGTTGAACTGAATGCCGTCGCCGTAGTGGAAGCTGCACTTGAGCTTGCTGGGCGCCGCCTCGAATGCGTAGAAGGCGCCGTCGGCGAGCAGAGCGTAGACAGGCTGCAGCACCGACTCTAGCGGGAGCGGACGCTTAAAGTTCTGCATGGCGAGTTTTCCTCTCAGCAGGATGTCGTACTTGGCGCGCGCATCCTTCTGACTGAGAACCTCGTAGGCGCGCTGAATCTCTTGGAACTTCCACTGCAAGCCGTTTGGGCGGTCAGGGTGGTACACGAGGGCAAGCTTGCGGTAAGCTGCCGTAATCTCCTCCAACGTCGCGGTGTGAGAGACGTTGAGCACGGCATAGAGGGTGTTGCTGCTCACCATTCGCGGGGATGCCTCGGGGCCGCCAGTTGTCTCGGGGGTTGCCGAAGCGGCCCCAGCACCCATTGGATTCGGTGAAGACATGAGCACCCCTGCAGCTTAGGCCGGGCAAGTCCACGCGGTTGCTTTCGCAGAACGAGGTAGGTGCACTTTCCGTGGGCGAGTGAGGGTCAAACAGTGCTGGGGCAGGCGGAGAGTAGCGGGAGGGGGGCAGGCGGAGAGTAGCGGCGGTACGTGTGTTAGTGGCCCAAACGAAACCAAGCAAGCAAAGGAAAGCCCTGAGTGATGGGCGCCCCACCCTCAAAGGCGGACGTCCCGAAGAACGAAGCGAAGCCGCGCTTCTCTTCGCCTTCTCTTCGTGTCTTGTCGGGCGCGGAGAGGGAGGGAGGGAGGGAGGGACTGAGAGGAGAACAAGAAGAACAGTGCACACAAACACCAGCACACCGTGAGAAGGTCAGTCAGGAGAAGACTGCTGTATAAGGGAGAAAAAGCGCCACGAGAAAGAAAGTCGAGAAGGCAACAAGAGCAAGAGCAAGAGAAAGAGAGGAGGCGGCAGACGGAAAAGAAGCGGTGCTTCAGGAGGAGGAAGGACACCACAAACAAGCGAAAGAAAAGAAAGGCGGCGAAGAGCAGCGGAACTGCCAGCGTGTGCGCCGTTGGCGCTAAGCCCACCCTTCAGCGAAACGACCCCGAAAAGAGTAACAATACGCACGCACACAGAAATCAGCTGCAACAGAGAAGCGCCAGAGCTTGGTAGCGAAGGGAGTGAGCACAGTTTGACTGCAGCGGTGGTTGTGTGCCCGATTCTTGAGCCGTTCCCCTTCTTTTCACTGTTCGCGCAACTGCTGCTCCGCGGACTCTGCGCTGCGTACCGAGGGTTCAAGTGCCGCCGCTGTTACAGTCGCTGATGACGTCCGTCTTTCAATGGTATTCTTGCCTTTCCTCGTCACTGCACACATGCACGCGGCAGCCCTCTCGGTCTTTAAGAGCACGTTTACGGGGACAAGAGATACAGTTGCCTCGCTGCGTGGGCCTTCGAGTGTGCAGGCACCAGCTGAAAGCAAAGGCAAGCGACGAAAAAAAAAAGGACCAAAGAAAAACGAGACAACTTGAGAGGGGGGAATAAGCGGGTGAGCGACTGTCCCGGTTGTTGCACGCAACACACACGGCTGTTCCTGTTCGATTGCCTGCTACTCGACTTGCGCACCTGTGCGTGTGTGTGGGGAGTGGAGGGGGGATCGCGATGGAGGAAAGGTAGGTGCAATCAGGCACCACTGCACGAGCGTTATATGGTGTCCCGTCAGGATGGCGATAGGCCTCCGCAGGGCGTGCCCACGAAGTGGGCAAAACAAAGACCAAAGGCGCAGGCAGCGGTGTTCCAAGCAACGAAAAAAAGAGGGAACAAGGATTGTGCGGGACAGCAGAAACAAGGACCGACAGAAGAAAGACAGCTCACGTGTAAAGTTTCTGGCACGAGAACAGGAACAGAGAAGAGGAAAAAAAATGCAGAGGCGCCAGAAGCAAGCGATTGAGACAGCGCGCACAACAAGTCAACGGGCCAAAGAAGGAAACAAACAACAAAAAAACGGCGCACGCACAGACGAGCCCAAGCGAGCCCAGCGCGCATACAAGATACCACAACGCCAAAGAGAAGAGACGAGGGAGAAACCGGCGGAGTGGCACAACACACACACACACACACGTTCGAGCCACCAAAAAAAAAGCTCAAGATCGATATTTTTGTTCGAGTTGACAATCGAGCTTGACAACGGCAGCGCGAAGGGGCAAAAAAAAAACACAAATTCCCTGAAAGAAGCAGAAACAAGACAGTGCTGCTCCTCCTCCGTGTGTGCGAGGGTAGGGACTCGGGTGTATACGCACGTGCCCCTGTCTGCCTGGGATGTGCTCCGCTGACGAAGAAAGGCAGAGAGAGAGTAACAGCAGTAGCGACCGTATTCGTGGAAACGGTGGTAGGAGAGATATTGAAATAATCTCCTTGAGATGCTGTGATCACGGAAGCACTTCAGAAAAAAAGAAGAAAAAAGGAAGGTGCGAAGTCTTGTCTGAAGCAACAAGTGCGATAAAACAGGGTGCGCGCACAGACGAGAAAACACAAAAAATGAGCGAAATATGGGCGGTTTGAAAACACACAAACAAAAAAAAGTCGGCGCCGTAGCCCCTCCGGAGGCCAAGAAACAGAGGAATCCGTGCGTGCACGTGAGCACGCTTGCGTGAGTGAGTGAGGTGTGGGTTGGTATTTGCCTGTCGACTCGAAATCGATGCCTGTTGCTTATTTCTTTCGCAACGCGTTTGCAAGGTTTGGTAGATTTCTGTATTATGGGGCCTTGGGTTTGTGCGTGTGTGTCTGTGTGTGTGTGTGTGTGTGTGTGTGTGTGTCTTCGCCTTCTTCTGCACAAGACGGTGAGTTTAGGCTTGGTTTTCTTTGGTTCTACCTTCGTCTCTACATACATGCATACACGAAAGAGGAGGGAGGCGATTGTGAAGAACGAGAGAACGACAGAGCCAAGGAAGTAGAGTGTTTCAAGACAAAAACTTGTTGCGTGTGTGCGTGTGTACCTTGCACGGTCTAATTGGCGAACACAACGTGAAAGGAAACAAAGGAAAAACAGAAAGGGAGATGGGTGAGAGCGCTGATGCACACACGGTGATCGACAGAGAGAGTGACACACGCACACATGCACGTGTGCACACAGCCAAACAGACGCACAGAGCTTACGGTGGATGTGTGTCCCGGTCAATGTTTATTGTTCGTTTCTCCTGTTGTTACGGCTTTTCCTCGCTATCAGCACGCCTGCCCCGCCGACTCCGCGTCTGCGATCGTGCAGCGCAGTGAACACAGTGTGTATATGTGCAGGAGGCCTCCCGCTGCCTGTGTATTGTACTCTCCCCACGATGGAGACAGCAATAAAGAGGAAAAGAAAAGCGAAAAAAAAAAAACTTTTTTCCCACTCTAGTTGCCCCCGTCGTTCTTTTCTTTGTATGCATATATATATGGATATATGCGTGTATATGCGGTGCTGGGGGGGGAGTGCGGTTGTTGCGGTGCCACCGAAGGAGAGGGAGAGAGGGCGGGCAGGCAACAGCAGCCAGCAATGGAGGGGGGAGGGTGGCGATAGAGAGGAAGGAAGGCAGAAGGGGAGAGAGGGTAGGGAGAGAGTAGTAGTGGAAGATATAGGTAGAGGAGGAATGAGGGAGGGGAAAGCACAAGAAGCGTACGCTATCGGGGGTGCTTGTTATCCCTGGTGAATCGCAACCATCCAGTTCTTGACAATCTCACCGCGGGCACTCCCCCTCCCCCACAAAAAGTGCGCGAGTTCTTGAAGGCGTCCAACGCAGGGGTAAGACGCGAAGAGTTGCAGGGAGAGGAAAGACGAGGGGGGCAAAGAAGTTTGACTGCATGCGGAGGTCGACGAGGGCACCATCTGTCCGTGCGAAGCCTGCGCTACGTGATGGAATAAACGGAGAGAGAGAGGCCAAAGAAAGAAAACCCCACACGCGCGCCCCCATCGTGTCGCCAGCGCCAAGAAAGGCGATGCAACAAATCTGTACCACTTGGTGGGCTCCACCGTTTCGCATCAATCTGGAATAAGACTGTGACTCTGTCGCATCAAACGGGGCACCGCGAGCTTCGCGTGCGAGCTGCACCCACCCACCGAAAAGGGCCAGAGAGAGGGCGTCCGCATACCTGCTCCTGGGCCTCAGCTTGTGCGTGTGTCGTATGCAGGATACGGGGAGGGTCAAGCATGTCCGTCTGTTCCTTTTACTCTTTCCGCTCGACGAGAGCGCTGAAAGAAGAAAAAGGAGGAGAATACATATATGTGTGCTCAGTATGATGTGCACCCGCCCAGGTTAACGCAGAACGGGGCGACGCCCACCTCGTCGTCCGCTGGATCCTCTTCGTCCTCGTTATCAGCGAGACTTATGAGCATGGGCCGCCGCTCACCTCCTCCCATACCGTAGATGTGCCCCGTCGCCTGCTCGCGCAGCACCGTCGCCACTCTCTCCTCCCACAACACTCGCCCTCTCTCGTCATCGTCATGTGTAGCCGCCGCAGAGAGACCCTCGAGGTTCAGAAAAGGGTGCTGTAGTGCTTCGCGGGCGGTGACGCGGCACTCGGGTTGCTGGTGCAGCATCCGCGACAGCAGGTCCAGCCCATCAGCGGGTACGACGCCGGCGTGGAACTTGTACGGGAGACTTGCCTGTGGGGCTGGAACGTGCGCAGCGGATTCCCTGTCCCTCGGCGGGCCGGGTACCGACGGCGCGGCGAGCCACGAAGGCGGCGCGCTGTACGTTGGCATTCCGAGCAGCTTCTGAACGGCCCCCAGCAGGTCTAACTCGCTCTCAGAATGGAACAAGCCCTTCTGCAGCAGCAACTGCGCAAAGATCACACCCAGCGCCCACACATCTGCCGCGGTGCGGCACACCTGGTCTCCGAGGAGCGCCTCGGGGGGTCGATAGTGGAGTGTTGTGCGTATCGATGGAGGTGTGCACAGGAGGTGCTCACGCTGGCCCGCAGGTGCTGCAGGAGGCTCGGGGACAGATGGAGAGTTCTCACCCCCGGTCTTCGTCGCCGAGCGCAAGGGTGGAATGAAGCGCGCCGACCCGAAGTCACCGAGGCGAAGCCCAGCGTCCTTCGACACCAGCACATTGCTCAGTTTCAGGTCCCGATGCACCACACAACACGTCTCGTGTAGGAAACATACGAGGCGTAGCAGGCGGCGCATCACGTAGCGCACGAGCGGCATTCGGGAAGGTGGCGGAGAGGGCGACGACGCCTGCGGGCCCGCCTCTGCCGTTGCAGCGTCGGGCGCTGTAGACGGCGAGGCGGAGGACAGGCCCAGACCGCCGCCGACACCAATAGAGGCAGAGGAACCAAAGAGGGAGACTACGCCGGGCTTCCGCTTGTAGCCTCCGGCGCCATCGCCCCTCGAGGCACCGCGGGCGCCGTGCGGAAACACAACCTGCTCCAGGTTCGTTGCCGCGAGTTCCATCACAAGGCACATCTCCTTGTGCGGGGCCTCCACAACACGGTAGAGGTGAATGACTCGCGCAGAGTCGTCGATGAGATTACAGAGTGCCTGACCTTGATCGTCCTCTGCACGCGCCGTGGCGTTGGAGGCTGAACCAGTGGAGTAAGAAGCGGCCGCTGCCGAAAGGCACGCAGCTTGCTTCTCGCTCACAAAGCGATGCAGCGTTACCTCACGCAGCACCGTTGCGGAGATGTCACGTGCTCCGAAGTCGCTTGCCTGAATAAAAATGCGCTTTACGGCAACACGGCGACCGCGCCGCGCCGGCCTTTGCCCGCCATCCGCAACCTGCTCTTCGCCCTCATGCCCTCTGCAGACCTCTGGTGAAAAAAGCCCCTTAGCGTTTTCGTCCTCCGCAGGCGCGCTGGTGGCTACGTCGAGGGCAGAGTATACGGCCCCCTGGGCACCCCGGCGAATCGGCACCTCTTTCTTCAGCTGAGCGCCTTTCAACGTCATGGATGACACAGGGCCCGAGATGAAGGGAAGCCGGGGCGGTGTTGTACCTCCACAGTTGCCCACCCCTTCACCCTCCACTTGCGGATCGTCCACCTCAGCATGCTGCGAGGCGCCACAGCAGTAGTCGTCGTAGATCGACCACACCGGTGACACCTCCTCGCGGTCGCTGGTGGGCAGTGCAGCTGCTGCTGCGCATGCGCCTGTGAAGAAGAGATGCGCCATTATCTGTGGCGCTTGGCAGTTTTATACGCTTACCTTTAAAGTATGCGCGAGGATGAGATGAGCTGATGAGATACCAGTCGTTTCTGTGGTTCAGTGGACGCCGAGGTGAATGAATGTAGTCGGCGCAATGCGTTAGGTCGGCTCCACACAGGCGCCGCGGAGCAGGGAGGCGATGCAGATGTGGTTCGCTAAAAAGACCAAGTGCCGCACCCCGTCGTTGGGCAAGCTGCGGCCGGGGATAAGCTTGCGGGTGTGAATCTATGGAGAGTTGTGTCACGACAAACAAAATCTCCTCTGTCGAGCGTATCAGCGCAAACGAATAGTGCGAGCGCGCTTGTGTGTGTGTGTGTGTGTGTGTGTGTGTGTCGCGATGAGCACTACCGCAGCGTACGCAGCACTCTCTATTTCAAGCCTTTGCGCTCTCTTTACCGTCCCTCCCTCCCTCTCTTTCGCCGGCTGAGCAAGTCAGCTCAGAGTGTGGCAATGATAGTACTGAACGCTGCAGCGCTGCGTTTTGCCACATCACCCCAGAAACGGCAACGAATGCACGCGAGAAAAAAAAAGAGAAGGCACACGCACACGCACACGCACACGCACACGCACAAAGGGACGGGGTGTTGTGTATGGAGCGCGATGAGGCAACGTCGAACGAAGCGAGACTGTACAGGCCAGCCCTTGTTCGAGTCGATACGCAACGCGGAGGAGGCAAATGGAAAGAGAAGGAGAGGAGGTGAAATAGCCGGGTGAACCAACATCACGACGAAGCAGGGCCGGAGTATACAGTCGGAGATGCGGCAGACGCACGGATGTCTACGCATGCCCCCCCCCACCACCACCCCCCTCCTCCTCCCTCCCCTTTCCTCCTTTACGTTTGCACTCGCCGATTCGAAAAATCGGCTCCATACGCACAACGCACAAGACGCTATTCAGTGAGTTTATACGAGGCGGTGCAGAGATATGTGCATGTCTGCGAAGTAACCAGAACCAGCCCGCCCACCGGCACTGTACGGCAATATCTGGCGTGGTGCCCCACGCCTTCTCCACGCGTGCTTTTATCGGCATCTTGGGTCAAAAGAAAGGGAGAGTACGCCTCCCCATCCTTCGCCGCTTTTGCGTGCCTCGTTGCATTCTTTTTTGTTTCACAGGGAGGGAGCGGAGGAAGGGGGGGGGGGCTTGTTCTTGTGCGCTCGCAGACACATACACATAGAAAGGAAAGGACCGCATTGCCTAGACGTACATGACCATCACCGAGAAGAGACGGGGAGAGAGAAAAAAAGAGAGAAGAGAACATCAACGAACGGCCACCACCAGCATCACACCCGCCCGCACTCCACACAACAAACACAAATCGCACGAGAAGGAACGACAAAAAAAAGTAATAGTAGAACAGGTAACATGAAAGAAAGAAAGGACGTGGTGGAAAAAGGGGCAATGCACGCACGCAGCGCTTGCACGCGTGTGTGCGCGCGCGCGCCGAAGTGGTACGCGTACATGCGTGCATGCGCGAGTAGGGCTAGGTCTTGGTCAAGCGTTTCCCGGCGATGGAAGGACAAAGGAAAAGAGAAGGGAGAGGCGACATGACACTCATGGCACGCACCACCGCATCTGCACAGCAATGTAAGAATCGCTCAGGAGCGAATACGCAGAAAGAGAGAAAAGGATGGGCAGAAACCACCAGGACCTCCTTGTACCGCTACCTCTGCCAGAGTAGCGGAGCCCCTTTTTTTTTCGGGGGGTCTATCGTCGCACGTGCACAAGTTAAGTGTGTGGGCGCGTTTAGTTCAGTGGAAGAGAGCACACTCGACTACATCTCGGCTGCACTCCGGCCTACTGCAGAAGCAGTTGCGTGGTGACACTGTGCTCCCTCGTCCCCACCCACCTCCAGTATCCGTAGTCAAACCACGTGGGTATACAAGCGCCGAAGCACTGCTCTGCATGCGTATTCACGCAAGGGGCACCTCATCAAACGTGCTGGAAGTGTTGATTCGAGCGGAACTCTTCGTAGAGGGTGAACATGACGTGCAGCGAGTCAATCAGGGAACTATAAGTGGGAATGTCCAAGATGGCGCACAGTGTCCGTACATACTGATCGAGATCGAGGTTGATGTGTGACGGAGGGAAGGCGACGTCGGAGTTCAGAACCTCCTCAAACTGCTGCGGCCACACCTGCATGAGCGTCTCGATGTCTGGCATGGGCCGCTGGTAGTTCACCGTCGGCAGTGCCTTCTTGTAGTGCACCTTTTTAATGTCGGAAATCCATCGATCAATCACTTCCGGCCGATTCGCCGCATTTTCAAGGGAGTCCACGATGTCCGCCGCAACACCGTGAGCGTTAGTCGCGTTCAGCTCCAACAGTACCACTGCTGGATTCGACTGCGGGATCGCTGGCTCATCCACGATCTCCAGGCCCAGCCCGTCTGGAATCCCGTCCGGTCGCGGCACCTTGACAAAGGGGTCGAGATCGCCGACCGTCGGGATGTAGTCCGGCACAAAAGGCCGCAGTTTGGCCGGCAGCTCCGCCGCAAACGGCTCATACTCCATGATCTGCTTGAAAAGGTCTTGCATCTCACGGCTGGCGGTGGCGTTGATACGGGCGTACTTGGCAGGGTTGTACCCGAGCTGGGGATCGCCGACCTGCATCGCCGGAGCCGCCTCTGCAAGCTCGGTGGGTTTCTGGCCAGCGTAGCCCTCCGCGCGGTACTCGCGGCCCTCATCAATATCAGTCTCCTCCTCGTCCTCCTCGCCTTCGTCTTCCCTCTCGTCGTCATCGTCGTCTGGACGCATCGTCTGCCCCGTCCTCATTGCCATCGGCGTCGCTACCTGACTGGCTGATGGAGAAACTGGAATGGCCTCATCGTGCGGTGCGTTCTCGATTGGCTGTCCCATGCCGCCGCCACCACGACCCGCGTCCGCCCCCGGCGTATACGACGGCCCAAGCGACGCACGTGGTGTCTTCACGTTCTCCGCGTTGCGCACCTCGATCCGCTCATCATTTGGGTTGTTTACCATGAGCTGGCCACCAAGCACAGCGGAAGCGGCGGTGTCCTCCATTCTTAAGGCAGCCAGACTCTCCAATGGGCGTCCGTGGCCGGTGTTACGGCTTTGGCTGGAAACGTCGGCGCTGATAGTGCTCGGCGGCGGAGCACTATCTATACGGTCGCGTGTAGGGATGACAGCGACAGGAGACTCTTGCGGGTGGTCGGGGACCGGGATGGGGAGGTCGTCGCCAGATTGACGGGACGACTCCGACCCACTTTCAGGCGCTTCTTCCTCGGTCGTTTCGGTGCTCTCGTCGTAGACAGATGCGCTCCCGCTTTCGTCCGAAGCGTGGCCCATACTGTATCTGTGCTTCTCTTCTCGAGCGCGTGCTGTAACCGCTTGATACGGCGAAGAATTGAGCACGAGCAAGGCTGTGTAGCAAGGGTGTCCTACGAGCCCTCTACTTGTGCATGAACTTCAAAAACGAGAAAGGAGAGGCAGCGTGGCAGGATGAGTCTGCAATGGCCACGTGCACGCTTGCCTGTGTCTGCGTCACACCCTTCACTGAGCCTGTGCGAATGCTTCTGTGGATGTTTGTGTGGCGATGACTGCGTGTATGTGCAGGCGTGAAATGCGTCTGGGAGGAGAAGGGGGTGGCACACGTGCACCTGGAAAACATCCGGAGCCGCAGGTGTGCGGAGCAGAAACGTTAAAAGGAAAAAAAAGAGTGAGGGAGCAAGGAGAGGATGCGATGGAAAGAAAGGTTGGAAGAGTGCATTGTTATTTCTTTTTTTTTTCTTTGCTGCTTCCAAGGAATGGGACGCAGTAGATCCGATACGCATGGCACGCAAAGGGGTCATACAAAGAAAACGCGCGCGCAGCAGATGCACCGCTGCAAGATGGGGAAGGGGCGGAGGAAGGTATGCTGGAAATTGTGCGCACGCCGGGAGCATGTGGTGCGCTGCTGTGGTCCCTCTAGTGCCGCTTGTTTATCGAGTGATCTGACAGAATAGACCCACCAAAGTGAAATAGGAAGACGAAAAGAAAAAAAAAAGAAAGCAGGCGATGGCAATATCCATGTATAAGCATGCGCATACGTGTTCGATAGAAGTCGTCGTCATGAAAACATGGAGAAGACCAGCAAGCAAGCAAAGGTCATGAGCGGCGCACATGCGTACACGCAAGCGCACGCCCAAGAAGAATACGAGATCTCCGTTCAACGCGAAGAACAAACCAAAAACACGAAGGAAAGCCCCACAACGACGGCGACGACAAGACAACAAGGGCTCAATAAAGCTATATTCATACTGAAACACAACGCCGGTGCGCTGTTGCACTTCATAAAACAGTGCCACCTGAATACCACCGTCGTTGATGAGAAACATCAACGTCAACGTCAACAACAACAAAAAAACAGTGCACAAGAACACAGCAGAGGCGCAACACGGAAACCAAAAGAAAAGATATATATATATATATATATATATATATATATATAGTGGGGGAGGTGGAAGAAGAGCGAACACTGCTCTACACACTGTTGCTCTCCGGCCCGCGACCGCCCTTCCCCTCCTCGTAAAAAAAAAAAAAAGGAAAGGCGAGAATAGCAGCGAGGTGGTGCAACTGGCGTGATGCGGAGAAACGTGCTGGATACAGGTTTTTTGGGGGGGAGACGCGGGGGTCGGTGAGGATGACTCAGCATCAAAAGGGGTTGAGGGGGAGAAGAAGCGGTCTGCATAAACCACAGGGTCAGACCCCCCCCCCTCCTTCCCTTTCGATGCTGATTTTTTTTCTGCGGATTTCCAAAGCTCCACGCTCCCTGGGAGTTTGTGATGGCATTCCCCTTTCCCACTCTCCGTAGCGAGGAATCACCTTGCAGCTGTGCACAGACCTACACAAGCTGGCACCTGCATGCATGCGTAAACTTACCGCCATGGCTGTAAGGAGAGAAGTGACAAGGCGAGAGCATGCGGAATGAGGGACGGGAGGAAGGGAGAGAGACGAGAAAAACGATAAAACAAAAGGAAAAGCGCAACAGCAGATCTCTGATAAGGAACAAGCGGGGAGGTAAAGATCCAAAGAACAGCCGCCGGGGTGTGAACTGAGATGTCGTCATCGGGCTCCTTTTCGCTTCTCACTGGGCGCGTCTCAACCTCTAACAGGTAGGTAGTCCATCTGCCAGAGAGGGTGAATGGGCAACGCACGTAGTGCCACGCGCTTCTCTCTCCTGAAGATGGGCCATCTCACGTTGGTGCTGATCCACACTGCCGTCGTTGAAGCATGGGCTTCAATGGCATTGGTGTATGAGTGTGTTCGCGTGGGCGGGTACGCTACAGCCCTTCACACGGCACTCTCGCTCTGCATCGTCGCGCTTTTCCACCTCAGACACCACCACCACCACCACCACCAGCAGCAGCAGCATCGGCGCGGTGATGGCGTGCATGATGGATATCCAGTACTTGCCCATGCGTACAACAATGACAAGGCAGTTGTGGCACCATTCCGGGGGGAAGAAATCGCCTGGATACTTTGGTTTGTGCGAAGGTGCCCGCTGTGGAGCAATGAAGAGTCCACGCGTGCATGTGAAAGTACGTGTGGGTTTGTTTGTTGCAGCTTTTTGGGGGAGGGGGAGGGGGAGGGGGAGGAGAAGTGAAGGATGTCGATTCAGGCGCGCGCAGGGCAGGCACAAGGACAGGGAAAAGAGCGACGGTAAGGATAAAAAGGCATACGACAGGGATGTAAGTGGTGGCTGCACCTCGCGCTGGTATGGAAGGATAGCCAGCAAAAGCTGCGATGACAGAACGTTTCGCCCTGCTTACAAAAACAGGTTGACTGCCTTCCTTCTACAGCCTCGGAGGGAGACCCGTCCCTGTGCTTTCCATCAACGCTCTGCAAAATGTGATAGCAAGTGCAGACATGAATTGCAGCTCATCCACAAAAGCACACACGCACACGTTTCTGTCCCGCATGCACATGGCGGAGCCGCAGCATTGCACTCAATGGCCACCCCCACACACCCACCCCACCCCCACGGAAGAGAGAAAAAGGGCGAAGGGAGGGGGAACGATGCGCTTTATCTCTCTTCTCTACTTGAGGAAATCACCCGCGTGTATGCGTGTGTGTGTGTGTGTGTGTGTACGAGACGGAGAGATGAGAAAGAGGGAGCGAGAAGACGCTGTACAAAAACAAGCACACAATGCCAAACCAAAAACGAAGAACTGAAGAGCTCTCCACCACGGAACTAAGTAGAGAAAGAGCGCACCACGATCTCTCTTTCCTCTATCTTCGTGCAGGTATGTGTGCTGATGCTGGCGAACCTCTGCACAGGGGGCGGAGTGGGACGGGGTGGGGTGGGGCGAGGACTGAAAAGCGCAGAAGAAGAGAAAACAGCCGTTTCAACACGTTTGACGATACCCGACGCGCGTCGCATGCGCCCTCTTGCTTTCCTTCAACAAAAAAGACACATGCACACGCATGCGCACCCGTATGCTCACGCCCCCTCTCTGAGTGGCGCGTCGATTTCAGGTGAGAAAAAAAAAGGATAGAGAGAGGGCGACATCTCCTGGTACTCTAATGCGGGCCTGGCCAAGGCGCCCACACGAACACCGTGGCTGCATGGTGAAGCCCACAAATCGGCGGACAGCCACAACCACTACAACTAGCAAAAGCGCATCTATGGCCGGGATCACCCTGAAGAACGGAGACGGGAAACGGGGAAATACACGCCACCCCTTTTCCTGTGTGTATGATCTGCACAACTGGATTCAGACCCACAAGCACAAACCCCTCCCCCATCCCTCTTCTGCGCTCCACCTCGCTCACCTCACCATACCAACAAAAAAACGAAAGCGAAGAGAGTA
This sequence comes from Leishmania aethiopica, assembly GCA_003992445.1. Classification (NCBI taxonomy): domain Eukaryota; phylum Euglenozoa; class Kinetoplastea; order Trypanosomatida; family Trypanosomatidae; genus Leishmania; species Leishmania aethiopica. The sequence goes on from RZOE01000018.1 coordinate 751,678, forward strand.
ACATAAAAGACAGCAAAAAGAGGGGGGCGCAGAGGGGGAATGCGTCGGCCGGCGTGAAACACACGGACGCATGGCTGTCAAAGGACACCCAGTGTGTCTCTCAAGATCAACGGAAGGCGCAGAGGGGAAGAGGAGGATGAGGAGGAGGGGGCTTTTCGCTGTAGGCTCAACGCGGCATCCGGTGGAGAAAAAAAAAACGACGCAGGTCAGCCTACCGTAGGAAGAGGAAATCGCGACCAACAAAGGAGGGGGAGCGCCGCGATGAATCCTTCGGTACGTGATGGTGAGAAGAAGAGGCAGAGCAAACACAAAAGGCAACGCAAAGAGAAAGAGAGAGATGCAGACATCCAACACGAATAAAAAGAGAACGATATACAGAGAGAGCGAGATGCATACATATATGTATATGTATGCATATATGTATAGATGTGCGTGTGCGTGTGCGTGTGCGTGTGCGTGTGCGTGTGTGCACAACGACGCCTTCTAGATCCCGTACAGACAGCAGCTCCGCAAAGAGTCCTTTCTTTCCCTTCCACGTATATATCCTTTTTTCGTTGTCAGCCTGTCCATTCTCCACCACAGAGCGTGAGCCACACTCCACTATGCCCCCGGCCCTGCCACAGGCCCGTCGCACCGTGCGAAGCAGCCTTAGACACATGCTTTAGAGCTATGCGCCGAGTTAGTCATCTGCATATGGCCTCTGCATCAAGCTCTAGCCGTCTCACACTCCACAGGCCTCCTCACAGCCGCTCGCATCATGCCGGTCGCCACCCCTGGTGCATCCCCCTCGCCGTGGCGCAGGCTCCCCACACCAGTGGGCAGTGCGAGGGCCGGGTGAGGTACGCTCAAGCCACGCTGGCACTCTGCCCATCACGTGGATGGTGCACACGTGTCCACCATCGCAGGCCGCTCCGACGCAACGTCATCCAGGAGCTGGCCTCCAACATCAGCAGCGATACATCACTCTCACCGCGCCCTACGCCATAAGTACTTGGCCATGTTACCACCAGAGGTAGCTCGGCATTGGCAGGGATAGGGGTGGCTCGCCTGGCTTCTTCTCCACACAGAGTGGGGGTGCACTGGAGCCTGCGGATACGACGCGCCGAGGTGTGTGCCCCGTCATCGGGCCAGTGAAAAGGAAAAGAAAAGAGCGGATGCAGAGTGCACCGATTTTGTGGGAGGGCAAAAAGATGTGGTGACAGCGAGGCCAGAGTGGCGCAGGCAGGGGGGACGTAAGGAACAGAGGCACGCATGCGCGCAAGAACCGAGGAGGAACATGTAGCATAGTGCACGGCCACACTGCACCTACCACGGAGTGCGGCAGCCGGCACGAAAGCTTATGCCACTCTAAACGCAGGAGGAAAGGCGAGGATGCTAAAGAGAACAACGATGAAAAGAGCTAAGACAGATGCTGGATCACCGCCGGCAGCTTGAAGCTCGCAGGCTTGGTGGTGTCCTCCTCAACCTTGCGCTCGAGCTTTCGCTTAATGTAGAGCCGGAACGCTTCCGAACAGCGATTGAAATGCACGCGAAACGCTTCCTCATAACTGCTCGGTGGTACATCCTTCAGGAATGTGTAGAGCTCATCGATTCCGCTGCTCGAAGTGACGTGGTTGCGGATGTGGGCAAAGATCTCCGTCAGGTCCTTCTTGATGTCTCTCGGGGACGCTGTCGGCGCATCCGCTTGACTGGAAGATGCGGGCCCGTTTAGCTCACCCCGCGGCGTCACCTTCGGCGGAGTGACTACTATGGACGAGTTTGCTGTAGCGCTCTCTGTCGCACTCTGACCGGCGGCAGCGGCAGCCTGCAGCCCTGAATGCGCTTTCAGGGGGGCACGCACCGAACACGCCGCCTCGGACGGCGAAAATGAGCCTCCACAAGAGGCGCCAGGAGAGGCCACCGTCGTTGCGTTGAGGGAGGATGCCGGAGTCGCGTTGGGGTCAGCGTGGTGACTCACTCGCTTCTTCCGCCGCGACGGCGTGACAGTGCCCCTGCTAGGGGTGACCGAGGCAGTGGCAGCGGTCGCGGTTGTGCCAGGAGCAGCAGTTCTGGCGGCGGCGGCGGCGGCAGTAGTAGTAACAGTAGTGGAAGCCACGGTATTGCTCGGCGGCGTTGGCGGGGAGCAGGTCTTTTCGTTTGCCGGAAGAGGTGCCGGCGACTGGCTCGCCCGCTGCTCGTGTCGGCTCTCCTCGATCGCCTGCTGCTCATTCTGCCCCCTTTCCTTGGCGGCCTTGTTGCGCAACTCGAGGCAGGCGCGAATAAAGTGCGTGACGAGGTTCTGCGGCCCTACAAGCGTCTCGGCTGTGGTCAGGAGCGATGCCCCGAGCCGCTTTGTCGTTGCCTGTAACACCGTCTTCACCGTCCGGATCGGCAAGTCGTCCAAGTTTCGGAACGCACTTGGCGGGTGCTGCAGCAAGTACTCGTGGCAGCAGAGAATGACGGTGTCAGCGCTCACCTTGGTCAAGTCTACTCTCATCACGCATTTCACTGTCACCTGAAGGAACTTCAGATCGGCCTTCTGGCCAGTGGAAAGGTAGATGGTGGAGTAGGTGGTCAGTCGGGACAGCAGCGCCGTGAACACGTCGTTAGCCGGGCAGCCCTCCAGCAGTTTCAGTGTCACAACGTTCAAGGCTTTGATGACCGGCTCGTGCAGCGAGAACTTCTCCGACAGCAGGCAGTCAAAGAAGGCACCCATCATGCGAAACAGCAGCTGACTATGACAGCGCATCGCGCAGCGCGGGTCATGAACATTGCGGCCAGGCACTCGATCAACGCTTGAGCCACGTCACTGTCAAAGCTCTGCGTGTTCTCGTACAAACGCTCCACCATCACCTGGACCACCTCAGGAGTGCCGCAGTCGACGCCGGCGCGCAGGTGGCGGCAAAAGTCTTTGCACATCGCCAGCGCAACGTCGGAGGTGGCCGACCGCAGCCCGACAAGGATCTCACGTATTGTGTACAGTTCCTCGTTGCCGTCGGCGAGGGGCGAGATGTCGGTGGACGTGGTCGGGGTGCGCGACGCGTTTGACGGCGGCGACGCCTTTGCAGGCACGGCCGCCTTCGACGCGGCAGACGGACGACTCAGGTGCGCCGAGGCTCTTGCGGCCGGCCCATTGGAGGATGCCGGCGCTGGCGTCGCTTCTCCGCCTTCACACGCAGCGGTCGAGGGTGCCGACGGCGCCGCCGTGACACTCGCAGCCTCCTTGTGCACTGGTCGGGTTTTCGGCGCAAGCTCCAGTGTCGGTGTGCCGGCACGGTTACCGTTCTGTCGCGTGGTGCTGATAGCTGAGCGCGCATCGTATGAGATGTGAGCAGCCGACAGGCGACGCGGTGTCGTGGTGCCGCCGTTGGCCACGCGTGGGGTGGCGGGGCTGCTTGCCCGCGGCGTAGCCCGTCGCGGTGTCGTGCGGCGACTCCCTTCGTTGTCGAAAAGGCGTTTCTAACTTTCGAGAAAGTTTCGCCAGCCTTCGCGGTTGACGGCAGCTGATCCTGCTGCCCCTCCGGCCGCCCCTCTTCTGCTTGGCGTCGCCGGTGCTCAATCTGGCGCTCCACTGCCGGCATCACTGCCTGCTGTTCCGCTGGCTTGAGCTGCTGCACGCTATGCATGACTACGTCTTCACCGACAACGCCTAACATCCAGCCCAGCACCTGCTCCGCGACCAGACGGACGTCAAGCAGGCGGTCCATAATGGAGGCTATCACAGCCGGCGTGAGCAGCTGCATCCCGACGCGCGGCAGTGTTGCATCCGCCGGGAGCTGCTCGAATCCACTGATCATCATCTCCAGAACGTTCTGCCGACACACGTTTGAGTCCGATGACAACGGTCGCTGTAGTAGTGGCAGGAGAGATTCGAGGCCCACAACGTTCATGGCGAAGAACGCCACGTTGCGCGCCTCTTCACGCAAGGCGGCCTTCTGGTCTCCTAGCATTGCCAGCACGCCGGGGGTCAGCTGCCGCAGCGCGGCACGACACTCCTCTGGCCCGGCGGCATTGACCACTACGGGAATGAAGCGCAGCACATCCACAATGATGTTCTTGTTGGCCTCCTCGAAGCGACCTTGGAGAGCCTTGAGCAGCGCCACGGCGCAGTGGCCTGGAAGCGGTCGTGCTGCTTCTGCCACAAAAGCCTCGGCGCGCCGGACACCATTCAGTCGATCACGCCAGTCCTCGCCGGAGGTGATTTCGTGCAGGATGGGCCGGAGACCTCCCGGCGGCGCCGCGCTGGCAGAGCAGCTATTACGTGGCAATGGTCTCAAGGAGCTGGTACGCCCACTGGTAAGGCGCGTTGCCACCGCTGTGCCGCCGGGAGAGGACGTGCTATGGTGAAAGTCTGGAGATGCCTCAGCGTCACTAAGCGAGCGCCGGTGCACTGATGGGCGGCTCGGTGACGACGGTGCCAGGACACTCGCGCGCGTACCGGGCCCGGATGACTGGCTCACCGCGCGCCCTCGCTTCTGGGTAGGAGACGGCGGCGTCGGCGCAGCTGCACCAGAGGCCGGTGCACCAGCGGGGAGCGCCACTGACGCTCTTGTGGGGGCTAACGGCCCAGCAATCGTGGCCACGCCCACCGAACGGTTCAGCTCTCGCTCGTACAGGGCGGGCAGCGGCGGCTGCAGTGACGCCACACACCTCTCCACCGCTGCGACCGACGCCTGCGGTGAACGACGCAGGGCCACGAGGAGCAACGCCGCCTCCTGTCGCACGCCGGCGTTGTTGAAGTCGGAGCACACCGTCTTGACAAAATGGAGCGCCCCTCTGGCATCCACTGCATCTCGCTCAGCCTCCTCACTGTCTGGTTGATGCTGCACCGCCTCCCGTACGTACTCGAACACCTCCTGCAGCAGTTTTGGTGTCTTGATCATAGCTGCCGTGTCCAATATGTGGCGCACCACAAAGCGCTGGCCAAGTTTGCGGGCAATAAGGCCGCACACCTCGCGCACCAAAGGCTTGTTCTTGGGCTCTGCAAGACGTGATGTGAAGCCAGACACAATGGCGTAGCCAGCTGCCATGGTCAACGTCACTGCCTTCGCCAGAGCCACCTGGAAGACCTGCGTGACTAGGGTGAAAACTTGAAAAGTCGGCTCGCGGAAGGAGGGGTGTGCTCGGATATACACCACTAAGTAGTCCATGGCACGCGTAGTCTGCGCCGGTGTCCACTGCTGCACCATTAAAAAGAGCTTGTTCATGCCCTCCTGCCGCCGCGCCCACTCGCGCGAGCGCACCATATCAAGCACCGTGTTATCACCGTTCAGCATCCCCAATATCATCGTCAGAGACTCCATCTTCGACGGAAGCAGCGACTCCAGGGCAATGGAGTCGTCCGCGTTAGTTCTGGTGCTGCTCTGATCGGCACCGCTGCCGCGCGTGGCAGCAACACAACTCCCCGCAACAGACAGCCGCTCCGTGCCGGACGCATGCGATGGCGCAGACTTGCGCAGCAGCGACGAGGTTCGAGGTGGCTCCAGAGCCAGCGTCCCGCGCGGCTCTGCGTCGGCGTCAGCACCGTCCTCCCTGGCAAAGGCAGAGAGACGCCGTGCGGCAACCGTCGCGCAGGGTGCAGATGTGGTGCTCGCTTGTAGCGGTGGCGCCAGCGCTGCCGTCGCCGCGGACAAATCCTCAACACGAGGTATCTTTTTGGCAGGTGAGTTGAATGGGGTCGTGCCGGTGGTGCCGCCGCTCTGTGAGATAGAGAGGTCCGAGGCCTGCCGCGATGCGACAGAGCGCGGTCCCACAGTCGGCGCACCTCGAGCGACTGCGGTGGCCATGTTATGACGCTGGTTGTCATCTAAGCGTTCGAGGACACTCTTGTACTGGGCTTCACCAAAGGCTCGGATAAGTTTGTCAAGCAGCACGTACGCCACATCGCGAATCGACGCCTTCTCGTCATTGACGGCGCGCGTCAGCATCGCTGTTGAACGCCCCAGCTTGACGTAGCGGCTGCGATCACCGAGGGTGTCCACCATACGGATGAGATAGTTCAGCAGGACCATGCGCTGCGTTGGGTTCTTGCTCTGCAGCCCCTGGTCAAAATCGTCGTTGCACTGATCCATCGAGAGGCAGTTGAAGCAGATCAAGTCCTCTAACGTCTTCATCACATGAAGCTGCACGCTCACCTTCTTGTCCTTCATTTTGCCTAGCAGTGGTGCAACAAAAAGCCTGGCGTGAGGGCCAAAATTGCTGCGCAGCCCGCGGGCACAATCCTGCACCATTTTGAAGCCAAGCAGCATCAGTGGCGCCTGTGGGTCAACGAGGTATTCCTTCATCATCCTTGCAAGCTCATGGTAGTTGTCCTTTGCACGGAATCGAGGCGCAGCTAGGAGAGGCACAAGGTGCTCGTTCACGTACTCGACGCGGTCCTGCCACGTTGTCTCCTTGTCTAGTGCGACGCAGAAAAATTTTTTCGGGAGGCGTGGTATAATCAGAGACTCCTCTAGAAGCTCGAAGCCGGCATCGTCAACAACAGCAGCGGTATCCTCAACAGTGAGAGATCCTATCGGCTTGGCCACTGCAAGAGAGTTCTTACCGCCCTTGCCGTCGCTACTCGATCCTTCAGCGCCCTTTATCATCTTTGGGGGCCTCTCGCCCACCTTAAGGCTCTCGAACTGCTTCTGAAGCTCTTGTAGCTGAACCTCTCGTAAGTCCGTGAGGAAGCCCCTGATGTTAGCGCCGATGTACCGATAGCACTGGCAGCACAACGCGATTGCCTCTTTCCGGACTTGAGCGTTCGCATCGTTGAACAGCGGCTGCATAGCCTTCAGAATTTCTTTGAGGGGAAAGTGTTGCACCCCATAGTCCGAGACCAGCGACGTCGCTATTTGCGCTGCAGCTAGCCTATTCTTCGGTGCCTTGTGCGCTAATGCAGGGAGGAGGGCAGCAAACACGGCCGCTCCGCTACCCGCCTCTACAAGCGCAAAAATAAACTGCTGGCTCAACTGTACAGCTTTCGGCCGTCCAGTGATGCCTTTCTCCACAACGATGGGAAGTGTTCCTTCAGCGAGCTGACTGCGCTCCGCGTCATTGCACTCGGAAAGAACAATAACAAGCGCCTCGATTGCAGCCTCCTGGACCGTCGCATTGCCTTCGTTAGCAATGCACTTGAGGCTGTCGAGAAGAAGCTTCTTGTACTTGATGGGATCCCTCTGCACTCTCTCGTAGCCATTCTTTCGCGCCTTCCAATGACTGTGCCACAGCACTTCGCTCATCGAGCAGGAGCTGAAGTCTTCGGAAGCCCCTGAAGGTCCGCCTAAAGACGTGGAGCCCCTCTCGCCTCCAATACGTCGATCGTCTAGGCTCATCGTCTTGCTCGCAGACGAAAAGAGAGCAGTAGTACAACCCAACTATGATACTGCCAACGCACAATCTACAAATCTATTGTAAGCCAGCAATTGTAGCGGTAGCGGCAGAAAGAAGAAAGGCAAAGGAAGTCAAGCAGGTTGATGAGGGCCGCCAACAGAGCGGGTGAAGCGGCGCCTTCAACAACGAAGGATGAGCACTTTAGAAGAGAGGTGCTCTTGGAAAACTGTAACCCGCGGTAGGTGAGTTAGTCGGCATAGCTCGAAACCACTGAGGAGCGTCTAAGGGGGTGCCCCCGGTGGCAGCCCACAAACACAGTTGGCGCTCTGTGCGCCTCTCGCCTGGTTATACCAACTTTCTTCTTATTCAGCTCAGAAGGCTGAGAGCACAGCACGTGACCTTCACACAGAGTAAAACAGAAGAGAACCAGAGAGGAAACCGTGTTTAGGAGTGTTTACTGAACGAAACGCATCATTCGAACTTCGGGTAGATGGAAGGCTATGCGAAACGTGAAAGCAGTTGTTTTCTTTTCGGGGGGCACGCTGGGCAAGAAAAATATAAACAGACATGAGCAAAAAAAGGGAAACACCGAAAAGAAGAAAGAGCATGTGTGTATTCCTCAGTGATTCTTCAAGAAGACAACGGAAAAGATAAGCGATAAACAGCTTGTGACTTGAAACGCGAAGAGTCGACACCCTCTACGGCACACTCATTTGTCGTTACGAGCCGCAAACTCCTTGAGCAGTGCTTTGACCTCAGCCTCGACACTGCCTACTTTCGCGACGTTCTTGCGCTCGTACACCTCGACGTAACGGTCATTACGATTTATGACGATGACGCCATCGCCGACGATCATCTGATTTTTCGATGGCACATATTCGGCAGTGTCAGTGAGAAAGGCGACATCCACTGTGCGGGGAGTAGGCACCAAGTCAGCGACAGAGTCGTTGCTGTCAGGAATGGAGGCAGAAGACCTCTTGATTCTATTTGGTTTGGAGGAGCGCTTGTTGGTGCGGCTCAAGATGCGGTACAGCTTCCTGAGAATGATGAAGTACATGACCCATGCCCAGTACTTCCTTAAGAAGGCGATGAACTCAGTGAAAACAATTCGAGCCAGCTGAGAGGGACCCCATTTTGCAAGATGGCTCCTAACTGCCGAGATGGCAGCCGGCAGCTGGTCAGACACAATTTCAGAGTATAGTGACATAGTGACTGCAAGCAAATGACTGATTTGATGACGTAGGATGCGCCAGTGAAAAACTAAGGGGAGTAGGCGCAAAGAAGGACTCACACCGGAGAAGAGAGCGCGCAGGGAAGACAGCGAGGGAGAAGAGTTAGAGCATGCGTGAGATGAGAAGACGCTAGATCCCAAGCTGTGGGCACCCACGAATGCAGGGGTTTAAATGGAAGCGACGTGGTCACACGACCATGTGAGCAGCGGATACGATCAGGCTCAGGTGGAGCCCCAGAGGCACCAACGAGCCCATACTTATTGAAACAGCTGCTCTTGGTTCGTTTCAGTAAAGAAAAATGAATGTCCATGTACATGCAAGGCAGAAGGAGCGCAAAACTGTCGTGAAACGATGTGCCCTACAGGCTTCTCTTGCGTGGTTCCGATGAAGGGCTAGAATCAGAAAGTCAGATCAGCAGCAATGAGCCATTAAAAGGCACTAAGGGCTGTAGAATGATGGGACCAAGCGAAAGCAGGATCTACGGTAGAAGTGCATAAACAGCCATGTGAAGCGCTTGAACATAGGAAGAGTAGGAACGCTTTCTGCTACATTTTCGCTTCTTTGAGGATGATACTGGAGCCAGGAAGTCCTTTGCACCGGATTCGGAGTCTACGGAGAGGTAACAAGGACGCTACAAAGGAAGAGAGCAGATGGTATAGGATGAAAGAATGAAAAACACAAAACTTAACCGGCATTTTGCAGACTAGCGGGAATGCAGGTATGTTCTGTAGCAAGAGTTGAGGAGAACAAAGTAATCGATGACACAAGCCCACTTGTTGAAGTCTTCCTGAGTCACTGCGATGAAAGTGACATAGAACAGCTCAGGTGCAGAGCAGTGGAGCGTGAAGGCTCGCTTGCTCGTTTCTTCCGTTGTCTGGTTGCCGTTGCTGCACGTGATCGTTCCGGTCTTCTTCAGGTGCCGCACCCGCTCGACTGGCTCCAATCCAAAAGAAAGCGACACAACAAACGAGAGTGGAATGTACCCATCGATGACACTACGCTCCGTGGCGTTGAAAATAGTAACACTGACCTCATCGCCGTCGATACTGTGCAAGAGGCGCAGCGCTGTGTCGCAGAGTAGTGGAGAGTTCGGCTTTTCGTTGAAAACGTACAGGTGTGTGCCAGCTTGCAAGTCCTCGAACGATCTCTGGACCTTTGTAGACATTGGGGGTCGGTTCTTTACAGGTAAGGACGGCCACACTGAGAGCACACACATGGCGCACGCTGCGATGCTTTTGCCGTAGCCTTGTGCTTGCAGCGTGGACACAAACGACCCGTCCATGCGTCTGCCAGAGTTACCAGCGGGGTTAAGCTCATTCCCCTCCTGGTCGTTGCCCATAAGAGGGAACAGATTGGAACACTGGGAAATGTTTTCGTGTATGCGCGATTGCAGAGATCGCTTAAGAAAGCGTTGCTCCTTCTTGGTCGCGTACACTGCATGAGAATATACAGCCCAGACATCGAACGGGTCTTCTTGGTCGCGAGGGATGCTCACTATTTGTGTATTATCCGTAACAGAGACGTGCAATGCCCTTGACCTGCGGTGCTTTAAAGCTTCCTTCGGCACATCCGCGGTCTTCTCGGCACCGTTTCTCGGCTTCGAATTGAGGCTCTTTCTCGGGGTAGTGCCCTTGGCGAAACTCATGATTCTCAGTGGTGTGTACCGCGCCTTGCGCAAAAGGCACTTTTGCGGTTGCAGGGTGTGTAGAAGCGGAGACAAGCCTACAGGAGTTGAGGCGTGCTTGCGCCATGAACAGATAGATTCGAGAGGAGGAGCGAGAAAAAGGAGAGTTAAAGAGGATGCGGAGTATTTCTGCTTGAAGCTGCGCACTGATACACAACCATTCGATTGCGCGACCCACAGTCGGAGTGTCTCACGCTCTTCCATTTCAAGATGCCAGGTTTGAGAGCATTATTACCAGCGAATGCGAGGGCATCTTCGCTGTTTTTTCTTTTCATCGCGCGCCGCCAGCGCGCGCGCGGCGGGTGCCGTTGGTGTGGTCGCTGCTCTTTTGGGCTTTGCGCGATGCGTTGGCCTTTCGGGCCTCGGGGAGGACCCCTCGTGGGCCGCCAGCCCGGGCTGCGGGCTGGGGTAGGGGGGTTTGGGCCGCGCGGCAGCGCCCGCGGGACGACCCTTTACCCCGGGGGCGGGGGGGCTTTTGGCGAAGGGGGGAGGGACGGGGTGGCTGGAAAAAAGGGCCCGCGGCCTCGTAACCCGGGGAGGGGGGGGGCGTTCGCGACGGGCGCGGCGGCGCGGAACGGCGACGCGCGGGTTTGTTTGCCCAGCTCTCTTGCATTTCATCGACCTCATCTTTTTCGCTAGGGGAACATGCGTCAAGGCAGTGACATTGGAAACCCCATTCACATCAACAACCGTGGGGGTGAGGGGGGGGGGGGGTCGGGCCCCAACCTTCACAACAAACACCCGCTGCGCTTGTTCATTGGCAATGGCGCTCGCGGTGTTGCACTGCTTCAGGCAAGGTTGTTCCCTACAAACTGCTAACGCATTAGCGCAGAGTGCGAGCGCAGCTCGAGGCGGATTTGGCCAATGACCTTTTCTTCATCCTCGAGCTGACGTTCGACCACCGCCTTCTTTTTGCGGTCCGCCACCGTGCGGGTGCGTATGCGCTCGAGACGCTCGAGCTGCTTCGTCAGTTCGTCACGCTGCTGCGAGTGCTGGAGTAGCTGCGCCTCCAGCTGCCGCACTGCGGCCGCCTGCTGGTTCCGGGTCTGCTCCTGGGCTGCGATAGTTTCGTGCACTGCGGTGGCCCCCCGCTGACTGCGCAGCGTCTGTCGGCTAGAAGGCGGCGCCGCGCTCTGTGGCTCATTTCTTGTGTGCCCTGTAGGGGGCAACGCTGTTGTCATCATCGGTCCATCCTGCCGCTCATGCGGCCCGCCGCGAGACGCAGCGTAAGCTGCTTGAGTGTGGTGCAACTGCTCCAGGGCGTGGAAGCTGCGGCTGCCGTCCACTGACGGCGCGTACCGTGCTGTTGACCGGCTCAGCTCGAGGCTGCGCGAAAGCTCCAACGGCGTGTCGGATGCCATAAACTGCTCCATAGAGGTGTTGGGGTCGCGTCGCTGTGCTCGCGGTGCTGCGGGGCGCGGCCCTTCAGGGCTTCTGGAGGCGTGAAGACTGCTCGTCTCGAGGGACGTGGCACCGCGGTGGTGCGCGGCACAGCTGGCACGTGCCATCATCAGCTCCAGCTCCTCCTCTAACGCCGACACCTTGTCCGCCAAGACGCAGTTGCGTTCCTTCTCTTGTTGCAGCTGCCGCTCAGCATTCTCTTTTTCAAAAGATAAACTGCGCACGCGTGACTCCAGTTTGCTCTGAAAGGCCGTCAGCCGGTTGTTTTCTGCGTTGGCTGTCTTCAGTTCAGCGCGGAGCAGCTCAATATGTGCCTCGTACTCCAGGTTTTCCGCTTGGCCGCTGCCGCTCCGCGAGCCGTACACTGTAGAGAGGGGTATCTCTGTACTGGCGCCGCACCCACTCTTCGCTGTTTCGCTTGTGCGACGCAACGCCGAGGTGAAGGCAACCGTGGAAGGTGCGAAGGTGCAGCGTGGCCGAGCGTCGGCAGCGTCGGCAGCGGCGCCGCCGTCGTCACCGTCCGACACAATTTCGGCGTAGCAAATATCATTGTCGTCGTCGTTGAACGGATCGTCGTAGTACTTCGCAGAGAACATGTCTCCTTCGGAAGAACCTGTGCAAGAACAAAAGGGACGCCAACGTATGTAAAAAGGGGTCGGCACACAGGCACGGCGGCGTGTAGCTCGGTGCGCTTTACCGCTCAGTTTTTCGACTGCCAGAGGATCTGGTTTTGGAGTGGGAGGGGGCGTGCGTTGAACAGCGGCAACGGCTATCTAGGACTTGCGAGCACTCCGCTGGCTTGGTGCATGTAAGCTGTGCGGGCAGCAGAGAACGGCACACACACACAGAGAGAGAGAGAGAGAGGCAGGAGTGTAGCGAGAGGCAGCAGGCTCGCGCACTCGAGCTGGGGGTGCCTGTGCCACGACAGCAAACAAGCCCTTCGCCCACAAATCGTCACCCAGTGGAGGAGGGGGTGCCGCAGTGCATCTCTGTGTGCGCGTGCCGGATGGAAATGACGGACTTGTGTAGTGGGTGGCACCTTTGGCAGACACACACACACACACAAATCCAAGCGTTCGTTTGAGTGTACGTAGATTAGAGGAAGCAGTCATGCCGGCAACAGGCGACCATGCCGGAAGGGCACTCGAAAACAGAAACCTAACACACAAACACCGGCACCACGGCGCGCTACGTTGGCGGCGGCGGGAGATTGTAACGGGCGATCAGCATGTCAATGGAGTTCTGAATCATCTCGAGCTCGCCGCGCAGCTTGGCAGCTTCCGCCGCCTCCCGCTGCTCGTAGTCGTGGTAGTGGTGCCGAAATGGCTGCTCATCCACGCCGACGCCGTAGCTTGGTAGTGTCAGACTTGGCGGCATCCATCTAGCGTACGAGCCAGCGCCAGTGTACGGCGATGGCGCGAAGGGTCCGGGGTAGTAGGCGCCGTAGGGCATTGGCAGCGGGTCGGTCTGCGTTCCTACCGTCGACACGGTCTGAGTTCCGCGGTCGACCACCATCACTTCTACCGCCTCGTAGGCCGAGCCGCCGTTGAAATCCTGCATAGTCTTTTCGACCTCAGGCAGCTGACTGGAGCCGGTCGCCGTGTTTGTTTGGGTGGCCGCCTTCAGCGGTCGGGCCAGCGCGCCTATCGGAGAGCTGGCGTTGGTGCCGGTGAAGCTCCCACCAGACAGCACAGATGGTATCCCAAAGGACTGCGGCACGGGCTGAGTGCAGGCCGACGTTGCGCCAAACAGGAAGCGGCTGCGGTCTGGCACTGCAGCTACGGGCCACGCGGGACTGTTGGGGGACGCGCTTGATGATGTTGAAGACGTGGCTTTGATAACAGCATCCGCGCCTAGTAGACGCATCATTTTGTCGCGGGTTTCCTCTTGCCTTCCGTAGAGGCCGCCGTGCGGGTGATTCACTGGCCGCATCGTAGTCGGTGTATGCGCCGAGACGGGACTGCCCGACACGGATGCGCCACTGCCGCTGTTGTGCGAGGCGATGACCGCAGGCAACTCGTTGGGATAGTCGCCACCTGAGGCGCTAGGCGGATCGCCATCGCTGCTGGCAGCGCGTTGCACCTGTTCGACGTCGTCCTCGGACGAGCTATCCTCAAGCCACTGATCTAGAGTCTTCATCGCCACAGATAACGAGGTGTGTCTATGTGTGTGTGCGTGTGTGCCGCCGCATCAGTGAGAAGACTCCTCTGAGCAAGCCTGCTGGTGCGTTTTGCGAGACTCACTCGCACGCGTGCCTGTAGAAGCGTCGGAGGAAGTGCGCCTACAGATACAGGCAGGCACGAACAAACTGAGTACTCTATGCTACTCCTCGGCGAGGGCGCAGTGGTGCGACTTGATTTTTTCACACGACGCAAGAAGGCTAATGGTACTCTCGGGTTCTCTTCCCCGCGTACCGGCGCACGGAGAACGTGACGAGTGAGCCAGTGCCGCAGACGTGAGCTTGAAAGGAAAAACACAAAAGAACGTAGACAGGGAAGCGCAGAAGACAACAGGAAAGAGAGAAGAGTCGTGCAACTGTTGCACTGACCCCCCCCCCCCAACATCACCGGGGGAATTGAGGGACGTGCTACGTCCCTCATCTTTCTAACAACAAAGAAGGAAAGGGGTTGGGGGCGGCAAATTGCATCGCCTTCGCGCCGCCTCTCGTCTTTCGCACCACTATGGCCGCTTTCAGCACATAGGAGGCGCACGAAGGCAGCAATATAAAGCGGCAGATGAAAGGCACGCGACCGCAGCACAGGAAGGGCGACGGAATGATTGGCTTTACCGCGTTTTTTTTTCGACTACTGTATGCGTGCGTCTGCGTGTACTAGATATTTTAGATGCATATTGGTGACGCAGCATCCGACGACACGGCCCGCACAGACCATCCATGCGCTTGGGTGGGGTGAGGAGGGAGGGAGGGCGACGTGGCCAAGGGCACATGTTTCTCGCCTCCGTCTCTCCCCTCCTCCTTCTCTCAAAAGGCGGCGTCGGTCGGCGCAAACGCAATCAACGCTGGCCACGACATCTTACACGACAACGTGCACGAGCACACACGTCCCCACAAAAGGCAATCAAGCAATCTGCAGAAAGAAAGAAAAAATCGAAAAAGGGCGCGGGGAAAAGCAGAAGAAGAGGTGAGAGTCACTCAATCAAGCAAGCCTCGCAACGCTCTCGCTTAGGCTTTCCTATCGCTTTTCCTCCCTACTCGCTTTCCGTTTCGCTGCTGTGATACATTCTCTTTGTTTTGCTTTGGTTTTCCCTTCTTTTTTTTCTTGCGGGTGCAGCTGCAAGATGCTGCTCATCCACAGCGATACCGCAAAACAAGAAAAGGAAGGTTGCGCCGTAACGTCGTCTCCTTGGCCGACGGGCGGCATGAGCGAGGTGCTGCGGCAAAGGCAACTGGGGGCGAGGGAAAGCGAGAACGGGCGGCCCACCCCTCCCCTCACATGACTGCACAGTCGCCATTCTTTCGTTTTCCTTGTGAGTTGCTGGTTGCCTGCAGAACCAGCGCCCGCGGCGCCGCCTGCCGCTCCTCTGGTCGACTCACCACATTTGCCGCAACGCGATCTGCCAAATCCAAATCCTGCTGCTTCATTTCCACCCCCGCCAGTGTTGCGGCGATGCGAGTGAACATGGCGTTCACCCGCTCTCCAGACTGTGCCGACACGGTGCAGTGCGGCATGCTGAAGTTCTTTCTAAAGGCGGCTTGATTTTCTTCTGTAACCTGCCGATTGGGCAGATCGACTTTGTTTCCCACAAGTACCATCTTGGGCTTGTCCACGGCCGGCGCATCAGCGAACACCTTGTCTACGCACTCCTTCCAGTCGCTAAGATCCTTGAAGGAGTTCAGATCGGTGATGTCATATACGAGGCATACTGCGTGGCTGCCGTAGATGTAGTTGGTCAGCATTTTGCCTCCGATTTGCTGCCCGCCAATGTCCCACAGCTGCAGCATTACAGGGGGGTGGCTGTGCGGCAGCTGTACCTTGCGCGAGTAGAAGTCCACTCCGATGGTTTGTTTGTAGCTCTTCGTGAAGCCGCTATCGCAGAAGTGGCGGATGAGGGAAGTCTTGCCAACGGCACCGTTGCCCAGTACAACCACCTTGAACTGCATGGCCCCATCCTCGGAGGAATCGCTGCCGCTCTCCATTCGCGCGGTATGTTGGCTGCTTAGCGAGCGAGCAAGCGAGCAAGATAAGTAGGCGCCACACGCACACGTTGCCGCGCGCGTGTGTGTGTATGTGTTGGCGGTCTCGGTCTCGGTCTCCGCGCGATTATGTGGATGATGGTGCTGTCGGTGCAAACGCGCGTCGTGTTTTCTTTTTTTTTCTGTCGGAGGGGGTGTGGTGGGGGGGGTGGGGGGGGGGTCCGCCGGTCCGCAGGGATGACGACAATGCGGACGTTCGGGTTCCTCTTGCAACACACGCAAAACAATACAGAAGGCCAAGAGCGAGTGGAAAGGGGAGAGAAAAAGGAGGCTGCCTGGGCACTGAAGCACACTTCATGGCTCACTCGGTCGCTGCGGGTGTGTCCCTGCACCTGATGTCTCCATCACTCTCCCGTGCACCGTTATAGACTGCACGTGGGCAAACCTGTAGAATACCAGATGGAGAGAGAAGGGAGTGTCGCCGGCGATGATGCGGCTTGTGCGTAGCCGTACTAGTTTTGTTGCGGTTGCGAGGGTGGTGATGGTGGTGGTGTATATCGGTGTTCTCGGCAAAACACTCCAAGCACACACACACACACACACAAAGAAAAAGCACAGCAGCATCGCCATTCTTCCACTTTGATTGTGCCGCATCTTTGCCTGCGAGTTCCCTACGAGCACGACGCGGCTGACCGAGATGCCCGCGCTAGCCACCCACTCAGGAGGAGGAGCAGCCCTCCGGCCTTGTAGGGACCCAGCAAGTGGAAGAGCCCGCGCACGGCGTCGAGCAGGAAGGACAGAGGAACACCGAGCACAAACACGAGACAGCCTGCTATGGCCAGGGCAAAGAGCAGCGTCAGCTTGAGCCCGATGATGAGCGCCATGAGGAAGAGGCAACTCAGGAGTGAAAGGAGCACCAGCGCGAGCGCCTTCTGCAGCAGCAAGATCTTGTCCTTCAGTGTATCGATCTCCAAGTCACGCTGCTTCAGCAGGTCCCGCGTTGTGTCCAGCTCCTTCTCCAGCTCCAGAATGCGAACCTTGTCGGTAAGACACTCGTACTCGTATTCCTTCTCTAAAGCGGGTGCACTGACGGCAGGCGGCGCAGCACCGCCTGGCGTGGGTGTCGGCAAGGTTGTGGTGGAGGGTGTCACGGAAGACAGGCTGGTGTCTCGCCGGCCCGTCGAATGCGTCGGAGTCAGTTGCGGTGGACTCAAGGTGTCGTCCTCGTCCGCGGTCCCAGGTGCGCGACCATCTCTTCCCCCCGCTACCGCCCACTGCGCCAGCGATTGCGGACCACCAGGCAGCAACTCCCACGCCTCGACCAAAAGCGAGCGGCCGCCTACGTCGACGAGGTCGTCGCTGCTCAAGCGGGCAGCAGAACAACCACCCGTCGTCGACGCTGAGCATGATGAAGTGGGTTTTGCGTGCTTCATGAGCTCCGACCTTGTCGCTGGCAGCAGCACCGCCACGGTGCCACCGGCGACACGGCGCTCAACTGTGAGCACCCCAGACGTCCACCCTTCGTGTGCCATCCGAACGACTTGCGTCCGCACAGCCTCCTCCAGCGTGGCGGCGTGGAAGGTGTGGAGCCGTTCCACCATCACATCCACAAACCCCGGTGTAGCGTAGATGGTGCGGCCCTTCTCAGCCTGACTTGTCAGGAGTCGCTCGAGCAGGAGGCACACAAATTGCCGCCGCTCAGCACGTGTGTAGGGCATGAAGGGGAAGAAGTGATCCACGCGGTTGACGAAAGGGTCGCCCATGGTCTCCTGGCACACGTTCTTGCATTGCAACTGGAAAAGTGCCCGAATCCTCTCTTGATCTGCCGGGGACGCGCTGAGGTAGAGGCGTTCGCGAGCCGCGATGCCCTCCGCCGCGATGTTGCAGGTGAGGATGAAGGTTGTGCGCACCGTGGAGACGGATCGGCTCGCCTCCTTCAGCGAGCGCAGCACACCGTTCTTTTGAAAGGCGGACAGCCACAGGTTGTTAATAGCCTCCGCCGTGCTCTTCTCGAACTCGTCCAGCACCACGACGGCGTCCGGATGCTTCTGCAGGGCGGAGAGGAGGATACCGCTGCCGACGTGGGCGGCTGGCGGGTCGACGAGAGAATAGATGCTGTCTTTGGTGCAGAAGGACGGCATGTGAATGTAAACCATCTTGCCGGACGCCTCGAGCTCCGGCATTGGAGTTCCGTGCAGCACGCTGGCCACCCGCTTTGCCAACTCCGACTTGCCGTAGCCGGAGGGGCCGAAAAACACCAGCACTGTCGGCTTGTCTGCATCGAAGACGCCGGCTGAGAGAAAGTGGGAGCGCAGGGCAGCCCAGACTGGGCGCTGGCCAATGTACTGCGAGGCCCCCGCTGCCCATCTCTCGCTTGGGGTCGCAGCTTTGCGATTGAGCTGTCTTGCTGAAGCAACATCCGTTTCTCATGCATGTGCTGAAGCGTGGAGCGGAGTTCTTCACCTTCGTTGGAGGAGCAGCGCGCGGCGTCGGCTTCGTGCTGGCGATGCACGAGGGCTACTTCAAGCTCACCCGTCAGGGGCCAAAGCGCGGCCAATGTCGATGACGACGACGATGTCGGACGAGGGAGGGCGACAGTAGCAGCTCCGCTCCGATTGCCATCACTGCTGCCCAGCACCATCATCTTCTCGAGAGCCTCCAAGTGCGCCACGCTGCGCGCGGCAAGCTCTGGGCGTGCTACAATCTTGCTAGCGTACACAGCGAGCACCAGTACCATCACCACCGCCAAGATAGGACGCTGCTTGAGCGCCTCAGTGTTGTTGATCTTCTCGTCGTAAAGCTCAAAGATGCGCATGCCCTGCGTGCTGGAGGTTTCAGCGACACCTGTCGCGCCAGCAGTTAGCACACCTTCCTGTTCTAGTAGCTGCTGTGTCAGTCCCACCATGTCCGCGAAGGTGTCTAGTGACAGTTCCTCTTCGTCTTGGGCCGTGGCGGCGGCGGCGGAGGGGCTTGAGCAGCGCTTCGAACGCTCAACGATGCGCTGCTTCACAAAGCGCGCCAGCCTTGCACGGCGACTACTCGAGGTGTCCTCAGACCCCTGTCCGACGTCGTCAACGTCGTGACCGCCTGCACCGGGGCCGGCGCCGCTGCTCAAGCACGTGCTCGCCGTGTTATGCTCTCTGGGATGTTTCACGTCCGCCACAAGCCGCACTAGCTGCTCGACGCGCTCACCCAGCACGCCAGCGGAAATGGCTCCTCTCCACCACACGCACAAGTGCACCATCAGGGCCACAGCAGGCACATGCAGCTGCGCCGGGGAGAGGGCAGCGCATAGGTCGGAGGGGGCGCTGCTCGACTTGAAACTCTGCGACTCTAGCACCGACAGGAAGGCTTGCCATTCCTGAAAGGAGAGGCGGAAGTCCCCTTTCTTGACTTGCCCCACCCGTTTTCGCTGTCGCGCTGCATCGCCCATGCTCCAGGGTTTGCCGCCGTCGCCACGTCCGCTTGTCGCGTCAGCCGAGAGTGCGGCCGTGTCTGCTGCCATGGCAGCCTCGAGCAACTCTGGCCACTGCCGGCGGAGGAAAAGTTCTTCTTGCCGGGACAAAAAGGTGCCCATCCTGTTGCTTCTGTATGCCTGGTTGGCTGTGTATGTGTGTGCGGGACTCTGTGGTGCTGGTCGTGAAGTGATGTCGATGCTTCGTCACTGCACATTCTCGACTGTGAGACGGCGCACCTCGCCAAGAGGGAGGGGGGTGGGTAGGTCAATGCGTGAGGCGCGTACGCATACTGGTTGCATGCCCCTCGCGATGTGCGAAACAACAAAACAAGGCCGCTCACACCTGCGTGTGTGCACAGCCTAGACAGCTGCGTCCTTTACCGCGCACGAATGCGCACTGGCACTCACGCATCACTACGGATCCGATGCGGTTGCCTGTCTTCTCTGGCGATGTGACGAGGGGAGCAAGCAGTTGCTTTGCATGCTGCCGTGTTACTTGTTTTTGCCTCTTGGGCACCGAAATCAAGACCCAGCCGGAGCCTCCTATACATGTGAGCCACCGACCATCTTCCACTTTATCGGCCGCCCTTGCAGCGTCTTACCTTGCACTCCACACTCCCAGCGGGTATGTGTTGCAGCAAGGGGCAGGGGGGGGGGCGTGGGAAAGCGGGGCACTGTTGTCAGCTGCCTTTTGCCGTGTGGGGTGCCTTCCTCCTCCCCTCCCCCGTTAAGACATACCTGCACACCACTGTAGTTTGGCAGGGAAAGGAAGAGTATGGCCTTTGGGGAGGGAGGCGCGAGGGATTTGATGAGGCGTGAAAACCCAAAGAGGCGCTTCAGAAGCGAGGCTCGAGGCGTCAGCTCTACCACACGACGTACAGCAGGCCAAAAAGCTCAGCAGGTAACCTCCCCCCCCCCTGTCTCCACAGCACTTTACGACGGCTCTGGAACACCTTCGCACGGTGCTTGCTGTGGCTGAGTCTGCTTCTGCGGATCGTGCCGCGCCGCATCCAGGCCGTACTGCGAGACCATCAGCTCCTCCTGCAGCAGCTGAAACCGCTGCAGCTGCTGGGCGGTAGCATTGGTGGCCGTTGTCAGCCGCTCTTCTAGATTGATCCGCCTCGCCTGCAGCTCCTTCATGGCGAGAAGGAGCGACAGTGGGATGCAATAGCGCCGCACGGTAGCAGCAGTCGACGGTTTGCCATTGCTGGTCGCCGCCGTCGCAGGCGACACTTCGACGGCGGCCGTCGCCTTCCCAGAGTTTGCCGGCGGTGCTGGCTTTTGCTGAGCTGTACCATCTACCGCTGCGGACGGCGGGTCGCCGGCAAAATCGACGCCAGCGCCGTCCATGACGACTTCCGCGGGCGGCGCAACTGGGGGTGCATAGAAGAGCGACTGGAGCGCTGCTGACACCTTCGCCCGCTGCGCCGGGGAGAGTTGTAGTAGCGTCTGCTCCACGCTTTCGAGGGCCACTTCTGAGATTCCGCTAGGGGGGTCGCCTCCGAGACTCGTAGAAGGCGATGTGGTGTCTGGCCCACCGCGCCGCTTTGTCGGGGTGGTGTCGGATGACCGGCCTGCAGCGCTGGCTGGACTGTTCGCCCGCTGCAGCGACGACTGCGGCTTGTCCTTATACTGCGCAGGGAGCTCATCCGGATTTGCTGCCCAGAGCGCCGCGGCGGTGTACGTCAGCTCCTCCAACTCCCGCTTCACGGTGTTCACCTCGACTGTGTGCTTCTGGAGGAGCTGCTGCACATGCCGCATCTCGATCACTGCGTCATCCACACGTTTCGCCCACGTGCGCTGACGAATGGTGTGAGGGCTCAACGTGCTGACGGCGGCGGTGGCAGTGGTCTCTTCTTCTGGTTGAGGCATCCCGACATCGCCGGCACTGCCCTTCTTTGATGGTGGTTTCTTGCCCATGATGCGCTCCCTGAACAAAAAATGGAGAATGGAGAAGAGAGTACGTACAAGACAACAACATAAGCCATCTGGTCGCATGAGCGGGTACCAAAGACGTGGATAACGTGGATGCGTATCCGTCACGATGACAAGAGGATGCGCATGGAGGCGTCGCCGCAGGAGAAGGGATAGAGAAAGAGGAATGCACCTGCATTGAAATCGATGCAGGCACATTTTGGCCGAGAACCGCATGAACAGCAGCACGGCACATCTACTTGCTCTCGCCAGTTTAGGTAACTCATCGTGTCACTTTTTTTTCTTTCGGAGGAGGGAGGGAGGGAGAGGGGGTGGGGGGCTGCATCGCGCGCACCAGCTCCGCAGTCCCTCTTCCGACACCAATGACATGTCATGCGACGCTCACGGGAGAGATGGCAGAGGAGGAGAAAACAAGAAGTAGACGCGTGCGAGCAGTGGCGACGCCATGATTTGAGGTTGTAACGCAAGTGCAGAGCGACTCCGCTCGTTGTACCTTTTGTCAGTTGCATTTTTTTTTTCTTTCAGTTGATTACGTGTGCGTGTGCAGCTCAAACGAAGACGCGCACACCCAATGCCACACGTGTGGGGTCGCTCAGACACACACGCCCGTGAGCACCGCCGCATACCGAATGCGAATGAGTGAGCAGGATGTAGTTGGTGGTTGAAACACAACAACCAGAAGCGCACACACCAGAGTAAAGCAACACGAGCAAAAACAAAAAGGGAGGAGAGCACCGATCATGAAGCGTAAAGGAACGTGGAAAAGAGGCGCGGCGGGACGCAGAGGGGCTTGTGGCGTCTTTCGCTGCTTCGCGCTCTCTTGTTCTCTTTTTCGCACTTATTGTGTGCGTGATGTTTTCACGTGTTGGACGCCCTTGTAGGTATGGCTGCAAGTGCGCACTGCCGTGTTCTTGCCAAGCATTCCTTGCTCGCCGCGCCTTGACTTGGCGGGCAAGCGATGAGAGAGAGCGTGAATGTGTTTGTCGGCTCCCCCTTTTCTCTTGTCGCTCACATCATGGGCGGCGTTGGGGTGGGGTCGGTGAGTCGAAATAGCCGAAGAAGAACAGAAAAAAAAGGCGCAACGTCGAAGCACGGCTTACACCGCTCAGAGACACGCGCAAGGAGAGAGCAAGAAACAAAACAGAAATGCACTGTAGTAATGCCTTTCGTCACGAGCGTTACGCAGCACACGGGTCGGTCTTTGAGAAGCGCGTGCTTGCGAGGCAGCTGCCACTCGCTCCCCATGCGACAACCAAACACCATCAAAGAGGATAGCAAAAAAAAAAAAACGAGTCAGCATTTCGTTCGCACCCGGCGTGTTCAAGTTGGACAACTCACGGAAGTGCGTCGTCACCGTACCCGGTATGGCTCCCTCGCACAGCTCTGAAAGCTGATCGCCATCTACGAACTTCGCCAGCTCCTTCGCGGAGATGCCGACGATGTGCACCGTCTCAGACGTGGTGAGGTCACAAGAGTGAAGCGAGCAAACGCGAGCATTCGTGGCATCAGGAAGAGTTAGTGGAAGAGCAGCATCTCCTCGAGCCGCTTCGGGGTAGCAGCCAAGCACAGACTGCACCGCCTTCTTCCACTCTGTCAGCTCACCTTTCGTCTTCCCGTGTGCTCTTTCTCGCTTCCTCTTCGACATGTAGGTCCAGTCGGAGATCCACGTGATTGCGGTCATCGCCTTTGCGCGGCGCCTCCTCCGGCACGCCGTGCAGGCCCCTCTTGGATGCCTTCATGAGCAGCCCCTTCGGTTCGACCCTTGCCATGACAAGCACAGCGTGGCCCCACTTTCAGTGGCCACCACCCATTATCGTTAAGTGCGTCATTGTCTCCTGCACTTCTTCGCGGTCAACATGTTCGGCTTTCACGCTTCCGTCAGTCGCTTGTACGTTGAAGGATCCCCGCTGCCTTCTCTACGCTGCCTCTTCGAGCACAACGAAAGCGCAAGTACGCGTCGCCGTCGAGGAATTCCGCCTCCGCGGGGGCTCATCATGCGTGGAGAGACGCACTTCTGCAGCCCCGCCACGTCACTGGCCTCCCTCTGGGCTGCCTGTGAAGTGAACGTATCTTTTTCTCTGAGTATGCGAATCAACGCCACGCAATACAAAAAAGGGACAGTCATAAGTGAATGCTGGACGAAGAAAGCGATACACAAGGAGAAAAGCAGAGCAGAGAGCGATAAGCGAGGGGGCAATCACAAGCGCCCCACAGCAAGGCTTGCTTTCAATCGTGAGAGAAAGCCCTTTGATGTAGCCGGCGAGGGTGTGGCTACACACGAGGCAGATAAAAGGCGAGGGGATTAGAACGAAGCAGAAAGGTGAAAGAAGACAACAGGGTGGCGCTGCAGACGAGAGGGGGAGTGGAGTGGTGGCTCGCTCTCATGAATGCCCTTCCATGAGAGAACGCGGCCGAGGAAGACAAGGGGACAGGAGGAGGGGGGAAAAGAAGAAGCCTCTCGCCATGAGTGCGCAGAAGCGAATCGTGAGCCGGCATTGGCTATGTGCGTGCACGCGACACAGCGAGAGCCAAGTATGCCGTCGTCAGCGACAGCCGCCTCGTTAGACGGCGGCGTGCCTTCACCGCGGCTTACACCCCTCACCGCTGCACTCGTTTTACACGACACGCCGCGCCTCTCGCTGTCGTTGGCTGACACCCGTGAAGAGCACAACGCATCAAACACGCGCACATGAACACTTAAGGAGCGAGAAGGAGAGAAAGGCATCTCAGAAGAACCAAAAAAAAAAAAAAACATGCGCGCAATGCCCGTTCAGAAGGTATCATTGGTTCTGTGCAAGAGAAGACGGTAGAGGGAGAAGAAGAGAGTCAACACCCTCTCCCCCCCCCCACGCACCCACGCGAAGAAAAAGGTCGGAGAGGCAAGGATATATACATATCTATGTGTGTGTGTGCTGTGAAGAGACAAGGACATCGGAAATCCGATGACAATGCTGTCTTGCATGTAGACGCGGCCTATTCCTTCCTCTCCATGTCGTTTGCGTGATCTGTGCGCCGGGATGCGAGTGCGTGCCAACTGGTAAGCGCGCTTAGTATTGTTGGCGCTTGCGTGGGTAGAAGTAAATGAGCTGTGCGAGTAATTAAACAAACAAAAAAAAGGAGTGCGATGCGCCACGATTGCGCGAGCACACGCAGAGAGGGAGAAGCGAAAAAGCCTAATCGCTTCACCGAATCAGTGCACCGTTGCCACACACCAGCGGCACAGGCGATGCCGCACTGCCGCCCTCACAGGCGCGAGTTGCACGGGCGAGCCGGAGAGTAGTGACTTCTCTCTCCAAAGAAAAAAGAAGAGAGATGAAGACGCCCATACAACGGGAGAGCGAGTTAACGACGAGTTGTTGTCATTAGGTAGTGCGAGGCCGTTGAACACACACGCGCACAGAGAAAGAAAGAGAGGAAAGGCCGTTTTAGTTGGACTGAAAAGAGAGAGAAAAGGAAAAGACAGAGGCAAGGATGATGGGACGTCTACCAACGGAAAAAAAAACAGGCAATGACTTAACATATACTCAAATACGGCCACAACGATCTGTATTGTTTTCAAAGACCCAGCGCTGACAACAAGAAAGAGAGAGAAAGCGTTCCCACAGGCACTGAAAAGCAGAAGCGCTCAAGGTAATGCACACACAAACACATAAACGAGCGTACAATATCAACCCATGCTCCAGGCACTTGCACAAGAGGCTCGAATTCGCGCAGCAGCCCATGCCATCACCATTGCTCCATCACCCATCGTCAGAACAGTCTTTGGGCCACGAGAGCGGAATCCCCGTCGTCGGCCATCCACGTGGCGGTAGGCGAACAGGCACTGCCAACAGAGTTGAAAGAAAAACGCCAACAAAACAAGAATACTGAAGTCCCGTAGAGAAACAGAAAGGCGACGACGGCGCCTCTCTCCCCGAATCGAGCCAGATGATGGGACAAAGCAGTAGAGAAAATCGCCAGAATTGGATCGCATGCGCCACCTACGGCGCTACTGGCTCTACTGCTTTGCATTGCTCACGCAGCATCCGTATCAACCATGTTGTCATTCCGTTTCGCCTCACCATTAGCTGCAGCGGGCACCGTCCGCATCCACGGTGTGCTGCTTGTGATTTGGCCGCTGTGCCTACTCGCTGTTTAGGCTCGGCAACTCCTCGAGGTGCGACAAGGCGGAGCCCTTCATTGTACCACCGCAGACCAGCGGCACCTGGTCGCGGTCAATGAACTTTTCCAGTTCCTCAATAGTTCTCCCAGCGTTGTAGACCTTCGCCGCGGTGCGGGCATCCATGAACATCTTGGCAGCGCCGAGTAACATGCGAATATACCACGGCGTCCGGTAGAGCAGGGTGCGTGCCATGCGCTCCGGGTAGTAGTCCTGCAAAATCTTCATTGTTGCCTTGCGCGCCTCCTTGCTGCGCTCATCGCGGTGATTGCCCATGGCACCAAAGTCGATGATCCAGGTGATGCGCTCGTAGCCCTTGCGGTGGGTCTCCTCCATCATGTACACCAGCTGCTTCGTTCTCTCCTCGACGGTGCAGTCGTTCTGCATGCCGAGGACCATCGCAATCACGGGACATCCAATGTTACAGCGGCCACCGCAGTACATGGTTGTCTGCTTCATGGCGTTTTGGGCCTCCTCCATGGTGATGGCGTAGGGCTTGGTCTGCGTGCGCCACTTCAAGGTGGCGCCGAGCAACTCAGAAGCCTTCCTGACGTTGCCATCGTGCGCGCGTGCAAAGCGGAGGTACGTGCGGTCGCTGAGGAAGCCGGCATCTGCAGGGTCGGCCTTGCTGGCCGGGTACTCGGCCTTGAGCGCCGTCACGCACGCCGCCTCCTTCTCCGTCACCTTCGCAGTGGCCATCTTGACGGTTGTCCGAGACATGTGAAGGTTTTTCACTAGCGGCAAGGACGAGCAGTAGAAAAGATGTCCGCACCACTAGTGGGCACACTGGTTGGGCTGCTGCTGTATTTCTCTGTGAGCACCTTCCTTCAAGTAGCAGCAACGTCGATGATGAGGAAAGGGAGGGCAGAAGCGGGGACGACGTTGTGATAGAGAAGAGCTGCAGAAATGAGCAGTCTGCAGGCTAAAAGAAAGGAATAACGATGGAAGAAGCCGGCCCTTTTCCAGCGTGTGATCAGTGGTAAGGGCGAATTATCAACGATAAAAGAGCGATGCCCAGCTTGCCTCTCTGTGCCTATCTCGTGGGTCCTTTACTGAGCGAAGAAGTCGCGAGGTCCAAGGATGCAGGGTAGGCCGCGAGGTGGGTGAACGGCTTGTCGGCCTCGACAACTACAAAGTCTTGACCAAGTTTTGAGGGCCTGGCTCTTTGATGAGTGCCCCTGGAGTCTCCTCGATCTCCTCTTCTCTGCGCTCTCTCGCTGGGGTGTTTTGGCGCGTGTACTGATGTCTCGTGCGCTCCTCGCGACGTTTGTCTGCTATCCTCCCTTCTCTTCAGCGTGCGTAGCCGCCCCCCCCCCCCCTCACATTGACGTGAAACACATCGAAATGGCGTACCCTGAAGACATGGTGGTGGGTCACTCCTGAGGACTCGTCGGGAGACGGCCTGCTCGAGGAGCTTTTCCCTGAGGGGCGGCACCATCGCCAAGAAGGCACCCGCGCACGGAACCGCCAGCAGAGTACTACCCTACCGGTGGAGGTACGGTACTTCTCGCGCCGCAGTTTGGAGGGGGCGGTGATCTACATGCAGGCAGGGCCTCCCGTGTGGAACTCGATACGCTCTGCCGTCGCTACCTCCCGCACCATGCGACGCTTCGCTGCGATGCAATATGTCGTGCTTGGCGGCCCGAACGGGCTCGTGCTCTCCGCCAGCAGGCCAGCAGGTCGTGGGTGCGCTGCACCTTCCCCGCATGCTCTGCGGTCGCATCGGATCGCGGGAATCTTGGAGGAGGCGTGGAACAGCACGCCCGCTGTCTGGACCGCATGCGGTTCTGCGCCCTCAGCTGGCGTACCATAGGCGCCACGTCGCAAGCTCCGCGCGGTGGGGCTGGGCTTATCAGTCTCTCACAGCGCATGCGCGCGACAGCAGTGGTCCAGCGAGGATTACAACCTGCACATAACCGTGCACTGCTTCGCACATCACCTGCCTGTACGGGTAGCAGACGGGCCGGCAGCGGCCGCTCGCCTCCGGCCTTGGCCTACACGAGGCATCCGCTTCACGG
This sequence comes from Leishmania aethiopica, assembly GCA_003992445.1. Classification (NCBI taxonomy): domain Eukaryota; phylum Euglenozoa; class Kinetoplastea; order Trypanosomatida; family Trypanosomatidae; genus Leishmania; species Leishmania aethiopica. The sequence goes on from RZOE01000018.1 coordinate 779,010, forward strand.
CAGAACACCCTCGCCCACTCCCCTCCCCCCAGTTGGGGCAAAGGTGTCGCCCTGGTGACGGACCATCACCACTCCTCCCCATCCTGCATGCGCAGAAAGCAGCTGAATGGGTTTGAGCGGCAGTGGGTGTGGGCCTGGCGCTGAACACGTTGTGTTCCTCTACACAGCCGGTTCACTGAATCCTGCCGACACGCAACTCGCGTAACTTTGAGGAGTTGCAACTCCGCTCCGGGTTTGTCTCTCGCCCGCTCGCATGTGAAGGACGTGGCGTTGCCACTTGCGAGCGGCACCCTTACCCCGCTGTGCGAGGGCCGGAGAGAGGTCACACAACGGCTGTCGGAGGAGCGAAATCTGTTGCAGGATTACGATGAGGTGATCCGTTTTTCGCCCCAGCGAATCCTCTCGTGAAAGGCAGCTTCGGCTTCAGGGAGCACCGATGAAGTAAGCACCCACACCGCCGAAGTAGATCCCGGGCGAGAACCCCTCTCCTGCACGCCAAGCCGTGAGTGTGCCCTGCTCTTTTCATCCTCCCCCTCTCAGTCGATTTTCTCGAAAAAGAAAGATGAATGGGCAGGACTTGAGACATCAGGCCAGCCTCTTTCGAAACAGTCACCGTATAAAAATGTGAATACAAGGATTTACCACGTGGACGCTATAATATGTGCGGCACCCGCTCGAGCATGTCGTATGCTGCTGCAGGATATAGGGACGGAGATCTGTTCCAGCGATTTGCGGGCACGTTTGAATTCGCAGGTGCCATTATGGTGGTGTACAGACACTGACAATGACGAGCGGTGATGCGCCCGCCCATTCGCGCCCTTCTCGTTCAGCGTGTCCGTTCTCCGCCATTGCGCATCAGTTGAGCTACATTACACCCTCGGCCCTGTCACATGTCCGTCACGTGGCGTGAGGCAGCGGTGGGCACACGCGTCACGGCACTGCGCCGACCCGGGCACACAAGCACGGCCGCTGCCCCCAGCTCGGCAAGCCACCCGCTCCGCCGGCCGCCACCCCTCCTGGCGCATCCCCCTCGCCGTGGCGCAGGCTCCCCACACCAGGAGGCAGTGTCAGGGTCGGGTGGGTATCCTCCAGCCACGCTCGCACCTCGTCCGTCACGTGGACGGCGCACACGTGTTCGCTGCCGCAGGCCGCGACGACGCAACGCCATCCAGTCCCCCGCCGCAGACGTCAGCAGCAACACATCGCTCTCACCTCCCCACGTTGCGGGTGCGTGACCGTGTCACCGCCAGATGTGGTGCGGCGTTGGCAAGGGGACAGGAGACTGCTGGGCTTCCTCGCAGAGAGTTAGGGCATGGTGCCCTGAGATTCCGCGCTGAGGTGTGCCCAACCGTCGCCAGGGCGGGCATTGCCCAGTCGTGAAACAAAGCAGCGGCCACATCACTGAGCACGCGCCCAAGAGAAGCGAGAGGAGGACCACGGATAGCGGGAAGGGAGGGAAGGGCAGAAGAGCAGGGAGGGGAAGAGCGCGAGGCGAACATGTGACGTTCACAGACGGCGGCACGCGTGCCGGCAATCGTGATGCGCGCGTTGCACCACGCGCAGCGTGCAGCTGCACGGCACGCCGCGTTGTCCATCTCAACAAGGCGTTCCGACGCGGCGCTCGCGCGGCATTCTGCTCAGTGGCGCTTTGGTGTGGCTTCGATGCGCTTGGCCCTTGCAAGCAGAGTAAGACGACGGAAGAGACAGGCGGAAACAAAACTGTGAAGTACACGGCGCACGCCAAGTCTGGCAGGCCGTGCAAGTGGCGTGTGAGGGGAAGAGAGAGCAGCGGACTCTACTCTCTGAGGGACTGTGGTCACTGCGGCGGCGTGGAAGCGGATCGAGCCATTTCCAGCTCCTGCCACTCCGCGCCGGCGAGCTTGTACCGCCTTCCACAAAAGGAGCAGTGAACTGTGTTGTCGCTCCCCTTCAGCGACTCCAGCGCACGAGGGGGCGCGGAGACGAGGGACTCCAGGACGTTCTGCTTCGAGCAGCGGCAGAAAAAGTCCAACCCCGTCCGCGCCGCTTCCGCTGCCGCGAGGGGGACCACAAAGTCCTGCACCCCCAGCGCTCGCCGTATCGGGTCCACCACCGCAGCCACCTGCGCCGGATCGTCGTTGTACTGCCGAGCCGCCACCGCGGCTTGATAGGCACCATCGTGGTCGCCAGAAACCAGAGACAGGATGTGCTGGCACGCGGTGTGCTTCTCTGCGCATCCATCTAGAAGCGGCTGCAGAGCCGAGGTGACCGTTGCGCCGCCGCCAGACGATGCGCTCAGCAGCGCGGCGGCCTCCATCACTACACGGTTCAGATGGCTCACACGTTGGTCTACCGCAACGCCAGCAGCCAGCGGCGTCACCACCACACCAAAGCTGAATGGGATTGCATGCAGAAGAGCTCGCCGGATATCTTGCGCCCTCTTCTCTTCGTCCTCGTCACTGCACGCCTCGCCATGCTGCCATGCAGCAGCTGCAGCAGTGCCGTCCGCGTTCAAGAATCCGTGGTCCAGAAGCCTGGCCGCGTCGATCCGGGACTGCAGCCACACCGCCGGGACGCTGCCGTCGGACCGGCGCAGGTAGTTGTAGGCGTGCAGGCTGCTGTTGTAGGAGAAGAAGCTCTTCCACGCCTCCAGCGGCACCCGCCTCTCCATGTCAGGCAGATACAAGGAGAACGGCGCACCGCTGGCTTCGTTTGCGCCACTGGCAGCAGCAGCGGAGTTGGAGGCGACGTCACAAGGCGGCTGAAGGAGCTCGGCCAGATCGGCGTGCACGACCGACGAAAAAGGCTTCTCCTGGCGATACAGGATACGGTTCACGCGCAGCGGGAACGTCGGAAGACCACATTCCGCCAGCTGCGCATTGTACTCGGGTCGCAGGTAGCACCGACACTCCCCCAGCGCCAGCGCCTCCGTCAAGACGGTGGCCTCTTCCGCGGTGAATCGAGCTTCCACTCGCTCCTCGCCCTCCAGTGCGGAGGCGAGCAGGTTTGCAAACGTGATCTGTGTTCCGAGGAGCTGCAGGAAGTCCACGTGAGCCCCGGTGCTCCGCAGGAGGTCGTGCCGACGGATCGTCTCAGCCAGGAGATGGCGGGCAGAGCAAAAGGAGAAGCGCAGAAGCTTGTCTTTGCTGGGCACACGCAGCGTAATGTCACGCGTGCGAAACGCGTGCACGGTGCTGTGGGCAGACGCTGGGGAATACGACGAGGGTGGGGGCGAGGAAGAGACGGAGGAGGTGCATGTGGCTGCCCCTGGAGCCACCGCCCTGGCGGCACAGCGCAAGAAGACGTGCGCTCGCATGACGTGGCAAAGGGGGAGGTTCGAAAGGAGCGCTTGTGGTCCTATGCAGGATGGCGCTGCAAGTGTCGGTGGTACTCTTGATACGACGGAGCGGGGCGCTGCCCGTGGGCTCTGAGGGCGGAGTGCGGCGTCTCGCTCTCCTTGAGGGGTCTTGTGTGGAAGGACTTGCAAGAAAACATCAGCATTAGAAGAAATCAAGAATGAGAGGACAGAGAGTGCAGGCAGCGAGATGATGATGGTGAAAGCACAGTCTACAAGCCAGCACATAGCCCACATTGTGCCTCACGCACAAGCAGATGACCTCGGCTTTCAAAGGCCTGCACCGCATGTGAGCACAGGCAGCGGCGCTTCGCGGAAACAGGCAGAACAGCGCCCCCCACAAAGAGCAAAGCACGCCGATGTCCTTTCGCGCCACGTCGCCCTTCCCCGCCCCGCTACGCACCGGCGTGTCAGCGGATGTCTTCGCGCTGTCCATTTCAGAATCCAAAACAGGCGAGTCCGCGAAGCACACACACACACACACACACACAGCGATATAAGCTCCAAAGGCGCACACACTTACACCCACACGGTGGTCAGCGGATTCGCAGCATCCCCAAGCGCGATCACAAAAGACGGAGGACCTCGACCGGTCAATCGATGGCGGTGCTGGAGGCGGCAGAGCGCAACCATCATGCCGCCAGCTCGAGACCCGGGCCCTCTCCGGCTAAGTCCCTCCGTGTCTGACCTTGGCACCGGGCCACTGCAGATGCCCTATGCCCCTCGACGACTTCCATAACCCATCACCCACACGTCCGCTTACCTTTCACACACACACACGCAACACGGCTATTAGAACAGACACGGCAGCCCACAGCGGCACCGGCAGGCGAGACAGCGTGGGCGCCACCACCAAACACACGCGCATAACACGAAAGAGCAACACGCCGCTCTCCACATGGCGCCGGCACATGCAGTCCGGAGCGGCGCACAAGAGGAAGAGCGAGTGAGAACACACGCGCACGCATCAAGGTACAGCGTCGCTGACCCCTTCGCTCCGTGCGCATGTTCATGCTGCGTCCGTCAGATAATCCGCGAGAGCTCAATGGTAGAAGGCACCGCTGCTGAGCTCCTGGTATGTCGGCGGCGTGTTGTCCATCCAGTCCATGGAGCTCACCGGCAGTAGCTCCATCCAGTTCAGCTTTACAAGTGCCACCAAAAAGGCGATGAGGCAGCAGCCCATGTAGATCCAGCGGGCCTGATTCACGGCCGACCGAATCTGCCGGTCGGCCTTCGTGTCCTCTTCGAAGTCAGCGAACAGCTTGCCAGCACTCAGAATAGACTGCAGCGGGTTCACAACGGCCATGCCGACAAACATGATCGAGAAGATGCTGACCTCATTGCCCACCATCCACATCATGAAGACGGTCATGGGCAGCTGCTTCAGGGGCTGCGTGCGGATTTCACTCAGGCGAGCCATGACACGATGGCGGCTGATCTCCTTGTCCGTCATCGGCTTCGCCGAGGCGTTGACATTGGCTACTGCAGAAGCCATCGCTTGACAGCTAAAGGTGAGGCAAGAGGGCAAACAAAACAGGGAGGATGGGAGGGGGCCGCGCCGGGCAGTCCCACTGGTGCTGTGCGAGTGCGTGTGCGGTAGGATGTAAGCGGGGAGGGGCCGCCCACGATCGTATTGCGTGCGCCAAGGTTGGTGTGTATGCTTGTGTGTGTGGCGGAGAATCGCGTGCCCGATTGAGCAAGTCCAAAGCACACGGAGGCGAGGAAGGAGGAGGCCCATGGGGGGGGGGGGGTCGGTGCAGTCATGGAGGTGGCGCGCCTGGACCAGCGATACCACGCAGACGCGTCGGCGGATGCGAGTTCATTGCATGAAGCGGGTGGGGCACGTCAGCCCATCGCGCAAGACGACGAGAGAGAAGTGGGAGACGTGGCGCAAGGGACATTGACACGGCGCTGTCTGTGTGAACCTCTTCCTCCACTGTGCATCTCCATCGGATACACAATACGAACCATGCAGAGGCCGGGGCGCAAGCGAAGGCGGAAACCCAAATGCCGAACTTCGGCTCTTTCGTGCCGCGTCCTCCTCAGCCCCCCAACACATCCCCTCCCCTCCCAGTCGCCGGCGATGTTGTCTTGCCACAGAAGCTCGCTTTCTCTTCGTCTTTCCGTTGTTCGTCGCTGAACCTCATTTTCCGCGCCCCGCCCTCGAGACGGAGATGATGGGTGGCGTCCAAGAAAGCGACCACCAGACGGAAGCGGCACACGCCATGCATGTGCAAGACGACACACACACACACACACACGAGTAAAACACGCTGCACATGCCGTCACCCTCCCCCTTCTTCCGCCGTCACGCAAACGTACGCACGCCTCTGCTGCTATCCGAGGGGCGCCAGAGAAGGGCGAAAGTGGTGCCGCTCCAACCGCACACAGGCAAGCACAAACAGCGCAACGACAACCGGCCGATTCGGCCCTGCTGATGGGCGGGGTCCAAAGACACACACGCGCATGCATATATCGCACGTGCATGTACATGCGTGTGTAGCAGAGCCTCCCACGCAAGGCGGAGAGGAGAGGGACACCAGTAAGCCACGAGAGGATGCACAGCTCAAGTGCGCAGCTGCAGCCCCGACCGCCTCTGGTGGACTCGCACAAGCAAGGAGACGCCAGCCCTTCTCCGCTACCGTGCAGGCGCGCGCTGCGCCCGGCTCCTCCCCGCGTTCCGCATCTCACTTGCAAGGCCATTTTCTGTTTCGTTGCCTCGGTCCGTCGACAGCGGCTACTTTCTATCGGTGTGGGCGTTTAGAAGGGCCCGATGCGTGTGTTGCCGGGAATGTCGGCCAAGTTGCTGTTCCAGCGGTACTTCTGCGGGCCTACGACAAACCACCAAAAGAGAAAGCCGAGGAAGGCCCCGAAGTAGCGCGCGCCACGGAAGTCGGAGACCATGATGACATCATCGATCGAGTTGCGGAAGCGCCAGCGGCCGTACTTCTTCACGTTGCAGTAGTTGTTCGCCCAGGAGCCGAAGCACAGCATGCAGGCGCCGCACATGAGGCAGGAGCCAATAATGCCGTACACGCTATGGAACTGACGAGTCGGCAGCGCTATGGCAGCGGGGGCAGTCGCAGCCGCCAGAGAAGCGGCGCCGCGCGTGGGGCGCAGCATCGATCTGTTGAAGCAGCGCAGCATCTCCTGTGACAAGGGTAACGCACATGAAACGGCTATCAACGCTAAATAGGCAAGGGCAACTAGCAAGGCGAGGGTGAATGGGCTAGTCGATGGCAGACCTAGAGGGTGGGCGACTTGAGAGAGAAAGAGATGCGCGCCTTTGAGGTGGGAGGTGACCAGACCACCGAAGGAGCGCGCTGAATAGGGTCCTAACGAGCGAGGAGAAGCCAAAGGGAGAAGACCACGAACGTGCGCGCTTGCCACGGCCCAAAACAAACTACCGCACACCACCCGCGGCGCACGTCTGATGAAGATAGGGAGGGTGCGCGCTGGGAGCAGTGGATTGCGCGCTGCTTGCCTTCAGTGCGATAATCGATGTCCCGCCCCACTCTCCTTTTCGTTTCGGGAGGGGCTCTAAGAGGTCTTTGTGCGGTTGCTATAGACGCGACTAAGTGGGCCTCCGCCCTTGACTATCGCCAGCAGACCGCAGTGAGCGAAACGACGTGTGGGTATACGTGTGCCGATGCGCGCACGCACGGGCGTGACAGCAGGCCACGGACAACAGACAAACCTCCGATCATGCCAATGCAGAGATGAGCGAGACGAAGAAAGGGGGATCGGGGCATGTGCGACGCAGAACAAGGAAACGGCGAGGTGGAATATTCCAAGAGAGGAGAAGTGCATGTGCCGCATGGCTCGCGCCCCTGTCGGTGGTGGTGCCGTGGTGCGCTGCGGGATTCGGCCACACACACACACACAGACACACACATGTATACCTCTTGGCGAAATCACAGGTAGAAGCGCCCCTTCCCGCTTTCGTCGTGCGTGTGTGTGCCCATTCGTTGGGCTCATACTACCTCAGTCCTCCGTTTCCGTGTGTGATGATGGCGCTTGACGCCAGGAGAGACAAGGAAGGGCGGAGGAGGGGCAGCACCGTAGGAGAGGCATAGCAGTACCCCGTCGATGGCAGACCGACATGGTTGCTACCCCACCCCCTCCCTCTGCCTCGTGCGTAAAACAGCCGTCGCCGGAGAGACAAGCAGCACAAGCCGCTCCACGTCCACAGCAAGGCGCGCGCACCAGAGAGAGAAGAGAGCACCGGCAGAGTGGCCCTCGTATTTTATCATCGCTGCCACTGTGGTAGCTGCCTCGGTGCTACGCGGGGCGGCGGACGTGGTCGAAGGTCTTTTATACACGCCTCATAAGGCTCGGGATAGTCCTCCATTTCCTCCATGAGCGGGCGAAGGATCTCTGAAGCGGAGGCGGCGCCGCTGCCATCTGGCGAGACGGTTCTCGACCCAAACTGCCTCCCGATGCTATCGCTGCGACCTCGCCGCGCTGACTGTGGCACTCGTGCCGAGCGAGCGGTAGCGCCAGCATGGAGGGGAAGCAGGTGCGCCCGCTTCTCAGTGATGGCGAGGTGGAGACTGCGGCATACAATCCGACGCTGCTCAGGCGGCAGGCTCGGCACAAATACGCACGCTTTGGCAACTATGAAGCGCCAGAAATCGCTCGGGTGTAGCACTACCGCCGTGGGCGGCTTCGAGCCGGCCTCCACTGCCATCTCCTGGCGTATCACCTCAGCCGCAATGGTGGCGCACACAAAACGCGACTCTGCGTCGTCTTCGTCGGCACCCCCGCTAAACGCGACGCCTCTGTGCGGCAATTCGAAACGGCGCAGCTCCGTCTTCACGTGCGGCTCCTGCGAGAGCACAAACGCTGGCAACTTCGCCAGCACGGCAACGATCTTGACAAAATGATAGCCGCTGATGAAGACGCGATCCTTGCTGGCCAGGGCGACGGCGAGGCCCCAGGTGACGCGGAAGAGCGTGTCTTTCTCGTACCAAAGCGGGCGTCGTTGTGCAGTCGCAGGGGCCGAGGTCGACGCAGCATGCGACCGATCCCTTTCCGCAGACGCGCAGCCGCGATTGTGGTGCCGCGCCGCACGCGAGGGCTGCGGCGGCGGCCGTCGCCCGTACGGCGGCCACAAGAGCCGCAGATGCACGCGCAGCAAGGCGTAGGCGTGAACGATGTCCGTCATGCGGAGGTCGCGCCGACGCGCTGCGACGACACGAAACAGCTCCGACACGAGCAGATGCTGAACTTCGGTTGCAAGGGCACTCATCGGCACCGTTGCGCTCGACACATCCGGAAACGCTGACGTAGATCGAAGGTGCGCAGGCTCGCGCTGCTGGCGCAGTAGGCGGAGCTGCCTGCCAGTCCAGACATCTTCCAGGACGCCCTCCGTGGCGTCGCGGGCATGCAAGACGGAGAGCGCCTCCAGCCCCCACACTGCATCAGCGCCGGAAGCTTGCTCAGGCGGAAAGGCGGCGCCGCCTGACGCCGGCACATTCGCTGCCGCCTTCACACGTGGTCGTGTGAGGCTCTCCGCACAATGACGCTGCTGAACAAAAATGGATGCGAGCCGGCCAAGCGCGACGTCTGTGAGAGCCGCGCGGAACGCGATGAGACTCACAGACGCGGGTGCTGCGCTTTCATCGCTCTCGCGGTCTTTTCGGGACTCCCAGTACTGCAGCTCGCGCGCGAGGTAGCCGAGAACGCGCGTAGTGTCGAGGCTCGACGCCGCTGCGTGGTTCGTCTGCAGCACACCCAGCATGCCTCGCATGTCGCGCATGCCGAGATGCAGACCGGTATCAGCGAGCCCGATGTCCGCCACGAAGCCAAGGTCACGGACACTCTCGTAGCAGCAGGCTACCGCACTGCCTGCATGCCGGCTCCAGAAACTACGGAACACGTCGCGGCCCTGCTTCCGTAAAGCAGGGTCAGCCGAGGAGCTGTACCGGACGCGATGCTCCTTGCAAGCAGAAAGAAACTGCGAAAGAGTGCTTACCTGTGGCGCGCTGGCCTCGCCCGAAGGTCTCCTGCTCTCCTCATGCTCGGTGGGCAACGTGGCCGAGGCAGAAGTTCCGGCAACGCCGTGCTCGGGGAGTGCTTGGTCGCCGTTTGCTATGGCAGCAATGCCCCGCATCCGTTCCACCCGCTGTGGAAGCTCACGCAAGTACGCTGCGGTGCATGCGGCAGTCGTCGCCGGCGCTCGTTGTGCGCGCGTCTCCGCGGGCTGCGTCATGAACTCCTCCAGCAACGCAAGCCTCTTCAGTTCCCGCTGCATCTGCGCCGTGCCGCCGTGACCACGGCGAGCGAGAACAAAGTGGCAGCGGCGAAGGCACCGCAGAGGGCGGGCGGTACGCATGTTTTGGACCACTCGCCCCCAACATGCTCCAAGTGGTGGCCAGTGTACGCCGAGCACGGGCACGAAAGTGGTGCAGGGCAGTGGCCAGAGATGGCAAACCCCTCTGCAGAAGGAAGGCGAGAGCTACGGCGCGGCCTGCGATCATCGCATGTGTGCACGTTGACGAGTGATCGTGAGCACCCACCGAGAGAGAAAAGGCGAATAGAAGAGAAGAAAAGTGAGGGAGAGGAGCAATGAGGCGATCGATGGCATCGGAAGCGCCCAGCCCCCTAGAGTCATGCCCCACTCCACCAACACCTCCACCACACACGCACATCCTCCTGCGCCCCCCCCAGCGCACATTCCACAGGGAGCATAATGCACGCATATAGGGAAAACCCGATCTCTTTTTTTTTTCGTTTGGCAACGCTGAAGTGCTCCCCGCACGCGCCAGGAAAGAGAGAGGGCGATGTCAGTTGCCGTCACGAGCGCTTCCTTCTTCTTTCCCCCTCACATGGCGTTTTGCTCTTCGCTTGCGGAGTTGCGCGCATGTGAAAGCGTGTCTGTGCCGCATTTGCCTTCGGGGCGATCGCGACGCTCAATCGATGCGCACCATGGCAGCAGGAGGGGCGCGCTGCACAGAAAGCGCTCCGTTTGCAGGCCCGCTGACGCGGCGCCATCCGCGATAAACGGCAGGGGCTAGAAATGCAGGCCCTATCGGATACACGCACACAAAGACATAACGCGGCAGCGGTGGGTGGTGCGCTGGCTGAGAGCGCGCCCACTCTTCAGCGGTGGCGATGCCTCTACAGCTTTCTTCGTTCTGTGCTCCTTCTCTCTCGCTTACCATCTCTCTCGCCGACCCCGCTCATCCCTCGACGGACGCGGACGATGCGCACATGCCCACTCGGCCACAGAACACATTCACAAAAGGAAATCACATCGCTGCGACCGCGGCAGGTTACTGAGACGCGAAGCCGTTCGCAGCGCTAAGGGGGTGACCGTAGGAAGGAAAGGGGCTGTTGCGGCGGTGGAGGAGGAGGACACACAGCGAAGCAACGAAGCACGTTCACGCACATGCACAAAGGAAGCAGTGGTGGCGCAGAAAGAAAAAGATGCCCACCCAGCCCCGCTTCTCATGTTGCGCCTCGTGATGCAGCCCTAGCAGTGTCGCACAGCTCCCAAGCTCGCGCACACACACACCCATTCCAACACGTGCACAGAGAGAAAGTATTCGGCGTCTTCCTTCATTAGTTCTTTATATGCGATCATATCATGATTTGCTGAAGGCCTCTCTACTGCTTCAGGCTCGAGTGGCTCTGTTGTTACCGTTGGTGCTGTTTCGCTGTGATGCCACCCTCTTCTTTCACGTGTGTGTGTGTGTGGTTGTTGAGTAGCTGCGTGGTTGGTCGGCGTGGGGCTTCTCTTTTTCTCAAGAAGAACGACGGCCAAAAAAGAAAGCCCGTGAAGAAGGCGGGACGGGGTGCTGTTAGCCGGAGAGCATACGAGGGGGCAAAGAGAGAGAGAGACCAACGTACCCCCTCCCCCCCCCCCACACACACACACGAAAACACACACGCCCACACACACACACACACAGACCCCTACTCCTGCACGATCTACTTGCGAAAACAAGATATATATGAAATCCAAAGGGAAGGAAGAAGCGAGAGCCACAGGCCGCATACGCATGCGCACACGCACGCGCACGAGCACCAAAGCGGGGAGCGGAGGAGAGGGGCAAAAAAAGGAATAAAAGGAAACGCAACACCACAAGGAGGCAGAAGGCGAGAGGGCACAGAGTCAGCGGCGGATAGCGGACGTGCACCGCAGCCCACCCACCCGCACACAAACGAGGAACGAAACGAAAGGGAGTGTTCGCAGGGCATCGCCACTTCTCGCGCACTCTTGTCTCCCCCCACTCCCCCACTCTGCGTCTCGCCTTCACCGACTGCCTCTCGCGTAAAGAAACACATATATACACATAAAAGAGAAGAGACGGGCGCACAGACGCACACGCACACACACACACACACACACGTGGGCGCCTTTTCTTTCGCATCGCTGTTTGGGTGTGAGTGTGCGCTTGCCGCACGCATACACGGCCGGTGTGTCTGCTTGAGGCCGGTGAAGCAACTCGGCAGAGGGTGAGGCAGTTGATCTTAGCTCGCCCTGTTCAACAGTTCAGCCGCCGTGTTCCTTTGCCAGCTCGACGCCATCAACACAGAAAAGAAAAACAGAAGCGAGGTCGGAGAGAAGAGGCGCCCTCATGCTCCACTCTTCTCCTTATCGAAGCCAGAGACGGAAACGAGCGATACAAGCGAAATGAGTAGCTCGGCATTGTTTGGCTGTGCGTTCGGACCCACTTCATTGTATCAGTGTCTGCACCGCACGCAGTCGGGAGGTTGGACAGGCAAAAAAGGCCGACAGGGGAAGCAAGGGGCGCGACAGAGCGGCGAGCGCAACCAAAAAGAGAGACAGCGCGCCCCTCCCATCCCTCCATAGTGCATCTGATGTGTGCTTCCTCCACGTATCAGAAGCAAAAAAGGAGACCGCATGCAGTAGAGGGAAGCAATACAAGGGAGGGGTGGGTGGGGGGGGGGTCTGACCCTAGGAGCACCAGCAGCAGTTGCAGCGACGAAAACGTGTCTCGCAACCACCATCACAGCCATCGCCCAGCGCCGCCAGCATACCTCATTCTTGTCATCATCGCAGACCACCACGCCACCTCTCTCTCCGTCTCTGGCAGAGAGAGGGCAGACATGCATTGCCACCTTCGCTCCGAATACACAAACACAGACGTGCGCACGCAAAGTGCTTCTGGAGCATCGCCGTGTGCGGTGAAAGCCCCACGCACCTTGAAGCACACGCATCCGCCCAAGCACGTGCGTGATTTCAAGAACAGGTGGAGGAGTTGGGGAGGAGGTGCTATACATGACGCTCCCCCTCTGCCTATCTTGACGGCGCAGCAGCAAGTCGCCAACAAAAGTTTGCGAGGAAGCGTTCGTGAGACGGGAGGCCAGCATGAGAGATTGACGGGGCGACGGAGGAAGCACGCAGGCACGCACATGGGAGAAGCCTAGAAGAGGAATTCTTCCTTGTGCACCGCCACACCGAGCTGCGCCCCTGAGGACGTGACCTGGCGAACGAGCGAGTCCGGACCGCACACAAACAACAACGTGCGGGCACTGTCCAGTCTCGAGGATTTCTGGATGCCAGATCCAGGCTGCCTGAGTGCCTCGCGGATGAGGCGATCGACATCGGGGCGCCCCGGGTGCACCTTCAGCGCCACACACCCGCTGCCGCTGCTGTCGCTGTTGTCATGCAGGCGCTCGCTCGACGACCACTTGGAAAGCCCATTCAACATCAAGGCACCGTCCTCATCCGTAGCAGGTGCAGTGTCGACAACAACTTTCCGCTCCTTTTTATGCGCAGTCGACTCTGAAGAGCCTTCGATGCGATCCTCACAGCCATCGGCGCTGGTCAAGTCAAGGCTTTCGTTTTTACTGCCCATAGACGCATTGGAGAACACCATCTCCGCTTCTCCCGCATCGTCAGCCTTGCCGTGCGGCCCGGGCGTCGTCGCTGCCGCTGTCTTCTGCTTCCAAGGCGAGGCGCTGTCCACAGCAGTTCGGGCATTCCCAATGGCACCCGCGCAGCTAAGCGGTTTGCCATCCAGCTCCACAAAGACTTTCCTCGGCGAGAGAGTGAAGGGCGTTGATGTGCATTGCTCGCCCAGGCACGCGTCTCCGTTGGAAAAATGCTGCATCTCCGTCTTGCGAGTGACATAGACGTCGAGAAAAATGTTTTGCGCTGCGTCGTCAGCAATGCGGACACCCTCCTGCGCCGCACCGAGCTCATCATTTAGCGGCTCGTCCTGCTCCAGAGAGTTGGCGGGCTGGATGATCTCTGTGTTCAGCCACACATCTTTGGTGATGTCTTCGGGTGCCGCACACGTGTCGATCTTCTTCACCAGCGCCGCACGGGTCGCAGGCTGACGAACCACGTCGCCACACCGCATCGGCAGCTGCAGCATGTCTGCTACCGCCTGCACGTGACGCGCAGAGCGAGTAGACCAAATGAAATCCACACGTGGGCAAGCGCCACTGTGGCCGCGAGCGTGGCACTGGCGCAGCAGCGACCCGAGGATCGATACGCACGGCGTCGCGCCGATGCCACCGGCAATCAGAACAATGTTGCCATAGTGGCGGTAGTCCACCGGCGTCCCACAAGGACCCTCCACAGCCATCGTGATCTCTTCGCCGCGGCTCACTAGGTCGTACAGCCGCCCCGTCCACGTCTTCGGCCCCATTGACTTGACGTGCACGCAGAACACGGTCCCCGTCGCGCTCACCTTCGAGCTTCCGACGACAACCGACTCCTCGTCCACGACGTTGATCAGCGTGAAGGGGTGCCACTGCAGCGCCGTCAGCTCCGGCACGCACACCAGCACGTACTGCCCCGGGTGCACGCGCCGCATGTCCCATCGCCCGGGCACAGAGAAGGCGAGCTCCGTCGTGTCGTCGCCGATCACGCGCGCGCGCACGACGCGCACCACGGCGGACCGCTGCCACAGACGCACCAGCTGGTCAGACAGGAACACCGTCATGCCGGGGAGCAGGTACATCCAGCCAGCAGAGGCGTGGAAGACCATGGCGGGTAGCGTCATGTACGTCGCAGCGAGGTGCGTGTAGTAGAACAGCTCGTAGTGGCGGCGGCGCACCAGATTGAGGGCGAAGATGCCCATGGAGATCAGCAGGAACCACGTTGTCCACGTCACAACCAAAACGGTGTAGTCGTCGTAAACACCCTTCTTGCACACGCGATTGGTGACGGTGTTCAGGTTCTGCATGAGATACCCAAAGCTGGCGTAGGACACATAGAAGGCCACGATGTGGCCGACCGTGGCCGCCAGCATGGCGTAGCCGACAGCGCGGTGGAACCACAACATGCCATCCCGCGACACACCAAGCACACTGACCACCACCGACTGACGGCTCACCGGCAGCAACAGCAGCGAAAGGAACAGGATGGCCAGCTGGCCCAGTCCGCGGGCCCACCGCTCCGGCGCCTCAATCTGTGCACTCCCATTCGCTGTCACAGTCCAGGTCTGCTTGTAGTTGTGGTCGTGCAGCCAGTAGATGAAGAACATGACCGACAGCAGCGCCGTGGCGGCGACAAAGGCGGCCTCGCCATATGTGAAGCACGCGCACAGCGGAATGCGGCGCTGCACCCAGTACCGCCCGCGCTGCGTCAGCCGCAGCACCAACACGACGATCGCCGTCGTCAGCAGGTACGCGTAGAAGAAGACGTTGCCCGGGAACAGCTTCAGCGTCAGGTCATCAGAGAAGCGGATCTGGCCGGTGCGGAACCACGCGTCCGGCATCTCCGGCACAGTCATGTTAGTAGTGCGTCTCTCGCGCGAGATACCATTGCGAGCGAAGGAGGCGATACGGTTGGAGTTGAAGCGGCGCGAGTCGTTTGGGAGCCAGAAGGAGAGAATGGCGCACACCAGGATGCCAATCAGCACGCCGACAAGGCGGCACACCTGCTTCACCCTCGACTTCGCCTGAAATGGGCGCATGCTCACCGGCTTCGCCATTGGGTTCGCCTCCGTCGCCACCGCAGCAACTGCACCACCACCCCTTCCCGGCGAGGACGTCTCTTCGCCAGTGGACTGGCCGGAGGCGCTGCTGGACGCTTGCGCGCAGGCTGCCACGCTCGCCGCGTCACGCTCGCGCACCACCTTCTCGGCCCGCTGCAGCATGACAGTAGTGAAGACGCGGCACAGCAGCACCAGCCCTGCAGGCACCAGGACGAAGAAGGTGATCACGGAGAGGAGAGCTTCGAAGTTGGCCCCACGCGTTAGAGGCGTCTCCGGGTACTTGTCTACTCCCAAGCAGAAGATGAAAGCGCACTGTGCAGGATTGCCGCCCCACTCGGCGAGGAGTGCCACACCAGTCGCCACGCAGAGGATACCCAGAGCGGCCTGAAGGATCACGGAGGCATATCGGTGCATCGTCCAGTAGCGGCCCTTGTGGACGGGTGGAAGGCGTAGCGCACGTAGAAGAGCGTCGTCTCGATGAGAAGCACCACAGCGAGGCCGGCGAACGTGAAGAAGCCCGTGACACCGGCGATACCGTTCGGTGTAAAGCCGGCGCTGCGTCGTTGCCCTTCAGGTGTCAGCTCGTAATAGCCCTGCGTACGCCACACCAGGTAGCCAAAGACGGTAAAGAAGACGCACACCACCGTGCCACCAATGAGGTAGCACAGCTGCGCTGTGAGTGTCAGAGGGGCGATGTGCATCATCTTGGAGGTTGGCGCGGCCAAACGGCTGGGTGATTTTCAAATAGAGGCAAATCAGAAGTCTCGCCCCTACGCGACGACCAGACGTGCTCACGTTCGTAGGCGCGCGCACAAGCGCAGAGAGCGAGACGCCGGTGCAAATCACCGTAGGCACTCGTAGAAGGGGGTGGGGAGGCAAAAACAAAATGTTGTGAGGCAAAGAAAAGGGTCTACTGCTGCGACCGGCAAGTGGATTCTGTGCTGTCAGGGTTTGTGCGTACGCTTCTTTCGCTTCGTCTATGCCGGTGTGTAGCCTTCTGATATTGCTCTTACGCTGATCCAAGGCGTGAGCCGTGGCTGTGATGCTGCGCTGGAGGAGAACAACACACCCGCAGACGCCGAGGCACGCAGGGAAAGACAGATGGCTGCAAAAAAAAAAAACCGAAGACAGGAAGAACCGCAAAGTGCAAAAAAAAAAAACGAAACGAGCGAGAAAAAGCGCGAGGGAGAAAGGACGCCAGTAGGTCCAGACTAACGTGAAATCGCGTCACTTGCGCGGTGGGTGCACAGGAGAATCTGACGGTGGGTGGGTGGATGGGTGGAAGTGCAGAGAACAGCCAGAGGGACTCACACTTACACTCCTCTGCCACACACACATACACAGGACCACACGCAAAAAGAAAAAGAAAGAGGAAACACTTCGTCGCCTGTCGAGAGAGAGAGAGGGTGGGGGCAGAGAGGGAAGAGGCGGGCAGCGGGGAGACACGCTTTTGTTGGTGCGGTCGGCACGCGTTCGACTGCAAACTACGGAAGGAATACAAACACCAAAAATGAGCGGACAAAAAATGATCAGAAAACGTTCCGCACCGCTTCAGAGGGGAGGATAAAAATGGGAAACAAGAATAGCACAGCAGCACAAAGAGAGGTGGCGGGAACCACCTTGAAATGCTATACTTACACAGCTATCTTTGCTGCTGCCTACGTGCGCGTGCTTTTGTTGACGGCGCGCTGGATTTTCCTCGCGGCTCGTGCTCTCCGTTTGCCTAGAAATGGAGTATATGTATGTATGTACAAGAGAGAGAAAGCAGTGAGAACAAAGGGAAGGGGGCACGGAGTCGAGGCACCACGCACGGCGAGCCACGGATGTGGGAAGGAGGAGGCGAAAGTTGTCTGCGCAGGAAGAGGCAGAGAGCCGCGCAGCCAGCGACAGTGTCTTTTTCCGGAAAACACCTAAACGAATGGAATCAGAGAGAAGGGGCGCGCGAGGAGACGCTCAATGGGGCACGTACAAACAACAAACCAGTGAGCGAGCGCAACAAGAAAAACACGAAAAAGGGGGAAGAAAAAGAAATCCACGAGCCCGCACACGAAGTAATGAGGCGAGGAGGAAGGGGGGGGGGGCGAGGGCAGAGCAGGGGTGGCAGGCAATACAGTTGAAAGAGAAGAGTTGAGCAAAACAACAGGAACGACCGAACAAGACCATCAAAGTGTTTGAATAAAAAAAAAACGGAAAAATAAGAGGCGAAAAAAGAAAAAAAAGAGGTTGGGAGTTGACTAGTTATCGTCTTCTATGCGTTCCTTTGCTTGTTTATCTTGTTGGTTGCGTGTTTCGGTTCTCTTGTCCGGTGTGGTCTCAACTTCGATAGGTGCAGAGATACATACATATATTGCTAGAGAGCGGCAGGTTGGTGGCTATGCAGAAAGCCGAGAAGCGAGTTCAACGAGAGACCCAAAACGCCAACACAAGGACACGACGGGCGAGGGCGCGTGACAATGAAAACCAAACACCAAAAAAAAATCAGAGCAAACGCGAACGCGCAAAGTAAAGAGACACACGGCTGGGAAAGGCGAGCGCGACAGTCCAGCAATCACGGTGTCCCAAAACACACAGACAGGGAGAGAGAGAAACGAGAAGAGTTGAATGGAAAGAACAAGCTAGGCCGTAGGGGAAGAGTACACACAACGACCATCAGCGGGCTTAAGCTCACGGAAGCACAACAACAAACCCAGCACGTCTCTAACTTGCCTGTCGCGCCCTCTACCGTCCCTTATAGAGTTTCCTGTTGCCGCTTCTCAGATGATGTTGTCGTCCCTTGCGATGCAGATAGAAGATGCGAAAGCGTTCCTCGACTACGCAGATATGCACACACACACACACAAAGAAGAGACGCGGAGAACAGCGAGAGTCTAAAGGGAGGTAAGAGGAGTAGTCCGGGCAGAGAGAGAGAAAGTGAAACACGGAAACAAGGGAGAAAAGGAGATATGTTTTTTTCAGGAGTGAGGTTGGAGGAATGCTTTGTTGTTGTTGTCTGCCTCCGCTAAAGTTGATCAAAAATTGTCTTTCCACTTCGGTTGTGTTATCAGGCTGTCTCTTGCTGATTTTCTCTGCTGCTTTACGGTGGTGGGGTGAGGGGTGAGTGGGCGGGTGGGCACCGCGTACGGCTGAGTATGAGTGCGCCGTACAACTGTCGTGCTCTCGAGACAGGTCAGAGCTCCCACCTCGACTCGGGCACTCAGAGACGCGGCAACGGAAATACACACACACACGCAGCCTCACGGGAGAAGCACAAACACCTTGGCGCTTCTGTTCGGTGCCCTTGCGTGTTTCTGTTGCTGCAACTGCCGCCTGCCTTTCTACACGGCAACGTGCGGATGCAGACGTCGCTCGGGATGCCGCGAGCACGCGAGAGAAGAAAAAATGATAATAAGAAAGAACAGAGAAGAAACAAACAAGACGACTGGGACGGAGAAGTCGGGAGCGAAAATGAAACCAGAAAGGCCAGAGAAGCGAGTGCCTCGTGCGCGACACCACCGAACACGGAGGAGCGCAAGAGAGGAGGTGGAGACGGCGACGTAACGCAAACGCAAAAAGATGGCGCCAGTGCAGAGTACACAAGGAAGCTGAGGGAGGTCGACAAGATGAGGAAGGGAAAGTCGTGGGCGACGCTACAGACGGCCGAACGGAAAAGAAAAACCAAACACGAAATAGGAGGGCGGGTTTACGAGGAGGAGGAGGGTGAAGAGAGGAGGAAGACAAACACGACTGTGTCTTACGGCGGTTCTTCTGCTGCTGCCACCCTTTGCAGGTCTTCCTTCCCTTCTTTTCCTTACTCCTTCCAGCTGAGGTGCGTTGTATGCGGTGGCAGAGAAGTGGTCAAAACGCAGCCGCCGTGGCCTCCGTCGCACACACAGATGCACGAGCGGCCTCGGATGGTGAAGGAGGGGAGAAATGGGAGCGGAAAAAGCGGGCGACAAATAAAACTCAAGCGCGCGCCGACACACACACACACACACTGGTAGGCCAATAAGAGGTTTGCCGGAGGGGAGAGGATGGGGACGGAGGGAAGACGGAGCCTGGGCAACGGGACCAGGCGGGTGGGTGAGTGGAGGGTGTTGCTCGCGTGTGTCCCTGCCTGTACTTGTGTCTGCGGCGACGACGCTGATGCGCACGCAGGTGGACAGTGCTTTTTATGTGTTTTGCTGCAAAAACGCACGCCTTTCTCTTCCTTCGCCTTACTCTCTCCCCCTTTTTTTCTTTCGAACAGCACAGAGAGATTCCACTTGACGCGCTGGAGGAGTGTCCCTCAGGGTCCTCACACTCGCTCGCTCGCTCTCCCTCGTCAGGAAGCAGCGAGCGCGGCACGGAAGGAGTCGGTGAGGAGAGAGAGTAGTGTGTGTCTGAGCAAAGCAAGGGCGCGGAATCCTCCACAGCGCCAGAGAGCGTCGATCAACGCACTGGTGCAGAAAAGGGGAGCGAGGCGTCGACGACAGAAGGAGGATACACCCTCGCAGTTCCCGCAGAGGCGCAGAGGATCGGCCAGAGAGGCAGAGCGAGGAGTAAGAAGGGAAGAGAGGACCAACAGAGCAAGGGGGTAGCAGAAGTACCGAAGAGCGCGCACGCGAAGCGGCAGCGTAGGCGGACGCTGTCGTGTGCCTTCTCGTGCGCGTGCTTCTTGCGCCTCGTCTTCTTCCGCCTCTGCGCGTCTGTGTGTGTGTGTGTGTGTGCGTGTGTGCTTTCCTTCGTCGCCTTCGGTTCGCCTTCCGTTCTTTTTTCGCTGCGGAGAGAGAGAGAGGGTGCAGGAACAGGAGCAGGAGCAGGAGCAGGGGTGCGTGTAATGTCTTGATCGTCTCGAAGCAGACAACGATGGAGCGACGAAGAGTTCGGCGGTCGCAGTGGTGGGGGCGCCGTGTTCAGGAGATGAACCAGACAGAAAGGGAGAGACGAAGAAAAAGCACACGGATGCAGACTACATCATGGGTTTGGGGAACATGTGAGAAACGTCCCTCCCTCATCAACGCAACGCTAACGCCCGCGGGGTATAGTGCATCACGGTTCACACGCCGCACGTGAGTATACGAAAGAGGTTCACAGCCCGGAACACTCTCGACACATGAAGCGCGCGCTTCGCATTCGCATGTCTGATTCAACTCCAAAACACTGAAGCTGCTCGTGTACTTGCCTCTCTAGAAATAGCAGCAGCTGCGACACTCTGATGTGTCCTTGAACACTACGTGGCGACACGGCCGCCACTCGAGCCGGAACACGCCAGCTCGCTTCCAGCCACACGCAGCGCAAAAAAAAAACGCGTGGCCGGCAAGCCATTAGTATTCCCAAGACTGTCCATCCTCTGCCGCGCAACACGACTCCACCTCCACGCTGCACCCCCCCCACCTCTCCCCCTCCCATGCCACACGCCACATCGCGCGGGACGAGGCAGCGGTGGGCACACGCGTCACGGCACTGCGCCGACCCGGGCACACAAGCACGGCCGCTGCCCCCAGCTCGGCAAGCCACCCGCTCCGCCGGCCGCCACCCCTCCTGGCGCATCCCCCTCGCCGTGGCGCAGGCTCCCCACACCAGGAGGCAGTGTCAGGGTCGGGTGGGATATCCTCCAGCCACGCTCACACCTCGTCCGTCACGTGGACGGCGCACACGTGTTCGCTGCCGCAGGCCGCGACAACGCAACGCCATCCGGTCCCCCGCCGCAGACGTCAGCAGCAACACATCGCTCTCACCTCCCCACGTCGCGGGTGCGTGACCGTGTCACCGCCAGATGTGGTGCGGCGTTGGCAAGGGGACAGGAGACTGCTGGGCTTCCTCGCAGAGAGTTAGGGCATGGTGCCCTGAGATTCCGCGCTGAGGTGTGCCCAACCGTCGCCAGGGCGGGCATTGCCCAGTCGTGAAACAAAGCAGCGGCCACATCACTGAGCACGCGCCCAAGAGAAGCGAGAGGAGGACCACGGATAGCGGGAAGGGAGGGAAGGGCAGAAGAGCAGGGAGGGGAAGAGCGCGAGGCGAACATGTGACGTTCCCAGACGGCGGCACGCGTGCCGGCAATCGTGAAGCGCGCGTTGCACCACGCGCAGCGTGCAGCTGCACGGCACGCCGCGTTGTCCATCTCAACAAGGCGTTCCGACGCGGCGCTCGCGCGGCATTCTGCTCAGTGGCGCTTTGGTGTGGCTTCGATGCGCTTGGCCCTTGCAAGCAGAGTAAGACGACGGAAGAGACAGGCGGAAACAAAACTGTGAAGTACACGGCGCACGCCAAGTCTGGCAGGCCGTGCAAGTGGCGTGTGAGGGGAAGAGAGAGCAGCGGACTCTACTCTCTGAGGGACTGTGGTCACTGCGGCGGCGTGGAAGCGGATCGAGCCATTTCCAGCTCCTGCCACTCCGCGCCGGCGAGCTTGTACCGCCTTCCACAAAAGGAGCAGTGAACTGTGTTGTCGCTCCCCTTCAGCGACTCCAGCGCACGAGGGGGCGCGGAGACGAGGGACTCCAGGACGTTCCGCTTCGAGCAGCGGCAGAAAAAGTCCAACCCCGTCCGCGCCGCTTCCGCTGCCGCGAGGGGGACCACAAAGTCCTGCACCCCCAGCGCTCGCCGTATCGGGTCCACCACCGCAGCCACCTGCGCCGGATCGTCGTTGTACTGCCGAGCCGCCACCGCGGCTTGATAGGCACCATCGTGGTCGCCAGAAACCAGAGACAGGATGTGCTGGCACGCGGTGTGCTTCTCCGCGCATCCATCTAGAAGCGGCTGCAGAGCCGAGGTGACCGTTGCGCCGCCGCCAGACGATGCGCTCAGCAGCGCGGCGGCCTCCATCACTACACGGTTCAGCTGGCTCACACGTTGGTCTACCGCAACGCCAGCAGCCAGCGGCGTCACCACCACACCAAAGCTGAATGGGATTGCATGCAGAAGAGCTCGCCGGATATCTTGCGCCCTCTTCTCTTCGTCCTCGTCACTGCACGCCTCGCCATGCTGCCATGCAGCAGCTGCAGCAGTGCCGTCCGCGTTCAAGAATCCGTGGTCCAGAAGCCTGGCCGCGTCGATCCGGGACTGCAGCCACACCGCCGGGACGCTGCCGTCGGACCGGCGCAGGTAGTTGTAGGCGTGCAGGCTGCTGTTGTAGGAGAAGAAGCTCTTCCACGCCTCCAGCGGCACCCGCCTCTCCATGTCAGGCAGATACAAGGAGAACGGCGCACCGCTGGCTTCGTTTGCACCACTGGCAGCAGCAGCGGAGTTGGAGGCGACGTCACAAGGCGGCTGAAGGAGCTCGGCCAGATCGGCGTGCACGACCGACGAAAAAGGCTTCTCCTGGCGATACAGGATACGGTTCACGCGCAGCGGGAACGTCGGAAGACCACATTCCGCCAGCTGCGCATTGTACTCGGGTCGCAGGTAGCACCGACACTCCCCCAGCGCCAGCGCCTCCGTCAAGACGGTGGCCTCTTCCGCGGTGAATCGAGCTTCCACTCGCTCCTCGCCCTCCAGTGCGGAGGCGAGCAGGTTTGCAAACGTGATCTGTGTTCCGAGGAGCTGCAGGAAGTCCACGTGAGCCCCGGTGCTCCGCAGGAGGTCGTGCCGACGGATCGTCTCAGCCAGGAGATGGCGGGCAGAGCAAAAGGAGAAGCGCAGAAGCTTGTCTTTGCTGGGCACACGCAGCGTAATGTCACGCGTGCGAAACGCGTGCACGGTGCTGTGGGCAGACGCTGGGGAATACGACGAGGGTGGGGGCGAGGAAGAGATGGAGGAGGTGCACGTGGCTGCCCCTGGAGCCACCACCCTGGCGGCACAGCGCAAGAAGACGTGCGCTCGCATGACGTGGCAAAGGGGGAGGTTCGAAAGGAGCGCTTGTGGTCCTATGCAGGATGGCGCTGCAAGTGTCGGTGGTACTCGTGATACAACGGAGCGGGGTGCTGCCCGTGGGCTCTGAGGGCGGAGTGCGGCGTCTCGCTCTCCTTGAGGGGTCTTGTGTGGAAGGACTTGCAAGAAAACATCAGCATTAGAAGAAATCAAGAATGAGAGGACAGAGAGTGCAGGCAGCGAGATGATGATGGTGAAAGCACAGTCTACAAGCCAGCACATAGCCCACATTGTGCCTCACGCACAAGCAGATGACCTCGGCTTTCAAAGGCCTGCACCGCATGTGAGCACAGGCAGCGGCGCTTCGCGGAAACAGGCAGAACAGCGCCCCCCACAAAGAGCAAAGCGCGCCGATGTCCTTTCGCGCCACGTCGCCCTTCCCCGCCCCGCTACGCACCGGCGTGTCAGCGGATGTCTTCGCGCTGTCCATTTCAGAATCCAAAACAGGCGAGTCCGCGAAGCACACACACACACACACACACAGCGATATAAGCTCCAAAGGCGCACACACTTACACCCACACGGTGGTCAGCGGATTCGCAGCATCCCCAAGCGCGATCACAAAAGACGGAGGACCTCGACCGGTCAATCGATGGCGGTGCTGGAGGCGGCAGAGCGCAACCATCATGCCGCCAGCTCGAGACCCGGGCCCTCTCCGGCTAAGTCCCTCCGTGTCTGACCTTGGCACCGGGCCACTGCAGATGCCCTATGCCCCTCGACGACTTCCATAACCCATCACCCACACGTCCGCTTACCTTTCACACACACACACGCAACACGGCTATTAGAACAGACACGGCAGCCCACAGCGGCACCGGCAGGCGAGACAGCGTGGGCGCCACCACCAAACACACGCGCATAACACGAAAGAGCAACACGCCGCTCTCCACATGGCGCCGGCACATGCAGTCCGGAGCGGCGCACAAGAGGAAGAGCGAGTGAGAACACACGCGCACGCATCAAGGTACAGCGTCGCTGACCCCTTCGCTCCGTGCGCATGTTCATGCTGCGTCCGTCAGATAATCCGCGAGAGCTCAATGGTAGAAGGCACCGCTGCTGAGCTCCTGGTATGTCGGCGGCGTGTTGTCCATCCAGTCCATGGAGCTCACTGGCAGTAGCTCCATCCAGTTCAGCTTTACAAGTGCCACCAAAAAGGCGATGAGGCAGCAGCCCATGTAGATCCAGCGGGCCTGATTCACGGCCGACCGAATCTGCCGGTCGGCCTTCGTGTCCTCTTCGAAGTCAGCGAACAGCTTGCCAGCACTCAGAATAGACTGCAGCGGGTTCACAACGGCCATGCCGACAAACATGATCGAGAAGATGCTGACCTCATTGCCCACCATCCACATCATGAAGACGGTCATGGGCAGCTGCTTCAGGGGCTGCGTGCGGATTTCACTCAGGCGAGCCATGACACGATGGCGGCTGATCTCCTTGTCCGTCATCGGCTTCGCCGAGGCGTTGACATTGGCTACTGCAGAAGCCATCGCTTGACAGCTAAAGGTGAGGCAAGAGGGCAAACAAAACAGGGAGGATGGGAGGGGGCCGCGCCGGGCAGTCCCACTGGTGCTGTGCGAGTGCGTGTGCGGTAGGATGTAAGCGGGGAGGGGCCGCCCACGATCGTATTGCGTGCGCCAAGGTTGGTGTGTATGCTTGTGTGTGTGGCGGAGAATCGCGTGCCCGATTGAGCAAGTCCAAAGCACACGGAGGCGAGGAAGGAGGAGGCCCATGGGGGGGGGGGGGGGGGTCGGTGTAGTCATGGAGGTGGCGCGCCTGGACCAGCGATACCACGCAGACGCGTCGGCGGATGCGAGTTCATTGCATGAAGCGGGTGGGGCACGTCAGCCCATCGCGCAAGACGACGAGAGAGAAGTGGGAGACGTGGCGCAAGGGACATTGACACGGCGCTGTCTGTGTGAACCTCTTCCTCCACTGTGCATCTCCATCGGATACACAATACGAACCATGCAGAGGCCGGGGCGCAAGCGAAGGCGGAAACCCAAATGCCGAACTTCGGCTCTTTCGTGCCGCGTCCTCCTCAGCCCCCCAACACATCCCCTCCCCTCCCAGTCGCCGGCGATGTTGTCTTGCCACAGAAGCTCGCTTTCTCTTCGTCTTTCCGTTGTTCGCCGCTGAACCTCCTTTTCCGTGCCCCGCCCTCGAGACGGAGATGATGGGTGGCGTCCAAGAAAGCGACCACCAGACGGAAGCGGCACACGCCATGCATGTGCAAGACGACACACACACCACACACACACACACGAGTAAAACACGCTGCACATGCCGTCACCCTCCCCCTTCTTCCGCCGTCACGCAAACGTACGCACGCCTCTGCTGCTATCCGAGGGGCGCCAGAGAAGGGCGAAAGTGGTGCCGCTCCAACCGCACACAGGCAAGCACAAACAGCGCAACGACAACCGGCCGATTCGGCCCTGCTGATGGGCGGGGTCCAAAGACACACACGCGCATGCATATATCGCACGTGCATGTACATGCGTGTGTAGCAGAGCCTCCCACGCAAGGCGGAGAGGAGAGGGACACCAGTAAGCCACGAGAGGATGCACAGCTCAAGTGCGCAGCTGCAGCCCCGACCGCCTCTGGTGGACTCGCACAAGCAAGGAGACGCCAGCCCTTCTCCGCTACCGTGCAGGCGCGCGCTGCGCCCGGCTCCTCCCCGCGTTCCGCATCTCACTTGCAAGGCCATTTTCTGTTTCGTTGCCTCGGTCCGTCGACAGCGGCTACTTTCTATCGGTGTGGGCGTTTAGAAGGGCCCGATGCGTGTGTTGCCGGGAATGTCGGCCAAGTTGCTGTTCCAGCGGTACTTCTGCGGGCCTACGACAAACCACCAAAAGAGAAAGCCGAGGAAGGCCCCGAAGTAGCGCGCGCCACGGAAGTCGGAGACCATGATGACATCATCGATCGAGTTGCGGAAGCGCCAGCGGCCGTACTTCTTCACGTTGCAGTAGTTGTTCGCCCAGGAGCCGAAGCACAGCATGCAGGCGCCGCACATGAGGCAGGAGCCAATAATGCCGTACACGCTATGGAACTGACGAGTCGGCAGCGCTATGGCAGCGGGGGCAGTCGCAGCCGCCAGAGAAGCGGCGCCGCGCGTGGGGCGCAGCATCGATCTGTTGAAGCAGCGCAGCATCTCCTGTGACAAGGGTAACGCACATGAAACGGCTATCAACGCTAAATAGGCAAGGGCAACTAGCAAGGCGAGGGTGGATGGGCTAGTCGATGGCAGACCTAGAGGGTGGGCGCCTTGAGAGAGAAAGAGATGCGCGCCTTTGAGGTGGGAGGTGACCAGACCACCGAAGGAGCGCGCTGAATAGGGTCCTAACGAGCGAGGAGAAGCCAAAGGGAGAAGACCACGAACGTGCGCGCTTGCCACGGCCCAAAACAAACTACCGCACACCACCCGCGGCGCACGTCTGATGAAGATAGGGAGGGTGCGCGCTGGGAGCAGTGGATTGCGCGCTGCTTGCCTTCAGTGCGATAATCGATGTCCCGCCCCACTCTCCTTTTCGTTTCGGGGGGGGCTCTAAGAGGTCTTTGTGCGGTTGCTATATACGCGACTAAGTGGGCCTCCGCCCTTGACTATCGCCAGCAGACCGCAGTGAGCGAAACGACGTGTGGGTATACGTGTGCCGATGCGCGCACGCACGGGCGTGACAGCAGGCCACGGACAACAGACAAACCTCCGATCATGCCAATGCAGAGATGAGCGAGACGAAGAAAGGGGGATCGGGGCATGTGCGACGCAGAACAAGGAAACGGCGAGGTGGAATATTCCAAGAGAGGAGAAGTGCATGTGCCGCATGGCTCGCGCCCCTGTCGGTGGTGGTGCCGTGGTGCGCTGCGGGATTCGGCCACACACACACACACAGCACACAACTTGCTTTCGCAGTGAAAACAGGAGCAGGGTCCAGAGCACACATGCGCACAAACGTGCGCACCGAATGAGAGAGATGATGTGCATGTATGCATGTGTGCGCCGATCTTGTTGGGCGCCGTTGTTGGTGCCTCCACCACAATACCGCATCCGTTTCAGCAGCACAGGTGGCATCTGCATCGGATGTACACAACGAAGCTGTCTCATTTTCAAGTCCGCTTGTTCACACGCGTCAGCATGCGTAGCGTGTGTGTATCCCTGTGCGTGCAGGGAGGCGTGAGATGTATGTGACATGCGTGCGTGCCAGCACGCACAGCTGTCCTCACAGTCCGCCGCCCCATTCCCCCTCCATTTTTACCCTCGTCTTTCCTCGTTGCCTTCCCTCTCCCGCACACACACGAACACGCCCACCGAGTCAGTCATGATGGCCGCCTAAAAAGGCGTAAGGAGAGAGGCTGCCGTTGAAATGAAGGAGACGAAGACCGGCGGAAGGCTGACGAACGACCTCAATGAGGCAAGGAAGCAGGAGGATCCAGAAAATGAGTGAGTGAGACACGTGGGCCGCGTGTGCAGGCGTGAATGTTGGGGGTTTTGCGTTTGCTGGTGCATTCCTCTCTGCCCTTGGGTTTCGTGTTGTATTTTTTTTTTGGTGGTGGTGGTGGTGTCGCTCCTCGGCTAGGCATGGAGGAGCGGTGGAAAGAGAGGAAGCACATGCGTTCTCGGCTGGCTGTGCAACGCCCAACGACTCGTCCGCGCCCTCCCCGGCGTACTAGCACACATTCCGCTTATCCACGTCTCGGTTGGCACACTTCTTTCTGCTGTGGCGATGCGGCCTCGAGCCCACTCCTCCCCATAGCCAGCGCCCTCGTGCATTCTAGCCCGAGTGCCGAGGGCTAGGCACAGCCTGCGTGGTAGTGAGGAACCCCCTGAGTCTGATAACGAAGGATCGCTCTTTCCACGTCCACACACGGAAGTTTCCGGTGACAGTGTGTCGGCTGTGCCTCTTCTCGTCGTGCGCATCATAGGCGCGATCAGGGCAATCAAACTGGGAAAGTGCCTGCTTGTGGGTGCTGCCGCCTGTGGAGCGCGGGCTTCAACCTCGCAACCGATTTCACCGAGTTTTGCGCACGTCTGGGGTTGGCGTGCCACTCGTACTCCTCGCCCACGAAAGTTGTGGGGTCGCGCGCCCTCTGCAGCAGCTCTTCGTTGGATGCGGCTAAAGGGGCCTCACGAGGTGGTTGGCCCTGACCCTCCCCTGTAGGTCAGACCCACCGGGCACGTGTGGCGACTGATTTGGAATCTCGCTGCCCATCGACTGGTGGCATCCTGCCGTGCGCTGCTGACCATCCGATGATTCCTTGGGGTTCATGGGTTTCGTCCGATCAGCATACAGCGGCAGGGGGT
This sequence comes from Leishmania aethiopica, assembly GCA_003992445.1. Lineage (NCBI taxonomy): Eukaryota > Euglenozoa > Kinetoplastea > Trypanosomatida > Trypanosomatidae > Leishmania > Leishmania aethiopica. The sequence continues at coordinate 807,385 of RZOE01000018.1, forward strand.
ATCAGCGCGCTGTGCATCGTTGCGTGCCGGGACACGATTGGCCGACGCTTTTCAGGTCCTCCTCGCGGCGCTCAGCCATGAGTTGCCTCGGATCCCTCCGGCGGGATGTCCTCCTCGGCGTCAGGCCCGCCGCCCGTGATCAGGAAAGGGGAGGAGGTGGTCCCCTGCCCTTTGTGGAAGCCTCTGTTCGGTTTTGCTGTTACGGAAGAGTCCACACGTGGCCGTGCACGGAAGCCTCGCTTCCCCAGGCCGCCTTTCGCTGTGTCCCTGTGGAAGACCGGGGCGCAAGCGGCATGGGTGCGGTCTTCGGGGGCCGTCGTATCGCTTCATCTGATGCGTCTGCGAATACATAGATCAGCATGAGAAGCCCCCGCAGTCAGCGCTGAAGCGTTGTTGTGCCACGCGCTTGACGAAGGTCAGAGGCCGTTGTGCCGCGATGCTCGAGAAGGTCTTGCGTACGGCCCGCCCCCACGATGACGGGCAGAGGCGAAGCCGAAAGTACGCAGTCGAGCTGTGCTGCGGGTGCTCCCCCATGCTGGGATGCCGGCTAGCCAGCGATGTCGCGTGTGCAGGGGTATGTAGCAGTCGCTTCTCTCCTCAGTGTCTGACTTGGCGGTACAGCCCTCCTCCCCCGGTCAGGTCGTCCGTGAGCGTGACCAGTCGTCTGCAGAAAGAGAGGGGAGGAGAGAGTGCACGGAGCGAGAGGGGCGTGTGTGTGCATTGCAGCTGCCATGCTGTGCGAGCAGAGGAAAGGATAGACCCAAGAGGTCATGCAGGCAAGGAGGGGGTGGGTTGTTGGATCACGAGAGCACACACATCGCGTTTTCACCGACGGCGGCCACTTGCCCAGTCTGTACAAGGCCCAGCAGCGTGCAAGCGACCTCTGACATCTCCCTTCGGCATCCCACGGCGATTTTGAAGCACCAGAAGGCGCAACGCGGGTTGACAGAGTACTGGCCCTCCCTCTCCCTCCCTTCCCCTCTTCAGCAAACCTGGGCCATCGTGAGGTGCGCTAGTGTGGCGCGATCCGACAGTATAGACTGTACCGTGCCGTTCGATAGCAAGAACACGGAGGCGCCAAGAGAGAGGAAACTGCAACGCGAGGTGCTCTATGCCTTTGACATATCCACTCCACCCCGATCCACGTCTACACGTGTGGGCATGCAACCACAGCTCACCCTAATGCTGCGGCATTACGTGTCACGCTTCCCTTTCATGCGGCAAAGGTGGCTCAGTCAGCCGGAATACGTAAGCCGGAGACGGTCGGAAAAAAAAAAAGAGCGCAGCAGGGTGGAGGGAGTAACGGTGAGGTCAGAATGGGCGGCTAGAAAGTCTGGTGTTGGTTGCGCCTTGTCCGTGACGTTGCCTTTGTACGTGTGCGTGGCAGCTGGTCAGGGCATCAGTCATCTCAGCACTTGTGGAGCGATGAGAAGGGAGGGAGGCATGACGCAGCAAGGAGAAAGCAGAGAGGGCAGTCACAGCAGTAGCCAGAGAAAGCGCTCTGCTAGAAACCACAAGCAGCCACGTGGCGTACATCATCGCCACCGATTCGCAGCGGAAGGGACGACTGTAGCGGATTGCGTGTGTGTGTGTGTGTGTGTGTGTGTCTTTTCGCGGCTGCAGGCAGTGAGAGGCTCAAAACTGCCGGCATGGAAAAGCCAAGCTTTCATGCGTTGGTCCCCTACCCCCAAACTGGAGTTGCCAGTCGTGACAACTCTTGCCAGCGACGGCACCATCGTTGCGTGCACGGGGACCACAAACAGAGCAGAGCTGCGAGCAGTTTTGCACTTCGCTGTTCACTGATAACGTGCGCACATATCTATACAGCACGAAGCCGGGATTGCGCACCGACGCAGACACTCAGAGGAGCATCCTCCAGTGTACCATCGCGCCATTCGTCTCACTCACCTCCTCGGCGGTGATCACGGCGCGCTGCACATCCTTGTCTGTGAGGCGGCTGACAATCGATCCGCCAAGCAGCGGCAGCCACCACGGCGCCGCTGGCAGCGGTGTCGGCTGCGACTGCAGCCACGTATCCTCGTCGCTGCTGTCGGACAACAACGTCCCGGAAGACGAGTACGATGACGAACTCGAGAGGGAGCTCTCCTCTTCCTCTTCCTCCTCTTCGTCACTGCGGTCCTTGCCGCTGCTGGTGCTGCGGCTTGTGCAAGAGTCGTGCCGCCGCGTGCCCGTGGCAGCTTCATCAGAGCCGCCGTTTGCGCCCGAGTGCGCTGCCCCCGACTCGGCTTTGCTCATGGTATCTCGATGGTCATGGTGGCTGGGCGATGGCAGATGCTGCGACCGCGACGTGGCCAGAGATCGCTTCCGCGCTCGCCGCTCGCGCTCCACAACGGCCCAGACATCGTCACCGCAGCGCTTGACTAGATAATCAAACAAAGCGTGTACGTAGGGAATAGCGAGGGCCTCCCCTGCTAGAACACATGGCTCGCCGCCTTCCAAAAACGCAGCAGAAGCAGGCGTGGTTGGACCACCCTGCACCACCCGGGCAAGCAGTTTTTCCAGTTGGCCAGGCGCTCGCCGAACTGCGCGGGGGTACTTCTGGCGTAGGTCGTCGAGGAGCGATGGCGCTCGCTGGCGGGTGCCGCCTTTGCCCTTTCCTTTCGAAGACGTCGTCATCGCTGCCTGGTGCTGCTGTGCCTCCATCTGAGCGCGCACGATGACATCGCGGTACGCCTTGAATCCGAAGGCGCGAACGAGCGCGTCGCGGTACGCAGGGCTCGTCAGGTCCACTAATGCACCGACGCCGCTGCTCCAAAGATGCTTGTCAGCGCCACCTTCGACAGCCGTATCCACCTCAGCGCCCTTGACGGGTCCGAGGGCGGAGACCGAAGTTGAGTTGGAAGTGGTCACGGTATTCGCCACCTTCGGCCATTCCTCCGCTAGCTGCAGAGACAGCTTCACCCCGCACAGCATCTGCAAACTGCCCATATGCGAGTTGCTGTACCGCGTGGAGCAGCCCTCCTCCACTCGGCACATGCTCACAGTTGACAAGGAGGCGTGGACTACAACTCCGCTGTCCATGCCGCAGGCGAAGGCGCTGGCTACTGTGTCCGTCAGCATGACCAGTCGCCGAGCAAGAACATGGCTATCGAAGCAGAGCCGCGTCCATTCTTCACGGTACGAGGCAGCGCTGCTCAGCGGCACCACAAGCAGCACAAATCGGCCTTGCAGAAGAGGAAGGAAGTGGTAGCGAAGCTCCTGTGCTTGCTGCTTCAGAGGCCACGCGCGATCCCCTGACGTGTGCATCGCAGATGACGCCGAGGCGGGTGCAGATGGATCAGGCGCTGTTGCTTGGCATTGCTCCTGTCGCAACAGCCCCAGCACCTCCTCTGTGATTGGATGTAGAATGGGGTATGTTGGCTGCACGTCGCCACCTTCGCACACGTACGTGGCCATCTGGCCCGCGTACACGACAAGGGCTAGAGGGTCGCTACTCATGTTACCGTGCTACGGCTTAGAAAACACAAAACGTGAGAAACCAAAGGGAAAGGATTATGTCTCTTGTGCCGCCCCGACAGATGCTCGCCCGCTCGGCAAGCGCAAAACTTCGAGGAGGGAGGGTGTGGGTGAAAGAAACGCCTTGCGTATGAGAACGAGTTGAGTCTGACATCCATGAAGACTGAGTCGTTGCTCGGTGAGAGGACGCCGGTTACCTCCTCCTCCTCTCCCCCGTGCACATGTCGGCATCCGCAACGAGATCGACGGGGCATCCTTCACCCATGACGGTGGCAAAGAGTCTCCCCTGTGGCTCACCACGTGCTGGCAGAAACGAGCAGGTGGTTTTGCTCTGCCCTTGTCCTTCGTCAACGTCCGAACCCCCTCACGGCGCTTTCTCTACCACCGCCGCTGTTTCTCGCTCTCCTTGACGACAAAGGAAGGAAAGGTATGGGTAGGGCGCGTGTGTGCGAGTTCCGCTGGTCGTCCGCTGCTGAGGGGACTGCACAGAGGTAGAGAGAACGCTAAAGATGTCACGCCTCTCGTGCAGCCGTGCCTGCACGTCGGTTTTCGATCTTCTGCTTGTTTTGCACGTTAGTGATGCGGATTGCCTTACTAGATCGATATCGAAGAGAGAGAAAGAAGGCACACCCACACACTCACACGAACGCACACAATAGAAAGCGTACACGAGCGCGCTCTTCTCCTCCTCCTGTTTCCATGCACGCCCACGGAGGGCGAGGCAGAAGGGATGTGCAAAAGAGAAGGTGAAGGGCGAGAGAGGGCGAGACGCAGACGTGTACGCCTTCCGGCGAGGGCGCCTCTGTCGCTCTTCGCGTCGAATCGCTGAGGCGCCATCTTTACTTCTTTTTCTTGCTGTTGCGCTCCTGCTCAAAAAGCGGCGCCTCCAGCTTGGCCTTCTCCCGCCCCTGCGCCTTCGCCTCCACATCGGCTGCCTCCTGTGCGCGTCTCTTACCTTCTGTAATACCAGAGACAACCTGCACGAAAAAGCCCAGGAGGGCTACGCCGATCATCACGTACCTGTTGTGCAGCGGCACCTCGCGTTGCTTGCGATCAAACACGCTCTTCGAGGGAGTAGCGTAGCCGTAGACCCAAATTTGCTCCATGTGCGTCGACGTTGCACCCGTCTTGTCGGTGATCGGAATCGTCACATGAGCCGAGAACTCGTGCTCAGTGATCCAGCGGAAGATTATGCCACCCTGCCTGGCCGCAGCCGCCGACCCATCATCGGCTTTCTCACCGGCTACGCTTGACGACTTCGAAGCCCCACTTTGGCCACGCATAGTCACCACGGCGCTCGAGACGTGCGCAAGGGCTTGCACGTCACTGAGTGGGTTGCCGGTCATATGGTCCAACTCGGAGCGGAATTCAAACTCGACCGTCGCAGACGGCGGCGCGCTACCCTCTTTTATGCCTTCGCGCCGCGCACGCAGCGCCATCAAATCTGCCGGCAGGTAATACACGCTCGCCGTTCCCTGCATCGCATCGGTGTGCCGAAGGTGCAGATCCACCATGAGCAGCGACGGACGCTCCTCCTTTCCGGCGACGGCAAGCTGGCCGCTGCCACTCTCGTCGGTGCCGCCCTTCTTTTTGCGGTTTGGTCGACCAAAGCCGGCGGCCATGGAAAACGAGAGAGCGGAGAGCCTGTCGTCCTCTAAGCTGCGGGCGCGCTGGAAGTGCGGAAGAGGAGTCTGCCTCTTGCTGTTGAGCTTCGCCTCGCCGATTGGGATCAGCTCGCCCTGCACCCTCTCCGGGAAGTTTGGGGAGGCGCGCATGCGCAGCGTTGCGTTGAAGACGCCAGACGACTGTGTCATGACGCTTACCTGGAATGATTGTGCGAAAAACTGCTCGAAGGGTGGAGCCGTGCGCGCGGCGCTGTTGGGGACTGCGGCCTCGGCCGCAGCTGGCGGCGCTGCCAGCGCCGACACGCAGAGGACGGCCGCCAAAACCGCTACCGCCGCTGCGCGACCCGTCGAACGGCAGAACATTGCGGCGGATTTACTTCGGCGCCTCTCCACTGTCTCCTGATGCGTGTGTGAGCCTGTGGGCTTGTCTGTACGTCACAGGTCGAAAAATACCCTCCAGCGCAGAAGTGCTGCCTTCGCTCCTTTTTTCGTTGGCGGCTATCGACGCAACTGTGAATGGGAAGCGCCCCGCGTCGGATAGGGGGTGGGGGGGCCGCGTTGCCGAGGCGTCGCCAAGCGAAGCCAAGCGAAACAGCAACAGAAAGCCGCCGCGTAAGCACAGCAGTCAAGAGGGCAGGAGAGGCGCAGCAGATAGAGTTCGTCCGAGAAGAAATAAGATGAGTGGAGCAATGTGCAGGCATTACAGACGTGCAATGTACCTCCCCTTCCCTTCCCCTCCCCTCTCCCCTCCCCCAATGCACGCCTTGAGCGCAACGGAGTGCATGTGTGCGTGCCTGACACGGGCGCGTCCTTTTTCACGCTTTTTTTTGTTGCTGCCGCTTCTCCCCCAGAGTGGGCTTGGACGGGCGTACTAGATTCTCCCTGTACGCGCGCGCGCTTCATTGCAGAAACGCACCATTCACTTGCGTGTTGGAGGGTGACGGTGAAGGGAAAGGGGATAGGTGACAAGACAGCCAGCGCGGCTTAAACCCTACGCAGATGCAAAAAAAGGACGTCTTACACGAGAGCAGCATCCTCTGCACTGATGGTGCTGCGGTCTCGTCCTCCTGCGAAGCCTTGCGTTTTATTTCATCTTCCGTGCGCTGTCCCTTCCTTGTCTCCAACGGCGAACCGCGTTGGCGAAGCAGACCAGCGCGTCTGTGTTAGACCAAGACGAGGATGCGAGCGCTGCATCCACTCCGTACAGTGGGCACATGCTGTGCACCCCTCAAAGGATAGAAGAAGAAGATGAGACGCGTAACCGCGTTGTGCAGCAGGGACGGCACGGCCAACATGATAAGGCTGTGAGCCACAAGGGCGGATGCTGGACACCACCGCTTCTCTTTCTTTGCGCAGTAGTCACCAGATAGATTGTGTCGACAACCGAAGACAGCGCCACTGAAGCGCCTTCTGTTGACAGCTCCGCGCCGCATCGCCGAAAGGAAGTGTTCTGCATTCGGGGCATGTGGGCAGTTTGGCAAACACAACCGGCGCACTCTTGCCGAGCGCGCAACATGTGTGGACATCGTGCCACATCCAAACCCCTCTCCTCCTCTCCCTGTCGACGTGTGGGTGTGCCCCTCGTCTTCGTTGGGGGTGCTCTTGCGTGACAAGCTCAGAGTTAAAGGGTTCATGGATAAAGCCTCTCATCACAGCCAACGGCTGCGGTCAACGAACATTCAAAGAATCGAATTCATCAGTGCGCTGCACCAACGCAGAGAGCGAGAATGGCGCTACACGCCTTTTGTGGTTCCTTCTGTGCACCCGCTACGGACAGAGATGACCACGGCTCAGCAATCGCGTAGCCGACCCCTTCGCTTTCCAGCGCTTCGCTGGCACTTCACCCCCACAACGTGGTCCTCACCGTCCCTCTCTACTGCTCGAAGCCGTTTCAGAGTTAAAGGGTTCATCTATTATGCCTCTCATCGCAGGCCGAGGCCCGTCATCGAAGAACATTCAAAGAATAGATATCATCCTGTCATGGCCGGTGGTGCGCAAGCTTGGTTACGAGGGAGGGGAGGCATGCCGCCCCCACCCTCCCCCTTCCCGAATACCCGTTGCACAGAGCAGTAAGAGAGCGACCAGCGTCATCACATTCGGTGCAGAACACAGAAGCTGCACGCACGCACAAGCACCTCTCATCTGAAAGCAGGGCAAGACAGCTGTACCCTCGGTCGTCCAGCATGTCACGAGAATCGGCATGCCGTCCTCGCCCTCACTCGAAGAGCATAACGGAAACAAGCCAACGGCATGGCAATCTATCTGGCACAGCCTTTGAACCGAAGGCACCCTAAGATGTAGTACAGGGGATGACGGCCTTCGAACTGTGCGGGCACCGGAAACACGACACGGAACACCAAAACAGAGCTGCACGCGCAGCTGGCAGTTGCTCACCGTAGCAGAAGATGTTGAATGACCCCATTCAGCCAGCGACGCATCGCTATCCCTGACATGCAGCCTCTCTCACGCTCGCAATCGCGACCATCTTCGCGTCTGTGGCATCATCACCGGTGCCCTTCACAGTCTCGTGATGCAGGCAACACAGCGGAAGCTATCCGGGTACACTCTGGCACAATGTTTGAACCGGTTACAATCCACAAGGGATAGGAGGAATGACGGCCTTCGAATTATGCTGGGATCGCAAACACAAAGATCGAGTGATGTGCAACAGAGGCTTGCGTCTTTCTCTCCCACTCGAGATGGAAAAAAAAAAACGAAGCGGACTCGATTTTCGAGGCGCAGGCACACCGCAACCGACGGCGGGGTGAAGAGAGGGGGCGGGGCGGGGCGGGGCGGGGCGGGGCGGGGCGACACAGGCGGAAGCAGCCGTAGGAGACAAAAAGAGCAAGAAGAGCCCGCCAGCAAAACGCCTTTAGCACCGCAGCGGCCTCTCGGCTCATCGGTTTTACATGCTCGTCATGTGCCCCTCTGTCTGTGAGCTGAGGGAGAAGCGGTTTCCGGCCTCGAGGAGTGAAGGAAAGGGGCAGAGGTGAAAGGACAAACAAGAGGAGTGCGCGAGAAGCGACATGGCTGCCGAACCGCAGCAAGGCCTGTCAAGGATAGCGTCCGTCAGACACGCTCCAGTGCCGCGAGTGGGGGTGCGATGCTGCGGTGCATGTGATCCTCATGCGCCTGCCAGACACACAGACCAGAATAGAATGTATCCGGTGGTGCAAGACAGGCTGCAGAGCTGCCGTTGGCTTGTTCCTTCTTCGCTTTTTGCCTCCTCGCGCATCACCGTGAGACGCTGAGGCCGCTTTCCCTCACGTCGTCCCGTCTCGCCCGTTACAGCAAGGACGCGACACAGCCCCAACGCCAAAATCGAGCAAAATAAAAACAAAGCACAAGCGAGAAACACACGCGCAGTGCGTGAAGGAGAGAGATGCTGTAAGCGCTTCGTGGGAATGTGGGAAGCGGAGGAGAAGAGGGGAGGAGGAGGGGGTTAGGGCCGGTGTGCGGAAGCTTGTGTCGGCTGTCTGTTCGCTTGCGTGTGCACAGCTCTTGAAAGAGCAGATGGGATAAACCGCCAGTAACCCTTTTTACATACGCGATAGACGTCCTCATCGTCGGTCTCCTCGGCTACCCGTGTTTGGTGGACGGAGAACATGAAAGCAAGAAGAGAGCACGAGGAGAGCACAGCAACAACGTGGAGAAGAGAAGCGGAAAAAGGGGTGGGGGGGGGCACGAGTGGAATCCGCTTTGGTGGCCGTGAACGCGTCATCGATTTTTGCAAGCAAACCAAAACAACAACAACAAAAAAGAAAACGAAGCGAAGACGCATGCGCACACGCGCAGCAGTGAGCGTGTGGCAAAGGTGTTTCGTTCAAAGCGCCCGCATACACCGAGAGCTACGAGAGAGAGCGAGAAAGAGAGCGTCATCATCACCCGAGTCCACAGGTACAGATGCTCAAGCACAGACAACGAAACAAAACAAAAAACAAAAGGAGAAAGCGCCGCCCACCACCACCACCACCGCCCCATGCCGTACGCATCCGTCGTCCATCGCGTGCGACTTCCAGACTTGGAGAGGAAGGGACAGAAGTAGGAAGGAAGAGGGGCAGCGCTCTCATTCAAGCAGGATACGCAGGGGCCCGCACAACTTGTACGGCTCCGACTTGGACTTGTCAACGATGCAGCCGCCAATCACGAACAGATAGTCGTTATACACGTGCAGGGTGATACCCACCACGCGGTTCGGCACGGCGCCGACGAAGAGCACCACCTCCTGGCACCGAACACGTCTCGTGCCAGCGGGGAGCTGCTGCCCTGCATTGATGCCGCGCGATCCGCGGCGACGGCCGTTTGAAGTGGGTGTCACGACAGGTTCCAAGTCCAGCAAGTACAGCTTCACATCCTGGCGTGGCTGCGAGACTTGCCCCATAACCACCACGCGATTGCCGTGCTCGGTGGCAGCGACGGCCACATCACCCATCTCGTTCGGTAGTGCGGTGACTGCGCGGAGCGCAGTGGACGACGTGGGGGTCGTAGAGCAGTCGAACGACGCTGCGAGCCACTGCGAAGACGAAGCATCAGCGTCATCAGCGGCGCCTGCATCAGCCTCGTCCTCGCCACTCGCCAGCCGGCACTGATTCTCGCTCTTCGGCTCGGCTCCGTTGACGTCGCTCTCAGGCGGTGCTCTGGCAGCGGTCGCGATGTCGCTCCACGCCTTGGATGCGCGCCGCCACACCTCCGGCGCCAGCGTCAGGACCGGATGACCCACCGCGGCGTTCTCCACACCTCGGCCGCCAACGAGAACCACCGTGCCGTCTTCTATGACCGCCATGCGGTGAAACGCGCGCGGCTCTGGCAGCTGGCCAAAGGCAAACGCCACGGGCTTTGCCAGGCGCGCTCTCTCCTCGAGATTGTCCTCCGCCGTCGAGTCGGTTGAGCGAAGCTGCTCATCCGCCTCGGTGAGGTCTGCATCGTTCCACACCACCGCGTAGCACTCGGCCCTGCAGCGATACTCCACATCGAGGCCACCTGTCACGAGAAGAAACCCGCCATCGGTGTGGCGCCGCTTGTGAGGGTCTGCGCTGCCCTCTACTGCTGCGCATCTCCACGGAACGCACACGGCGTCGTGAAAGGCCAGCATCGGGAGCTCGTACGAGGGCAGATCGTGCCTGTTCCACTGCATCTCGACGTCTGCGGCGCACGCCGCCGCGCTGCGCCACACGCTCCAGAGCTCCGTGGCGGGCGGTTGATATCCGCCACTCGACAGCCCGCCAAACAGTACGACGCGCGCCCCGATCGTCTGCTGCGGCGAGTCGTTTCCCGTGGACGATGGCGGTGCCTCCACAGGGATGCACGCCAATGTCGCGCCGTAGCGGGAAAGCGGGCGCACCAACGCGTGCGGGCCCTCCTCGTACGGTGCAGGCTTCCACAGCTGCATCACGTGCGGGCCTGTCAGCTCCAGCGTACACAGCTGATTCGTCGTGTGCGCGGATTCGGCGTGCGGGAGAAAGGCGCGTGCCTGAGGGTTGAACAGCTGCTTGCACCACCGGTCCGAGCCCCCGAAGATGTACAGCGATGGGCACCACGTTCCTTTTTGAAAAGACGGTACCACTGCCGCTGAGTGATAGTGCAGCTGCAGGTCGCTGTAATCGCCGCTTGTGGCTTGCCGCAGCCGCAGCGAGCGGCCAGCGTCATTCTCGGCGAGCGGCAGCCAGTGCCATGAGCACTTCGCGTGAAGCAGCCGCCGGCAGACCGTGTACCAGCGCTGACACTCCTCCACAGAGCCGTAGCGAACCCAGAATCGGTCGCCGTTGCTTGTGGTGAAGAGCAGCCATACCTCTTGGCCTACAAGTGGTGAGGGGTCCACCGCCTCAATGACATAGTGCTGCCGCTCCGTCTTGGATGTGGCAGAGGACCGAATGACAAGGTGGCGCCCCTCAAGCAGCTCCATGTAACGCGGCTTCCAACGGCCCCGCCAGGCCGTCTCCTTCTCCACCATGGAGGACAGCAGCACAACATTGGAGACGGAGACGGTGTTGCTTGCATTCATGGCCGCAGCGATGGACGCGGCGGTGAGGGTGGCCCCTTCTGCTGCTGGGCTCGCGCTCGTCGCCTTGCGCGAAGTGTCGGCGGACTCCGTTTGCGTTGGACTAGCACCGTTTGTGGTGTCACCGCGCTCGCCTGCCCCTCCTGCCTTGCGAGAGCAACCCAGACTCTCACTTTCGAGGTGCCCGGAAGATGGTCCGCCGGGCGTCGCAGCGACGTCCGCGGTTACGGAGGTGTCGTGTGAGCTAGGCATACCGCCACTCTCGCTCTGCACTGCAGAGGTGGATTCGGAGGGTACGAGCACTGTAAGAAGGGCATGCAGCCAGCTGTCGTAGATCTCCCGCGTCGCCGCTCGCAGTTCCCAGGAGCCACCCTCGAGCAGCCACACCGTGAAGCAATATCCCTTAGAGGTGTCGTCTCTCAAGCCCTCGCGCCACGGGTCAAAGGAGATGATGGTGCCGAACTTCTTCTCGGCGCCGTGCTCCTCGAGACGGTAGCTGAGGCGAGTACCATCAAGAATAAAGTAGCGGTGTTCATAGATGAAGCGCCACTCCATCTTCTTCTCCAGCCAAGAGGCTAAAAAGACTCGCGGCGCGGGCGTTGCTGCCATTTGCGTGGCGAGCGCGTACGCGTTTTTGATGTATGGTTGGCTACTGTTGTGTTCCTGAGGGAACGGAGGGGCTCTACCGGTGGTACGTGCTGCATACACGTGAGCGCGAAACTGTCTAGTCCTGAATGGGGCTTGTGGTGGTGTGCTCGCGTCTGCCGCACGTGCTGCGCTGGGCCCGCAAGCCTACACTTTGCGTTGGTGTGTGTATAGAGAGAGTGCAAAATCGTGCCGGTTGGTTGTTGGATCGACTTTGTGGCCGTAGCAGCTGCGAATCTTGCGTAGAGGGAAGTCTCGGAGGAGTCGGGGGAGGGGGGAGGGGAAGCAGTCGCGCGGGGCTCTGGTGAGACGATAAACGCATCAGACGCCACCCGTCACCAGCGGCAAGCAAAGCAGCAGCAGCAGAAGAAGGGAGAGGAAACAGCACCTTGAGGATCCTGCAATGCGAGGTGTGCGTGCGTGCGTGTGTGCATGCATGCAGTGGAAGTATCAGGGAGCTCGTAGAGATCGTTGAGAGGCGCGATACGAAGGGGAACAGACACAGTGGAAAGGGCTGAGAAGCAGCAGAAGGGTAGCGTCTTACGGCTGTCGAGCACCAGGGAAAGAGTCCGTGCAAATGGAGCTATGGTGAGTGTGTTTCTTGTCGCTGGCCTCCCACCACTGTCAGGCGGCAAGCAGGAAGAAAAGGAGGGTCGCAACACACACACACACACACACACACACACATGGGCGCGTGTGCACAGAGCATTCCTTTCACGTCGTTCTTGTGCTTGATTGTAAAGAGTCACTGCTAGGATCGGATAAGACTAGAGTGAAGTCGGCCTTACCGCATAGCCCACGGCATGCAGCCACATCCAAGCTCTTCGGACACCGATGCGCCACCGCAACGCTTTCGATTCACTCCCTCTTCCTTCGGCTTTCAGTCTGACAGAAGAACCCGCAGCTTCTGCCACGTCTCGTGCGCGCCGCGCTTCTGCCGCCGCGCCGTCGCCTCCACCGCAGCCACCTCGTCGCAGTGGTGCAGGGCATAGTTGAGGAGCAACTCGTTCACATCCTCTTCTTCCCACTCCTGGTGCTTGTCATATCGCTCTGCGGAGACGGCGTGTCCATCGGTGCACCCACAGTGGACGCAGCGGCCCAAAGCCGCGGAGAAGGTCGACCCAAACCCGGTGCACGTGCCTCGCACGGCTGGCACCCCGTCTACACGGCTCAGCTCCGTGTAGGGGGTGAAGGGCGCCTTGCGGGAATGGACGTAAGTCTCGTAAGCCGGCAGCGAGGCGTCCAGCGAGCGCCACTTGACGTTTTTCGACATGGTGGTGAGGATTGTCTGGTAGCCATCATGGCACTCATCCAGAAGCGACGGCGCCTCTGTCGCTGCTGACGTCGCGCCCGTTGCGTTAACAGCTGACGAGGACGAGGAAGTCCGCGGCGGGCGCTGCCGGCTCAGGTTCCACACAACGCATGGGCTGTCATGGTCCTTCGACTCCTGCGGCATCGCGCAAAGCGGCCGCGTTGTGTCCGCCTGGTCGTGCACGACGAGAACGGTGCGGAAGGGAAGTCGCCCGCGGGTGCGCTCCCGCACTGCCTGGTGAAATCGCGGCAGCATCTCCAGCTCCTCCGCCGGGTTCTCGGCCATGACGGTACGGATGAAGGTGACGGGCCGCACCCTTTCCTGGTCAGCGGCGCCTGCACTCTCCGGGGAAAGCAGGGCCTCCCAGGCACGAATGCGTCTGCGGAACTCCGCCTGCACATCCGTGTTGTTCAAGTCATAGTGGGTGAAGCAGGCGTGCTGGCTTCGGAAGAGCAACCATACATTCACCGGATCCGGAACAAAACACGGGGGTGCAGCGGCGCAGGCAGCATCGGAGGGGGAGGACGCTGACGGAATGCGTGATGCTCGTGGAAAGTAGCCGTCCTCTTGCTTGGGCGAAAAGCTGTAGCGGCCCACGCCGGTGGTAGCACTCAAACTTGCTGCAGGGTTCGCGAGGGGGACCAGAGGAGTAGGACGCAGCGACGACGAAAAGCCGTTCGCAGTCAACTCCACCAGACCGTCGAAGGTGCAGCGCACCATGTCGAAGGGCAGCGACTCCTCAGTGGGGCGAAGGCCCAGCTTGCTGAGCATAAGCGACGGTCCACACCACCCACCTAGAGACACCCAACGCCACATGAGTCCGAGGAGAGGTGAGAAGGAGAAGACAGCCACTTGCCTCCCTGCGGCTGCGTCCTGCTGGACGAAGAGGAGAGGGCCAGGAGCGGGAAGAAAGAGAAGGAGGAAGGGTGACGTTGGCGGCCCAGGCGAGGATGACGGATACGCGGCATCGGGCGAGGGTCCGTGAAACGGGAAGGAGACCAGATCCAACGAAGGAAACGAATGAGCTGAGAAACGCCGCGCACGCGCGTGCACCGACCTTTCTCATAGAGGTGCACCGGTTACACAGACCACAACGTGAAAGCAGCAGCGGAGAGAAGGGAAGGGAGTGGGTGGTCGTGGGGTCATGCGGTGGTCATTGAGAGAGAGACACGCGGCAGAGGCCTTTTCTGTTCGGCTTCCTCCTTGCAGGAAATGGCGTGGTGAGGAAAGCCGACGTGGTCCCTCACCATCATCCTCTCTCTCCAGCATGCACGAAGCACGTCTCTGCCGCCGCCTTGGCCACGGTTCCTCTTCTTGTTCTTCTGTTATGTGGCGCATGCGTCACGCCCTTTAGCTTCGCTGTCTATCAGCAGCAGCCCGCAGTGGTGCACGCACTGCGGAAACGCACACAAGGCCCTACAACGGGAAAGCGAGGAAGCAAGAAGCGTACGGAGAGAAGCGCGCGGCTGTGTACACACCCACACGCGCGCGCACATTCGGGACTGCAGCGCGTTCTTGCGGCTCTTATGCAAACGCAAGAACAACACCACCGCCATCCTCCCTCCCACTTGAGCTACCACATCCACCGCTGCGCACCTCCGTCTTGCCGTCTTCGCGCAGTGGCTCTTCGTCCGGCCGCACAGAAGGGCCGCCAACTGTGCTACTCGTAGTGGCGGTACAACTCGTCCTGTAGTGCTTGTTCGAGAAAGGATCTGAGGGCTTTGTGGACCGCCGCGAGTGTCATGCGGCGCTCTGGCTGTGTCTCAGTTAAGCGCCGCACCAACTTCAGCTCAGGGAACTGGGCAAGCAGCACCTTGTCGCGGTAGGCCCCCTCGCGCACCTCACGCAGCACCGTCAAGCGCTCCGCGATGGTCTTGGGCTGAAGGTACATCTCCGCTAGCACAACGCCGACCGAAAAGGCGTCTGAGGCAGGTGTGCACCGGTTGCCCTTGAGCTGCTCTGGACTCGCGTAGAGCGGGGAGCCGACGCCGATCGTGTTGATCGCGTTCGTGGAAACAAAACCGTCCACGCGCACCTCCTGCTGGTACAAGAACTTAGCGAGCCCCAAATCACCCAGCTGTACGTGCACGAAGCGGTGGAGCAGCCAACTCGCAAGACGGCGAAGAAAGTGTCGACCACCATCGGACTGCAGAGGCGGCATAGTCGCACCCGCGGCGGCCGTCTCCTCCTCCATCACCTCGCGCTTCGAGCTGGCGCGCTGGCGAGCCGCTGGCGGTGGTGGCTGCCGGAGCAGTCGCTCCTGCAGCATCTCAGTAGCCATGCGGTGAGGCGGGTGCATGACAAAATCGACCGCTGCACGCTCGCCATGCCATGAAGGCAAGTTGTCCAGCGAAGTAATGGTCGTCTCCGCCTTCCAACCGGACGTGAGAGAGGAGGCAGCACGGAACAGCTCCTGCATGCCAGGGGGCACAATTGAAGATCGCCGCGGTGCACAAGACACGCTCGGGCCGCAGCCACTGGACGCAAGCTTCGGCGGGCAGGCGCTCGGGTGATGTCGACACAAGGTAAGAGTTGAAGACGGGGAAGGTACACAGGCCTCATTGCCACGATCACCGTGCCACGCTGCCGAAGCGCCAGACTGAGAGGCCGCCGACCCTGGAAAACCCCAGAAACTCCTCGTGTCATCCTCATCCTCAGAGCCGTCATCCGCACCGCTCGTGCTCGACGAATTCGTCTGGTGGACTTCCTTGTGGTACTGGCACCGGTAACTCATGAAGACATTCGTTGGCTTCACGTCACGGTGCAGGACGCCGCGATGGTGCAGGTACCGCAGCCCCGCCACAACCTGTATGGCGATGATCAAGTTTTCCACGCGATCAATGGAAGTGCGAGACGCGAGGTACTGAGCAAGAGTCCCCTGGCACAGCTCCATCTGCAGGAATACCACGCGTGTGCCAATGATGGTGTTCTCCTCAGGCCGCTGGCTGCTGCCGTAGCCGTCGCCGCTACCCTCGCTAAGGCCGCTGCCACACCCTTGAGCGTCATCCCAAATAGACTCGAAATCGTTTCCCTCGCTGTCGGCGACGTCCTGAACAGTGGTGCCACTCACGCCGTCCGAGGCGGCAGAGGAAGAGCCGGGGCTGAGGACAGAGGTGTTTGGCAGCTTCTTGCGTAGCCGATGCACAGTGAGGGAAGCACGCGTGCCCCACGCAGACGGAGAAGACGTCGACGAAAAGGTGAGAGGGCGCCGTGATGGCTGCGACCCTATGTTTGTAGGCGGAGAGATGCCTGTGCCCGAGTGCCTCAAGCAATCACCTGCCTCGCCCTGCCGCTTCTCCGACTGGCCCTCAGGCACCGCGTCCCCGTCATCGTCAGTCAAATCGTCAGCGAATTCATCCACGATGAGTCGCCTCCGGTCGTCGCGGCGGAGTCGCGGATGCGATCGCATCGGCGTCTTTTCCGGCGTTGCCGCCCCACTTGTTGAATCGCTTCCCAGAAGCATCATGCTCGAAAGGCTTGGGAGTATCAGGTGATGCCACCCACCTGGCGCACTGCGTGACTGCGACCTGTTGAGAATGTCTCCGTCTGAGTTGGTGGGAGAATGCGAGGTGCCGTCGCGTGCGTTCGGTCGAGCCGTCATCGGCAAGGAAGAGGATGCAGAGTTGAGTCGCTTGCAGCGCCCCAAATTTGCCTCGCACGGGTGGCACACACCGATGAACGCTAGCTGCTGCGCACGAGTGGCGGAAATGACCTCGGACCAGCAGGTGTGGTAGCGCACCAGGTGACGATTCTCCAACATCGCATGAATCCGCACCTCCTGCAGAATATCGCGCTCACTCTCGTAGTCGCGGGCGACCAGCACCTTGATGGCGTACAAGACACCGGTGACGCGATGTCGCGCGAGCAGCACCGCCCCACCGACGCCGCGGCCAAGCAGCATGAGCGGCTCGAAGTTTTCGTCGAAGAAACTGGCTGCCGGGATGTAGTGACGCGTCGGCGGGCTGATGATGTGAGTGATGCTGCTGCTCCTCTTTTTGCTCTCGTAGGGTAAGGGTGTGGAAAAGCTTTTGGTGTGCTCGGCGCGGGTGCCATTGCGATGCTCCGGGGCTGCTGCCGCTTCAGCAGCCCGCTCGCGTTCCCCTGCGTCGGACGAGGCGCTAAACGGGCCGCAGTTACCCCGTCTATCGCGCGCAAGCCAGGCGCTATGCACAGCCGCACTCCTAGCGCTAAACACGTCATAGGCAGAAAGCGCACGCAAGACACGCGGGAACCCGGTAGACATCGCACTCCGCGCCGAGGGTACCTCTGACGCCTCAAGGACAAATCCACGCAGAGTCGTTCGCGCCTCCGATGCGCTGGAGGCACTTATCGGTGCGTCAACCGCAAGCTCGACAGCCCTAAGACTGCAAGCGTCGCGTGGAAGCCATGGCACACGCCGCAGCTCAACGGCGGACATATATCGCTCACCTGCGCGGCGCCGACCCGCCGCGTCGGCGCCGTTCTGTGAGCTCCCCGATGCGGAGGATGACGGTAGCCTCACCCAGAATGCCTCCACAAGAGGGAGAGGCAGCTGCAGGAGAAGAAGAAACTGCGGAGGCGCCGCCTCACCGTTTCCGGCGGCGGTAAAGCTGTCAAGCGTTGCACTCACGGCTCTGTACACACATCCGCCCGGCCCGCACCGCACTGGGATTTCATGCGGCACGGCTCCGCGTCCTGCAGATGACTCCGCACTCCTGCCAGCGCCCGCATACTTGTGCCTCGCAGGCTTTTCTCCCGACCACTTTGTTGGTTCATTGCGGATGTCTCTCGGCGAGGTTGCCGAGATGGCAGATGACGACGGTGCAGGGCTGACAGCGCGGAGAAAGTGGTACTGCGGTGGGAGTTGCTTGCGGCCCGCCATTACATCCAAGTCGATGTCCGACGCGCTTGTGCTACCGTGGTGCAACGTGTTCTCGCTGCTGATCGACGAGAACGATCGCGCAGCCGGCCCTTGAGACGCGGCCAGCAGCTCTGCTTTGCCCTGCTGTCTCTCCACCACAGCCTCATCATCGGCATCGGAGAACGAAAGGTCTTGGTGTACGCGCTGTCTGGGCGCGTGCCATGTCAGGCCGAGCTGAGTCGCTGGTGCGGCCAGCTTTGCCAGGCACGTGTGAGCTGCTTTCCGTGTCGGAGCGGCCATCGCTTCCTTCCTTGTCTTCCTCTCTTTGGTGATCTTCGCTGGGGAGCGGGACACTGTCGCCTGCATGATCAGTGTCGCATAGCGCTGTGTTGTCAGCGACAGCACCGCACGCGGTAGCCCGTCGCCATTCGCATCAGAGATGCTAGTACAGCTGTCACGGCTCACCTCGGTGCCGCTGCCGCCACTGATGGACGAGTAGATACTGTGAGCCGAGATGTCCAAAGACGATGTTGAGTCCAGCATCTCCGCTGATACTGCCGCCGTCATGTCAGCCTTCAGATGAATGCTATCAAGCGATGCCCCTGTGAACAAGTCCAGCTCGATGTATCGCTCTTGCATGTGGCGCAAGAGTAACAGTCGGTGCTGATGACAGCAGACGGCATTCCAATGCCGCACTGCCTCCGGCAAGGACATCCATAAGTGCGCCGTTGCGGCAACGTCGGCCGAATCACCTGTTTCCTCCGCTGTGTCATCACGGCCTAGCTGACCCGCTTCCCCCTCGCTAGCAAAGTATCTGTGCGCCGAACGTTTGGTGTCACTCCCGCCACCGTCGGGTGTCGCGCGTGCATCGACGGCGCAGCGTGGGCAGCGCCAGTACCACGCGACCTCGGCAGGTTGACTAGACGCGCACCCCACTGCCGGCGCCGCGAGGTCCACCAACGTGATCGAGCCTGCCGCCGCCGGCCGAGCTTTCGCGCTCGCATGAAAACCGCTGTAGGCCGCCTCCGGAATTCGAACCATAAAGTCGCAGGGCCGAAAGAAGTTGTCGCCGCTAGCATCGCTAACACGGCGATCCCCGACAATTTCGTCCCGCCCTTCACTCCGTCTACGCACGATCGCGGCTCGGCCGCCTGTGCTGCTACAGAGCAATGGGGTGGTAGCCGACGTTGTTGCACGCGTTGGCTTTTGAGTGGCGGTGGCAGCCGAGGTGCTGGTGAGTTGGGGCGTGCAGGGTGAGTAGGGCGGGGTGCACGCTGGAGACGGTGACGAAGATGAGAAAGACACCCGCTTGCAGAACGGGCACGGCGCGCCGATTGCCTGCCGCCCAACATGGTGGGCTGCCGCAACTGGAGGAATGCCGTCGTTCCTTCCCTCTCTGGTGCCTTGTGCGGCAGTCTCACAAGCTGCGTTCGCATCGCCACCGTTGATGCTGCTATGTCCCTCAGCAAAGCCCGACTTGGGTGATGCAGAGGAGATATCTCGGTGCTCACCCGACGTACGCGGCCCCTCCGCCGCCGCCCACCGAGCAAGCATGGACGAGGCGGGCTCTAGAAGGCGAAGGCGCTTTGAAAGTGTACATTTAAAGCCAGCGCGCGCGTCCCGCTCAGCTTTCGCGGATGCAGCAGTCAAGGACGCCGTTGGACACGTACCCCCGTCAGTCGCCGCTACCACCTCCGACGGCACGTCTTCGTCTCCAAGGCTATGCGACCAAAGGTGTGTCAAGACGGCAACGCGCTCATCGTCATTGTCGGCGCCACTGTCGCTCACCTTCTGCGTCGTGTACTGGTAGCAGTGAAGCACCCCTGCCACATCGGTAGCGAGGAGCAGGCAAGCGCCATCCCAAGCGGCTCCAATACTTGCCATACTTCACGATCAAGGCGTGTGCGTGTCCGTCAGTTTTGCGCTACGCAAACTGTGAGATAGAGAGAGAGAGGAGAGTGACGAGATAGGCGGCTGGAGGGGATGGCCTCCGTGGAGCTGTGCGGCAAACAGCTGTCCACCCACGGGAAGGGGAGGTGAGTGGAATGAGGTGTTCGCACACCCGGTGAAAGGATTCGACGACGCGTACACAACGGCCCTTTTTCGGGCTTACGCGTCCGGCTGTGCGTGTGAGGGGTTCGGCGGCAAAGCCACCCAATAGTGATACCACCACGTAAAGAACGATGTACAAGCGAAATGAAGGTGAGAAAACCTGTGCACACGCATGCAGCGAAAACGAAGACCGCATATAATACGAATAGGTGTGAGGAGAGGAGTTTAGGTGCCGCCGTAAGCAACCCAGAGAAGGGAAGGGAGAGGAGGGGAGGGGAGGGGGCGGCGCGCAACAAAAGCGAGCGAGTTGACAAGACCCCACCACGCAGTAACGGGAAGAAGTGGCAGAAAACTATGAGAACGCAATGAAAAAGCAATAGCAGCTTGCTTCGGCACCAGTCACGCGCAGTGAAGCACAGGTCTTCTTCTGCAGACGACTCGGTCTCCACGTTATGGTTGGCGCTGCTGGGATAGGTGACTCTTGTTCGGCCACGCTTCAATGCGAACGCGGTGCCACTGGGGAAAGAAGAGCAGCTAAGCAGGCAATGCAGAGCTGCAGAGCTGCAGAGCTGCCGCACAATGAGAGACTGCACCCGCATGCACGAGTCAAAAAGCGGTGAGGAAATGCAGAGAGTCGATGATTCCAAGACATGCGTGCAAAGTCCTAAAGTAGCACAGGAGGGGCGCGGAGAAACGGCGAAACGCTTTCTGTCCATTCGCCGATGTCTGTGTCACAGCACGACCAACGTATGGCGAAGAGGCTCCACCACTGCACTTGCCCGAGCAGCCGCTCAAGCGGGTCGCGCTAACTATGGGCGTGGGGAGAAGCCAGCTCACCTGGAAGTCTGCATTCGTTCTTGAATCACTTTTCTTTTTTTTTTTTCGCTTTCCAAATCATGTGCGATCACTCGTGCTTCGAAGCTGTATTGTGCTCGCGTTGCCGTGCACGCGGTGCGCCACGCGGTCGCCTCTCACGAACACCATCCCGTTCGCTTCTTCTCCGACAAGAACAAAGAGCAGACCACCTTGGGCACTTATTTGCGCAGATCGGCGCACGTGTCCGCGTCAGGATATTAGTCCTCGCTTACCACCTCTTTATGCGCCGCCGCAGCGGCCGCCTTCTTCGCCTCATTCACTTCGTAGCGCGCGCGCTTCTTGCCGCTCAACTCCCGCACCTCCTCCTCATAGGTGCGCTCTGTCTCGCGCTGCAAGAGAGGCACGTAGCTCACCGGTGCCAGCGGAGCGCTGGCAATGGTTTCTGCGGTCTGAGAAGTCTTTTCCTCACTGCTAGTCGTCGTCGACAGGGGCTGCCCTTTGTTGGCTTCTGTACGGAGGTAGTAAAGCAGGTCGCGCTTGCGCGCCTTCATCTGGCCGGCGGTGCCCGGGTCTGTCCAGTCGCACCCCGTGATGGACCACCCATCCAAACGCCGCAGCTCGGGATCTCGCCGAACAACAGCGCGCGAGCGGCCCTCGCCTGATGCGTCTTTCTCCAATGTGTCCCTGCGAAACACGTCTGCGGTACCAGTATACCAGCGGAATAACTGGGACCGCATAGCGGCGGCAGATGTGGCGCGTATAAGAAGCGCGGTGCTGATATCCTGCAGCTCCTGCTCCATCGCGTGAAACGCGCAGTGGGACATCTGCCACTGAACATTGTCGAATCCGCAGTCCCACAATACCAGTGGGGTACCGTCTGCCAGGGGGTACGTTGGCTTGCGGTCACCTAGCTCTAGCAGCGTCTGGACCACGCTAGGCACCTCCAGCCCGCGGCCCACGAGAAACAGCACCTCCATGATGCAGCGAATCTGGTGGTACAAGAACGAGTTCGCTCTGATCTCAAGGTACGAAATAAGCTCTGGCAGCGCCTCACTCGGGTGCAGGCCGACCGAGAACACCGTGCGCACAAAGTTGCTCACATTCACAACGTCCATCTTGCAGAAGTTGCGGAAGTTGTGCGTCCCGAGGAAGAAGGCGGCAGCCTCCTGCATTGCTGCCAGGTTCAGCCCGCGGTGGAAAAAGTAGTAGCGGTAAGTGCGATGGACGCAGGAGAAGCGTGCGTCGAAGGCGTCATCGACCAACGCACAGCCAACGATGCGAATCGTTGAGGGAAGGACGTTGTTGAGCATGCTGCAGTAATCCAGTGGCGGCAGCTGAGGCTCCGCATCTGCAGTGCACGACGCGCGAGCGGTAAGGGATAGGGCGTTGCCGAGGGCACTGACGCCCTTATCCGTGCGACCGCACCGCCCAAAGTTGTGCGGCCCGTCCTCCGGGATGAGACGAAGCCGCCGCAACGCATCGCACACGAGTCCCTCCACTGTGTTGTCCGTCTCCTTCTGTTTTGCGAGGCCGTCGTGCACGTGACCGTGATATGCCACCCGCAGCGCGATCTTTCGGCTTGGGTACCGGTCGAACAAGAACGCCCTCTCCGTCCTTTGCTGCTTTGCGCTGCCCAGTTTGGGCAGCGCCGTCGGTGGCGAGGCAGCGGCGTCGCGGCTGCCGCAGACCGAAGCCGAGGATGCCACTGTGCCGGCAACGGCGCTATGGTCGTCGGCTGTGGAAGAGGACGCCATCCTCCTTTATAGCCTTTTTTTTCCGTCCTTCTGTTTTGCGTGCACTGAACGTGGGTGTCTGCGTTCGCAAGTCGTACGGGGAAAGGCGAGAATCACGGGGCAGCCAACAACACATCAGCGCGCATACCCGAACGGCGCAGAGAGCTGCGATGCGTCGCCTCTGGTTCTGCGACACGAAAGCTTCGTGTGTACAAAGGGCTGGGCTGGTCGGGGTTTCGAGCAACAACAAAAAAGAAATCTGCGCGCGTCTCTGCGTGTGCGTCGCGCCTCAAGTGTCTACAGTTTTCGAAAAGAAGGGGGCGAGCAATGATTTTCGAAGAGAGGGGAGAGAGAGAGAGATGGAACGCCTCTGCGCGCATGGCAATGAGCACAACATGACAGAAACCGCATCGGCTCCGGTACTCGGGCATTGCAGCGCTTGCCGCTAAAAGAGGTCGCCCCGCACTCCTTAGAGGGACGCACAGAAGCAGCCAAAACCCGCCAGAGCGAAGCGTTTCCACAAATACACAGAGAAAGGTCCACACACGGAGGTGCTGCTCCACAAGGGTGCGCATGTTTGCCTTCGCCAACTCGCGCGTTATCGAGAGAGCCATTCCGCTCTCCCTCCCGCTCTCCCATAACTGTTCTCTCTTCCGTGTTTTGTGAGATGTGATTTCTTTTTTGTATGTTTCTGGTGTATGTGTGTGTGTGTCTTCGTATCCACGAGCAGAAGAAGGGAGGAGCGCCCTCGGCGCAAACCCCGTCTCCCCGTCCCCTGAAAAAAAAAAGGAGGCGTTCGCGAAGCAAGCAAGCGCACGACGGGCAGAGCAAAGCAGAGAGAGAGAGAGAGAGACGTGCATTACTCGCCAGTTTGACAGGGCTTCCGGCCAAGAAGACACAGGCGTTCGCCTCTCCACGGAAGCGTGGGCGTGAGGGCACCTCTCCGAGCACTTTTCCCTGCCCTCCTCTACCGCCACGCTGTTTGCCTTCGGCGCACCACCTGCGCACGTTTACCTCCCGCTCGGAGGAGCGCACTGTGGCGCTCAGCTTTGCTGCGTTGAAAACAAAAAGGCATGCAGGCACCCTACACCGTGGCGCTCGCGCCGGGAGCGCTCTGCAGTACCCCGCTGCAGCAATGAACTCCGTGCCGATGATCTCGACGACGCGCAGTGCAGTCAGAGAGACTCGTCATTGGGAGCTGCTTGTTACATTCCCCGGCGGGGACAAGGCTCTTCCAAAAAAAAAAACTCGCTCAAACTGCGCTGTCGAGGAGGCGTCAACAGGCTGCACATGACCACCTCCTGGTGCTCCGCAGCTCAACCAGAATTCATGCGAACGATAGAACACTGACGACCTGAATGCCGGCGCAGAGCAGGTTCGGGTCGCGCGTCGCATAAAGCCTGCCGGAATGTGGCCACGGTGCCGATGGCTGCGTCGGAGCGGACGTGAAATGCACGCATGGCCTCCCCCGCCTTGCGCCACAGAATCGGCTTCTCGTGCACAAGCAGCCCCGCCAAGTCCTCGTGCACCACGGCCATGAGCTTGGGTCGCAGCATCTCTGCCGCCGCCGTCGAGGCTGACGGCCCCTTTAGATCATTGTGTGGCTTGCAGTCGCATTGGATGGTGGCGACCGTCATGTGCATGAATTCATTGCCTGGGTTCACCATGAAGCCTGTGGAAAGATGGCCTGTGCGCTTGACAATGAGTTTTTTTCTGTGAGTGAGTTTGGTGCAGTGGATGGAAGCGAGCTCGGTGTAGTGCGCGCGGAGCGAGTACTCCTTTAGGAGGTCCTCATCCTTGGCAGTGCTCCTGGTAAGAGCCGCCTCCGATCCCTTCAAGTCTGCCTCCACGAACTGGTCCACCTGCCGCTTCGAGGTGGCCTCCTTCACGCACTTGATGTAGCGAAAGAAATACGACGAGTGCCCCTGCTACGTCTCCGCACTCTGCAATTTGGACGTGATGGTCAAGCTGAAGCCGCCAGTGTCGCAGGTGCCTGAGAGAAGGGTCAAGAGATGAAGAGTGTAGGTCCTGGTAGGTGTGCTGGTGGCGTGTGAGCGGTGTTGTATGCGCGGGTATGCAGAGCTGCTATCGCTCCTGTCAGAGTGGGCACCGGCATCACTCGTGTTTGCACTGCGCCACGCGCACACACAAAGCCCTTCGCTGTCGATCGTGTGCTACACGAGAACGTCCAGCACGTTGGAGTTTTCGATTCTCGGTGAAAGAGCGGCAACCCCCCGTCTCTTTTCAGTTTTCGTTTTCGCCTTCTCTCATCGGTGAGGAACAGCAGCAGTCCCTTCTCAGCATCCGTTGCACGCCACCAGGTCCGTGCTTTTCTTCAACGGCGAATGGCCCATGAACAGCGACGTGATGCATAGATATGTAAAGCGCCGGCGTTGAGGGGAAGGGGGAGTGAGCGTAGCGAACGGGCAGGAAGCAAGAGTGAAGAGCAGAAAATGAGATAAGAGAATCCAACGCCGGCACCGGCAAGGTAAGAGAAGAAGGGGAGGCTGACCTCGCCACGTTTTCTCCGCCCTCGTGCGTTCGGTGACCTCGCTGAGGTCGAGGGGCAACACGGATTGGCGCTCTCGCCCATCAAGCGAAGAAACGCCAAAGAAAAACTCAAACGTGCAACGAGCGCGGCGAGACACCGGCTCTCCTCCTCCTTGTAAGTTACACCACCGCATCTGCTGCCGCTTCCCTCTTTGAGATGAAGAGCAGAGTAGGCACCACAGCCCGTCTACGCACAATCTTCGCACCGCGCACAACACGCGAAAAAAGAGGGGTCTTGTTAACTTGCTTTCCATCATGCCTCGCTGATGGCGTGCGAATCCGCGTCGCTTGTGAAGAAAAACGCCCGCCTGCTTCTTGTAACGCAGGGCATCGCCGCCGCCGCCCTCCTCCGCCCACGCTCAGACGATGGTGTGGTAGTGAAATTGAAAAGAAAAGCGGACGGAAGAGAAGCAGAGCCGCGGCGGTGAAGGATTTTACACAGCACACAAAGGCATCATCAATCTCAAGACGACACGCGGCAGAGCCTAGGAAGACGGTGAGGAGCGAGGGTGTGGGGAAGGCGGGAGGTGTGTGTGTGTGTGTGAGGGGGGGAGGACTGCTGCCCATACAAGAAGAGAAAGGGACCGCATCTGCATTGGCTCTGTGCTAGACTTTGATCTTCCTCGCTGGCCGCTTACCTTCGACTGCTTTGCCGGTCCATTGCCCCTTCACCTTCGCCTGCAACACCGCTTCACCATCGCACGTGCCGTGGGAGGAGGCTGCATCTGGGACTAGTGCGTCTCCTGAGGAGGGTGTGCCACAGGTTGCGTGCCGCCAGCTTCCGCCTCGCGCCGCTCCGGAGCCTCTTGAAAGCAACGCCGCTTCTCATCTCGAATGAGCTTCATTGTGTGGCGAATATACAGCGCGATCTCCTCGACGCTAGCCATGCCGCCGATCCCGATGTCGCCACAAGCCAGGCGCTTGCTCTCGGGACCAACAACCTGGTACATTGATTCACGCAGCGTGACAGGGAGCGGAGGGCCACGCGCAGTAGCAGCAGCAACGGCGCCGGCAGCCACCGCGGCCGACGAAGAGGAGGCGCGTATCGCCGCCGCCGCGCTGTCCTCGGGCTCTCTCCCGTTTGTCTCCGCGCTTTCCTTTGCAGCGGCCCTCGAAGGCGCGGCGCAGCTGTCGCCTACCGGAAAGCTGGTCTTGATCATGTTAGTGCACAATGTGCAGCTCCGCGCGTCTGGATCGCAGTACCACTCCGCCAGCTGATTCAGCTGCTTCGCCGTGATGGGGTGCGTCCACATGGCGGTGTTCATGGCCGGACAGAGGATCACCGGCTTTTGCTTCACCTCCCACGCCCGCATGACACTCGAGACCAAGTTGTCGCACAGCCCTGTCGCCACCTTGGCGAGCGTGTTCGCATTGAGTGGGGCAATCACAACGAGGTCTGCCCATCGGCGCAGCTCAATGTGCACCACAGCATCGTTCATCGCCTGCCACTCACTCCACTCCTGCTCGTCCGTGATGATGCTCTGAAACGGGATGCCCGTCTTGGACGGCTGTGCGCGGCGGAGAAAGTGAAATGCAGCCTTCGTAGCGGCAATGCGGATGTTGCACCGCTCTGTCGAGAGCTGATCCAGCAGCAGCCCTGTCTTGATTGCTGCGACACTGCCCGTGATGAGAAGCAGCAGATGCACCGAGGGGTACTTCTCCTCGCTCGGCAGAGAGGTCTGTGGCGTCTCTGGAGAGGCCATTCTTTGGCCGCAGGGTGTGCCGTTAGTTTGGGCCGCGCGTAGCCGCCGCCACAAAGGAAAAAAAACGCTACTCCGGAAGGTGAGTAGAGAAGAGCAGGCACAGGGCTGCAGCGAGTCACGCTCTGAGCACAGGGAGAGCGGCGGGAGCAGGGGAGAGGTGGTGCGATGGTGGGGACAGAAAATATTCGCTTGGCCCGCTAGTTCCCTGAGGCGGGGTGTGGTTGACCTGCGGCGCACACGACGCACGATAGAAGAATCACAGGCAGGCAGCCTGTCCAAAAAAAAAAAGAGCGAAAGGAAAAGAAAAACAGCGCGAAAGGGCGAGAAGGGAGAGGCGGGCACACAAGCAACACTATAAGGAGCAAAGAAGAAGAGGGTTGCAGAGGCGCGTGACTGCAACGATGACACATGCGCCAATCGAGATAAAGGTGACTAGGTACGAGCGCGTGCGTTCTTCGGAGAGAGAATAGGGGGGAAATGCACTGCCCTGGAGAGACAAGGAAGAGATATGCGGAGCTCTGTGAGTGGGTGTGTTTCCATGCACCAAAAAAAAGGCCGTGAGGAGCAGACTCGTTGGAGCAGTTTCGCGTTGTGGTCGACAGGTGCCGTCGGTAAGGGCGTCAGTGCGCGTGTGTGGATTTGTTTGGCGCAGTGAAAGCAAGACGAAAAAGAAAAAAGGGGAAGATAGACACCGAAAGAGGAGGACAGGAATGCCGTCGCGGCGGCACAGAGGAGGAGCGGGGGGAAGCGAAGAGGTATGTCCTCTCCCCCACCACCCACAGACAGTCACGCCGGTACATAGGCGCACTATACTCCGCCATTAGTGGGGGTTGCGCTGAAAGTGCGGTCTCACAAGAGGCACATCGTCATAGATGCTAAAGAAACCCTCGAGAGGAAGCAGTCGTGCGGATGTGCTGAGAACATGAGGCCATTCGCGGCCCTTTCCCACACCCCTCCCTTTTTCCTTGTCCGCATGCTCGCCAGGCCAACAATCGAGGGCCGGTTCAATCGTGGGATGTCGCTAGGTGTGCATTCTTCCACCTGTTCAAAAGCTTAGCCGAAAGCGATGAATAAACGCACCTTGACATTGCCGAGCGGCCTGCGGCTACACAGCTTCATGGATCTAGAGGAGAGCTGCGGAGCAGCAGTACCCCCCCCCCCTAGCACATCACCATCATCGTCATCGCCCAGGTCGAAAAGAAGTGGAAAAGACCTGTTTCATGTGAGTATCTCTCGCACTCCACCCATGCGAGTGTCGTGTATCGTGCACTGCTGACGCTCTCGCTCGAATTTGTTTGACCGGCACATACGCACAGCCACAGCGGCGCACCCTGCCTTTCATACCCCTTCCTCACCCAGACGATCCCACCTGTGCGCCCTAGTCCTCGTCGATGTCTTCGATCTCGTCCCCGTGTGGGATTAGCGGGCGCTCCGCACTGCTCTCCGCCGCAGCGCCGGCGGTCCTGTCGCCAACGCCGTCTGTGGACAACACAAAAAGGTTGCTTCGTAGCTGAGCCGTGGCAGGGTTGCGGCCACGCTGCAGAATCGCCACCTGCAAGGGCGTGCAGGGGCGCAGGCACAGTCTCGTGGGCACCGAGTGAGCAGAGGGCGCCGCCATTGCCGGCGCCGACGCTGACAAGGACGACGATGCGAATCGAAATACCGTACGACGGGGTGCCGTGGGAGGCGTCGTAGATGTGCCGGGTGAGCATGATGGCAGGGACGATGCGTCTGGCGCAATGTGCACGCCACGGCTCTGCGCCGTCGTGTTTGCCCCTTCACACGCTCGCGACCGCGACGCCAATGCAGCAGAGGCCGGAACGCGTTCCGCATGGGACGGCTGTGGCGGAAGCGGAGGGTTCACGGTGAGCAGAATATAAGGGGCTAAGGCGTAGTAGTCGAGCAGCACAGCCTCGGTGCTGCCGCAGCGGTACAGCAGGTCAGGCAACCCCTCACGTAAAACGTCCACCTCGTCCGTCTGGATACGTGGTGTGAGCGTCGCATGTGATGATGAGCCGCCGCCAGCACCGGCGTCGAAGCGGCGTCGTCGGTTACTGTCGCTGCCGTAGCTTGCAGAAGATCCACGGGCGCTCACTGCGGGCACACTCTCGAGCCGCGCGAGGGCCTGCTGGACCCACTCCCGCTCACTAAGGTAGGCAGCGGGATCTGCTTCGGTGCGATCCTCCCCTCTGCGCATCGAATAGGACATCGCGCTGTAGGAAATGTCGCGGAGGCGCGGGTACGCCAGACGAAGGTATGGCGGTGGCTCCTGCGCGACGAAGCCTGGCGGCGGGCGCACCTCGGTCTGAATCGCGCGGTAGGTGAGGTGAAATAGCTGAAGCGCAATGGACTCCAGTAATCGTCCCGTGTTGCCGAGGTTCTCGCCAGCGGTGGTGCGGTCGGCCAGCTGACGGCGCTCACGCAGCGCAGCGGCGTTCGGCACGCCAGCGAAGCTACCACTCAGCTCCGAGGCCCGCAACGCGTCTGCGTCACTCGCGGCGTCGATGCAGCGCGCGTACTGAGGCAGCTGATCATCGCCAAAGTAGCGAATTTGGTTGTTCGTCAGGTAGTCCAGTATCTTGCGTGGTGGCACATTTAAAGTGCCCAGCACCTCATCGATGCAGTACTTCTGTGTGAGCAACCGGCCGATGGCGTGAGAGAGGCCGAGGTACTCGTCCCTCGTCATTGGAAGGACGCTACGTTGCTGCGACTCAGCCGCAGCCGCCGGAGGTGCCGCGCGTCGATGTGCAGCGCGGCCCGCCCTGCTTTTTGGGCCGCGTCTTCTTTGGCCATCCACACCGGCCATTGCCTGCATGCGTTCCATCTGGGAATCAAGCAGTGACAGCATGTTCATAGCCGGCGGCGACGACGACTGGCGGGGCCGTTTGCGGGAGGCTGCACCGCCTACCTTGGCACGCGTTTTGTCGTCGCCATTGCGGCATGTCTGCGGTGCAGGAAAGCTGCTGATTCGGAGGAAGAAAATATGTGGCCCGTCTCGCCAGAGTCCTTAGAGCTTACCTCCTCTACAACGTCACTCTCACGCTCGCTGTCGATTTCGCCGTCTTCATCCTTGCCTTCGCGGTGCGCCACTCCGGATGCTTTCGAAGCCGGTGTAGCGGGAGATACACACGGCGTCGAGTGCGAAGCGTAGACGCTCAGTCCGACGTCCGCGGTACCACTCAGCGAGAGCACACAAGCGTCAGCGATGCCGGCGCTGGCTGCCACCGCACCCTGGCGGGCCGTCAATCGCTGTTTTTCCAGCCTCATCCAGATCGTCGCAGCAGCTTGCGCTGCCTGGGCCCATGCTCCTTCGACTGGCTCACCACTCTGGTGTGCTGCCGGGGCTAGTGAGTTCGACGCAGGCATTAGGCACGACCACTGTACTTGCAGGAGGGCTTGGCGGATGTCGCCCTGGCTGCCCGCCACGATGGCGTTCAACGTCTCTGGGTCCATGAGATCAATACTCGGGGATGCGGTGCGAGCAGGCGCAGTCGCAGCCGCAGTCGCAGATGTGGGCGTGGACACCTGTCGCTTCGCCTTTGTGGTAAGCCGAGCGCTCGTGAGAGACGCAGACGGTGGCGCGGTGGACGATGAAGGCAGAGAATTCTCAAAACAGCCCATCGCCGCCGTGCTCGCTGACCACGGCCGCTTCTGCGCATGCCGCTGCACCTCTACATCCAAAATGCTCTGCAGTCGCTTGCGCAGATTAATCTCCGTTATCGGTGTGCAGTGAAACAGCTCCACCGCGGGGCTTTGGAGCAGCGTAGACGGGAAGGATGTGTTCAGGTCGAGCTTATCGTTGTGTGTGTCGTGTGTGGTGTGAAGGAAAAAGATGAGGTTGCGGCGAAGATGCTGCATCAGACACACTCGCCTGCTCACACGTGTGTCGGATGAAAGGAGTGGCCCCTGCTCCTGCTCTTCGTGCTGTGCCATGGCGCGCAGCTCCTCGTACTCTCTGAGGAACAAGAGCGTGCAACGATGCAGCGCGTGGGAGGCGGGCTCACCGTAGAACTTGATGATGTGCGCATGATTTGTCGGCAACTGTGTCGAGCCTGCGCTTCCTGCCATGGTGCCAGCGCGGCTACCCGCAGAGCTGCTGCGGCCGCCGCTGCTCATGCAGCTTGCCGGTGATTCGGCGAGAGACGGCAGCTGCAGCTCGCCGCCACCCAGCTGGCCTCGACAATAGGAAACAACGCTATGCAAGTACTGCGCATAAGCAGGCACGGTGGCCTCGCATGTGTGAAA
Source organism: Leishmania aethiopica (assembly GCA_003992445.1). NCBI lineage: Eukaryota > Euglenozoa > Kinetoplastea > Trypanosomatida > Trypanosomatidae > Leishmania > Leishmania aethiopica. Next base: position 838,381 of record RZOE01000018.1, read on the forward strand.
GATGTGAAAGGACGTGTTATGGCACTGGGCCAACTGCAATGTTGCACCTGGGCCAACACGAGACGTGCTGTGGGTCATGGACACAGGAGCATCCACCAGTGCAGCATCCTCGCGCAGTAGTACCTTTAAGGTTTCAAGCTTGCCGCAGCCAGGAGGTCCGTAGAGGAGGACAATGTGCGGTGCTGCACTCGACAAAGCCTTGTCCCTGCCGCGTGCCTGCTGGATTACAGTGGACAGTGCCACGGTCTTCTGCCGACTCCAAGCCACATCCGCCACGGTGCGAGGAGCGTACACTTCATGTAGCATGCCTACACAGCGACGGTGACGTTCATAGTCGGTGCTGCAGGTGCCCACTTCAATCGATGACCAAAGAGAGAGAGAGAGAGTGACTCCAGTACCGCACAAACTGCGAGGGCGACGGTGACGGAGTGGTACACAAGGGAATAGGCGCACGAGAGAGAGAGAGAGTGATCATCAACGCGATCGCGACTTTGAGGAGGAGCAAGACAAGAGGGAAGCGGCGGAGGGATACGCGTGAGTGCGACTACGTGCGGGCATGTGCCTGTGTAGTCGCTTGTGTTGGCGCGCCAGTGCCACGTATTGGTAGAGAAAAGCGTGTGAGGCAACGTGCAACAGCGCTCTGTTGGGGGGTGCTTCTATGGTGTGCGGGTGTGCTGGCTTTCAAGGATATGGAGGTGCATCCTGCCGGTGCAGACGTTGGCATGCGCAAAGAGGGGTCAATCTGCTGACAAGGAGAGGGAAACGAATAAATGAAGGAGTGAGCAAGCTTGGCACCAGCCGCAAGACTGGGTCTTGAGACGGCATGGCGCCGCAGGGCTTGTCGCCGCGGTAAAGCGCGCCGTTTACTTTGGCACAATGCGAGTCGTGCACGTCTCACCAGGCACCACGTCCCGCCTTCAACGGTCAACAGCGTGAGTGGCACGCGCCACCGAGCCCCTGGTTCATCAATGCGCATCCCACACACCGCAGTGCACTCTCTCCTCTTCGTCCTTCGCAGCACGACTCCTAAAAGAAAGTACAGGCCTTTGTGGTCTTCGCGTGGTGCGCCATGCGCAGAGAGCGAGTCGCATCCACAGACGGTGCCCGGCTTACATCTCTCGATCCTCTGACTCCTCCAGGTCCAGTCCAGTAAAGTCCACCGAGGCCACAAACTCGGTCCACTCGCATCGACTCGCGGACAAGGAGGCATCGCGTTGCTCCGATAGCCCCAAGATCTCGCGACGTCGCTTCTTCTTCAGCACCACCCGTTCAACCTCATCGAGGCAGGGCGTCACCGTGCCGGGCAGAAGCAGGCGCCATGCGTGCAGGTACATGCGCCGCGCGCCGGCGGTCACCCATGTGGACGGGGATGACCCTAGCGGCAAGGCGGGGCACCACGGTAGGTCAGCGCAGTACAACGTGTCCCCAACAATAGGGAAACCGATGGCGCGGCAGTGCACGCGGAGTTGATGACGTCGACCCGTGTGTGGAGCGAGCAGCACCAGCGTCACCGGATAGCTTGCGACAGAGGGGGAATCCTTAGCGATTGCGCCGCGCTGTGGCGCCTCGCCGCCCGCTGATGGAGGTGCGGCCAAGTAGGTGCGCTTCAGCACCAAGAGGCTTGTTGTAGCGGCACGGCTTTGCTCTGCCGTGACAGCCATGCGGAGGTGCTCGGGGTCCGTTAAGTCGTAGCCCACCGGCAGATCAACAAAGACGACCGAGCACGTTGCAGTGCTCTCTGGCAACGTACGGTAGATGAGGTCCTCCACCGCGTCTGCTGGCACAGGAACGGAATTTTCTGATGCTGCAGTCGCCAGCGATGGAGCAGCGCTTCGACGAGAGTGATACCGATGCACCACAGTCACCGGCACGCCCTCCTCCGCGTCCTTCGAATTTGCTAGTCCCACCGCCTCCCATGCTGTCTTATGCGGCCGTTGCAGAAGGTGCCGAAACCCTGCCACTTCGTCCCCACCCGCCGAGTTTGCCGAGGATCCTCCGCTCGCGGATGCAGAGCAGCCAGCCCGGACGCAGCCCAGCCCTTCCCATGCCTTGTTGCACGCATTCGCCCACGCGGCAAACGACGCTCGACGCGCCTTTGTATCTGACGTGAAAGTAGAGCCTGGCTGGTCACTCGAGGCGCCATCCTTGGGCAGCGCCGTATCGCTTGGCAAGTGTCCATGCAGCAGTGCAACATAGTACTTCCGAACCGAGCGCATCTCAAAGCAGTGGGCAAGTCGCGCGGCCATGTCTTTAGTGAAGGCCAAGCACAGCACCCCGCTCGTGCCGAAGTCAAGCTGATGCACAAACTTCAGCTGCTTCTTTCGCTTCTTCTCCTTTTGCAGCTGCTCATGGGTATCGTCGAAGATGCCACGGGCTTTCATGTGCTCGCGCACCAAGGACTCTACGGTGCGGCCGTAGATGGTTTCATCACCGTCCATGCGGATACCTGGGGGCTTGCTCACCACCAGCATCTCCGCGTTCTCATAGATCACATCAAGCGCGTCGAATGATGCAGCTGATACGACAGCGTCTTTGTCAGTCATTTACAATGCGTTGTCCATGACTTTTTCGTGGAAGGGAGCAGAGCGTGAGTCACCAGAGTAGAGGCGTACTGTGAACGTGCAAGGTTAGCATGACGAAGAAGAGAAAGGGGTCGCTGGCCGCCGACATTACGGCTCATTATGAACTTGACGAAGAGAAGATAAGACTAACACACGCGACCGTCGACACGTTCTCCGCTTCCGGTGAGCCCCCGCTCTTTTCTTTACCACCTCCCCCAGTCCAGATCGTAGCAATCGATACCCTGCGCCGCAGCGTGCCGTTGTCGAATCCTCTTCGAGGAGAGTGCAAGTCCGTGAACGCCTTCGATCACGTTTCTCGCTATTCTTTGCTTGTTTAATTCTTTGCTCTGATCTTTCCGTGCCATAAGACAGCGTCGCTTTCGAGGTTCTGCCGACTGTTCCGTTTTCATCAGCAGCGAAAAACAGCTACTTCGCTTCTCTCTCTCCCATTTTCCTTCTCTTCCGCTCACGCGACCTCGACAGAGCTGCCGAATTCATCAGCGTGCGCGTGCACATGCAGGCACATGGCCTGTCCATCGGCAATGCTTCCGCCGTCTCCACCCTGTCTTCCCACCCAGCCCTGCCTTTAGACCACCAAACACAGCTCCCTCTGCATTCTACGGAAGCAGACGTAAACACAGCCCATTCGCGGGCGCGTTTTGAGATTCTGAGAAAGCAGCAGTTGAGGCCAGAAAGACCAACCGGAAGAAATCTCGTGAGCACCACCAGGAACCAGTCACGCCAACGAAGAGCCACGCACATCGAGGCCGCCACGATGCAGCAGAGGTGCCGAAGCAGACCAGCACAACAAAGACAGACAAAGCTGTAAGCACAGAAGCAGATATGAAAACGAAAGCATGATATGTATATATATGTATGTATATGTATATATATATATACACAACAGGAGGATGAAGACATAAAGATACATAAAACGGCACAGCGGCCGCAACAGCACATACGCCGAGGGCAGCGCCAACGGAAGTAGGCATCTTTCACCGCGTCCCATCCTCTGCCGCGCAACACGACTCCACCTCCACGCTGCACCCCCCCCCCCCACCTCTCCCCGTCCCATGCCACACGCCACATCGCGCGGGACGAGGCAGCGGTGGGCACACGCGTCACGGCACTGCGCCGACCCGGGCACACAAGCACGGCCGCTGCCCCCAGCTCGGCAAGCCACCCGCTCCGCCGGCCGCCACCCCTCCTGGCGCATCCCCCTCGCCGTGGCGCAGGCTCCCCACACCAGGAGGCAGTGTCAGGGTCGGGTGGGGTATCCTCCAGCCACGCTCACACCTCGTCCGTCACGTGGACGGCGCACACGTGTTCGCTGCCGCAGGCCGCGACGACGCAACGCCATCCAGTCCCCCACCGCAGACGTCAGCAGCAACACATCGCTCTCACCTCCCCACGTCGCGGGTGCGTGACCGTGTCACCGCCGGAAGTAGCTCGCCATGGGCAAGGGGACAGGGGCTGGGGGGCTGCCTGGCTTCCCGGCGGAGTCGGTGTGCTGGACCCTGAGGATACGACGCGCTGAGGTGTGCCACCCCCGCCCCTATCATCAGGGACTCGCGCACAGACACGAAGACAAAAGAGGTGAGGAGCTGCGCATGCCACAGAAGTGGAGCGGACAAATACCGCCGACAGCGCAGGTCCTCGCTCTCGTCCCCCGCTGCCGACCCATAGCCCAAGTCGATGCACACAGAGCAAAAGGAATATGACGCCGGCCCTTCTTCGCTTTCCGCGGCGCTCACACATGCTCGCGCCTGTGCGGGTGCAGGCACACACTCCGCATCGGTGCAAGCGGCCTCCCATACGTAGCGGCTGCTGGCCACCCACCGCTTACGCACTTCGCTTCGAACGCGCAGCACGGTACGCCTCCAGTGTGGCCTCGTCCACAGGGATTCTCGACAGCAGCTTATTCAGAAGGTAGCCGAGGCGGTAGCCACCAAGCGTCAGTCGAGCCTCAGCGACACGCTTGCATCGATCAAGATAGGCATCGCTGAGAGTCGCACCTGGTGTTACATCGGGGTAGCTGCTGTTTACCGCAAACATGTGGCTCTCCTCATGAATCGCCATCACGTCCACGAGTGTCCGCAACGCTTCTGGAAAGATGTACGTTTCCAGCAGCCGGTCCGCTGTCGCAGCGAGGGCGAAGAGGTCGGTGTAGGAGAGGGGCCGCTTGTAGCGTGGAGGCGTGCCAGTGCAAATATTATCCCAGAGGGCATGCAGCTTCACCTTTCTTCTGCCTGCCCGAACCTCAATCGCATTGCCCCCTTTATCTCCGTGCGGGTACTCGGGAGAGTACCTAGAGATGGTGTGCAGGGGCTGGTGCAGATCGCCAAGGATGTGCACTAGGTTCGCCCAAGCGAAGTTCAGCGCGTACAGCGGCGCATTCGTATGTCGAAGCGAGGAAATCATGTTGCGGGACACCGTAACGGCATTGACTTTAGCGACCGGATCGGTGATATTGATATTTTCGGGGTTGTACGGCTTATCGAAAAAGTGCCACGTGGCCATGGCATACTGACGCCAAAGCTTCACGTCATCCGCCCAGCATGCGGCCTGCACCATGTCCGGGGACGACGGGAACGGGCCGCTCTGCGCAAATACGTTCGCCATCGCGCCCATCTTTTCCTTGTTTTTATCGTCCAGCTGGCGGTGCGCGATCTCGGCGAGGAGCATGTGGCCCAAGCAGCCCCATCCGAGAACCTCAGTCACGCATAGCGCAGAGCTGAGAACCAGGAGGCACAGCACTGTGAGAGGCAGACGGAGGCCGACAAGCGCGGGCATGATGGGCAGCAGTGCACAACGACGTCCAAGAAACGAGCAGAGCAGCACTGTTGAGGCGGGAGAACGTATGCAGAGAGTGAGTTTTCATGTGCCGTCCTCGCTCCAGTGAAGTGTACTCGACGTTCAAGATGTATATGGCACAGAGGCGATGGCCAGGTGAGGCGTCGTCGAGGGTATGGTGGCAGCAAACAGCAGGAGCCTGTGAAAAGAGAAAAGGAGAGCGTGTCGCTTGCTTTGCACGTGCGCGTATGGGCGTGTGTCGTGCACTCGATAGATGGTGTCAGGGACGCGGGCTTTGTGTGTGCGCGTGTGCCGGAGCAGGTGGTGCTGCAGAGACGCAAACACAGCGGGCAACAGCCACGAGAAAGCAAAGTGGAAAGCGAGAGAAAGAGAGACCACACGCTCCCTCCCGGCAACGCCACCTCGCGTCAGGGAGCTTACAGGATGCGCAACTCAGTCCACCTGGCGCTCGCGCCCTTCGCGGGCACAACGATGGGAGGCAGCCAGCCAGTGGGAGGGGGCGGAGGTACGCTACCTGGGAAGCACATGAGCGTACGGGAATCGCACAAAGGTCAGCGCGACTCACAATCATGGGTCTGCCCAACCGCTGCCATAACCGCAGTTGTTGAAGCCACGGCACTGCTTTACCTTCCAGGTACTCTTCTGCTGCCCTTCTGCTTTGTTCGACTTCCGCGATCAGCTTTTCCTCACTATTTCCATCCTCTGCCGCGCAACACGACTCCACCTCCACGCTGCACCCCCCCCACCTCTCCCCGTCCCATGCCACACGCCACATCGCGCGGGACGAGGCAGCGGTGGGCACACGCGTCACGGCACTGCGCCGACCCGGGCACACAAGCACGGCCGCTGCCCCCAGCTCGGCAAGCCACCCGCTCCGCCGGCCGCCACCCCTCCTGGCGCATCCCCCTCGCCGTGGCGCAGGCTCCCCACACCAGGAGGCAGTGTCAGGGTCGGGTGGGTATCCTCCAGCCACGCTCACACCTCGTCCGTCACGTGGACGGCGCACACGTGTTCGCTGCCGCAGGCCGCGACGACGCAACGCCATCCAGTCCCCCACCGCAGACGTCAGCAGCAACACATCGCTCTCACCTCCCCACGTCGCGGGTGCGTGACCGTGTCACCGCCGGAAGTAGCTCGCCATGGGCAAGGGGACAGGGGCTGGGGGGCTGCCTGGCTTCCCGGCGGAGTCGGTGTGCTGGACCCTGAGGATACGACGCGCTGAGGTGTGCCACCCCCCCCCCCATGTGATGAGGCGCGGGTGCATGGGCACGTGCAAAAAGAAATGGAGGCATCAGCTATAAAAAATTGACACTGCACAGGGGTCTCCCAAACGTTAATGTGTACTCGGGCCCACGTGTGTGCCCGATGGGCTGAATAGATAGATATATAGATATAGATATAGATATATAGATATAGATATAGATATAGATATAGATATAGATATCGTCGCTTAGAGGAGAGAAGAGGAGGTGGTGGCAGAGAGTCGCACGCAACGGCACGCGGGCGAGCACCAGCCAGGTCGCTGGGGGTGTAGGGGAGCAGGGCGGCGACGTCAAGACACACAGCACGAACAGAAAGATGCGCTTTAAAGAGGCGCACGCAAAGGGCACAAGGAAAAGGAGGTGTGCACAACGGCGAACGCGGCGTGAAGCAAGAAGAAAATACAGTGAAACTCGTCGCGCGGGATGGTTATAGCGGCAGTTGTCGCGAACGGCATGCGCAAGATGATGGAAAGAGAACATGAGGTAGTGGTTGCCTGGGGAAGGGTGGGGGGTAGGAAAGGTGTTGAGGCAGGACGGAGTGGAGCGTGGCAGAAGACGACGGCAACAGCAAAGCAAAAGAGGGCCTTAAACTAGGAAGCACGTACGGCAGAGGCTTTTGGGACGGTGAGAGGCTGAAAGAGTGGACATGTTTGTCCACACCGGTAGAGCCATCAAGGCTTAGCGGCCGATAGGAAGTGAAGACAATGGGGTGTGACGAGACGAGCATTGAAAACTGCACACGCACTCGCCCACGGAAACCAGCATGCACATGCAGGTGGAGAGAGGCAAAGAGAGAGAGAGAGACATACACATGCAGCCAAAGCCGCTGAATAAACTGGGGGAAAGAGAAGGTATGTGAGTGCTGCGTGAGAGCAAGAGGGAGAGGAAGGGAGAGAGAGAACATCAGCATGGACAGCAAAAAGGAGCCGAGGAACTAAAAGAAAGAGCGTCGATGAACGTGGCGCAATGGTGAAAGCAAACACAACACAAAATCCTCAGCCTCGCTTCGCCGAAAGCGAGCCTCTCGCCATGCGTCCTTCCGCCTGCTCCCGGTAATCCTTGCTCCTCTCCATCGTCGTTTTCGCCACTGCTTCTTACACTTGCTTTCGACCGGCATCCCCGGTAACCACAAACGCTGCCGCCATGCAAACGGGAGACACATAAACGCGATAGAAGCTGCAGCTGCTATCGCTCACCGGCACACCCATAATCTAGTGTGCATCTACATTATAGGGCACGCGCGCGCGGTAGCCAGACCCTTTCATGACACACTTTCATTCAGAAAAACCTCCACACAATCCATGTGGATGGCTGCATGCGTACACAGGATGGTGCAAGAGAGCGGGAGCGATGCATCGCTACCCATCCTCTGTGCCGACCTTCACGCTCACCGGCAGCCTCATCGCTCTTCAGCCGGCATCGCGCTTCCTTACACCTTGCTCTATCCGACTTTTAGAGAGAGCCGATTATACGCCGCAGCACCGCTCCCTCGATGAGCACGTCCACACAAGCCTTCGACTCCGCATTGGACATCGCGTGATGTGCACAAGAGAGAGGTAAAAAAAAAAAAGGAGAGAGCAAGAGGGGGAGCGAGCGCGCATACGTCGTCTGCCGCTGACAGCAACGAAAAGAAAAAAAAGGCGCCCGCTACTCGCCACAGAGCTCCCCATATCGCGAACGCGGACGAGTACGCAGAGGCCGCGATATCGGAAAGGCAAAGAGGGAGACGATGCTGGGAAGACGCAACCGCAGCGGAGAGGCGTACAAAAAACGGCCAAAACGGGAAGGAAAGGAGGGAAGGTCCGAGTGCCGCGCACGAGGCACCCGCGCTGCTAACCGATACACATATCTATACATATATATATATATATATATACGTATAGATGCATGTATGTCATCGCATGTCTTTTGTGTGAAAAGGTCAGCGCCAACACCTGAGGCGAAAAAGGGCAAGGCAAGCACGGGGCGATGGCGGCACACAACAGGCGCAAGGGGACAGCCGCCAACCACGTCAAGAGCAAAGGACGGACAGACGGAAGGAAGGAAAGAATGAGCCCTCGGCAGTGGGTCGCTGCAGGTCGACAAAGAAAGTTCCAAACACATGTGCATGCACGCGCAAAATGGGGCGAAGGGGGGAGGGGGACGGGCAATAATACGAATGATAGAAGACTAGCCAACGTGCAAAAACGCGCGGTGCGATGATGATTATGATGCCACTTTCCCTGTCGCACACGCGCGCACGCATGACAGTGATCAACGCGACGTGTAGGCCTGCCGGCACCCTCATAACCACCTCCGCGCTTTCCTGCACACAAGCGCGTCCTACAGAAATCTTGCCCTTTCCTTCTCAAGGCTCCGGTGCTCCTAGGAGAAGCGGAGTCCTACAAACAAGTAGGAATGTGCATATAGGTTGAGAGGAGGAAAGGAGGGGGCGGGCTGCCCGGCGCCAAGGCCCTCGCGTAGAGAGCTGCCCGGAGCAGCGGTGCCCCTCGTCGCCTCTGATGACCCCGTTTATAATGACGTTGTAAGCGAGAACGAGAGGATTGCGTAGGCCGGTTGGCGCGCCTAAAGCAGGAGCCGCAGGTCGCCGGAGCGGCAGCCACACAGCCACATGCTACATGAATGAGCGCAGATAAACTCATGTAGACTCGCACGCGCGCACAGGAGCTGCTCAAAACATACACTGGACAGGCGTATAGCCTGACAAGCGGAAAGTCGCTGCATCCCGGCAGACATGCAACCTTACGATTCGCGCACCGTGATGCCAAACGCGGTAGCGGGGGCAAAGTTGTCGTCGTAGACGAGGTTCATCTGCTGGAAAAGCATCCACAGTCGCGACACGCGAATAATGTCGAAGGTGTCGGGCAACAAAAACCGCAGCTCGCCTTTCGTCATGTACACCGCACAGTCGCTGTTCACGGCAGGTGGATGGATGCCGCCGAGAATCGCCTGGGCACGCGCGGTGTCTTTGCCACACTCCTCCAGCACTTGAATCGTGCGCGTCGCGACGTGCTGTACACGCTTCTTCAGCTCCAGGTACTCCAAGGGGTGAATGTAGTTTGCCTCACATACGCTCGACTCGAAATAGGTGAGGCGATCGGTGCCGACCTCCATCGTGAGGTCGATCTTGCCGCCCCAGACGGGGTCGACACCGACGAGGTGCGAGAGACCGACGACCCACGCTTCGTAGTCGGGCAGCGTCTCTGCCACGATGTCTACGGTTCGCCCACCATGCTTCAGCCCGATCGTAAAGGCGCGGAAGAACGCGGGGTCAGTGGGCGGAATGCGGTGGCGGGAAAACACTTTACCAAAGCACCCAAGCTGAATGAAACTGACGTCAGACAGTTGAATGCACGAGTAGTCAACGCTGCGCGAGTCCGGCTCCTTCCAGAAGAGCTCCTTCTTTCCACGCTGCGTGGAGACCCAGAAGATGCGCTGATGGGGCTTGCCGCGGCGGCAGTGCTTGAGCATGCGGGAGCCGCTGCGGAGGAACCGGATGAGGTCTTGCACGAGGGTCGGCGAGTCGTACACCTTCATCAGCGCTCGGGAGTCCTTTTCTTGGTAGGATGGGTTCGGCGCGTCCACCGGGGGCGCGTCCTCCTCGACGCCCCTGTCTTCGCGCACAGCTTCATGCGCTTCTTTCTTCTGAGCCTTGTGGGTGGCACCCTTGGCAGTGGCTGCCGCCTCCGGCGACTCGTCCTCGCTGTCGCTCTCTGATGGCGACGACGAGGACTCCGTCCCGCTCGACTCGTCAACGGACTCATCGCTAGAGCTGCCCTCTGATGCGGCCGTCACTGCAGCCGGCACACACTTTGATTTGCCATGTCGACCTGGCCTGTCCTCCGGAGAGCGCGCCGCAGAGGCTGCCGCTGCGCCGCTGGTCGATGCATCGCCCTTCCCGTTACTCGGAGACGTAACAGTAGCCGCAGCTGCCTCGTCCTTCCTCTTTCGACGCGTACGTGCCTTCCTCGTCAGAGGCGGCGCATCTTCTACTGTATTCGCCACTGCCAGCGCCGCATCCTGCGGCGGCGTCTGCCCTAGAAGCTGGCCATCCATCCAGTCCGACTGGTGCGCGTGCGGCGCCGGGGTACCAGCCGACTCCTCGCTGCTCTCCTTGCCGTCATGGCCGTCTCCATCTGATCTGCCCCCGCTACTCGCCTCGTGCTGCCTGTCATCCTCGCCGTAGGCTTGTAAGGCGTGCAGGCTTTCAGCCTTGACGGCGGCGGCGTCGCGAATCTGCCGGATGCGGCGAGACTCCGCAGCGTGGTGCGAGTGCTCACCATCGCTCTCGTCGGAGCTCAGGAAGGTGATGCTGTGCGGCTGCTCCAGGCACGGCTTGGCCTCCTCGTGGAGCGGCTCCAACGCGGACGGCAACAGGGGCGGGTACATCTCGTCTGCGCAGAGGAGACGCTGGCTAAGGCCGTCGACGTCGTGCCAGCCCCACTTCGCCCCAAGCGGCAGGTCGCCCTCCGACACGTCGACGGCGCGATCAATGAGAAAAGCGATCAGGTCGTATAGGAGGGTACCATCCGTCACTAAGGTGGAGCTCATCAGCTTCATTCGTCGCACCCGCGACCGCTCCCGTCTCGTGGCAGCCAGACGCGACACAAACATCGAGTAGAGACGGCTCTGCTCCGTCGCGTGGTTGTAAAAGGACTCCACAAGGCCGTGCGTGGCCTCCTCGACCGCTCTATCCATCGCTTTCTTCGGAGACGCGGCATCATCGTCGACGCCGTCGATCACACCAGCCGCGCTCTCTTTTCCCACCACCTCGATTTGCCCATCAAGAGCCTCGAGCTCCTTGTCCAGGGCCTCGAGGTTCTGCCGTGCCTCGGCGACGGTCTCCTGGAACTTGAGCCGGTGCTTCTTGGCCTTTTTGGCCTCATGCAGCCGCACCTCGTGCTCCGCCTCCTGCTCCTCCCGCAGCTTCTTCTGCGCCTTCTTCTCCCTCTTGACGGTGTGGGCAACCTGCTCGTACTCCTCGATGAGAGAGTTCATGTGCAGCACAAACGACTCCACCACCGCATCGCGCTGCGCAATCGCCTTGCGCTCCGCCTTCTCCAGCATCTCCCGCTCCTTGCGCGCCACGACATCCGCAGCGCCGGCCTGCAGCTCTGCCACGATGCGCTGCCGCTCCTGGTCCACGGGCACGCTTTTGGCCGCTGCGAGGCGCCGCACGTTCACCGCCTCGTAGTAGTACTGCGCCTGGAGGATGTGCATCTCGGCCAGCAGCTCCTCGTTGGCGCGGCGCGACTGCAGAAAGGCCTGCTCGGCGGCTGGATCGGTGAAGCCCATGACCTGCCCCGCCTTGAGACCTTTGACACGGTCGCAGAAGCGAAGAGTCCCCAGCGACTCGGAGGCGCTGTTTGACGGCGGCGCCACCTGCCCGATCAGTAGCAGACGCGAGGTGGTGTCGACGAAGCACGGCTTCAGCAGCTTAGTCAGCTTTGACTCGCGGAATGGAATGTGTGGATTCTGCAGATACATGGCGTTGATGACCGTGCCGAGGGTGGAGAGCGACTTATTAATTGCCTGGGCCTCCACCATGGCCTGCCCAGTCGCACCGGAGCGCTTCACTCGCTCGCTGCCGGCAAGATCAACGAGGGCGATGCGGGACTTGATGACACCGGGAACACCCTTGGACAGAGACATGCCCGTTTCGTCAATGAGCTGCGACACCTTCGGCGGCTGCGGCGACTTCTCCACCGGAATTTGGAAAATGTCAATGAAGACGAGCGCGTGGCTGCGGGAGCTAGTGTCGTTCATCTTCGTGGCCGTCACGGAGCGAAAGGAGTTTGCAACGTCGAAGTTGCGCTCGACATCCGCCATGGTGTGCACTTCCACTGTGTTGATGCCGACGGTGATCGTCTCCTCTGGTGTCTCGCGCAGCTTCAGCTTCTTCTTGTCCATTAGCAAGTCCATAACGTCCTCGACGTACAACTCCAGCGCGGAGAGGGCGATGACAATGTGGATTCGATCCTTGACGGATTCTTTGTACGTGAACAGGTCGTCGAAGACGCGCATGAAGGCACCGGACGCTTCCGTGACTTTGCCGTCCGCTGACTTGCTTCCTAGAATCGTGTAGGTCTTGCCTGAGCCGGTCTGGCCGTACGCGAAGACGGTGGCGTTGAAGCCCGAGAGAGCGTGATCGACCATCTCCTGCACGCTTTCCTCGTACACGGCGACCTGGTCATCGGTCTCGTCGAAGACGTAGTCGAACTGAAAGACACTGACACCGCCGACGCCCGCGGACGTCTCCTCTGCGCTAATGGTGATGGTCTGGTCGTCGTCGGCTTTGCGAGCGCACACGGGTTCATAGCGCTCGCGCCCGATGGGCGGACGAATGCGCACCGCGACAGTGATGCGCTGCTCCGACATGTAGATGGAGACGCAAGATAGACGAAGAGATGAAAGGCTGTTTCTTTAGTGCGTTCGTGTGTGTGTGTCGTATTGCGTGTTGGTGCGTTGTCCTGCGCTGATTTCGATTAGCTTTCGTTGTGGAAGACGTGCGAGTAGAATGTGGGGTAGAAGATGGCAACGTGCACGCCGTCGGCCCTAGCGATGGCGAAAATCCTCGCGAACGTCGTGGGAGTGCCAGCCGGCTCTCCAAGGAAGCGAGCGCGATGCGGCTGCTGATACTGCTACCTAGTGCGCGCCAGGGACTCGATAAACGTACTCTCTCTAGTACTTACTCTTTAGTAAGCACTACGCAGAGGGTTGTATCGTTTCGTGAGAAAAAAAAAAAATAAAGATGTGGCACAATGGTGATGAAGCTGTGTGTGGTGTGGGTGGGGCGCCGTCAGCGACTCTACGTTTTCCCCCTCGCTGGTGTACAAGCAGAGGGAGGGAGAGAAGAGACGAAAAGAAAGGGGGAATATTTCACGTGAGGTGGAGAGGGGTTCCGTCCCCATTTCATAGCCGGCCATGAGCCGATGTTGCCAAGCGTCTTGGTCGTGGCCAGGTAGGCGGGTGGCCGGACGGCTGCTTGCCGCTCGTACGGAATCGCTGCTTATCGCTTGTTCATGAAATCGGCGCACGTGCTGAGCTCACCCCCTTCCCCTATCCGCCATGTCTCACCCGGCGGCGAACAAGATAAAGGGCGGGGCTAGTCGGGTAGAAGTGACGCGAATTCACAGACGGTGCAGTGAAGCCAGCGGACATCCTTCTCAGCATAGGAGGGCCCGAACACAGAGAGGCACTCGGCCCTCATATGTGCATATATAAAACCATCCGTTGCCGCCGGAAGCCGCCCAGGAGAAACAGCGGCTACACCCCACCCCACCACCACCACCACCACCACCCATCCGCAAAGGAAAGCAAAACTGTGAAGACACGACAGATCCGCTCACTGGAGACCACCCTGCCACAAGGAGCGTGTGTTCGCCTTTCGCTTGCCGCTTCGCCCCGTCAGTGGGGGGGGGGGGGGCGCTCACTTTACTTGCTAAAGCTGCGGGCGACGAGGAGCGCGAAAAAAGGCGGCGCTCCTCATCATCGACGGCTCTTACGTGCATGTGGACGGCAAGACGCAGTGTGTCGCGGGGGTTGGGAGTTTATCCATCCGCCTGTAGCACACACTGTGGCAAAAGATGCGTAGATCTGTGTGGGGGCACTGCTCCGATACATGTTTTCTTTTTCGCTTCACCGCGTCCCATCCTCTGCCGCGCAACACGACTCCACCTCCACGCTGCACCCCCCCCCACCTCTCCCCGTCCCATGCCACACGCCACATCGCGCGGGACGAGGCAGCGGTGGGCACACGCGTCACGGCACTGCGCCGACCCGGGCACACAAGCACGGCCGCTGCCCCCAGCTCGGCAAGCCACCCGCTCCGCCGGCCGCCACCCCTCCTGGCGCATCCCCCTCGCCGTGGCGCAGGCTCCCCACACCAGGAGGCAGCGTCAGGGTCGGGTGGGGTATCCTCCAGCCACGCTCACACCTCGTCCGTCACGTGGACGGCGCACACGTGTTCGCTGCCGCAGGCCGCGACGACGCAACGCCATCCGGTCCCCCGCCGCAGACGTCAGCAGCAACACATCGCTCTCACCTCCCCACGTCGCGGGTGCGTGACCGTGTCACCGCCGGAAGTAGCTCGCCATGGGCAAGGGGACAGGGGCTGGGGGGCTGCCTGGCTTCCCGGCGGAGTCGGTGTGCTGGACCCTGAGGATACGACGCGCTGAGGTGTGCCACCCCCCTCCCTGTCGTCAGGGCACGATTCATCGAGTAGCATGAAAAACAAACGAAAGCGGAATCGGCAGAGCTGGAGGGAGCGAGGCCATGCGATCGAGTGGAGGAGCGGGGCATTGTGTGGCGTATCCGTGAACAAAAAAAAAACGCAGAGTGGGCGTTGATGGGAGGTAGCATGAAAACTACAAAAAAAAATGGCACGGCACTAGGCCGCGCGCAGTCGGCACACGGTGCTCCACTTTGCCACTGGGTGCATCGTTCAAGGGCAGCAGCACTGCTAGCGCACTGGATGAGAATGGCAGCGCTTGGCGGACACCCAAAGACATACCCAACTGCTGTTCACAGTGGATGACGGAGCGGGGATAATGTGGGAATGCCGAAGTGAGAGAAGAGAGCAGGTGAAGGCGGGTGATGAAAGACGCGAAAGGGGAGGGGGGCTGGTACTAGTAAAGGCATAGCGCAACGCGCGGAAAGACGACGCACCGTCTGAGACCGTGGTGGAGGCGGCGGCACGCTTGCTCAAGGAAACCAGCAAATTAGCCACCCCGCTCTAAAAAGAAGAAAAGAGGCAGTCGGCGTCGGCAGGGAAATCCCTGAGAGTCACGCGCACATTGCTCGTGGACGCGCACGCTCGACAGGGAGGGAGTGGGATCCAGAAAAGCATGTGGGCACACACTGGCACGGTCCAACATCACTGCTTTTTGCTTTTGCAGGGAAAGGGTGAGGCCCGGCGTTCCGTGCTTCACTTGGCTCTCCCCTCCTCCCGCCGTGCTATGGCCCTTTCTGTGGCGTTCTCGGTGATTGCCATCGCTTCTGCGTCCTCGATCGCGCACTTGCATGATGCAGCTGAAAAGCAGCAGACGTGCAGCAGGAAAAGAAAGGAAACCGTGCCGAATAAGAGTGGAGAGACGAGGCGGTAAAACAAAAAAAAAGAAGGTTACGTGAGGGAACACACACGTGTCACGCCAAAGCCCAGAGAGGCAAAACGTGGAGCACGTGGATGGGCGTTGACGTACACAAGGGGTGCCACGCGAGGCAGCAGAGGCACTAGTCAGCCTCGGTAAGACACATGCATACACCTGTGCGAGTGCACTTGCCCTTGGTCTGATTCCAAGTCTGCACAAATTCTGGTAAACAAGAGAGGGGAAAAGAACACGGAAGCACGTCACGCGCCAGCAATCTCGCGGTCTCCTCCGCGCTGGACACACACACGCATACACAGAGGGGGAGAGGAGGCGGTGGTGTGGACGCCTTTCGTTTTCCTTTTTTCCTCTGTGTGCCCCCGTGGCGTTCGCCACCCTACTGGCCATCCTGTGTGGGCGTGCGCAGTGATACGTAAGCGGCCAAGAGTTTCGCGTCTCTCCGCCTCCCAGCTGCCTCTCCTCCGCAACGTCATCGCCAGATCACCAGCCGCGTCACAAGTTCTTCCACACCCACTGCTGTTTGGAAGACGAGACCACCGACTCGGGCCACTCGAGCTCCTCATAGTTTATCAGCGCGATCTTCTTCACCCGTGTTACAGCACTGCAATCATTCGTGGCGCCGTTGTCGTGGCTACACATTTCGTGGTCGTATTCGATGTAGCCGCCCTTAGCACTGTGGCGGCTGCTCCCACCCGACTCATCTGGAGAATAGAAGAGCACGTCGACCCTGATCCCCGTGATAGAGCGCGACCTCGATGATGTTCTCGCTTGCCGCCCTGCGGATGACTCCGCGACGGCGGGATCAGAAGCAAAATTTGGGCGGGGGATCTGGGGCTCGCCAGCACCTTGGGTATCCACCTCAGGCGCTACCATGTCAGTGCGCGCAGTCCGCACGCGAGGTTCGTCTCTCAGAAAGTCAAGAGACACCCACCGATTAGCGTTTTCAGCGCTGTACCCCTTGCGGAGCGCCAGGTGCGAGAGGTCCAGTCGTGACTGAAAACTGAGCCTGGTACTCCTCCAGGGAGCCAAACACAACAACCGCTTTCGACGGATTGCCTTCATGTACATGAGCCGGGCTTTCGTTTCGAGCAGCGACTCGCTCCCCGCTGCTGCCGTGCCATCATCAGCGAAACTGTCATCAAAGGCCTGGTCGTCCTCATCACCGACCCCCCCTTCCAAATCTCTGTACGAGGAAAGCGGCCTTTCGGCGCGGGCGCCTGTAATGCTCCCCACCCCATCTCCGTCGTTTGCGGAGTCCGTCACTCGTGTCTCTACGGTTCGCGAGGCCGTGGCGGCGCTCCGTTTGGCTGCCTCCCACGTGTCAAAGCCCCAGTCCGGACTTTTCAAGTCAGGCACTCGCAGCAGAAGCACGACAGGGGAAAATGCCGCCACAAACGCCAGCTCCGCTTGTTCCGCCACGCAGCTCGAATGTACGACACAGACGTGTGGCTGCGCTGGGCGTCGGGACAGGCTCGGGGAGGACACACCTTCGATGACTGGCGGCTCGCAGGGTGGTGGCGGTGGCCGTGAAGGTGTGAAAAAGGCCACCTGAGTTGGTGTGTTCTGTGAAGTGCTGCGCGGTGTTGGTGGGGTAGCGGTGCTTCCACAGCTGTCCGCGTGCTGAGGCGAGTCGCCGCGCCGATGAGGATGTCGATGCAACACCCCGCTGTGAAGTTCATCACGCAGAGCTTCCCGGAATTGCGACGATTCAATGTCGCGCAGAGGCAGGAAGGCGCGGAGAACCTCATCGCAGCCGCCCTCAGGGCGACCCAAGCCACTGCTATCACTCATGTCAGGCCGTGGCGGTGCAGGCGCAGCTCGAAGTGTCCACTTGAATTTTTCCATGACTGATTCGGCAATCCATAGGTTCGACACTCGCTGCACAGCTGCTGCGCGTTCGCACAGCGTGCGGTACGTCCACGCACACGCACCTCCAGGTCGACGACGAGGAGCAGCACCGGGTGCGATCAGGCTCAGGAGGCACTGTGAGCCGGCCCACGTACAGGCCCCCAGTCCCTTGCTGAACAGCACCTCCTGCGTGAGGTGAGGCACGCATGTGTTTGGCGAAAAGCGTGATGCATCTGTTGTCTGCTCTGCGTTCACATACGGCCTCCCGCATATGAGGAGTGGCACCGTCGCAGGTGCAACACGGACGCCCCACCGCTGGTACAGCTCCGCCACCTCGACCCAGTACGGGGACTGAAAGAGGAAGAAGGCAGAACGATGCGACGTGCGCACTCTCACGACGCGCTCCATCGGTGACACCTCTGGCTCGCACCTACCTCTCTCACACTCATCCCGAATCGCACGCAGCCGCGCCAGCCATGGGGCGGCACCTGCGGTGGAGCCAAGCTCACCTCCTCCACCAGGGGTTGCAGTGGCTTTGTCTTGTGAGCTCACCGTCGCCGCGGCTGCCGCCTCAGCTGCCTCGAGCTTCTTCATGGCGGCCGTGAATAACGGCAGTCGCGGTACTGTCCTTCGATTGGCGAACCCGTGCGTCGCCGCATCGGCACCACTTTGACCGTCCCCCACCGTGAACATGCGCTGCTGCCCCGCAGGTAGGCACGAATGCTGCTGCCTGTAGCGAGTAGACCGCAATCCACCCTTGAAGACGGTTCCATTCACCCCCAGCGGCACCGCGTGCCGCGCACACACGGTTGAGTCGAAGAGGCACGACAACGCTGTAGCATCCACACTGACATAATGCACGCCAAAAAACGTTACTTGCTCGACACAAGCGTCGCGTAGCACCTGAAAGACGGAGGGGCGCTGCGCTGCGACAGAAACGTTTCTGTTGTAGGGTGCATCACCTGCTGCAGTCGTTGGCGACATGCGATTCAGAGGGCCTTTCTCACCGATCCAGCTGTGCGCAGGCGGCTGCGCGCTCAAGTGGGGGCGCTGTTGCGCTGCGCCGCGGGGCCTAAAAGGGTACCGCACCCACTTCTGCGAGGTGGTGTCTTTTTCCAGACGATGAAGGGTTCTCCCTTCCGAGAAGGTGTGCAGATGCGGCGTGCAGGCCGACATCGCGGTATGTCCCGCACGCGCTCGAAGAAATAAGCCGTACCGAAGCAGTGGATACGCTTGAAGAGGAAACAGGTAGTCCGCGGCGAGGGAGCTCGCAAGGTCAGCCTTCGTTGCCCAGAAACTGCTGAGAGCCTCCCAATGCGTACTCCGCAGCTTCCACGACGATAACGGTGACGGCCACTCCGCTGTTACTGCTGCGGAAAGCGCGCCGGTGGCGGTGGCTGGCGAGCAAGCGGTCGAAAACACGAGGTCGAGCGCAAAGGTCGAGGACTCTCGCACCCGCTGGTGCCACAACGCTTGTTCAGCGATCATGCCATGCGCGACGGTACCATGATCACCGCTCGAAGTTATCAACGTGGCGTGTCGCGGGCTCCAACTGCCAATGTCGCTAACACTGTGTAGGCCGTCGAAGAACGGATGCCCCCACTCCTTATCGAGCTGATCCTGTTGCGCGTGTGTACGCAGCCGCGGTGTCGATGTGAAAGTCTGTGGCGTGTGCCAGCTAGTGCAAGCTCCGATACCAGCCCTGTGTACCTCAAGGGGGGCATCGTCGGAAGAGTTGGTGCGCGAGACGGCGTCCTGCGTGGACAGCAGACAGCCCGCTTCCGTCGACTCCGGCTCGCCATTGCGCTGCAGGAGCACTCGTTCATTCTCCTCTGCCATGCAAGAGTCGGGGTCGTGCGACGTCAGCGGCGAGGCTGCGAAGGCGAATGGCGCGTCATTGTACCGCATCTCAGCACTTCGTCCGTGTCGCTGCTCGCCTTCCGCCTCGGTCGACGGAAACGGAATGGGGAAGAAGGGAAGATGGCGAATGAGCCACACAGGGATCCAGACCGACTGTCGGGTTGGCGGGCTCGCGAGGGCAGCAGCTGCCGCGCCCGTCGAGGCCGGTACGCCGTCGCGGCCTCGCTCCGATGCATCGGTTCGCGCCTTCGCAGGACCTACCCGCCAAGGCGCCGGCTCTTCAAACGACGGCAGCGGCACCGCGAAGACGCCCCTGCTGTGCGAAGCGGTCGCATGAGTAGAGGAAACGTGCCTTGAGCCCCGAGCAAGCTTCCAGTAAAGTGGAGGCGGCGGAGGTGCACCATTCCATTCGGAGTTGGGACTGCGATCGGCTGTCGCCGGGGATGCTGCCGCTCTTTCCACGCCTCTGACATCAGCCGCCACCGTGACGATCATACCCTCGTTGCCAGGATGCTCTACCATGCTTGGTCGAATAAAGGCGTTGTAATAGCGTTCCCACCACGCTGCCACGTCCACATCTTGAGAGCGGAGAAACAAGTATGTCTCACCCACCACGGCGGGAACGCACACATGACCTTCTGGACGCTGCAGGCAGACCGCGAACTGTGGGTTTTCTTTCCGCTGCAGAGAGGAGTGCAATGCAGGTTGTGCGACCTTCAGTAAGGCTCCTCGCATCCGCCGTTCACGAGTCTTCGCCTCCTCGGTGGCGTTTCCATGACGGCGAGTTGTTGAGTCGCCGACGGCGACATTGCAGAGGAACTCAAGCGCCTCCCTCCTCATGTGAAACAACTTCTCTGTCTGGTCCACAATAATACGCTGGAGGAGGTACGCGAAGGGCGTCCCGCCAATGCTGCACGGTATCAGTGGAGGCCGCAGAAGCGGTCGTCTGTCGAAGCTGCCGATGCGCTGTTGGCAACTGGTATGTGAGAGTTGAGCTGCCTCGTGGTCCCTGTGGTTTGCGGTGCTCGAGTCGCAGGCGCTGTCGTGATGCTGTACTCCCGCGGCGGCTACAGGCTCCACTGTCAGCGTATGCAAGCAGGGAATGAGAGGGGCGCAGGAGCGCTCTCCCTGAAGCGGTCAGGCCGTAGTACGATGGCACACACACGAGACGTCGCATGAGGGCCACACATACACGCACACACAAAAAAAAATGAAGGGAGGTCAGAAGCCGGGGCAGTTTTCTCTTCGACTACGGTAATGTCCCTTTCGTCGAAGGAGATCCGGAGTGGGCGAGGTCGACACACACACACTCGCTCCGGCTTGTCTTTCTGTGTTCGAGCAATCTGCTCGACCCCCTCCCCGCCACCGCCCTTTCTCCCGCGCAGCCCCTGTCCCTTCGCCCAAGGTGTGCCCCGTGCGCCGGCGTAAATCTGCCTCTGTGCGAGTTTGTGCAAGTGTGTATGCGTGCGTGTGTGTGCGTGCGTGTATGGGTACACAGCTCGGATATCGTACTCCAGCGACGCCCCTTCGTGCTTCACGGCTGAAGTGGGGGATGTGAAGAGCGGGGTGGCACTAAAGCAGCCCAGCGGCAGAGGTGACGAGAAGGGTTCATGAAGAAGACGTTCGTGAACACCTCCATGCGAACGCACGTGCAGCCACACCCGCCAAGGATTGCCGCTGAAAGTGCCCACACGTCCCGTCGATAATATGGTCGATAACACATAACAAGAAAATCAAGAAACAGAAATGAAGCATGGTTTGACAAGCGAGAATGTTGGAGTGCTGAACCGAGGAAGCCATGAAAGAAAACTAAGGAAAGGGGAGCGCCCAAGCACGCCAACGAAGTATCCGGTGAACGCGCTGCGCACTTTCGGTTGTACCTTTTCCTTGCTGAGCAAATAAAACTTACATTCCCAAAAAGGGCCCAACACGTTGAAGTGCCCCACCTTCTCACGGGATTGCGGAGACGCACACGGGCACGTAGGCATTTGGAGGAGAGAGCAACGGCCCTGGAGAATCAAGCCGATCTATCACAGCGCGGCATCCCCGCCATTCGCTTTACTCCGTCGTGTGATGACTTTTTAGGTTGCCTTTTCGTTGTTGCTGCTTGTCGTTCGCATCTTTCAGAGGTACAAGACTTCCACAAAGCACAGCGCGCGGCATCACCACTGTCGCACCAGCGCGTCCCTTTCCCGGGAACGTGAAATTCATTTCAGCCGACGTGAATATTCCTCCCTTTCGGCTTCCCAGCCTTCCGCCGTGCTCTGCCCTCCCTCACAGCGAGACGCATAAGGAACCAAATACATTCGATTCAGAACTGCGCATGCCAAACCTTTAGAGCACAAGAGTCGCCGCTGCGGAGCTGGGCGAGGATGGCCGCCTGTCGTCTCGTGAGCTCAGCACCCTTGTTCCTCTGGTGTGGGACGGCCGCCGCCAGGTATCGCTTGCCGTCGCGCGTCGCATCGTGCACCGCGGTTGCGGGGGATGGCGGCCCGGCGTCTGAGACCGATGACCAGGTCCGTGATCCATGCTGTTGGCGTTGGCTCGCCCTCGAAAGAGTCAAACTAAAAAGTAACTAATACAAAATAACTTTATACAGTACTGTTCCGATTCGGCCAAGGAGCCGGGCCGACCAACACCGTTTGGCGTCGCTCAGCCCACTGCAACGCCACTGCATACAGCGCAGCCCAGGACCAGGATGACGCTCGACATCACCGCAACGAAGCCAACGCAGAGAGGCGGTAGGCGGACGCATATGTTTGCTGAATCGCCGTCGCGACCGCAAGTCTCCCCGGCACACCGCCGGCGCACGCCTGCCCGCCGACACCAAGAGTGGTGGGCGCGCGGGCCCCTGATGCCACGCACTGAGGTGGCCGGCATGGTCAGGGGCGTAAAGCAGCCAAGGAAAGAAAAAGAAGGCAAGGAATGGTGGCGCCCCATTCGTACAACGCAAAGCAGCAGCACGGCGAAAGAGAAGGCAGAAGGCGAAAAGACAACGCTGGCTGAATTAGCGGGGAAGAGAAAAGAACGCGCATATGCACCGGAAGATCAAGACGAGATAAACGCGATGGCGCAGACGGTGGGTGGGTGTCAGGGAGGGAGAGGGAGGGCGGCCGCGGCGGGGTCCCGGGGAGGGAAAGGGGGCCACAGGAGGGAGCGGTCGAACAAGAAAAAAAACGATGAGGCGAGGAGAGCAAACGCAAGAGAAGCACCTCCAACGCGGCAACGGCGCCAGGGAGAGAGGGCGGCGAGGCGGGAATAAGACGGGAGGCAGCACGAGGGAGAGGACAAGGTAAGCACGATTAGGACCGTGAATGAGGCGCAGAGAAGCAGAGAACGGAAAAGGTGCGGGCACCACATTGTAGCCTCGCCATCCACAAGAGCAGGGGGTCCAAGAGAGAGGATGAGAGCCCGAACAAAAGGAGGGGACAGCACTGCGTCGTCGGTCAAAGACGCGCGTTGCCGAGCCTCCTCCTGCTTTGCTCTCCCACCACCACTCACTGCAGCCCCTCCTCCGGCTAGCTCTGCGTCTTTCTCATCGAAGGAGCGGTCAAGCAACGCCCACGCGGCAGCGAGCCAGCTCCCTCCCCAAGGCGACCCGCCACCTTTCGCAGCGCCCTAACCCCTCCTCTCCTCGCCCTCGGGAGCTGCCAAGACACACAGTTAGATCATCCGGTTGGCCGCGGGCTGAGGGGCAGCCTCGTAGCACGTGGCCCCTGGGAATTCGTTCATCGCGGTCATCTCCAGCAGCACCTGCTGCGCAGAGCAGGTGCGGCACCAGTAGCCGATGCAGCAATCGTCGATGCCACTGCCGGAAATGCCGTACCGCTCGCGCGCTAGCCGACGTGTCTCGCTGGCAAAGACGCACGTCACGCTAAAGAAAAGCAAGCTGACGTCGCACAGGGTCATGAGCAAGCAGTAAGGCCAGTGGATCTCCCTGCGGTTGCTCACGAGCATATTGCACTGCCGGCTCACCTGGCAAGGAAAGCAGCAACACGCCTCGCAGCACGAGTCCATGTCTTCGCAGCACACACACAGCGAGTAGTGCCAATCACCGGCACGGCTGTAGACCGCCGAGCGGCTGCCTGGCGCATTCATTGGGTTGCCGGTGTAAACGTTCTGTCCGGGCCCCTGCGGCTGGTTATACTGCGGGCCGCCATAAGGCTTCTGATTGTACTGACCTTGCGGCATGCTGGAGGGAGGCTGAGCAGCTGGAGGCGGAGGAGAGCTGTACCCGTCACCAACCTTGTCAGCTGGAGGGGCAGAGCCGAGCTGGGGCTGCATGAGTATGGTTGCGTTGCGTGACGGGAGGCTGTGTGCGCACGAGAGCCGGAAGAGGAGGGGCTGCCACGACCGCAAAGAGTATGTGCGAGCGCCCGTGTATGTCGCCGGGTATACAGAAATATGTGCGAGCGCAGCACTGTGCCCGGAGTCACCGCAGACACACCGAGTCCCACACGGAGTAGTGTCGAGCGAATCAGCAGAAATACAGCGCAAGCAAAGAGAGAAACAGAGAGGGTTCGAGAGCGGAGACGCGGCAGACGCACGGCGTGAGGAGGCAGGGCCGCAGCGGGTGCAGGAGTATGGAAGCCGCACACGCGCGCACGCGCGAGAACAGGAGTCGGCAGGGAGAGAGGCGTTGGAGAGAGGGGAAGGGGGGCGGAAGGGGGAAACGAGGCAAAGAGAGGGAAGAAGAGAGCGGACGGCGTTCTTTCTTGTGTTTTGTTGCGAGGAGGGCGCCAACGGCGATCCATGCAGGTCAGCCGCGTGGAATGGTGTCGGGAGGGAGAGACAGGAGGAAGGGGAGAGAGAGGTCGAGATGGGAGGAGGGAGGCAGACAGCCGCGCGTTGCCCGAGCAGACATGCGCATGTACACCTGTGCCTGTGTGCCCGTGTAGGAGAGAAACGCATGTCCATCTCGCAGCGCACACTCACTCACGCGCTCTAGTGCGCAGAGAGAAGGGGCACAACAGGCAACCACTTTCGTCTGTGGGAGCGGCCGAGCAGGAAGGGCGTTGGCGGCCGCCACCCTACCCCCCACCTCTGTTCTGCTCCGCTACAACCTCGTCATGGCCGACACGGCAGGCGAGAGTCCGGGCAACGCGGCACTGGATTGTGGGCAACCGTGCGAGACGGGAGGGGAAGGGGGAGGGGGTAGGCATCCACCGTGCCCTGAGACGCGCCCCCTCTCCTCCCCCCGCATTCGCTTTTCACCCGCGTCGCGCCGATGGTGCGCCATCAGCGTTTTTCGTTGCGCCATGACTTGCCTCCTACACTTCGCACATTTGCGTGCAGCTCAGTGCGAGTCCGCCCGAGATCTAAGCGATGAGGAGCCTGTGCAGTCCTCTGCTGCCACTGGCGCTCCTGTGCAGCACGCCTAGGGTGCCGCACAAAGCAAGCGCCGATAACAACGCAGATCCATAGCAAGCCCCTGCGCGGCACACCGCGCGCGCAGCCCCTCTATCGCGCTCACTCATGCGGTCGTCCGTGTAGGTGCGTGAGGGCGATAAGCGTCCCACGCAGGTCCACATACAGCCATCTTGAGCTCCTGCTTTTTTGTTCAGTGGGCCATTTTATCCCAACCACGTCGTCAAGTACGCGCATGCAACCACAGCTCGCCCTACCGCTGTGGCACGACGGCTGAAGCCTGGTCGTCTGCGAGGAGCCGTCGGCCGTCGAATCGGGCCATGTGTCCATAACCGGCTCCTCTTGCCCTTCCTCATCCCTTCCCCGAGTACGTCCTGCGCCATCGGCACCACACCGACCTGGGTGTGGGCAGCACGCCATCTGCACGCCATCTCGTCTCTGCCAGTCGCCCACCGCTGCAGGAGTCCAAAGGTACGGCCAGGTGCCGGTGCGGAGCTGGGCGAGGATGGCCGCCTGTCGTCTCGTGAGCTCAGCACCCTTGTTCCTCTGGTGTGGGACGGCCGCCGCCAGGTATCGCTTGCCGTCGCGCGTCGCATCGTGTACCGCGGTTGCGGGGGATGGCGGCCCGGCGTCTGAGACCGGTGACCAGGTCCGTGATCCATGCTGTTGGCGTCGGCTCCTCTGGCATTGCCGATCTTGCAAGTTTGTCATCTTTGCCGGTGCGCGCCAACCCACACTGGCCAAAGACAGACTGACATGAGAGGCGCGCGCGACCGCAGCGCACGAGGGAGGCGTGTGCATGCGGAGCCCCGCAGGGGCCGATGCCTGCATGCCCGCATGAGAGCCGCCCAAGCGCTGTGGCAGCACCGACATCCGGCGTGTGCGCCGGCCGCGCCAAATGCACAAGGAAGCCGCCTCGCGCGGTCGAGGAGAGACACAGGCGGGTGCGGCGCAGCAGCACTGTGGAGTCGAGGGGCAGTGGATCGGCCTCCTCGGGTAGGTCTCTGCTCTCTGCGCACATTGCGGTACTCACTATGGCCGCGGCTGCCTCAGCGTGAAGGTCTTCGAGGGACCTGCTGCAGCTTCTGCTAGCACGGTCCCACCAGGCGGGGGCACCGTACAGTAGCTCTGGTTCAAGAAGGGCTGTGTAGCAAGAGCGGAGGAGAGCCGCTGACCGACCACGTTTGCGCCGGCAGACCGCCCTCAGCCTGGCAAGTCCAGCCGAGGCCGCTTCGATGACTTCTGCAACGTGTCGACCAGTGCGCGGCATTGGCTGGAGGTCCAGGCCGAGGAGGCAGGGGTAGCGATCCACTTCCAAGTGCGAGCGGCGACGGGGCGTTGCCGCTGGCTGCAGTGTCGCGCACCAGGGAGTGTGTACTGCGTGCTTTTTTTCTTTTCGCGGAGGGCGAGCGCTCATCTCCACAAGGCGCTCCAGCGCCCAGTGCCCCACCCTCCAGAGGGCGGATTGCACTGTGGCCCGTGCGGCAACCGTGTCCGACGAGCGTGTGAGGAGTGCGAGGCCATCAGCAAAGGGGGCGTGGTGCAGTCCGGGTGTTTCGTTGAGCTCCACGCTCAGCGAGCCCACCACAACGATGATGAGGGCCTACGGCTGATCCTTGTGTGGCTCCGCATGCAAACTCGGCCATCTTCGATCGCCGCGTGCGGAAGCCAACACAGGCGCGACGATCGTCTGAGAACTCCATGGCCCAGCGAGTAAGGCGTGGGTCTACGTCGAACCCCCTCAGCGCCGTCGTGAGGGCGCCGTGATCGACCGAGCCAAGCGCGCGAGCGCAGAGCCCGCAAGCACTGCGCCCGCCTTGGTGCCCTGCCAGGGCTGCACTGCTTTGTGAAGGAGCGAGCCCGGGGGAGGGGGGCTGCGGTGGAGCGGTGGTGTGGTGCGGCCGGAGGCCGGACTGCTGTGGCTCCAGCCCATCCTCCAGAAAGTCGCGAGACCATTCGTTCGAGTTACTTGCACAGATTGCTGGCTAGCGTCACAGGGGCCGTGGGACGCGGGATCGTCACCGGGCTTGTGCGGCCACAGGAGGGGCCCACAGCGGGCCCCTCTTTCCATGCAGTAGCGGCGCAGCCGGTGGCGGCCATCTGGTTTTAGATGCTGAGCAGCGCGCTCCTGACCTGCATCGGGACGGCCTCGACACTCGCACAGCGGCTTTCGTCGACGCCCGGGGCAGGGCAGCAGCGGGCTTCACGGGGTGCCACCTCGAGCCCGCCCATCGTGAGCGGTTTGAAGGGCGTGGCGCAGGGTCTCCGTAGAACGCGGTGGGGCGCGAAGGAGGCTGCCGGGTGTCGCGTCGCCGTCCGCTCGCGCATCCTCGCCAATACGTTGGCCTGCCCGCTCGCGCTGAGGCGGCGGTCGCCTTGGCACACTGCTGGTGCGCGCAGTGTGCGGAGGGCATGGGTAGCCTGGATGCATGCCCTTGATCGAGGGTCACTGTGGGGGAGGGCGTTGCAGGGCCGTATCCATCCTTCAAGACTGGCCCTTTGCTGCTCCTTGATGAACGCGTCCGACAGGGCCATGCCCCGGCGACGCGCAGGGGGCCCTCCCAACAGCAGCCCCCAGCCGCGTCAGTTGGGGCGTCCGGGACGGTCTCTAAGCGGCTTTACCACATGCGACAGCTTTCCTGGTGGCTGCTGCTATTCGTCAGCAAATTGGCCTCATCCGCGAGGGGGCACCGTGTCGCTGTGCATGCGCGTGTGTGTGGGTGGGGGGGAGAGTGGAGGGGGGGCTGTGGTCGGCCTGGCTGCATGGGCGATTCGTCCTCCCTCCCCAGTGCGCGTTCGTGCTGCCGTGGTGGTCGTGGGCCAGCGGGGCACGATCCTTGCGGCTCGATCTCGCAATCAGGGCGCCGCACAGTTTCCCCGTCCGCAAAGCGGAAGGAGTGTAATGCGGCGCCGGTCATCACTGGCGGCGGCGGGCCGCACCCCTCCTCTGGTCGGGCAGCGAACCGGATCGCGCCGTGGTGACGGCGCCCCCCTTTACAGACGAGGCAGTCGAGCACCAGGGTGGCGTGCGGTGGCGTCCCCGTGGCCCCGTCTGCGCTGCGCCATGTCGACGTGTCCTCGTCGCTTGCGCATGCCAAGTATTTGTCATGGAGGCACTCGTGCAGAATGGCCCCAGCCCGGTCGGGTAGCCCTTTCCTGCCCCGCATCGGGTGGTGCGGGGCGGCGTCCACTCCAATGTCGCGAGGACCGGGTGCAACGTCGCTGGGTACCCGGTCGAGAACCCCCCGTGCAACCACGTCACTCTTAGATGTGTAGCCGGACGCGAAGTGCATCCTTCTGGTAGGGTCGTCGCAGCAAAGCCACACCGCCACTGCTGCGACCTCGCTCTCCAGAGCGAGAGGGCCTACACCTACGCGCGTGCCCTCTTGTACGAGCACAGAGACGCCACCACCGTGCTGCGTTTCCCCTGCTGCACCGGAAGGCGGAAAACCAGGCACACCAAATGCCCTACAGGCCCGTATCGGCGATTCTCCAAGGAGCCGGGCCGACCAACACCGTTTGGCGTCGCTCAGCCCACTGCAACGCCACTGCATACAGCGCAGCCCAGGACCAGGATGACGCTCGACATCACCGCAACGAAGCCAACGCAGAGAGGCGGTAGGCGGACGCATATGTTTGCTGAATCGCCGTCGCGATCCGCAGCGATCCGGCACACCGCCGGCGCACGCCTGCCCGCCGACACCAAGAGTGGTGGGCGCGCGGGCCCCTGATGCCACGCACTGAGGTGGCCGGCATGGTCAGGGGCGTAAAGCAGCCAAGGAAAGAAAAAGAAGGCAAGGAATGGTGGCGCCCCATTCGTACAACGCAAAGCAGCAGCACGGCGAAAGAGAAGGCAGAAGGCGAAAAGACAACGCTGGCTGAATTAGCGGGGAAGAGAAAAGAACGCGCATATGCACCGGAAGATCAAGACGAGATAAACGCGATGGCGCAGACGGTGGGTGGGTGTCAGGGAGGGAGAGGGAGGGCGGCCGCGGCGGGGTCCCGGGGAGGGAAAGGGGGCCACAGGAGGGAGCGGTCGAACAAGAAAAAAAACGATGAGGCGAGGAGAGCAAACGCAAGAGAAGCACCTCCAACGCGGCAACGGCGCCAGGGAGAGAGGGCGGCGAGGCGGGAATAAGACGGGAGGCAGCACGAGGGAGAGGACAAGGTAAGCACGATTAGGACCGTGAATGAGGCGCAGAGAAGCAGAGAACGGAAAAGGTGCGGGCACCACATTGTAGCCTCGCCATCCACAAGAGCAGGGGGTCCAAGAGAGAGGATGAGAGCCCGAACAAAAGGAGGGGACAGCACTGCGTCGTCGGTCAAAGACGCGCGTTGCCGAGCCTCCTCCTGCTTTGCTCTCCCACCACCACTCACTGCAGCCCCTCCTCCGGCTAGCTCTGCGTCTTTCTCATCGAAGGAGCGGTCAAGCAACGCCCACGCGGCAGCGAGCCAGCTCCCTCCCCAAGGCGACCCGCCACCTTTCGCAGCGCCCTAACCCCTCCTCTCCTCGCCCTCGGGAGCTGCCAAGACACACAGTTAGATCATCCGGTTGGCCGCGGGCTGAGGGGCAGCCTCGTAGCACGTGGCCCCTGGGAATTCGCTCATCGCGGTCATCTCCAGCAGCACCTGCTGCGCAGAGCAGGTGCGGCACCAGTAGCCGATGCAGCAATCGTCGATGCAGCTGCCGGAAATGCCGTACCGCTCGCGCGCTAGCCGACGTGTCTCGCTGGCAAAGACGCACGTCACGCTAAAGAAAAGCAAGCTGACGTCGCACAGGGTCATGAGCAAGCAGTAAGGCCAGTGGATCTCCCTGCGGTTGTTCACGAGCATATTGCACTGCCGGCTCACCTGGCAAGGAAGGCAGCAACACGCCTCGCAGCACGAGTCCATGTCATCGCAGCACACACACAGCGAGTAGTGCCAATCCCCGGCACGGCTGTAGACCGCCGAGCGGCTGCCTGGCGCATTCATTGAGCTGCCGGTGTAAACGTTCTGTCCGGGCCCCTGCGGCTGGTTATACTGCGGGCCGCCATAAGGCTTCTGATTGTACTGACCTTGCGGCATGCTGGAGGGAGGCTGAGCAGCTGGAGGCGGAGGAGAGCTGTACCCGTCACCAACCTTGTCAGCTGGAGGGGCAGAGCCGAGCTGGGGCTGAATAAGTATGGTTGCGTTGCGTGACGGGAGGCTGTGTGCGCACGAGAGCTGGAAGAGGAGGGGCTGCCACGACCGCAAAGAGTATGTGCGAGCGCCCGTGTATGTCGCCGGGTATACAGAAATATGTGCGAGCGCAGCACTGTGCCCGGAGTCACCGCAGACACACCGAGTCCCACACGGAGTAGTGTCGAGCGAATCAGCAGAAATACAGCGCAAGCAAAGAGAGAAACAGAGAGGGTTCGAGAGCGGAGACGCGGCAGACGCACGGCGTGAGGAGGCAGGGCCGCAGCGGGTGCAGGAGTATGGAGGCCGCACACGCGCGCACGCGCGAGAACAAGAGTCGGCAGGGAGAGAGGCGTTGGAGAGAGGGGAAGGGGGGCGGAAGGGGGGCGGAAGGGGGAAACGAGGCAAAGAGAGGGAAGAAGAGAGCGGTCGGCGTTCTTTCTTGTGTTTTGTTGCGAGGAGGGCGCCAACGGCGATCCATGCAGGTCAGCCGCGTGGAATGGTGTCGGGAGGGAGAGACAGGAGGAAGGGGAGAGAGAGGTCGAGATGGGAGGAGGGAGGCAGACAGCCGCGCGCTGCCCGAGCAGACATGCGCATGTACACCTGTGCCTGTGTGCCCGTGTAGGAGAGAAACGCATGTCCATCTCGCAGCGCACACTCACTCACGCGCTCTAGTGCGCAGAGAGAAGGGGCACAACAGGCAACCACTTTCGTCTGTGGGAGCGGCCGAGCAGGAAGGGCGTTGGCGGCCGCCACCCTACCCCCCACCTCTGTTCTGCTCCGCTACAACCTCGTCATGGCCGACACGGCAGGCGAGAGTCCGGGCAACGCGGCACTGGATTGTGGGCAACCGTGCGAGACGGGAGGGGAAGGGGGAGGGGGTAGGCATCCACCGTGCCCTGAGACGCGCCCCCTCTCCTCCCCCCGCATTCGCTTTTCACCCGCGTCGCGCCGATGGTGCGCCATCAGCGTTTTTCGTTGCGCCATGACTTGCCTCCTACACTTCGCACATTTGCGTGCAGCTCAGTGCGAGTCCGCCCGAGATCTAAGCGATGAGGAGCCTGTGCAGTCCTCTGCTGCCACTGGCGCTCCTGTGCAGCACGCCTAGGGTGCCGCACAAAGCAAGCGCCGATAACAACGCAGATCCATAGCAACCCCTGCGCGGCACACCGCGCGCGCAGCCCCTCTATCGCGCTCACTCATGCGGTCGTCCGTGTAGGTGCGTGAGGGCGATAAGCGTCCCACGCAGGTCCACATACAGCCATCTTGAGCTCCTGCTTTTTTGTTCAGTGGGCCATTTTATCCCAACCACGTCGTCAAGTACGCGCATGCAACCACAGCTCGCCCTACCGCTGTGGCACGACGGCTGAAGCCTGGTCGTCTGCGAGGAGCCGTCGGCCGTCGAATCGGGCCATGTGTCCATAACCGGCTCCTCTTGCCCTTCCTCATCCCTTCCCCGAGTACGTCCTGCGCCATCGGCACCACACCGACCTGGGTGTGGGCAGCACGCCATCTGCACGCCATCTCGTCTCTGCCAGTCGCCCACCGCTGCAGGAGTCCAAAGGTACGGCCAGGTGCCGGTGCGGAGCTGGGCGAGGATGGCCGCCTGTCGTCTCGTGAGCTCAGCACCCTTGTTCCTCTGGTGTGGGACGGCCGCCGCCAGGTATCGCTTGCCGTCGCGCGTCGCATCGTGTACCGCGGTTGCGGGGGATGGCGGCCCGGCGTCTGAGACCGGTGACCAGGTCCGTGATCCATGCTGTTGGCGTCGGCTCCTCTGGCATTGCCGATCTTGCAAGTTTGTCATCTTTGCCGGTGCGCGCCAACCCACACTGGCCAAAGACAGACTGACATGAGAGGCGCGCGCGACCGCAGCGCACGAGGGAGGCGTGTGCATGCGGAGCCCCGCAGGGGCCGATGCCTGCATGCCCGCATGAGAGCCGCCCAAGCGCTGTGGCAGCACCGACATCCGGCGTGTGCGCCGGCCGCGCCAAATGCACAAGGAAGCCGCCTCGCGCGGTCGAGGAGAGACACAGGCGGGTGCGGCGCAGCAGCACTGTGGAGTCGAGGGGCAGTGGATCGGCCTCCTCGGGTAGGTCTCTGCTCTCTGCGCACATTGCGGTACTCACTATGGCCGCGGCTGCCTCAGCGTGAAGGTCTTCGAGGGACCTGCTGCAGCTTCTGCTAGCACGGTCCCACCAGGCGGGGGCACCGTACAGTAGCTCTGGTTCAAGAAGGGCTGTGTAGCAAGAGCGGAGGAGAGCCGCTGACCGACCACGTTTGCGCCGGCAGACCGCCCTCAGCCTGGCAAGTCCAGCCGAGGCCGCTTCGATGACTTCTGCAACGTGTCGACCAGTGCGCGGCATTGGCTGGAGGTCCAGGCCGAGGAGGCAGGGGTAGCGATCCACTTCCAAGTGCGAGCGGCGACGGGGCGTTGCCGCTGGCTGCAGTGTCGCGCACCAGGGAGTGTGTACTGCGTGCTTTTTTTCTTTTCGCGGAGGGCGAGCGCTCATCTCCACAAGGCGCTCCAGCGCCCAGTGCCCCACCCTCCAGAGGGCGGATTGCACTGTGGCCCGTGCGGCAACCGTGTCCGACGAGCGTGTGAGGAGTGCGAGGCCATCAGCAAAGGGGGCGTGGTGCAGTCCGGGTGTTTCGTTGAGCTCCACGCTCAGCGAGCCCACCACAACAGTGATGAGGGCCTACGGCTGATCCTTGTGTGGCTCCGCATGCAAACTCGGTCATCTTCGATCGCCGCGTGCGGAAGCCAACACAGGCGCGACGATCGTCTGAGAACTCCATGGCCCAGCGAGTAAGGCGTGGGTCTACGTCGAACCCCCTCAGCGCCGTCGTGAGGGCGCCGTGATCGACCGAGCCAAGCGCGCGAGCGCAGAGCCCGCAAGCACTGCGCCCGCCTTGGTGCCCTGCCAGGGCTGCACTGCTTTGTGAAGGAGCGAGCCCGGGGGAGGGGGGCTGCGGTGGAGCGGTGGTGTGGTGCGGCCGGAGGCCGGACTGCTGTGGCTCCAGCCCATCCTCCAGAAAGTCGCGAGACCATTCGTTCGAGTTACTTGCACAGATTGCTGGCTAGCGTCACAGGGGCCGTGGGACGCGGGATCGTCACCGGGCTTGTGCGGCCACAGGAGGGGCCCACAGCGGGCCCCTCTTTCCATGCAGTAGCGGCGCAGCCGGTGGCGGCCATCTGGTTTTAGATGCTGAGCAGCGCGCTCCTGACCTGCATCGGGACGGCCTCGACACTCGCACAGCGGCTTTCGTCGACGCCCGGGGCAGGGCAGCAGCGGGCTTCACGGGGTGCCACCTCGAGCCCGCCCATCGTGAGCGGTTTGAAGGGCGTGGCGCAGGGTCTCCGTAGAACGCGGTGGGGCGCGAAGGAGGCTGCCGGGTGTCGCGTCGCCGTCCGCTCGCGCATCCTCGCCAATACGTTGGCCTGCCCGCTCGCGCTGAGGCGGCGGTCGCCTTGGCACACTGCTGGTGCGCGCAGTGTGCGGAGGGCATGGGTAGCCTGGATGCATGCCCTTGATCGAGGGTCACTGTGGGGGAGGGCGTTGCAGGGCCGTATCCATCCTTCAAGACTGGCCCTTTGCTGCTCCTTGATGAACGCGTCCGACAGGGCCATGCCCCGGCGACGCGCAGGGGGCCTTCCCAACAGCAGCCCCCAGCCGCGTCAGTTGGGGCGTCCGGGACGGTCTCTAAGCGGCTTTACCACATGCGACAGCTTTCCTGGTGGCTGCTGCTATTCGTCAGCAAATTGGCCTCATCCGCGAGGGGGCACCGTGTCGCTGTGCATGCGCGTGTGTGTGGGTGGGGGGGAGAGTGGAGGGGGGGCTGTGGTCGGCCTGGCTGCATGGGCGATTCGTCCTCCCTCCCCAGTGCGCGTTCGTGCTGCCGTGGTGGTCGTGGGCCAGCGGGGCACGGTCCTTGCGGCTCGATCTCGCAATCAGGGCGCCGCACAGTTTCCCCGTCCGCAAAGCGGAAGGAGTGTAATGCGGCGCCGGTCATCACTGGCGGCGGCGGGCCGCACCCCTCCTCTGGTCGGGCAGCGAACCGGATCGCGCCGTGGTGACGGCGCCCCCCTTTACAGACGAGGCAGTCGAGCACCAGGGTGGGGTGCGGTGGCGTCCCCGTGGCCCCGTCTGCGCTGCGCCATGTCGACGTGTCCTCGTCGCTTGCGCATGCCAAGTATTTGTCATGGAGGCACTCGTGCAGAATGGCCCCAGCCCGGTCGGGTAGCCCTTTCCTGCCCCGCATCGGGTGGTGCGGGGCGGCGTCCACTCCAATGTCGCGAGGACCGGGTGCAACGTCGCTGGGTACCCGGTCGAGAACCCCCCGTGCAACCACGTCACTCTTAGATGTGTAGCCGGACGCGAAGTGCATCCTTCTGGTAGGGTCGTCGCAGCAAAGCCACACCGCCACTGCTGCGACCTCGCTCTCCAGAGCGAGAGGGCCTACACCTACGCGCGTGCCCTCTTGTACGAGCACAGAGACGCCACCACCGTGCTGCGTTTCCCCTGCTGCACCGGAAGGCGGAAAACCAGGCACACCAAATGCCCTACAGGCCCGTATCGGCGATTCTCCAAGGAGCCGGGCCGACCAACACCGTTTGGCGTCGCTCAGCCCACTGCAACGCCACTGCATACAGCGCAGCCCAGGACCAGGATGACGCTCGACATCACCGCAACGAAGCCAACGCAGAGAGGCGGTAGGCGGACGCATATGTTTGCTGAATCGCCGTCGCGATCCGCAGCGATCCGGCACACCGCCGGCGCACGCCTGCCCGCCGACACCAAGAGTGGTGGGCGCGCGGGCCCCTGATGCCACGCACTGAGGTGGCCGGCATGGTCAGGGGCGTAAAGCAGCCAAGGAAAGAAAAAGAAGGCAAGGAATGGTGGCGCCCCATTCGTACAACGCAAAGCAGCAGCACGGCGAAAGAGAAGGCAGAAGGCGAAAAGACAACGCTGGCTGAATTAGCGGGGAAGAGAAAAGAACGCGCATATGCACCGGAAGATCAAGACGAGATAAACGCGATGGCGCAGACGGTGGGTGGGTGTCAGGGAGGGAGAGGGAGGGCGGCCGCGGCGGGGTCCCGGGGAGGGAAAGGGGGCCACAGGAGGGAGCGGTCGAACAAGAAAAAAAACGATGAGGCGAGGAGAGCAAACGCAAGAGAAGCACCTCCAACGCGGCAACGGCGCCAGGGAGAGAGGGCGGCGAGGCGGGAATAAGACGGGAGGCAGCACGAGGGAGAGGACAAGGTAAGCACGATTAGGACCGTGAATGAGGCGCAGAGAAGCAGAGAACGGAAAAGGTGCGGGCACCACATTGTAGCCTCGCCATCCACAAGAGCAGGGGGTCCAAGAGAGAGGATGAGAGCCCGAACAAAAGGAGGGGACAGCACTGCGTCGTCGGTCAAAGACGCGCGTTGCCGAGCCTCCTCCTGCTTTGCTCTCCCACCACCACTCACTGCAGCCCCTCCTCCGGCTAGCTCTGCGTCTTTCTCATCGAAGGAGCGGTCAAGCAACGCCCACGCGGCAGCGAGCCAGCTCCCTCCCCAAGGCGACCCGCCACCTTTCGCAGCGCCCTAACCCCTCCTCTCCTCGCCCTCGGGAGCTGCCAAGACACACAGTTAGATCATCCGGTTGGCCGCGGGCTGAGGGGCAGCCTCGTAGCACGTGGCCCCTGGGAATTCGTTCATCGCGGTCATCTCCAGCAGCACCTGCTGCGCAGAGCAGGTGCGGCACCAGTAGCCGATGCAGCAATCGTCGCAGCCACTGCCGGAAATGCCGTACCGCTCGCGCGCTAGCCGACGTGTCTCGCTGGCAAAGACGCACGTCACGCTAAAGAAAAGCAAGCTGACGTCGCACAGGGTCATGAGCAAGCAGTAAGGCCAGTGGATCTCCCTGCGGTTGTTCACGAGCATATTGCACTGCCGGCTCACCTGGCAAGGAAGGCAGCAACACGCCTCGCAGCACGAGTCCATGTCATCGCAGCACACACACAGCGAGTAGTGCCAATCCCCGGCACGGCTGTAGACCGCCGAGCGGCTGCCTGGCGCATTCATTGAGCTGCCGGTGTAAACGTTCTGTCCGGGCCCCTGCGGCTGGTTATACTGCGGGCTGCAATAAGGCTTCTGATTGTACTGACCTTGCGGCTTGCTGGAGGGAGGCTGAGCAGCTGGAGGCGGAGGAGAGCTGTACCCGTCACCAACCTTGTCAGCTGGAGGGGCAGAGCCGAGCTGGGGCTGAATAAGTATGGTTGCGTTGCGTGACGGGAGGCTGTGTGCGCACGAGAGCTGGAAGAGGAGGGGCTGCCACGACCGCAAAGAGTATGTGCGAGCGCCCGTGTATGTCGCCGGGTATACAGAAATATGTGCGAGCGCAGCACTGTGCCCGGAGTCACCGCAGACACACCGAGTCCCACACGGAGTAGTGTCGAGCGAATCAGCAGAAATACAGCGCAAGCAAAGAGAGAAACAGAGAGGGTTCGAGAGCGGAGACGCGGCAGACGCACGGCGTGAGGAGGCAGGGCCGCAGCGGGTGCAGGAGTATGGAGCCGCACACGCGCGCACGCGCGAGAACAAGAGTCGGCAGGGAGAGAGGCGTTGGAGAGAGGGGAAGGGGGGCGGAAGGGGGGCGGAAGGGGGAAACGAGGCAAAGAGAGGGAAGAAGAGAGCGGTCGGCGTTCTTTCTTGTGTTTTGTTGCGAGGAGGGCGCCAACGGCGATCCATGCAGGTCAGCCGCGTGGAATGGTGTCGGGAGGGAGAGACAGGAGGAAGGGGAGAGAGAGGTCGAGATGGGAGGAGGGAGGCAGACAGCCGCGCGCTGCCCGAGCAGACATGCGCATGTACACCTGTGCCTGTGTGCCCGTGTAGGAGAGAAACGCATGTCCATCTCGCAGCGCACACTCACTCACGCGCTCTAGTGCGCAGAGAGAAGGGGCACAACAGGCAACCACTTTCGTCTGTGGGAGCGGCCGAGCAGGAAGGGCGTTGGCGGCCGCCACCCTACCCCCCACCTCTGTTCTGCTCCGCTACAACCTCGTCATGGCCGACACGGCAGGCGAGAGTCCGGGCAACGCGGCACTGGATTGTGGGCAACCGTGCGAGACGGGAGGGGAAGGGGGAGGGGGTAGGCATCCACCGTGCCCTGAGACGCGCCCCCTCTCCTCCCCCCGCATTCGCTTTTCACCCGCGTCGCGCCGATGGTGCGCCATCAGCGTTTTTCGTTGCGCCATGACTTGCCTCCTACACTTCGCACATTTGCGTGCAGCTCAGTGCGAGTCCGCCCAAGATCTAAGCGATGAGGAGCCTGTGCAGTCCTCTGCTGCCACTGGCGCTCCTGTGCAGCACGCCTAGGGTGCCGCACAAAGCAAGCGCCGATAACAACGCAGATCCATAGCAAACCCCTGCGCGGCACACCGCGCGCGCAGCCCCTCTATCGCGCTCACTCATGCGGTCGTCCGTGTAGGTGCGTGAGGGCGATAAGCGTCCCACGCAGGTCCACATACAGCCATCTTGCCTGAGACACAGTGAATGGCAGGTGCGTGTACGGAAGAAACCGGTTCAGTCGCGTCTCCCATGCGCTTACTGTCCTCTCATTTTCAGGGCGCTTCGTGTGAAGGTGGGGTGCCAATTGCACAGGTGTATGGACGGCAAGTGGATGAAAGAGAGAGGTTGTCGAGAGGAGCAGAAGATGCTGAATCGGTCGGCGGCAATGCAAAGAAGTAAGTAAGGGCAGGCAATGCAAGATTTGCGGCACGTTGTATATCATGCAGGTGAACAAAACCGTTAGCCGATAGTGATTAGCAAAGCCCTCAAAACGTCTTTCCTGAGTTTCCTCTGTGTGAGGTGGGCTTCAGCTGCTGCTTTACAGGTGTGTGTATGTGTGTGTGTGTGTGTGTGTGTGTGTGTGCTGCCGTGACAGAGCTCAAATGCGAGCGCCTCATACGGACTGAGCAGAGGCGCTTCACTCGAAGCTCGCTCTGCTCTAAGTTTCGCGTAGACTGCTTGGATGAAGACAGCTGGGAGAAAAATAGGGGGCAGATCTCCCGTATTTCCATCGGCCATCACACGCGTTGCGCGCTTTTGCGCGTGTGCAAGGGAAAACGCGGTTGGAGGAAAGGTGGAGTCGGAGAGGGCAGGTCACCGTGTCTCCCTCGCTCTCTCTCTCGCTCCTGCGTACCCACGGCTTTGACCTTTGAAGCGAGTGCCGTTGGGCAGGGTATAGCACCGGTTGCGTTGGCATGGTGCAGCGTGAAACCCTACGGGTGGGGCGAGTCCCGGAAGCGAGCCCCCAAAGCCGCCAGCGCGAGGAACGCGGAGAGAGCAACTTTAGGAAGGCATACTCGCGGGTGGTTCGGCAACAGGGCATCGTGCGCGTCCCGGTGGAACCAGATCCATGAATAAGAGAGGGCAAGTAAGAGGTTGAGGAAACATAGAGATTGAACCATCAAGCGCGCGCCGGTGGCCATCTCGTGCGCAGCTGTGTGCCAGAGGGCGGCAAGTGGCGTCCGTCTGCGCATGCAGGCGCCTGTGTCAGCCTATCTTTTTCTCCTTGACTGCGCCGGGGCAGCGTTAGGAGTACGCCCGCTTTCCGTTCTGTCGGTTTTTCCCTCCCCCACCCCCCCCCCCGCACCGCTTGTATCGGTTGCACACAAAAAACGAAAACCACCAGTGGCGAGATGCTGTGACACTCTCACACCCGCACACCCCGCACACACACACACACAAACACACACGCGCACACGCCGGACCATCGGCACAACCAGTGAGCGAGCCTGTTCTGCATTTGCTGTCGCCTTGCAGTGCTTTCTGTCCTCTGTCACTGCGTGGCTGTCTACTCTACATGTTGTATATAGTGGCCCTCCACCAGCCCTTTGCAGATCCGTCAGTCCGCTTAGAGGAACATTCTTTGGGGTCAAGTCTTCCTTGCAAGAGTATGTGCACCCCACAGGACCCTCCTCGTGCTGCGGCAGAGGATGGTTTCCCTACTTTACATAAAATCGAACACCTTCGCCTTGCCGTCGTCCCCGGCAGCGACGAGCACCGACGGCGACGCGAACATCTCGCGCACTGCTGCGACGTTCGCCTTTAGCTCGTATAGCAGCTCCCCCGTCTCCACGTCATGCACAAGCAATCGACCGTTGCCGGCGCCGGAAAGAAGTAGGTTGCCAATCACCTCCATCGAGTAAACAAAGTCGTCGTGGTCCGTGATGGCGCACACCTCCGCAAAGTTGTGGCGAGCATCTCGCACGATGATGCGCTTGTCGGCGCCGCACGTCACAATGAGCGGAGCAGACACAGCGGTCGGGGAAGGGGCACGAATGAATGTGACCATCCCTCCTCGATGTACAACATCCTGGAAGAGCGGCTTCGCCGAGGACAGCCCACGCGCATCGACGACGGTGAGAGCGCCGCCCTGGTCGCCGAAGAGGGCGAGGTGTCCTACGCCGGGGTGCACGAGGTGAGCCAAAGAGCCGATTTGGCCGCGCTTTGACGAGGCGGTCAGGTGGCACTGCGCCGTCTCCACGTCCCACAGCTTCACGGTGCCCTGTCGATCGCCTGAGAGTACCTCCGTTTCCAGCCAACTGAACTGCGTCACTGGTCCTTTGTGACCGGAGAGACAGCCCATCTCCCGCCCACCCACGATGCCGTCGAGCTCCCAGACGCGTATCGTCCTATCGTAGCTCGAGCTCATGGCAATGGACCGGCCGTGGCGCTCGTTCACCTCAACTTGACTAATGCTGCCCGTGTGCCCAAGCAGGTCCACACACCGCCCCGGCCCACCGCGGGTGACGTCATTCCACAAGCACAACTTGCTGTCCATACCACCGGAGATCACCCGGCGGTCCGACAGGAAACGGCACGCCGTCACCCACTCTGTGTGTCCGCAGGTCTTGGTGTAGAGCGTTTTCACCTCCCGCATCGTGCACAGATTGAACACCTTCAGCCCGTGATCTGCCGACCCGACGACACACAGCGGCGACGAGGCTGAAGGAGGCGCCGCACTAAATGTGCGGGTAGCGGGACTGCGGCCCACGGCGCCAGATGCCGCCGCCCGAGGCACCAGCACGTCCATGCAAAGCAGGTTGCTGTCGCTTGCATCAAAGGTGCGGCCGGCCGGATCAGTCGGTCCTTCGTACCACGACGTGGTTGAACGCAGTGTGTCTGCCGTGAAGCCATTTCCAGCATCGGCTCGATAGTACGGGCTGTCAGCGGAGACGGTGCGCGCCGATGCCCCCCTCAAGATAGGAGTGCCGTCCCCGGGCGCCCGGGAGGGCACTGAGCCGTAAAACTCGTCGGCTAACGCGTCCATTTCTGCCTGAATGGCGTCCTGCGCAGTGCGGAGCCCCGCACCGGCACCAGACATCGTTGCTGGCGAACGACCTCGTGTGCCGAACAAGGTGGGTTGAGTGGGGGCGCGCCCTCGCCCGAGAGGTCGTCCGCTGCGGCCAACAGCAGCCGTGTTTGACGGAGAAGATGCTCTGAGCTGACCAACGCTGCTGCGCGGCCCTCCAGCCACGCCGTCATGTGCAGCGCCGGGGAAGCGGCTAATGGAGCGAGTGCGAGTGGTGGCGGCGGGGTTTGTGGTAGCTGGATTGCTCCTGTTGCCGCCAGGGGCGCCAAAGGCGGCGTTGCCACGCTGCGGGTGCATGCTAAGGAGGGCCTTGTGGTACTCGAGAAGGAGCTCAGTGCACGTTTTTTTTTGTTCGTGTTTCGGCCGTGGCGATGGTGTGGCGTCGATACGAGAAGACACACACGAGCTGGGTGTAAACGTTCCGCCGCTTTCCCATACGGCGCCCTCAGTACCGCAGGCCTGCCCTTGGCGCCGCGCACTTGCAGAGCTAGACGCAGGAGATGGTCCAAGCGTGCCCCCCTCGCCGCCTTTCTGTGCCTGAGGAGGAAGAGAAGATCCACAGTCGAGAGAGAGAGGACGGTGAGGCGGTGTCACGCACGGCTGCACGTGGGACATGAAAAAGAGAGAGGGAGGCTCCCACCCGTGAGAATGCGAGTGAGGCGAAAAGAGACGAAACTTCAGTGGAGACAGTAGTGGCGCAGCTGGTGGTCCAAACACATCAGCCAGCAGCTGCATCGCCTGTGCATAAGGGCGAGCGCCGAGGAAAGAATGCCGCGTCTCTTCTCCACTCATTCGTCTCAATCCGCGACTGCGTCCGTGTGCGTGGTGGTGGCAGCGTGCCCCCTCCCTCTACGCCCTTTGCATTAAGCCCTCCCTCCTAACGCACTAAGGGTCACGCAGTGCGCACGTGGGTGTGCACACGCACACTAGAGGGGGTTTCCTGTGTTTTTACTCGATCCTCATTATCTGTACAGACATGTGGCAAAAACCAATACCACATATGTTCTGCTGGTGCTCTGGTTTCTTGTCCACTACTTCGCACCTCTCCCTCCACTCTCCCCCTCTCTCTCCGCGCGTATACGGTGCATCCAACTCGCCACTCCTTGGATTGGGTTTTGGCCCGAGCCGTTTCCCAAAGAGGGGCGGCACGGAGAGAAGCAGGCGCCGACGAAAACAACGGGATTGAGGCGCAAGAGGCACTGCATGTGGGTAAGAGAGAGAGAGGGAGAGACCAGAGCGAGAAACCAAAGCGCCCAGCACCCCGACAGCACATGCCGACGTGTGCGCGCAGCAGAGGCCGCGCCCAATGGAACCCCGAGCAATACACGCACCAAGAAAGAAAAAGGAAGATATATATATATATATATATATATATATGTGTCTAGGCTTGTCCTGCTGCCGTTGTGTGCGCCCTGGAAGGGGGAGGAGATGAGCAATCGTGTGTAAGGCTGAGTTCCCTACGTGACCATCTCTTGATCCGAGAAAAACAGAGAAAAAAAGGGCGCGAGAGATGGTGAGGCTGAGGGCAGAGACAAGGAACACACACGGAAGCTCAAAACATAAACCAACGCACACACACACGCGCGCGCGCGCAGCTTTTCGAAGGAAAGAGTGAAAGCGCGGTACACATGCCAAGATGCGCAATGTTTTTGTTGGGAGGGGCGGCTTTCTCGGTATGGACGACGGTGACGCATCCCATAAGTGTGGGCGTCTACGGGCTTTGTCATGCAGAGACAGAGAGAAGGAAATAGCAACGAAGTGAGCCAGCCGGCGAGGGAGAAGGGGGAGGAGGAGTGGGCAACGTTACCCCACAAGCGAAATAAGCAAGTCACTGGTCAACAGAACGCAGCAAGCAAACAAGCACATGACGGAGAAATCAGGAATTTTAGTCACTAATAAAGAGCGAAAAAAAAAAAAACTTGGTAGACCTGCGTTGACCAGTGAGCGCTTAGAGTGGGGCGCGACATTATGGGTGCAGGTTGGGTGAGAGCGGGAGGAGGAGTCAAGCGAGTTGCACCAAGAAGCGCGAGGCACGAGACCAACGAACAAAAACAAAGAAAAAGGAAATCATTTTCGAAGGAAAGCGAGGTGGGCCGAGGGCGAAGACAAATACAACGAGAGAGAGAGAGAGAGAGAGACGGCGTCATTGTGACTTCCTCAACGCACCACGGCAAAGGCCGCGTCAGTGGTGCAACCACCCCCTCGCAACCTAAAGCATCACCGGCGCGCCTGGCGCTACAGGGGCGACGCCGCACATACTCATGCCGGGGCACATGCCGAGAGACGTCATCTCCAGGAACTGCTGCTGCACCGCGCACGCGTCGCACAGCCATGACACGCAGCAATCTTTCAACACGTTGCCCTCAATACCATAGCGGCGGCGAATGTCACTGCGCAGGATGTACTCGAGCACAAAGACCGAGGGGACACCGGACACGCTCAGTCCTGTCATCAGCAAGCAGACAGGAAGGTGCAGCTCCGGCTTGCTGTTATACAGCATGTTGAACTGGCGGCTTAGCTGGCACACTGTACAGAAGCAGCACTCGAGGCACGAGTTC
The DNA here is from genome assembly GCA_003992445.1 of Leishmania aethiopica. NCBI lineage: Eukaryota > Euglenozoa > Kinetoplastea > Trypanosomatida > Trypanosomatidae > Leishmania > Leishmania aethiopica. Next base: position 881,279 of record RZOE01000018.1, read on the forward strand.
ATCTCGGTGCAGGTCACACACAAGCTGTAGTGCCACGGGCGGGTGGCACTGCCTACGACCTGGGTCGTCTCCGACACCGCTACGCCGACCACATCAAGCTGCTCCCGCTGGCCCACCACGGAGTACTCAGACTTCGAAGAGTTGTGCATGGCCCTCGCACAAAAGCCGTGTAGTGGGGCGGGAGTGGGAGGGAGGAAGAAGGGGTGGCGAAGAAGAGGTGGTTTCAGAAAGCAGAAGGTCGAGTCAAGCAACACAACGCAGGACTAGGGTGCCATGCGGTGTCTCGTGAAGAAGCGATACGAACAGAAAAGACGTCAACGAGGCGGACGAGTGATGTCGGAGGAGCGCGAAGGCAAAGAAAGAAAAAAGAGAATGACCCACGTAAGCACGCAAGAGGCACACGAAAGGTGCGCAACGGTGTCTTGAGTTTGTTTGTTATGAAGGGGTTCGTGGAGGAGGAGGAGGAGGAGCAGGGGGGGAGTAGTATGGGGTCTACGCAGTGTGTGTGCACGAGTGACACGACAAGTGAAGAGTGTGGGCGATAGAGAGGATGGAATGCAAGCAAAAATGGCGCAGCACTCGAGTGGAGACACATCGGGCATGCGAGCCTTCTCGCGCACGAGCACAGCGCGGTTTATACGGCATACCCTTGCCGCCCCATTCACGATGCGCTTACGCGGAGCGTTCCGATGGAGAGAAGAGGAAGGCGATACGCCGCGAAGACCATTTCTCTGATTGCAGAGGCACGAGCCGAACACGCACGAAACAGGGGGAGGGAGACTACAGAAGCGCAGAGACAGCCTCTTGATAGAGAAAAAGAGAGCACACGCTCGCGAAAGGAAAAAAAAAAGGTGTCCTATGCTGACTGGTATCTCATGGCCCTTCCCACATGACTTGCTTGATTGCTGTGCTGCCAATCATTCAGCTATATATAACTGCACGAGAGGAGGCGGGGCCAGCGCGTGAGTGTATGTGCTCCCTTTAACGCCCCCCCCCCGACCCCCCAGCGCAGCAGTGCACCAATATTGATTAATTGTGCAAGTTTCTGTGTGCGTGTGTGTGCTCCTCCCTTTTTGCCGTGGCTAGGCATACGGTGAGTAGTTTTCCGTATTCTATGTGTACATGTACGCGTGTCTACGAGAGTATGTATAACAGCTTGACACGGGCACACACATGCGCAGATCCTCCCACCCAGGCACCCGCCCACCAGCACCACGCAGGCCTGCAACACAAACCAGCCAAACAAAAAAAAAGGTGAGAGAGAAAGGGGAGGGGCAGAGAGCACAACGCAAAGAAGGATCATGCGGAGCATGTGGCTCTTCTTCCGCAACTTCCTACTTGACCGCAGAGGGTGCCGCGCGGCCGAGAGAACAACAGTAAACAGCAAGAAAGGGAGCGAGCTCAAGATACCGGTCGCGGTGGGACGTGGGGTGGCGAGGAGATGTCTTTCGACACACACACACACACACACACACACACGAGAGAGAGCGAAAGGTAAACAAAAGCCTCGTCGATAAGTGGATGAACACGAATGGGGTGGTCGGAAGAGAAAGCATACACTAGCCGTTACACCGCCCGCTCCTTCGCAGGGCAAAATAAAACGATACATAAATACATATATATATGTATACTTATATTTTTTCATGTAGAGAGACACCATAGCGTGAAAATGCCAAAACACGAACACTCAGCAGCGGGGCCTTGTGCAGCCGCGCCCGCGCACGCACAGGGAACGCATGCGAGGGATACAATTTTTTCTCAGTGGGTTCACCGTGCTGTGGAGCATGAGCTCAAGGCCACATACACTTACACACACCGTTCCACGTCAGAGCCCACATCGCGCGGGACGAGGCAGCGGTGGGCACACGCGTCACGGCACTGCGCCGACCCGGGCACACAAGCACGGCCGCTGCCCCCAGCTCGGCAAACCACCCGCTCCGCCGGCCGCCACCCCTCCTGGCGCATCCCCCTCGCCGTGGCGCAGGCTCCCCACACCAGGAGGCAGTGTCAGGGTCGGGTGGGATATCCTCCAGCCACGCTCACACCTCGTCCGTCACGTGGACGGCGCACACGTGTTCGCTGCCGCAGGCCGCGACGACGCAACGCCATCCAGTCCCCCACCGCAGACGTCAGCAGCAACACATCGCTCTCACCTCCCCACGTCGCGGGTGCGTGACCGTGTCACCGCCGGAAGTAGCTCGCCATGGGCAAGGGGACAGGGGCTGGGGGGCTGCCTGGCTTCCCGGCGGAGTCGGTGTGCTGGACCCTGAGGATACGACGCGCTGAGGTGTGCCACCCCCGCCCCTATCATCAGGGCACGATCCATCGAGTAGCAAGAAAAGAGTTGGTGCCTCCACATGTGAGAAGTGGTACTCACCCAGCCGCCTCCAAACAAGCACCGAGGCAGGGACTGAAAAAAAAAAATACGTCAAGCGGCTTCTGTGCAGGACACAAGCAGATACGATGTGCCGAGGAGGAGCCAGCTCACCGCCCCAGGTGAGCACAACGGGCCATCTCGCTCTGGTGGCAATCCCTCATGAGCGGGAAAAGGAAAAACATGTCTGCGTGTGCATTGCGCTGCCATGTCGAACTTATTCCACAAAAAAAAAGAAAGAAAAAAGATACACGCGCCAAGGCACCCCTCACACACATCTCTCCGCGCGACACCAACGCAGAGAGCAGGCCTGTCTGACAAGACCGCAGACGATTTAGGAAGCTGTGAAGCCGGGACACACACGAACGCGATCGAAGAAGTGCCGAGCATCCGCGAATAGGGCCTCCATCCCTACCCCCTCCGTTTTCTTTCCGATGTGCGCGCTGCGGGAGAGCAAACCTCTCCGACACGAATATGCGCAGGCGTATGTGGATGCAAGACCGCACAGCCCAAAAGGAAATACGACGAGAAGCCGCGCGCGCCGTTTACACCCGTGCCTTTGAGGAGCCTCGATGTAAGCTAACCGTGGCACAGCTCCCACCTGCAGGAGCTCCTTCTGCATCACGGGCAGTCTAACACGCCAACATCAGCACCTTTATGCCATGACGTTGTCGTAAACGTAGCCGACGTGGAAGCTGACACCAATCGGGAGCGCGGTCTCATCGACACGAAACTTTGTCGAGTGGCACATCTCGCAGATACCCTGCGACTTGTTGGCCGTACCCAGCCACAGGAAGCAGCCGGGCTTCTCCAACTGGTACGCAGAAAAGTCCTCACCACCATATAGCGGCACCTTGGGATCGACGATGTTGGCAGAACCAAGAATGCGCTCGCCGATGCATCGCACCTGCGCAGTTACTTCAGGGTCGTTGTCGCAGCAGTCGTACCCGAACGTGAAGTCCAACGTTGCAGCCGCGCCGTGTGCAGCAGCAATGTTCGACGCAATGCGCTCGATGTCGCGCGGCACCTGCTCACGCACAGCCTTGTCCCGCGACCGCACAGTCCCCATCAGCTTCACCTCGTTGGGGATCACGTTGTGGCTCTCATTCGGTCCCGTCGTCATCGTTGTGATCGATACAACGGGCACCACCCTCGGGTCGATCTTGCGCGCAGCAATCGTCTGGATTGCCATCACGATCTCGGCGGTAATCGGCACGGGGTCCACAAGCAGCTGCGGGGTCGACGCGTGGCCGCCACGACCGCGGATTATCAGTTTGAAGAAATCCGTGTAGCTTGTGTTGATGCCGGGCATCAGACCAACAGTGCCCGTCTCGTACCGCGGTGAGCAATGCATGGCGAAGATGCTCTTCACGCCCTCCATCACGCCGGCAGCAACAAGGTCCTTCGCGCCGCCGGGCAGCAGCTCCTCCGCGTGCTGGAAAATAAACCGCACGCTGCCCTTAATGTCCGCCTGATGCGCGCAGATCACCTTTGCAGCGCTAAGCAGCATCGCGGTGTGCGCGTCGTGCCCGCACGCGTGCATCGCACCCTTGTTCTGCGACTTGAAAGGCAAATCCGTCTCCTCGTCCCCCGGCAGCGCGTCCATGTCGGCGCGCAGCGCCACCATCGGTCCGGCACCAGCGCCGCCAGTCAGGTTCGCCACAACAGCCGTCGGCACCGGATGTGTGACCTCCAGCGCGGGGCAGCCGAAGCTCCGCAGCGTTTCCGCAACAAACGCCGCCGTCTTGGATTCCTTGAACGACAGCTCCGGGTACTGGTGAATGTAGCGGCGCCACTTGATCGTCTCGTCTGCGGCCGCGCGCACCTCAGACATCAGCTGCTGAAACGACACAGGCATGATTTCGTGGGAAAGAAAAGGTAGAGGTGTGTGTGTGTGTGGGGGGGGGGGGGGGGCTGCTGCGAGGCACGTGTGCTAGGAGAATGGAAAGCGGGTAAGCCGATCGCGCGCGGTGGACGTCTGCGCATGCGTTCATGCAGAAAAGCGAGCAGACAGGAAAGACGAAGAGAGAAAGGTGGGGTAACGGACCATTCGTGGGATGGTCACAAGAGAGTCACCGCGATGGAGATGTGGTATTCTGTGGCTTCTGTCGCGTGGCCGCAGCCGCGGCAGTGATGCAGCTGAGAAATTGGGGATTTCTCCTGCCGCAACAGCTTACTCACATGGATGCTGTGTCTCCTACGCTGCTCGCCACACACAGTGTGCATGAACACAAATGACGCGGGGAAGGAGGGCCCCTCCCACAACAACTCGCAGGCGTGTCCGCCCTCACCCCCACCCCCCTCACAACCCCCGAAGCGTCCACACCGAGGTCCCCCCGTGCACGCGTTTGCCTTCGTAGATGCCCACCTGCACAATGGAGGCATTCCTGCACGCATAGGAAGACTTCGAGGGGTATCGGCAACTCATGTGGCACCTGGAAAGCCAGGGTGCAGTCGCGAATCTCCTCAACTTCCACGTTCGCTGACGTTCTCGTGTTGTCGGTGCTGCGCCACTTGCTGGAGGGTATCCTTGGCGTTTTCTGTTCGTTATTTTTCGAGGAGTTCACAGGCGAAGACCGCCGGCGAAACTGTAGAAACAAAGACGAGAATGGCAATCGCCGATGCACAGCGCGATGCATAGACGCAAAAACACCATCGCAACGGCAGCGGAGCCGTCACGGTATTCAAGACACGCACACACACACATACATACACACACACATACACATTGCACACAGTAACAAAGTAAAAAGATATCCAAGTAAATACATAAACAGGACTAAAGTCAATAACGCGGATGGAAGGGAGCTCACGAAACCCACCTGCCCGTCCGCCTCGCCCCCCCCCCTTTCTCACGCAGAGCCCACTCCGATTGCAGCAGCTTCTCTATCTCTCTGTCTTGCTGTTGCCCTCGTCATTGCAAAGGAGAAGACCGGAAGGGGTGGTGGGAGCGGTTCGACGGAAAGAGCGACAGTTGTGGGAACAGAGAGGGGGAGAGGGGGCGAAGAAGGTGCATGAGGCGACAACGAGAAAAAAAAACAGTGAGGTGTACTCAGCCGCAACTGCTGTCCCCTGCCGCCTGACTTGCGTGCCTCTTCTCTTCATCCCGCTTTCGCGACATTGTTTTCCTTTCGCCTTTGAGAGAGCTCAGCACCGGCCATCAGTCGCCTTCTCCTCTCCAGCATCTGCTCCTGCCTTCTTCGCCTGGTAGACGCGTCTATGGCAGCCACACGCACTCCTTCGCCGCCTCTGCCTGTGAAAAGAAAGGCATGACGTGAAGTGAGAGAAGGCGAAAGGAAGCCTCCTCCTCCCCCCCCCCCTTCTGCGCACACACACAAAAAAAAAGTGCATATCTGTGCAGGGGAAGAGAGTGAAGAAGGGAGAGGGGTGTCTCTGGACACCTTTGAGCACTGTCAGATGTCCTGAAACGGAATCGGGGAGGCTGAGGAGAGGGCAAAGGATAGCAGCGGCTGTGAGGAGGAGGGGGGAGGGGGCGAGGCGATGATGACGGCGAATCAGGTATCAGAAAACAACTGTGCAGAATCACATCTGCACACCAAAAAAAGAGGGAGGAAATCGTTCCGCGCTTCTGTGCTATCCAACACCGTTAGGAAACATGGGCCACATCACGGGGGGGGGACACACAAGATACGCTTTTCTTTTACGTAAATCAAGCAAATGTTGATGTGTGCGTTCTGCAGTCTATATATATATATATATATGCATCCACATATATACATATATATAGTCTTGCGAAAACATGTACTCCATCAACAGCGAGGCCAAGCCACCATCCAATGGAAGAGTCGACTCAAGGGAGCCAGAGAGCAGTGGCAAAGACCCGCTATCAATTCAGGGTCTCGCTCCCTTTGTTTTTTTTCTGTGCTCCATCACAGCTCGCGCGCAGAGACTCACACATGCGCGCGCGCACAAGATAGATCACTTTCCACTGGAGGCGGCGGCGTCTTTTGTCGCGTCCAAAACGAGCAGTAACCACTCGGTGGCATGCGTGCATGGGCGCACACACACAGCTTGAGGGCATATCGGTGTCCTCGCAGGTGTCTGAAATGGTAGGGGAGCGCAAAGACAGAAGAAAGAGAGAGCTCGTAAGGTCCGTCTACGCGTGGGTGTGTCGCGGTATCTGTCTTTTGTATTTTGTCTGTTCAAAAACATATATATATATATATACAACCCACAAACCCACCCAGCCCCCCCCCAAAAAAAAAAAAAAAAACGAAAAAAAAAAAGGAATGCACATCAAAAAGGGGGAGGCGTGCGATGCGGCGACGAGAGAGAAGAATAAACAAAACACAAAATAGAGTGGATTCGAGGAAGTCACTGCATACGTGTGTGTGTGTGTGTGTGTGTGTGTGTGTGTGTATGTATGTGTATGGGTGCATGTGTATGCATGCATATAATAGGTGCATGCGTGTATGTATGGATGTGAGATTAGGGTGGGTGTGGGTGTGTAGATGCGTTTATCTAACTCGATCTAAGTTGCAGGGCAACGGAGAAAAACAATGGCCAAGAAAATAGAAGAACTCACAAAGGAGACAATAAACTGAGAAGAGACCGTCACAGCAACGCCAGCCCCGATAAAAAAAAAAGCTACACGAACAACAACAGGTGGCACACAAACACACACACACACACAACGGACAGGGAGCGTGGATGGGGCGAGGAGAGAGAGAGGGGGGAGCCGAGAGATGGACCGCTGGAGTGGCACGCGGACGTGTGTAGAGTCTAACAAGGATCAATGGCGCGTTACACTCCAAAAAAAAAAGAAAAAACACACAGAAACGCACACAAAGACGAAAAAAAAGGGAGAGGGGCGCGAGCATGCCAACGCGAAAGAGGACGCACACAAGCACGCAAACTACATCGCAAAGAAAAACAAAACAAACACGAGGAACCGCACACACAGAGGAGGAGGGGGTCAGAGGGAGGGAGGGGGTCACGCGAACAAGCCACATCCGGCGCACCGCAACACACGCGTTCCAGCAGTGTTCCTCCACTCCTCACCCCTCACCGCCCTTCTTTGATTTTCTTTTTCTTTTTTCGGTCGCACCGGCACAAGAAGAGGGAAAGAAGGTCGTCCCAAGATCTAAGAGGATATCGAAGTGAAAGCCAGAGAGACACGGCGAAAAAAAAAAAAAACGGTGAAGTGCGTCGTTCTGCTTCTATGTAAAATGACGAGGATAACATGACGATGGTGATGCTGTAAGTGAAAATGGTCCGAGGCAGGAACTTGAGAAGACAGCCTCCACGACAGTCGCGCGCGCACACAAACAAAAAAAAAAAGAAGAGGGGAGAGGAAGAGTTGAAGAGCCCACGGCGAGATTCGGGGGAGGGACGAAGAGAGGTACGCAGACGCAGACTTCCTTTTTTTTTGGTGTGTGAGACAGCGTTCCTGCCTTTGGTGAATCGCAACTCAGCGGCTCGTGCCGCGTTCCCACCCCGCTGCAAGAATTGCAAAAAAAAAATCGCTAAATCGAGCATGGAAGCTGCACCACCATCTCATGGAACATGGTCCGACGTGCGGTGCATGCCTTGTGTTAAAATGGGCTCTTCTTCTTGCATGTACCGCTGACAGCCGCCGGTCTTCTCCCCCGCCCTCTACTCGCCGCATCGCACCTCCTACCTCGATCCCCTCCCTCTCTACATGCATCTATGAGTATATAAACACCAAAACATACAGCAGCAGCGTGCTGGTAATATGCGCTTGTACACCGACCTCGTGGACAGTAAAGATATACGCAGCGAGCGCCTGCAGACGGCGGAATACAGTTGGCCTTCCCTCCCCCTCTTTTCTGAGCCAACCAACCCTCTCCCCTATTGGCAGACTCGACTCCTGTGGAGGAGGTCAGGCATCAAGGAGAATTCTCTGCGCAAAGTTAGGAACCGAAACAAAAAAGCGAGGCATCTACGCCCCCTCCCCACCCCACCCACCTTTGTTGCTGTCTTTTGCCCACAACCCGCAGGAATGCATCATCGGATGCCAGGCTCGGTGACTGTGTGTGTGTGTGCGTGTGCGTGCGTGTGTGTGTGTGCATCTCTCACTCACTTTCTCTGTTTGTGTGCATCTATGGTGTACAGATGGGCAAGTCCATTGCAGCGCATCTGATGGGAAGAGGGATGGCGGTGGATTTGGCCACGCCCACCGACTCCACTCGGAGGGCTCTGCAGAGACTCGCGTGCTCTCTTTTCCGCCGTGCCGCACGCCATCGGTTTCCACTGGACAAGGTGGCAAAAGGAAGAGGAAGAGGGAACACCAAAGAAAAGAAGCTCTGCTGCACTGCAGCGTGCCGCATCGTCGCACACGCTCTTTATTTCTGCTGTGTGTGTGTGTGCGTGCGGTGTAAGCAACGCTTGAGGAACACGCGGCAGTTCAGGTGAAACCTGAGCTCCCGCACCATACGCGACGTGTTCGGGTGGCGATGCGACGCAAACGACGACGCCGACCCGTCGGCCACGGCGAGGAGGCGGTAAAAGACTATGCACACGCTGCCGTCAAAGGTGCAGTAGATCGACTCCAGCTGAAAGGGCAGGCCGGAGAACTTGAAGTGACGCTCGCACTCGATGTACGCAGTCGTCTGCTGCAGCAGCACGCGCTCGTGCTGCTTACGGTCTTCGTCGTTGACGAGAACGTCCACCTTGCGAAGCAGCACCCCATTCACGCATCCGAGCAGCGCAGCGTACAGCGATGAAGAGGGGGTGATTAGCTGCACGCATACGCCAACGTCCTCGTAGGATACGCCTTCATGCGGGCTTCCCTCAGCGTAAACGTGCGCGAGGTATGTCTTGCCTACCTCAACGCACCTCAGCAGTGACCTCGACCCCAGCACGGAAGTTGCAGTGCCGCCGGTGGATCGCTTCGAGCTAGCCAGGTTGCGGGCGACGGCATCCTTCGCGGTCGCCAGCGCAGCACTGGACAGATTTGTCAAGAAGCGCATCGTCTGACCTTTGGGGAACTGCAGCACCGCCACAACGTCCGCCTCACTACTCTGTTGCAGGCCTTCTCTATCTACAGCCGAGCTCAAGGCGACGACAGCAGGGACGACACCGCCGCTACTGTGACGCTGCTGTGTAGCCATGGCAGGGGGAACGCGACGAGCCGATGGGCCAGCGGCAGCGGCTCGTGCCGGCGCCGCCTCCGACAAGGTCGCGGAGGAGGAGGATGTCGGAAGTGCGGCGTCACGTTCGTGGGCCGGCGCAGAAGCGTGACGGCCAGGTGGAACTGGCGCCCCTGCCTCCACTAGACCTGCGCCAGCGGCGTGGGTTACGGTCACTAAATTAGCCTTGGGCACGCGTCGCATTGACGGCCCTTCGACGTGATGCGGCGCTGAAGACGACGACTGCTGCGACCGTGTCTTTGGGCCACCGCGCGAAGACGCCGCCGTGACTGCCTGACCGGCCATGGACGAGGGTGCCGACAAGGATGGCTCATCGCCGATGGAGAGCAAGTGCAACTTGTCTACTGGAACGCGGCGGCCACCAACGGCGATGAGCGACCCCGCAGCGGCCTTGACGTGGGGAAGGTGATGGCCGCGTCGAGTTGGAGGCTGTGCGTGCGTGGCGGCGGCGCATGATGGCGCCGAGGAGAGGTCGGGATGGGCGTAGCCGCCATGGTGCGGCGGCTTCTGGTGGCACGCGGCGACTTCGTACGAGGGCGGCGGCGCCGTGGACTGCTGCTCCGCTGCAGCGGCGACATCGCGCTCCGAGAAGGCACGCGAGTCCAGCTCCATGCTCCCTGTCGTGCTGCGCGCACTCTGGGGACGCGTTTCTGTGTGGGGGTGGGAGTGGGAGTGCTGCGGATGCTGCTGCTGAACGGCCGCAGCAAGCATGGCAAGCATGTCGGGGCCACCGCAACGGCCATTACGGCAGTTGAACTCGAGTGCGCTGCGCGCGTCGCTCGAATGCGGGGGCAGGAACTCTGTGGCACCTCCGCAAGCACCGCAGCCGGCGCTCCAGCTGTCGATAGACTCCATGCCATCCTCGCCGTGGTGAGTCACTCCGCACCGACCCTCGCTGCTGTTGGCAGCCGCCACTGCCGCAGTGGAAAAGTAAGCCATCGGATCCCGGCGCACGCCGGCGTACGGCATCCCACACGACGCGCGGTCGCTCTGCGGCGTAGTCAGCGCGCCCTCATCGTCGCTCTCCGCGAATGCTCCCTGCGGCGCCGTCAGCCGCTCCGGCGTGGAGCCCGGCATCGCAGCCCTCATCATCGCCGGTGCCCAGACCTCCAAGCCGTCTCGCCCTGCCGCACCCATCGCAGACGGTGGGAGAAGCGACTCGAGCGCCGCATACGCGTTGAATGGAGCCGCCTGCGCCCGCCGCCGCGATCCATGTGGCGTGGCCCCGCTCGCGTCGGAGCACTTGGCAGGGGTAAAGCTGTCCAGGCAGCTTCGAAGCACCTCCTCCACCGCCATCTGGAGGTCGCACGTGCGGTATGGCGTCATTTGCGTTGCACTGTACCCGCCCCCCGCTGCCGCGTCCCCCGTCGGCGACTCAAAACCGGACTCGAAGGAGTTGTTGAAAAACAGCGGAATCTCATCCAGGCGCGTCGGCGTGTCGAGGCGTGAGCGGGTGCCACTCGCTGCCGCCGCCGCCGCAGCGGCGACGGCGGCTGACCGGCAAGCTCCGTTCGGAGTGCACAGTAGCGATGACTGCGACGGCAGCTGAGAGCCGCTCCCATTATCATCCTGCACGCCGCTTGTTCGTGTGTCAGCTGACGCACCCACGCCATTTGACGGCGCGTACAGCGGGGAGGCGAGCAGGGTTGCTCTCGCCACGCGAGCCGGTCGCTGCCGGCCCTCATCCGGGGTTGCTTCAGCCACCGAGGTATCGTTGCTATGTGGTGGGCTCAAACCGCGCTGGCGATGCTGTGTCGACCTGCATGCGGCGCCGCCGTTGCTGTGCGCTGGGTGGTGCGCGGCGTTGTGTCCGGGTGTTCGCGAAACAGCGAGGAGGCCGCTGTCCTCACTGGGGCTCCCTGCAGTCGCGGCGCAGCCGCTCAAGGCCCGCACCTTGGGTGTCATAGGGGTAAGTGCGCCGTGCGCTGCGGCGGCCTCCACTGCGGGGCCGCTGGGCGACAGTGTGCCCGGTGGTCCGGCGAACAACGCCGCACCGAAGCTAGGCTTATCCGTCACACACTCCACCGCGTCCGGGACGGATTCGCTTCCAGTGCGCGCAAAGTCCGTCTGCAGGGGTGTACCGCAGAAGCCGGTATCTCGCAGCAGCGGCTCTCTACTCCCGCTCCACACATTAGGGCTGGACGCACTGCAGCCGCCACCACCACCGCTGTTACCACTGTCCCTCCTAGAGAAGCGGTACCATGGCTCTCGCCAAGGTGTCCGGGAGGGATGTTCTCCTTGTTCGCATTAAGGTAGCTGTTCGTGACATCACGGAACGCAGTCTGGATGGCGGCCGCCGTCGAGCCTTTGCCGCTACGTGATGCGGCACCTGCACGAGTGGGAGGCATTAGCTGCACAATCCTTCGTCGACCCCAAAACGAGAAAAGGGATGCGTGATGTGTGCTCTGTCTGCAGACCCGGCTCGCTGCCAAGACAACAAAAACAGCAACGAGAGGCACTTTTCTATGTATGCGCGCTACAGGCGTCCAGGAAGCGGCGCTGCCTCCCACTTCCCCTCAGCAGTGGTGCGTCTGCTTGTATGAGGTACGTCCTCGTTTTAGTTTTTTTTTAAGTTTGTTGTTTCGTCTTTGGTGGAAGGGAGAGAAAAAAAAAAGGTGGTGGGTGGAGTCGTCGCTCTCGCCGCGATTCGCGGAATCGCGAGCCAATTCGCTTTGGTCGTCTACACACACGGGCACAAACACGCTGGCTCTCAGTCCCTCCCGTTTTCTGTGTGTGTGTGTGTGTGTGTGTGTGTGAAAGGGTGAGGGTGAGGCAGAGGGCACACTCTTGGCGGTGCGCTGGCGACGGACGAAGCGGTGAGCGGATCTTGAGGAGGGGAAGGAGAGACGCTTGCGCAGAACAACACAGAGAGCGACGTATTTCTGTAAGATGTGTGCAGGAGAGGGGCTGGAGACTGCCCATCAAAACAACAGCGAGAAGGAAAAGGAGTCCACTAAGTCGACACCACCACTGTAACCACAGCCATGCATTCAACGACAACGCGGTGCACGCAGGAAAATTAGGTCCTGGTGGACTGGCGGAGAAACGGAGTCTGCGCTCCTACGTAGCTCCTGTGTGCTCCGCTGCTGGCGCTGCTGCCGGCAACGGGAAGGGGGTCTGAGAAACGGATCCGCCGACCTGCTGCGCACTGCTTTCACCGCTCTGGCCAGACTCGCGTGCGTGAAGCGAATGCCGAGACGAGAGTAAGGGCGAAACGATGAGAGGAACGAGAGACGGTGCGGGTGTCCGGCGAGCCGAGAGCGTTGCACGGTGAGGAGAGCAGGAACTGTGCGACAATGGTGAGCGGAGCAAGGAGAAGGAAGCGAAGGACGAGGACAAGGAGCACAACGACGAGCGAAAGCCGCGGATGACTGACCTTTCTTTTTCCTGTCCGCCAATATCGTTGCCGTCGTCTTCGGTGTGGGTCGAGGTGGAGAGTGCGCGTATGTGGGTGTCCGGTATGGGGGAGGGAGAGGGGGAGGGGGCACAAGGCCAACGCAGACTAGTTTTCTCTCTGTGGGGGTGCTGTTATCTATGTGTGTGCGTGTGCGTGTGTGCTGGCGAGCGTGTGCGTGTGGGTGGGGCCGAAGGTGACGGGTGCGCGTTGGCAGCAAGAGGAAAGAGGGAGTGGTGCATCAACATCAAGACAGTGGCGGAGAGGAGGGGGAGGGACCGTGCGGCACAAAATATAAAGCCGAACAGGGCTGTGGGTGGCCCGGGCGCCACAGTGGAAGGCCGTGGGGAGCGGCGCACGAGGCGGGCTCGTGACACGAGTGGCATACAACTCACACGCGCCTGCACACACCTGCTCCTCACTCGACAGTGACCTATCTCTCTCACGCCAGAAGACAAGTACTGTGCCATGCGATCGGCAGCCAAAAGTAAGGATCGGTCATTCATGTCCACAAGGCGCGCGTCCCGAAATCGGCGCGCACCGTTGCTGTCTGCACCCGCGCCACTGTAGGTGGCTTCCAGGCAAGACTGCTGCATGTAGCTGCTGATACGTTGGCATCACAGCGTATGGGACGCGCGCGCTTGCGCCGCTTGAGGAGCAGCCGGCACCTGACAACAACAACGACAAATAAAAAAAAAGACGACGCAGGAAACGAGAGAGAGGGAAGCGCCTCAGACACGACAACACACCCACACGCCGACAGCGGGGCATCCGTCCGCCGCCGCTCCTCGTCTACTTTGTTACTCGTTAAATTCGCCTCCACAGCACACAAGGAAAGAGGCACGAAAACAACAACAACGAAAAAAAAAGGAAAGGAAGCATGGCAGCCGAGCGTTCGCAACAGAGCAAGAAAATCGTAGGAGATCGAGGGATACCCCCACCCGCCCATCCATCCACCGAGTCGCCTCGCTCTGCGAGGGTCGGGTACAACTTGGCGTGGGGAGAGGGGGGAAACAGGAGATGCGGCGAGAACCACCTCGCCCGCCCGCGAAAAAAAATCGGGGCCTAATCGCAACAGGTGCATCGCCGCGATTGCCAGCGAGCTGACGGGCACAGGAGCTGCACTCCGCACTGCTTCTCCCTCTCCACCCACATGAAAAGAAGCACATACGCCTGCGCACCCTAGTCGAAGAAGCCGCCACCATTCGAGCTCTTGAGCTGACGCTGAATCTTCTGCTTCTGCCGACCCTTCTGCACATTGCGGTGCAGGTGGCGGTTGAAGTCGTGGTTGTCCTTGCGCCGAATGCTCTTGCGAATCTGGTGCTTCACATGGTCTTCGTTGATTTTTCCATCCGGCAGAAAGTTCGCGTTGCAGTCGGCATTGCGGGCGTAGAACTCGCCTTGGCGCCGCTCGCGTGCGGCGCCCATGGCCTCGTCGAGCAACCTGCCTTCACTCGCATCGTCGTCGCTGCTATCCTCCCTCTCCTCGTCACTCTCGCCGCCCCTTGCGCCACCGGGTATGGTCATGAACTTGCCCGCAACTCCCGCATCCACGTCCGCGTTGCCTATGTCTGAGCGCTGCGACGTATTTTCATCACCGTCATCGTCGCTCGCATCACTGTCGCGCGCCTGCGAGCCTGCCTCGTCATCGCTCTTCTCACCCCGCTGGAAGCCCTCCAGCATGAGTCGCTCCAGATCCTCCTGCTGCTTGCGCGTGAAGTGCCCGCTCGCGTACACCTGCTTATCCAGCTCGTTCTTGCGCACCACGTCCTTCTCCAGCGATGGGAACCACGTCGTGTCCACCTTGAAGCGGCGGTAGAAGAAGCTGGCGAGGTTCTGCACATCGCGGTCAAAGAGCTCGGACGCGTTGGGGTGGTTGATGGAGATCATCTGCGGAAAGTCAATCATGATGACACGCTGGTCGTCGGTGATCATCAAGTTGAACTCGTTAAAGTCACCGTGAATGAGCCCCGACTCGGCCAGCTTCACCATCAGCTCCAGGGCGCGGCGGTACACCTTGCTGGCGTCTCCAAGCTCCGTGATGTTGTTCAGCAGGGTTCCTGGCACCAGCTCCATGAGCAGCGCGTGGCGGTTCTGGTCGATCGGCTTCGGCACTGGGAATCCCTCGTCATAGAGCATCTTCATAAACGAGTACTCCTTCTGCGAGGCGAGGCGCGACAGGTAGAACCAGCTCTCCCCATGGCGGGCGCGGCCGTTCCCCTTGTAGTCGCGGTTGCGCGCCACGCTGCGAAATGAGCAGCGACCGAGGCGCTGCAGCTTGAGCACGCACTCGTGACCGGCCTCGTCCCGTACTAAGATAATATCAGACTCCTTGCCGCACCCAATGCGGTGGCCCACACCTGTGCAGGTGCCGCGCTTGCTAAGCGTGCGCAGTGCTAGGTAGTCGTACGCGCCGTACTTCATGGCGTAGCCGTCGTACATGGTGTTCTCATGGTGAATCATCTTGTGCTTGAGAAGGTTGTTGAGCCGCTTGCGGCACCCGCCGTGGGGCAGCTGGGCGATACGCTCAACGAGCGCGGTCGGGGCGACGTCGTGGTTGCGCATGGCCATCTCGAGCGCCGTGAGCACGCGAAAGTCCTCGTCCTCCATGAAGCGGAGGAGAGTGACATCCAATTTCACCATCGCTGAGTCGCGTGGTGCAGTGGTGAAAGAAAGAGGTTTGGCGTGTGCGCTACGGCACAGGATCGAGTCCTTGCCCGTTGCGGTCTGCTGTGAAATTTCTGGTGCTCGCTTCAGTGAGCTGTGCGACATGATCCGTTCAGCGCATGTGTGTGTGTGAGCGTGTGTGTGTGTGTGTGTGTGAGTGTCCATATGATGAGGGGTGATGCGCAGTGCGGAGAGAGAAAGAGAGCGGGGGAGGTAGAGGTCGAAGGGAGAAGAGAGATGAGAGGCGTCACGCATGAGCGGGCATCGAGACTGCGCAGCGCGTCGGACGTCGCCGTGCGCATGGAGGGGAGGGGGCACGGCGGCGAAGTGAGCCCACAAGTAAACGCGCAAAAGGGCCGAAAGGCAGGCACACGGGCGGAACGGCGCACCGCTGGCTCGCCACCACCTCCGCATGAGGAGCACGACGGGGAGAAGACGCCGCAGACAGGCGGAGAGCGGTGGACGGAATCAGCACCCCGCGACAGCGCTGGTGCAAGGTGAACACAGAGGGAGAGGAGCACCACTTCAGTTTGCGTGTCGCCCTTTTTTTTTTCGCGCAGGTGCTATAAGCGGAAGAAGGAGAGAGCGAGGTAGAGAGAAGTGGAAGAGGGGTGGCGAGAAACGAAGGGAAAGCGTCCAAGGCGCGATGCTCGCCGCAAAAACGTGCGACTGCAGACATGTGGGGCGTTCAAAAACGCAGCTGCAGGGAGAAAGAAAAGAGGGAAGCACGCTTGGCACGTATACAAGTATGCGCCCAAAGAGAGACACAGCGCTCACTTGGTGGGGAAAGGGGGGGGGTGAAGGTGACATGGCGTGCGCTCACGCTACGCACAGGCAACGCGTGTACATGCGCGCACGCCAACAACGTCCAGCACGAAAACATGCGGCGACGCAGCTGCAGTTCGTGACGAGATCGAGCTGCCCGCGCCCTTCACTCCGCGGTCGTAGACAGTCGCTTCAAGGAGGCCTCATACAGGTTCTGCAGCACAAAGCCCTCTGAGAGCACATCTTGCATGTCACGCAGCGACAGCTGCTCCATCGGTGGTTCCTGCAAGAACTTCATTACACTGATATAGTCCTCGCAAAACGCCATCAGCTGTGTGCCCCAGCGCAGCAGCAATGCCGCGCACACGTACACGTGCGTGACACTCCACCGCCGCTCCTCATCGGACAGATACGCATCGAGCAGCCGCAGCGACTGCGTTTCAGTCAGCTCGCGCATTAGCAAGCAGTTCATCCACCGGAAGGAAAACTGCTCAAAGTGGAGCTGCAACACGTCCACCAAGCGATGGTAGAGCGGCGGGTCGGCAACCTGCACGACCGCAGCGAGGTGCCGCATCATGGACGTGATCCCGGCGTGACTGCTCGTGTAGTTATCTTGCATGGTGTTGAGCAAATACGACGTCATCCAGTACACATCCGCCTCCACCTCGTTGATCCACTGCGTGACCGAAACTGCCGAAACGGACCACAGATCGTCGAAGATGTCCTCGGTATAGGCGTGCAGCTCTGTTACCGAGTGGGTCGGACAGAAGCGGTAGCCCAGCACCACGCCCATGAACGGGACAACAAGGTCATTCATGCCCTGCACGTAGCCGCAGGCCGGGTGGCGCAGGGACCAGATGAACAGGATGCGCTCAATGGAACCCTGCACGCGTGGGTGGCGCAGGTAGCAGTGGCCGCCCGACATGCGAGGTATGTCCTTGCGGATCTGCTTCAGCGTCTGCAACTCCTTCGAGCCCAGCATCGTGCTGGCACTAAGCTGGTGCCCTGTCGCCCCGCCAGCACCGCCACTGGCAGCAGATGGCGCCGCCGTCGCTGCCACCACATTCGACAGCCCGTGCGTCGCAAACCCGGGAAGTGGCGGCACGGAAATTGGCGGATGAGAAGCCGGACCGGCACCGGCGGTGCCAGTGAACCCCGCCGAGGCGGAGGCGCGGAACGAGGAGTCAGAGGGGGCTGGCAGAGTGCCCAGGGAAGGGCTTGCTGTCCGGAGATCCGCTGACTGGGGCTGTGGCAGTTGCGACGGCTGCGGCGCGTCACTCCCGCTTGTGTTCGGCCGCAACCGCGATCGGACATCCTCGAGGGGGAGGGAAGCGCTCTGCCACCCGTCCGGCCGCTGCGAAAGCGACGGAGACAGAGCGGCAGCAGCTTCCTTTGCCGCCGTGGCTGTGCTGCCGCCGGTCGCCAACGGTGCCACACGCAAGAGGCTCTGTGAGGTACCGGACGGTGGGGCTACCTGCGGTGCATCAGCAGCGTGCCCGAGTGACTTGAGGGTTGACCGGTGCACGGCTGTGTCGACGCCGCTGTCCACCATCGCGCACACGGCGTCCCAGTCGACGATGCCGTAGGAGCTGTGGATGTACGTGGCGTACTCGACACGGCGCCTCAACACGGTCGGCTGGCGCGTTGCTGCCTGCGCCGTCCAGCATCCGGTGAGAAACATCCATGCCTCGTACCGGAGAGCAACCGGGCAGCCCTGCCAGCTCAGCTCCCGCAGTAGCGCCATATCCACTGAGCCTACACACAGCGCCTCCTGAAAGCGCTTTGCATGCTCGCCGCTCACGGCAGCGGTGGCGGTAGCAGTGGCCGTGGTGCGGGTCGGGGTCTTGGCCTGCGGGGTGTTCGGCCCAAAGAAGCTCACCGTCGCGGCGGTGCCGGGAGGAGTCGGCACATTCAATTTGTTGAGATGCAACGCACCGCTCGAGGCTTGCGGTGCGGGCGCCGCGGAAGCCGACGACTGCCTGGTGCCCATGCCGATGGATGGTCGAATACTCATCCAAGAGAGCCTACCCGCCTTGGAGAAGCTAAAGCCTCCACCTCTCTTCACGGAACTGTTGAGAGGCGCGCCGTCGGCGTCACCGTCCTTGACAGTGCCGACGAGGTTGTCTGATCGCAGCGCCGGGTTACTTTGACTACACCGGTACGGCCGCGTGACGGCCTTGTACTGTGTGCTGCTCTTCGAGCCTCCGCTGCCGGTTGATGCCGTGACTCCGCCATCTGGGCCTACCTCAGAGCTCGCCGAGGTTCTGTCGGCTCCCGAGTAGCCCAAGACGCGTTCCAGAAAGACTGAGTACATGCCTCCGGCGACAAGCAGAGGCGGACTGCGCACCCTGCGCCCGCGTCCCTTGGAGGACGAAAAAGAAAGGAGACCGTGCGGCAGTGACCACCAGGCGCGGCCCTAAGAGGCACCAAAGCGTGCAAGCTTGAGCCGTGTGTGGGAGGTGGTGTTGGCGACAGCACAGACGTGGGGCGGAAGAGCGAAGACGAGGGCGGCGGAAGAAGATTTCACTCACTCGTGGGATACCACACGGAGACCGAGGCCCGCGAAAGAGAGCACATGTGGAGGACGCACAGGCTGCGGAGGGCCATGACCGCTCGAGGAGAGGTGCGCACACTAGAGGGGTTGCACAAGAAGGGAAGAAAAACACACACAAGAGAAGCGCGAAGGCCACGGTGGCCGCCGCTTCCCAAGCGCGCAGCCACCACGAGAAGCACCCTGGCAGCAACATCTGCATCGCCCTCGTCACCTTCCGCCTTGCCTGGCTTTGCTTTCGACACCCAATGGTCCCTCTTCTCTCTCTCTGTTCAGCCTTGGCGTGGGCGTCGGGGTTTTGCGCAGGCGGGTGTGCTTTGTTTTGCTTAACAGTGTTTCCTATCCGACGCGCACAGATCCAGCACTTGGCCCCTTTCACGAGGCCTATTGTCGGCCCCTCTTGCCCATGAGCGCAGAGGCACGCAAGCCGTCCAACATCTGCATGCGGTTCTTCGGGCAGTTCGGTTTTGCCGATGCGGGAGCTGGTGTGGGCTCTCGGAGAGGCGGGTGCTGAGCTGACGCATCGGACAGGCCGCTGCGTGGCGACCGCTCGGCTCGAGCGGTGGCACTGCTGCTTCCGCCGCTAGGATGGTCCTTACTGCCTGCAGAGTGGGGCAACGGTGGCGCACCATTTCTGGAAGAGCCAGCTGCCGGCAATGAAAAACGTGTGCGCTCGTGGGGGGGCACCGCCATGTGATCTTCAGAACGACTTTCCACGCCATCGTCCTCTCCCGCCTCCTCATCTGCGGCGCGATCCGTGTGCAACGGGGCACACCCGTGACGGTGGTGATTGCCGGGGGAAAGACGCTCCTTCTTGACATCCTCGAGCTTGCGCCGCTTCACCTGTTCGCGCACCGCGCGCGGCACGACCTTCTGCAGCGCCGCACGGTCGCGCACATCGACGGCAAACATGTTCTCCTGAGACAGATCGCTCGTTACGGGCACCGCCCCAGTAGCCGCCACGACGCCGTCATCCCCAGCGAGTGTGCCGCGGCCGTAGATGAGCTCCGCCTGCTCTTGCTGCGTTCGCTTTTCCTTTCCAGACAACCTGTTCGCCCCTACACCGGCACGACTCCACGGACGCCCAGCGAAGTCGCCGTCGATGCCGTCGCTGTCCACCTGCGGTCCCGTGGAGGGAAACGCCATCACCCCGTCCTTGTCCGCTACGGCGGCTCTGCCGCGGCCGCGCGCCAGGTCCTCGTGCACTCGCCGCTCGGCAAGCTCCGCATAGCTGGAGCTGATGTTGAATGGGCAGCGAAGATAGCCGCCCTTGTGCGAGCGTACCGGGTTCTGGTGTCGATTGCAGCTCCCCTGCTGTTGTGCCGCAAAGCTGCTGGGCATTGTTGTGTGAGTAGCCAGAGGCGGGTGTCAGTGAGGGAGGGGCGGAGGGGTCCCGATGAAAGACAACCGCAAAAACACGGATCGATGCAGGTCAGAGTCTCCGATAAACGATGATGTCCGTCTGCTCTGCCTCGGGTGGCCTGGTCACCGCGCCCTCCTCTACTCCCCCCTGTGCCCTGCTTGCTTGTTTACAAAGGAAGCACAGGTGCCGTGCTCCCGCTTCTCCCTCCCGCGCTGGTGAATCGGGTGGGCTGTTCGGCCAAGCAGCACGGCGAGAAAGCAGATGCGTGACGATATGAAAAGGAAAAGGGTGAAAGAGAGAGAGAGAGCATGAGGAGGCCGCCCCATGTAGGGTAGGGGGAGGGGTGCAGTAATGGCCTTGTCGGCGTTCCGGGTCGTGTGAAGCATCGCCAGCCACCCACTGCAGCACACGCGAGCGACACGCCCATCAAAAGACACACAATGATGTGATGCGCAAGGCGGCCAAGGACGGGTAGCCGCACCACAAGGCGCATCAGCAGTGGCATCACCTCTGGCTGCACACACACACACACACACACACACACACCTCGACCATGCTTGTGTACGCGCGTGTGCCTCTCTCCGCTCTGCTTTTTTGTTGTTGTTTAGCCGATTTCCCCCCGTCTTAAAGGGGACAGGGGGGTAACTACATGTCGCAGGTGTGGCTACAGCAGCCGTGACGGTCCCCCACGCTTGCAGCCAGAGGATGAGCGGATGTGCGCATGCGTGTGCTTGTGTGCGAGTGTGTTGTCAGCGGTGAGGAAGGCTGCTGCTCAAAAGACTTCTCGCGCCTTGAGAGCAACGATTGCATCGACGACGCGCTGGAGTAAGATGGGCTGCCCTTCAGAGGCGCGCCACACCGCATGAACGCCGCGCACGGTCCGGTCCAGTAGTACCACGACGTTGGCCCAGCCCTCTAAACCTCCGAAAATGTGCGTCGAGTAGACAACCGTCACCCCGCGCTGCACGCTCTCCTCGTAGAGGAACTGCAGGAGGCTGTGGCGCTGATTAACGTCCAGGTCGGCGGTCGCCTCATCAAGCAGCACGACGGGCTTGTCGTCCAGCAAGTGCAAGAGCAGCTGCACACGCTTCTGCTCTCCAGCGCTGATGTGTCGCACATCCCAGTCCATGTCCACGGCCAGCATCTCACGCAAGCGCTCGGCACGAGAGGTCCGAAGCTGGAGCATTTCGCGCACGTGCACCTCCCCATCAGGCACGGCAGTCCACCAATCGCCGCCGTAGCTGACAAGAGCGTTCAGCAGCATGTCATCGTAGCACCGCTTACCAAGCACGGAGAGAGAGCCCTGGCGGTTGTCAAAGAACTGCTTTCCGCCAAGCATGTTCAGCAAGGTGGACTTGCCGGTGCCGTTACCGCCGCACAGCAGCACCCGCTCGCCGCGGAACACCTGAAACGACAAGTTCTTAAACACATCCTTATAGTTCAGCTGCGCACAGTCGATGACGATTTCGCTTCGCTTCTCGTCCGCGTGCCCTCGTGGCCAATACGTGACCGGCGCGTCGGCTGTCGCAGAGATTGGGCAGGCGGCTGCAGCTGTCGTCGGGCACGCTGACGACGTCGTTGAAATGGCTGCAGAACTCCCATGCGACAGCGACGGCGCCGCCACGGCGTCGACGCCACGAGCAGCATGGGCGCGCTTGCTCATGAACTGGAGCGCGTAGTCCTCCAAGGGCATGGTGAGCTTTTCCACCGCCTTGAAGTCCACCACGCGGCCCCCCTCCATGAGCAGCAGGTGGGTGGCCCAGCCTTCAACTCCGTCGAGGATGTGGGTCGCATACACGCAGCACCCGTCCTTCGCCTCGCACTCCTGCCGTACCAGTTCCAGCACAGTGCGCCGCTCTGCAACGTCGATGTCGGTGCTGCACTCGTCGAGGAGGAACACGGTGGCGGGGTAGAGCATGCCATGAAGGATCTGAACCCGTCTCTTTTCGCCCCAGCTCATCTTTTCCACGAAGCGGGAAAGGCGTAGGTGTAGCGTGTCGGCGATACTTATCTTTCGCTCTGGTACCGGCGCCGGCGAGGCCACGCGGTCCACAGTGTTGCCGAACACTGCCTCGGGTGGCCATGGAGCACCAATCATGGAGATGTGCTGAGCTACACTGGTGTCGTCAAACGGATCGCGTCCGAGCACGCGCACACGCCCTGATTGCGGTTTTCGCCGACCTGCGAGAAGAGACAGCAGTGTCGACTTGCCGCTCCCGTTGTGCCCAATCACGAGAATTCGATCTCCGCGATAGGCCGTAACGCCCACCTGCCTCAACGAGGCGGCAGGTGCGTTGGGGTATTGGAAGGAGACATCGTCGACCGCCAGTATGGTCTCTGGTCCCATCGTCGTGGTGTGTCGATCGGTCTGCATGTGCGCACGTATGTATGTGTGTCCGCGTGCGACGGACGCGTCGCCTTGTCCGAAGCTGGAGAGATCGACAAGTTATCGTCGAGGTCGCCCACGGGCATACTAACACATGCATGTGACGGTGTTGTGCCGGAATACCGAGGCGAGAAGCACAGCAGGTAACACAGCATGCGAGATAGAGGAAAGACAGAGAAGAGGTTTCCGAGGAAGGATGAGGAAGGGAGGGCAGGAGGGTACTACCCCAACGCGTGAGGGCAAGCGTAATCACGTCAAGGACGACTGGTGAAAAAAAAAAGAAAACGATGCCGAAGGCGCATTGAAGCGGCAGCGCAACGCACGCGCGGTCGTGTCAGTGCACGACACGGATGGAAGAGGGTCTCGAAAGCAGCGGCGACAACGACGTTCCAGTGGTGAATCAACACCAGTCACAAAGAAGAACGGTGTCGACACGAGAAAAGACCGCCATCGCCCCCTGACGCAAGTGATCGGCACCCTGAATGACGCTTGGAGGGTTAAAGCGCGCTGCGCGAAGAGGAGGAGATGTGGCTGTTGGGACGAAGCACCCCTGTATCACCACCAACGTGCAGGTGGCAGCGCGGTGAGAAGGCGTGCGGGGGCCGAGGGCAGTTTGCCCAGTAACACCTATCGCTGCCGCGACTGCCGTGCTGGGCGAGCCTTCACCGAGGAAGACGTGCCGTCGACGGCGGTTAACAGGTCCAGCGCCGCCAGATCGAAGGTCGGAGGTAGCGATACCGGCCCATTCCCGTCGAGCACCGTTATTTGTGTCACACTCGGGGGATTCAGAGGCAACCACACTGGCTCGCCGCTCTGACGCGCGCGCGCGCTCGCCCGCCGATCGCCCTCTGCGCGCTGACACCTCTCTCCGGCGATCTCGAAACATCGCGCGTGGGGGTTATCTGCATCGCCTTGGCCGCGTGTAGAGCTCAATCGGGACGTCGTCGCTCGTCAACGCCGCCACCGCTCCCTCAGATGTCCTCGACGGAGCAAGTGCGTCCCGGCGAGGGCGCCCCTTCGCGATGCTCTGAGTGAGAGAGAACGGTGCCGGCGGTGTCGGGAGACACCCCCTGGTTATCGGGCATGTCGGAGCTGGCGATGAAGATGACATGGCTACCTTCGACAGGGAGCGCCGACCATGGAAATGCGGAGAGAGGGTGCCGTCCGTCGCCCTGGCCGCGCCATGGAATAAGTCTGAGGCCGGCGGCGTCGCGACGGCGCCGAGGACCGACTGTGGACGCAGACAGGAGTGGTACGCGCTGTCGCTCACGCCTCGCGCCGTCACCTCGCCCTCCACCTCCTCCAAAAAGTAGACGTGCGGCCGTGCGGCCGTGGTGATCACGTATACGGGTGTGTCGAAGAGCAGCGACGTGCCCGGGACAGTGGCCCAGCGCCGGGCAAGATGAACGGTGGTCTGGTGCACCACCTCTCCAGAGCGAGGGTCAACGTGCATGGAGATGTACTTGGGCTCGTACAGCCGCAGCGTCACGCGGCACCGACACTGCGGCTGTGAGAAGGTCAATGATGAAGCGGCGCCGTCCGCACAGAGGTGCTGGCGCAGCAGCGGCGACGGTGGCGCGTCAACTTGCAAGTCCACGACTTGGCCCAGCACAATCGTCGCCGTCGGCAACGCAGGAGGGGGAACGTGGGGGTGTGACAGGCCATGCGGGGAGAACGATGGTGGAGGTGGAGGTTGGGGCGCGGACAGGGTGAAGTAATAGTCCTCCCCAATGACGATGGCCGGATGAGAGGTGCACGCAGAGGGCTCAGTAGAGACCACTGCATCTGACAGAGCTGCCGCAGTCGCTCCGGTGGCGCCGGCCAGCCTTGACATGATGTCTTTCTCCGCTTCTGCGCTGCAACGCTCCGCAGCAGCGCCGTCGGGCCCACTTGCGTTGACAAAGTCTTCCGCCTCACGCGGAAGCGGCTCGTGCGCATCACCGCCGCTGATGCGCATCGTCAGCGCCTCCTCCTCCTCGTTGAGGCTCCCCCTTAGCGCGCCAACAGTGTCACCGACACCCTCATCCATGTTGCCGCCCTTCACGCTTGGCGGGAAGGCAGACGGCCCCACACCATCACCACTCTCGTCCCTGTCGTTTGCAGGCGGGGGCACCGACTCTGGATGCACCGCGTCACTGCCGTGATGACTCAGGCGGTCCCTCTCGTTCCCGAGGGTCGACGCTGCGGCTGCCTTGCGGCTACGCGCGCCTTCTGAGCCGCAGCGCTTCTCCTCATCGTTCACCGCCGGCCTCAGCGGCGGAGATGACGGAGAAGATTGCGCACGGCCTGGCTGGGATGGGGTGTTGGAGCGTCTTGTGTCGCTCTCCTTCGGAGGCTTCGCGTGAAGAATTGTCCGCCACACTGAAGTCAGCGACGGCGGTGTTGGCAGCACCGGCTCCGCTGACGAGGTTGGGTCGCAGCAATGGCGGTAATGCTGCTCGATGCCGTCGGCCAGCCACGCGACTTGGAGCACTGGAACGCTGCCCAAACGATCCAAGTCCAGCGGCACGGCCACATCATTGGGTACGTAAACGAAGTCCGGTGTCCGCTCCGCGCGCAGCTGCTTGAGCGGCAGTGACCGTGAAGGGGACTCGGAATGGCACCGCGGAAGTGCGCCGCCGAGGCTGCGCCCAACCAGAGCACCCGCAACGGAAGCTGACGGTCGGCTGCTTCCCTGTGGCAAGCTCTGGCGAACGACGTGAGAGGGAAGCGGCGGCGCCGACTCTGCCGTGACGGTCGCCCCGGCGGCGTTGAGCCACATCTCCATTCGGTCATCTCGCGCGACAAAGGCAACGTCTTTGGCGCTGAGCCAGCGGTCCTTCACGGCAAGCGGTGCGAAGCGCAGCGGTAGTGGTGCCGCCTTCGTCGATGCAGCACCAGCGCGAGTGGCCTTCCACGCACCCCATGTCTCCGGGGCAGCGCTCGGCAACAGCTCGACTTGGTCCGCCGGCGTGGGCAGCTTCACTCGCGCGGTGCCGGGGGCAATGCCCCACAGCCACGAGGCGTGAATCGCTGAGACGCCCAATGCATGCGCCAAGCACACCACGGGTAACACATCCTGCTGCTGGCCCAGCTTCTCAGACGCCTCAGCGCTGCCGCCCATAAGAGCAGTCGCAGAAGAAACGAGAAAGACGAAGTACCTCGGTGCTGAACGCTGTGCATGGGAAGCAACGGCGACGGCAGACGCCATGCTCCGGCGAGGCAGTGACGCGCGCCCCACCGTCCTTCGCTTTCCGCCACCTCCGGCAACCGCCTTCGTCGTCTTTGCCCCCTGCATCGGCGACGAGTCGGCGCTGTGGAGCTGGCCGGCTGCCAGCGAGGATAGGTGGCTGGTGAAGGAGGTTCCCTTCACGTCGCCACTGTCGCCGAGCTGGGCGGCCATGTTGTCCGCCTGTGCCACGGAGTCGATCACGACCGTCCCGGCGCTGGTCAAGAAGTGCAAGATACGCTGAAGCTCGGTTCGCCGCTGCAGCTCTGTCGCCGGGCCCGCATGGTAGTGAAAAGATGAGGAAGAAGAGAAGGCCGATGCAGGCGGAGGGCCCTCGCCCTGCAGGAGGTCGCGCCGCACCGTTTGTGGGAGAAAGATACAGAGGAACGAGGGGTGCACCTCGCACGGCGGCACACCGGGTGCCGCGTACGTTGGCACAGGAGAGCGCGACGGCGATCGGGTGTTGGCGGCGCCAGCGGAGGATGCCGCGCTGCTTGCGCGATCCGGGTGAGCGTCACCGTCCGCGTTCACAGCATATACACCACGTCCAGCCGGCCCACACGCGTGACCAACACCAAGCGGACGCACCACCACATCCTCCTCGGCCCCCTCACCGCCTTCCCCACCGCTCCTATCCACTTGCTTCCCCACAGATGTCGCCATGGGCGGCGACATCTCCCTGTGTGAAGCGGAGGGACGGACGTGCGGCGGCACCGGCTGGTGTCGGGTGTCCTCGGCGTCCTCCTCTTCCATCAGTGCCACAAGCTGGGTCGCGGTCAGCACGCCATGCGCGCCTTCCGTCGCAGCAGCCCCACCACCTACTGAAGCAGCACACCGATCGGCCTCATGGATCGCGGACACGGCGCCTGCCCTCTTCGCAGCTGCGGCGCCAGGCAACAGTCGCACCTCGCGAAGTCGCAAGTGGAGTCGTGAGCCGTCTTCCTCCCACTCAACCTGCACAAAGCCGTTCCGCGGGGCTTCGCTGATCACCGCTGGAAACCACTGTCGTCCCCAGCGGCCCTCCACCCGCGTGCCAACCCTCAAAGCCTGCACGTCCACGTCCGCGCCGGTAATCGTGGATGTGAAACCCATCGCAGACTTCTTCGCCGACCGGGGCGGAGTGCGAGTCGGAAAGCCAAACACGGCAGGGGAGTGGCCACTTTTTCCGGCATCTTCGCGGCCCGAGCGCTGTGGCGAGCGACGCACACGCGCGCCGCCGCCGCTGTCGTCCTGTTCTATCACAGGAGATTCTCCCTTGAACTGTGGCGGCGTGCTCAGGAATGGGTCGATCGGCACTGTCTCGTGCTGTGCAACAACGACCGACGGAGCAAGGGGAGCAGGAGCGTCACCACTGACGCCTTGCCAGTTTGGGGCACAGCGGCCTGGGGCCACGGCATCGGTGTCCACCGCGTCCGCCTGCGCGGGCCTTGCACTCTCCTTCCAGAGTCCGTCGTCAAGCGTAGACGGGAGAGAGCTAGGGGGAGGCGACGGTGATAACTGGGTTAGAGATGCGCGCGGCGGCGGCGGCTGTTCTTCAGTCATTGAGACGGCGCCGTCCGCCGAAGAGTGTGATGGAGGCGTATTCATGTTCTGTCCGAAGCCGCTCGCCTCGCCGCCACCGGTCACAGCGCACAGCGTAGCGGAAGACGGGGTAGACAAGAACGTCGTCGATGAACTGGAGCCACCCATGGCCAAGACCTTCCCGTGAGCTCGAGACGGCCCAGCTCCGGTTTCTCCGGCTCCGGAACGGGTCTCGGTGCCGTCCTCTGCCGCCACTTCCACACCGTGGGTCGCTTGCTGTGGAATAGCCGTGATCCGCTTTACTGGTGGGGATATAAGCCCTTCACCCAACAGCACTTCCTCTGCCGCTGTCACCCCAAGTGTGCCGCCACGCAGCCGAGCAGACGCCCCCGCGTTCGCGATCGCCGAGTACGGCTTGCGCTGACCTGTGGACGAAGACAGCAGTGGCGTGTACACACAGCCGTCGCCGTTCGCGACACCGCCAACGTCAAGGGTGGCACCACCCCCACTGTCGTCGGGGAGGAGGGACAAGTCTTGCACCGCGAGCGTTTCCGTAAACGTCGCTGCCGCGCTTGCCGCGCCCCATGCGTGGCCCTCGAGCACCGGAGTGACGCTGCCCTCGCTCAAGTCTGGACAAGCGGGCTTTAGGGACGGCGTCGTGCACGCGACGCAGGTTTGCCGCATCGCCTTCTCGCCATCCTCGCCGCCGAGCACGGCCTTGGCGCCTCTGGCAACGGTGGTGTCGGTGTAGTTCACGTCAAGCAGCCCACCCTGCACTTCCTTGTCGCTCTCCGTCGGAGCGCATCTGTGGTGTGGCACACGGTCGTCGCGGCTGCCGCCCGTATCCGAAGAGCGTCTCGGCGCTTGCGGAGGGGCAGAGGTGATCGAGGAGCATCCCGACAGCTCTCCAAGCACATGCTCCACCTCCTCAGCAGGCGCCGGCCGCTGCGGGTCACCACTGGCCGCGCGGAGGTGGTTGGGACGCCACGGCTGCCGCCCCTCATCCTCTCCCTCCTCGTCTTCGTCCTCGGCAAAGAGCACTTTGCTGTCTGCCGTGGAGGCGGCGGTGTAGTGCTGCGGCGGCTTCTGCGGCGCAACCGTGTCGCTGAGCCTCACGGGAGAAACAACAACCTCTTCGACGGTGGCCGGCGCGCTCGCCGATGACGAAGGGACCTGCACCTGAGGAAGGCGGTGGTTCTGCCCTTCAGTGGCATGGGACGCGGCTTCAGCAGGTGTAATCGCCCCACATGTAGTGACGCCGGTGCGCCTCGCGGCATCGCCTCCACCGCCGTCGCCGCCTTTCAGTACTTTGTGTTCGGTCACCATCGGTGACGGAGATAGGGACAGGGAGGACGACGACGACGACGACGAGGACAGCTGCGTGACTGCCGGTGGCATCTCGCTGGTGCGCGACGCTGTCTCTGCAGGTCGCGCACCATCACTGCCGGTGTGAACGGCTTCCACGCCACTGTCGTTGCCGGCCTCGACGTCGTCACTGCTGCCTGCAACCTTCTTCTCCACTTCAGCAGGCGCGGCGAAGGAGGCAGTCGATGTCGATCGGGGTCGCTTGTGCGACGCTGGAGGGAGACGACCGCCGGCCCTTCGACTTGGCGCAGCGCTCCTCGCTGATCCCGCCTTTCTACTGACGCAAGTGGAAAGCCCAGCACGCCCTCGGCCAGGATGGACGGATGCAGTGCCGTGTGTTTCCGCATCCAGGGCCCTGTTCTGCACCGTCACAGGAGCGATCGCAGCAGAGCCCGGCGGCTCGTCCTTGCTGGCGATGGTGGTGATGTTGGGAGTCACTCCACTCGTGCGAAGGACAATCCCATGTGCGCCACTTCCCCGCGGGGGGTGGAGACGAGAGACGAGGTGGTGTGGACGACGTGCAGACGCGGCCGCCGGCGACGGAAGTGCCGCGTCCCCAGCAAGACGCTGCGTCTCGTCGTTTCGGCTGTGCACCGGGGCCCGGCCTCGCCTGGGAGGCATACGCGAGAGAGAGGCAGAGGGGCACTGCAGGGAGTAAGTCGTCTAAGGATGGAATGTGCTGCTGAAGTCGATGGAGAAACGCATCGAGGCACGCACACACACACGCACACATGCGTCCCCCTTTGTGCGCTGTCGGTACGCGCGTACCTAGGCAGCGGCTCTGTGCCTCCCTGCCTGTTCAACGGTTGCTTTTCCTTTGTGCTCTGTGACGGCGATGGCAGCCACTCATGACCGTCGCCGTGAAGGGTGCGCACTGTCTGAGAGCTCCCTTTCCTTTCTGGCTTGACGTTGGTCTGCGCGTGTTTCGCCCTACTGGAGATTTGTGCTGAAGCGCTCCCGCGCTTGTGTGTGCAGCGGAGAACGCAGCGGAGGCAGAGGGTGCTTGAGCAGTCCCCCCACCGCCCTCGCCGCGTGTGCGATAGGAGGAGGAAGAAGGGCACGTTAGAAAGAGAGAGAGACAGAGACGCAGTCCTTTCGCCTACTTGCTTTGTTGTAATCCTTTTCGTGTTGGCCACTCGTTGCCGATCGCACACGGTGTGGGACTGGCGGAGGGGGAGGGGCGAGAGGAGAGAGGAGGAAGAGGCGAGGGGGTGGGATTCAGGTGGACAATCCTCAGCAGAGCGGCAACGTGCACCCAAACGCGTACGCCCCCGTTCATGCCGGCGACTATTCACGTGCGCGCAGCACCGCATAGGAGGCGAAGGGGAAAAAGGATGTCAGTTGCCATCAAGGAAGTGAGACTCGAGAGACGGCGCTGGGGAGGCTTCATTGCTGTGCCTACGCAGGGCACCGCGATGGCGCGCGTGTCTTAGAGGAACGCTTTACCCAGTGCCTGCGACCACACTCTCTCGTGCATTCGCCTTCGTGGCTGTGGCGCGTACCGGCACACGAGGGCGCAGCGCCTCCTCAAAACCCCCCGCCTCCTTCCCGCTTCGTTCCTGCATGGCTGAAGACGCACCATGCGAGAGAGGCCCAGGGACGCACACCGTCGACGACCTGGAGCAATCCGCGCACACACCAAAGACCAATCTCTTCGCTTTCTCTGGACAGTTTCTGTTTTCATAGCAGATCACGGAAAGGATAAGCGTGCACACGCGCACGCCCCGGCGCCGGTGTGTCGGGCACACGGTAGAGCAGGAAACATGCAGTCCGCTAAAGCAGGGCAGGGGTAGGTGCCGTTTACGGCACGGGGAGAACCCAAGGAAGAACCCCACGACAGGGCACCCCGGCGACCGAAACGACATGGCCAGAGCGAGTCACCGCTACGGGCAAACGCAGGCGCGCCGGTGCATCGACGACTGTGCGACACAACGCCGCGCTCGGCGGCGCCCTCAGCCCGCATCTTTTCGCCTTCGCTGCCGTCGCTTCCCGGCGTTTGCATCGAGAAAGCGCAAGTAGCGCTCCGCTACCTCGGCATCGTCGTCGATGCCCTCCTTCGCCCAGCAAGCCTCGCGGAAGTCGTCGGGCACGTCGACGCTTGCGAGCCGCAGACGCTTGGCGACGCGACGATCGCGCCGCTGCCGACGCCGCGCGCGCTCCTCTGGGTCGCTCTTCCTGGTGTCGTTAGTGACGGCGGCACGGAGGGAGTCGGAAAGGAGATATGGGCCGCGCCCGGCGATGCGAAGAAGATGGCTGTACTCCAACCAAAACAAGGCACTGTTTCGCAGAGGATCTGTAACAGGGGCGGACAGAGGCGTTGGCTGAGGCGTCGCGGCGAGGGCGGCTGCGTGAGGTTCGCTAGGCGTGTGGGATCTCGTGCGGTCCCCGGCGCTCGGGGCTTCCGCGCTCGGCTCCCACGACCCCAAGTACGCGTCGCCAGCCGCGGTGCCGCTCAGCGACGGGGCCACGCCGCGCTCGCGCTGAGGACCCGAGAACATCTCGTCCCTTCCCCTTGCAGGCGCAGGTGCAGCTCTGCAGTGCTCCGTGGCGGTCGAGTTGCAAGGAGCCGCGCAGCGGCGCTGTTAGCGGGAGTACAGCCCATGCTACGCCTCTCCTCTTCGGCACTGCGCACCGTTGCTGCCGCTCGATCCTCCTCGGTGATCACCAGCTCATCTATCGATTCAACAAGGCGAGAGAGAGCCACCCAGAACGCCTCCGGTGGCGGCAGGGAAAACGGCGCGGGCCCGGCAGCGCCGTAGGCCGTGCCATCACACTCGGGCCTTCGCGCCTCCTGCGTCGCAGTAGTGGGCGATGGTGGCGTGGTGGCACCAGGGATCGACCGCCACAGCTCGGAGGTATCCAGCTCATTGTAAGCATGTGAAGGGGGATCTGCAAATGTCGCCGCTGTCACAGCCTCACCTGTCTCGCCCACTCGCTTCCCTTCGCTCGCCGTCGTCACTTGATAGACACCATCGTTGATGATGGCCTGCCGCGGTTTGTTCTTCTCCGTCGCCCGCTGGGCCACATGCTGCTCGCTGGAGTCGGTGGTGGCGAGGTACACGGCCCGCACGGTGTACCGCTGGCCAATGCGGTAGACGCGTGCTAGTGCTTGATCCTCGTTGGTCGCTGTGTAGTCACGGTCCACGAGGACCACCATGTGCGCAGCTTGCAGATTGATCCCGCACCCGCCAGCCTTGATGGAGAGAAGGAAGAAGAGACACGCCGGGTCCTCGCGGAAGCGCCGCACACTCGTCAGACGCTCGGCCTCACTGCTGCCGCCTGTGAGCACCTCCGCGTGGTCGGCCCAACCGCGGCTGTACAGATAGTCGACGAGCAGGTCCACACAATTGAGCCAGTGCGTGAAGAGCACCACCTTGCGCTGCGCCACGTACAGGCGCGAGAGTAGGAGATGCAGGACGAGGAACTTACCGCTGCACGCAAGGGTGAGACCGGCAGCGCCACAACGTTCCGCGGCATCGGCACCGACAACGCTGCTTTCCGATGTTGCTGCAGCGGCCGCGTCCGCGTCGTTGCACCCCTCTCGCGTTACCTCATCGAGGCCGCGACGATGAAGGACCTGTGAAAAGAAGGGCAGCAAAAAGGCGTGGTTGCACAGAAGCCGCGCGGACGATTCTGAGACGCCGGCGCTGGTGAGCCCGAGGGCTCTGTCCTGCCGCACTGCGCAGCGCAAGATGCTGCTGGACTCAGTGCTCGCCAGGGCGGGTAGATGACGCCAGACGAGCTCGGCGAGCCGATCACGGGTCGTGGCCGTCTCATTGCGCGCCTGGAGAGTGTCGAGGACTGGAGAGGCCTCGCCGTGCAGAGCTTCTGCCGCCAATGCTGCAACAGCGATGTACGGGGTGCAGCCGGAGGACTCGCCAGCCCCTATCTCCGCCGCTGAAAACGTGCTCGTGTGCGCCGCCGCGTCAGCGGCGCCTGCGGCCTCCTCCTCCTCCTCATTGTCCGCCTCGCTACTGCTGCTACTTTTACCGCTGTAGCCTCCCGCCATACCGAGAACCGTGGGCATTCGCCGCTGCTCGCGCAGCATGCACAGCAAGCGCTGCTGCATCGCAGTCAGCGGGCACCACATGTGATGGAACGTCATCCGAAGAGTCGAATCGACGTCCGCCTTTGTGCGGCGCAGCAGAAACGGCCGCAGAACCTGATGCAGCCGCAGTATTAGCAGGCCGCGCTCCTCCTCCGTCAGCTCCATCTCATGCGCCTCGTACACGCGAAACGGCCGTCGAAAGACCTCCTCAAACGCGTCATTGTCGGTGAACACCTCCGGATTCAGAAAGTGCAGCAGCGACCAGAGCTCCTGCAGGTCGCTGCTGAGCGGCGTTCCAGTCAGCACCAGGCGGCGCAAGCACGGGAGGCCGACGATGCGCTGGGCCGTGATGGTGCTCAGGTTCGACACTGCCTTGTGCGCCTCATCCACGACGATATAGTGCCACCGAATGCGCGCTGCCTCCGCGCCAACGTAGCGGATAGCGTGGACCGGAAGGAGGACAAGGTCGTAAGCCGCAGCTTCGTGGACGGGGTCGGCCAGCTCCTGATACATGGCAACGTGAAGAGCACTCGGCACAAACTGCTCGCATGCCTCCCGCCACTCTCGAACGACAGAAAGCGGGGCAAGGACCAGATGCGGGAGCCGCGAACCCGCTCGCGGCGGCGCCACTCTGCCGCCGCTGCCCTCGCCGGTCTCGCCCCGTCTATTCTTGAGGTAGAGGAGAAAAGCGAGCGTCTGAATTGTTTTGCCCACGCCCATCTCGTCCGCCAGAATGCCGTTGATGTGGTTGGCGTCAAGTGACGCAAGAAAGCGCAGGCCATCCATCTGGTGAGGAAGCAGCGTCGCGTCCAGGCCGGACGGCTGGGCCGCCACAAACACATCCACGCGGTGCATGAGCTTGAAGTCATTCTTAGTGGATGCCACGTAGGAACGGAAGCGCTCGTACTCGCTGCCGTGGCATCCTGCTGCGCCCCCTGGGCGGTCGGCGATACCCGGCTCAGCAAGGGCTGCAGGTGCTGCGCGTGTCGTAGACACGGCACGTGCGCCATCACCACCACGGTTTGCGGCGGCCTGGGTGGCATGAGACTGAAGCCGTAGCCCAATGCGGCGCATAAAGCCCTCCGTCTTCTCCATGATTTCGAGAAGCGCAGACACCTTCAGCAAGCTGACGTGCTCAGCGAACGCCTGGGCGTCGTTACAACGCAACGCCTCCAGTCGTGCGCGCGCTGCGGCCTCGTCGTGCAGCTTCCAGTACTTCCGCAGCTCCGCCTCTACATCCAGCGGCAGCACAAGCGCTGTTGCCGGGGCTCGCGGGGCGGAGGGCGACGTCAGCATCGGTGCCCCATGAGGGCCGCTCTTTTTTGGTCTTGTCGCCGTTGATGGCAGCGAAGCACGCGGAGTCCCGCAGCGCGCGAGCCAGTGCTTGTAGAGGTGCGAGCCGGCCCATTGCCGCACTGAGATCTGGGGAAGAGCAGAAAAGAAAAAGCAGGGGGTTGGAACCGCTGTGGCACCTCCGACTGTGTTCAGGTGTGCCCTGCATGCCGCCGCAACGGCATCCAGGATCGACTCCTGATGTGCCACGGCACTCGTGAAGGCCTCCATCCTTCTACGGAGCGCCGCTTGTCGAGCCGACGCTGTCATGGTCGATGCTCCCGTGGCGCCGCGCGGCACAGGGGCACGCAGAACTGTGCCGGTGTCCGCTGTGCGGTCGTCTCCGAGCAGCTGAGAGCGCAGTCGACGCCCCATAACGGCGGTGAGCGTTTCCTTCATCGCTTGAAAGTAGCTCGCCTTTAGCTCCCAGGTGCTGCTGCAGTCGTCGCTGACGTGCGCGTTGTTGGTCGCCGTGGACGCGTACCCGCTCGTCTGCTGCGACTCTGATGCAGTCGCGCCATCGGCAAGGGAGAATCGCCCACCCAAAAACCGCAGATGATGCAAGCGTCTTTGCGCATCCTGCGCCGCCAGGACTCCCTCACATCGCGCCGGTGGGTCATAAAGCGTGACCATCGCCTTCACGGGCGCGGTGCCAGTGCGCTCGCGTGGCTGTTTGCCTCGGCAGCATGGCCTGTCGACCGGCTTGGCATCCACGTCGATACCAGGGTCTGGCAGCTGGTTCGTGCCGGCGTCACTCGCCGTCGCGGATTCTGCGATGACGGCACTCGCCCGATTGCCATTTTCGCTACGCGGCGACAGCGATGCCACCGCTGTCCTTTGTATTGAGTTCTGAGAAAAAATCTGTGCGCCGCCGAGCCTCTGCAGCGCAGCGCAGAAGACATCGTGGGTGCTGGCGCGAGGAGTCTCGGAGGACATGCGCGGCGGTGGCGAAGGGGAAGCGAGGAGATGGGTGCCCCGTATGCACATGAGAGAGTGCTGTACAGTGTGCCCGCCGCACACAGAGAGGAGAGTGTCGCCTCTGATGCAGGCGAGCGGGGCAGATCGAAGATGAAGCGAACGTCGACACAAAACAAAGGAAAGAGACTCGAGAAGGAGTGTAGCCGCCAGGTGGTGCAGAGCGCCATACACACGCGAGTGCTTGCACGTCCGCGCGTGTGTGTGTGTGTGTGTGTGTATGTGTGTGTGTATGCGTGCAGGCATGATGGGGCAGCATGATGGGGGGGGGGGGGGGGCGAGGTGCACGGGATCAGCGGTGAGCCTCTCTAATTGTTTTCTGCACTTCTCTCTCTCTGCGCCAGTGCGCATCGTCAGCGAGAAGAGCAGACAGGAACGGGGCTGCCCCCCCCCCCTCCCTCCCTCCCTCCCCCCGGGGGGCATCCGTGTTCGTACCTCACACATGCATCACCACGCAGTTGCACCTTCCCACGGCAACCGCGCCCCCGGGGGCATGACACAGGTGTAAGGTGCGCGTGCAAGCGTGCCAAAACGGCGCACGTGCTGGTGGTGATCCATCGCCGAGCGCGGCCTTCGTGGAAGTGCAGCGCTTCATTTTGCGTGTCATGTGGCTGCGTTTTCTTAATCAGAAGGTACTTTTTCTTATGTACGGAGCGCGTCTCTCGCCCCCCCCCCCTCTTTTCCGTCGTGCTCCACCGCACAGCACACACTCCCTCCATCTCCCTCGCACATCCGCAGCGTTCTTCTAGCCGTTTTTCGACAGCCGACATCTATCCTCCTCCCCCACACCCACCACCACCCGACACTTCCCCGCTGTGCCGTCCACGCTTGACCTCGCGCAGTCGCCACGTGCGCGTTGCCCGTTGGTCACGAGAAGCCTGATCGCGGATCGCCCTCCTTCTACACAGAGGAGGTGCGAGTGCGCCGAGCGGGAGAGTCGGCGGAGGAGGTGATGCTCGGGAGGATCGGAAGGATTCGAGTAAAGCGGTCCGACGCCGCGGAAGCGCAGCTGCCGATGTAGGAGAGAAGAGGTCACCAGAGGCACAGAGACAACGAGAAAGGAAAGGACGAAGAGGCGCGCACAGTCGTCACCCGTCCAAGCGACTGGAAGTGTTAAGCGAGGCTTCCTTCGCTTGTTTTTAGAGGAGGAGGCGTAAGAAAGCACAACGAAGATGAGCCATCACGAGACCAAAGGATGCGAACACATAGGCAGACATACACGCACACACGCGCGCATGCAGGCACGCAGACCACCGCTTTCCGCAAGCAGGCATGAATTACGGAGTGGGAGCTGACGAAAGAGGAAGTTACCAAGAGCGCGACAAGGCCGGAAACTGTGATGACATCGTCACTCGCGAGCGTGCGCGCTTCCCCTCTCTCCCCCCCCCGCCTCGCGGGCGGGGCGGACGGGCTCAAGAGATGACGCATAGATAGGCTGACAGAGAGAACACGCACACGATGTCCCGAGGCAACTTACGGGGCGAGAGCTCGGCCATCCCCACAGCAGCGATAAATCCCAGAAGCGCCCACACAAGCAGCTAAGCGTATCATCGGCGGAATGGAAAGAAGACAGCACATTCGGCATCCCCCGCCCACCCTCCCACCCCCACCGCTCCAGCCGTGCCATCTAAACGCGGCCATCATCATCATCATGACGCGCCTGCGGGGTGCCCCGCCTACAAGAGCCGGCGCTTCTTCGCGGTGTTCATGTACGGCTGCAGCACCCATTCCGTCTCAGCGTCGTCCATCTCGAGTGTGCCAAGCACGATGCGGTACGGGGTCAGCTCAAACCGCGGCCCCACCTCCGTCAGCTCCACCTGCTTCTTGCCCTTTTCCTTCTTGAAGGTGTGGTGACGGAAGCTAATAAAGTCGTTCTCGTTGTCAAAGGTCAGCAGGCGGGATGCGTCCGCCTTGGGCACGGGGAAGAGGTAGCGCAGCACGTCCTTTATGCGGATACCGAGCTTAGTGGAGAAGTTCTCGAAGACGAGATGCGGATACTGCTCTGACATGGTGCCCACGCCGTCGATGTCGTGGCGTGCTACAAGGTTGTGAATGGTGAAGGTCACGGTGGGGCCTAGGGGGAGGTGAGAGACAATCAAACTATCCGGTACACCCTGCGACTCCTGCAGCACCAACACATCTGTGTAGTTCTCCTTCCGGGCCGCGTCCATGAGCTGATGCACACTGAGGTTACCGCGATTCATGCGCACGGCATTCGGCACGATGAGCCTCACCTCCTTCGCAAACTCTAGCAGCTTCTGCGACGCGTTGCGGGACGTCGTGACGAGCACGTGCGGGTCCTCCTGGCCGGCGTTGGCGTACTCGTCATCCACCGTCGTCGTCAGGTTGCGGGTTTGCGCGTCATCGAGTTCTGTGAACTTCTTCAGCGCCAGCGCGTCCTTCTTGAGATGCCCGGGCAGCGGGGTGGCCGTCTCCACCGCACTGCGGAATTGCTCCTTGCGTGCGTGGATCGCCTCATGGACGCGCTCGTGCTGCTTGCGCTCGAGGAACTCCTTGCGCGTACGAATGACGCTACGGCGCATGATGACGGCTGCCAACGATGGTGCGCAGTGCCCTCTTCGTTACCGATTCTTTCTTTATTTTTTTTTTTTGTTTTTTGCGGCTTCACGTCCGTGTAGTGGTCTGTCTGCTTCGTCTTTTCCTTGGGTGGAACCTACCGTCGGGCAGCGGCTCAATCTGCACGGTGTACACACACACACACACACACACACACACATACACACACACACAGGCGCGCCAGGTATCCTTGCAACCGTTGAGGATGGTTAGGAGAGAGAGAGAGAGGGGGGAGGGAGGAAGAGAGGGCAGGAGGCAGGAGCTGACGTAGCGAAGATTAGAACCGCCGGCGCGCAGTACTTGGCGGAAAACGAAAAGGGAAAGGAGGGAACGCATACACATCGCTCGGCCTCTGCGGCTTAGTTCAGCTTTTTAATATGGCAAACCCATTGCATTAGTGTCAGCGCATGCGCGTGGGCTACAGAGAGCGCGGCGTGTGCACGGGTGTGTTCGTCCTTTTCTGGTTTTGCCCGCCGCGGATCAGCGAGCGGCCACTCCGTCGCTGATGCTGTTTTTTTTTTTTCTTTTCAAAAGTGGCCTTCTCTCCCCTTTTCATGCGCATTCGTGCCGTCTTGTCGCGGCCGCATCGGCCACTACAAAGGCGAGTGCGAGGACACAGCTGTCTCACTCTGTACCTGCACGTGTGCACTTCACAATGCCGATAGGACGCACAGAGGGGACGGGTTCAACTCTGCTCGCCCGAGTGTTGACGGCACGCGCGGCAGTAAACTGGAAGTTTGCGGAGCTGCCCCTCCATCGTCTCCGCCCCTGCCGCCGCAGTGGATGTCACAGGCAACGCCAGTGCCGCGCCGTCGCGCATCACGGGGACGGCGCCCCCAGCGAGGCCACCAGAGACCGCGCCTCCTCCACCGGTGAAGGCGTCCGTCGGTGACATCCTCAGGTACTGCAGCACACAGGCCGGGTGGTACATGTGCTGACACGCAAAGACGACCACCCGCTGCGCAAGCAACTGGCGGCAAGCTGCGCATCGGTGCACCGCCGCTGAGCCCTCTGCCGGTTCCGCAGCCACGTGCCTGGGCGTAGCAGCAGCCTCGTTGATGGCGGTGGTGCCGCTCTCGGCGGGGTGGCGAGGTCGACCCATCGCGATGGCCGCCGTGCGTCGCTTCAGCAGCTGCCCATAGTAGCCCATCAAGTCGTTCTCGCCAACCTTGCACACGGTGGAGAAAAACGCAATCTCCTCCGCCATGGTGTGTGCAATGGCAGCAATGCTGGGCCCGGCGTGCAGGATGGGCTCACGGCTCGGAAGCTTCGGCAGAACGAGTCGCACATCCAACGCGGGATGCTCCATGAACTGCGGCTCTGCAAGGGTCCTGAGGAAGTCGCCGAATAGGTTGAGCGGCACAACGCACTGTGGCGGTGGAGCCGGCAGGTCGTTCGCCGCATCCGCATCGCAGGATGCGCGCCGCTGCGCTTCTCCTTGGCCCTGCAAGGGTGAGCTGCAACTCGTGCGCCTCTTCGAGGCCTCCACGGCGGCAGACGGTGGTGGCGAGACAGCGCCGCCGGACGCGCTTGCCACGCCATTCGCCTTGCACACGTCCTCCAGAGCAACATGGTACTGCTCCGCGATCGACGCATACGTTTCGTTTGCTTTTGTGTGGTGCACCACGTAGCGCATCGGAGCCCCAGACCCGTCCGCGGCGCCATTCGCGCTGGCGAGGCTGCCCGTTGGCAGGCTCGCGTTGTACGCCACGGTGTAGTCGACGAGCCGCGTGAACAGCGCCGCCTGCTCCTCGAGGTCGGGGACGGAGACGACGAACTTCAAGGCGCGACGGAGGTCGTGCATCTTTTCCAGAAGGATGCGCAGCGCCTCGTCCTCGCGGCCCATGCGAAACAGAAGAAAGATCTCCTCTTCGAGGAAGTGGTGTTTGTGGCAGAGCGCGTGCAGCTCACGAATGCGCTCCACGTACATGGACATCTGCTTGAGAAACGGGAGCAGGGACGGGCGGTCGTAGTCGATGTAAAGCGTCGCCACCAGCTGGGCATGCTGCTTCGCTACTTGAGCGAACACCTCCGGGTAACCCTTTTGGACGAGGTTTAGATAGCGCAGCAGGTGCAGCCGATCGCTCTTCTCGAGGCGGCTGATGACGGACTCGGTGCAGAGTGGGTCCTGAGCAGAGCCGTACTGCAACGCATCCAGCGACGGCGAAGATGGCGCGGTGCCATCAGCTTCTGCGACGAAAACTTGGGAGGCCAGGGCCGCGTCACCGCCGTCTGTTACGCCGTTGCGGCCTGTCGCTTCTGCCACGTGCTCCATGAGCAGCTGCAAGGTAGCCTCTTCCCTTCTGTGCAGCATCTCTGGAAGCAGCTCGCACGCCTTGTGGAAAAGCTGCTGGTCACGGATGAGGCCAAACACTTCACGGTCGCTGCGTGGAGAGGCTGGCAAGTGCAGTAGCACTTGCAGCGCCTCCTCGTGCCGGCGTGCGCATCGGAGAAGGAAGCCGTAGCTGGCCACCAACGACCACCGCGATGTTCGGCTCATCGACGGGGCAGACGTAGCGACGGCACCTGCCGTGGTCACCTGAGATGGATGCGAGACTGCCCTTAGGGCGCTCGTCTCCTCCGAAGTGTCTTGCAGAGTAGTCGGCGGAGGAGAAGCTGGTGACACCGACGGCACACCACTTTGATCAGCGGAGGCGGTGCTGAGTGTAGGACTCGCGTTAGACGCCGTCGCGGCCCTTGTCTGCACATGCTTGTCTTCGTTATCGTTCTTCTCCTCGTCACTGTTGTCGCCCTCCCACCAGGCGGCGGCGGCGCACTGCTCTCGGTACACCGCCTCCGTCGCCTTGAGTACGACAGGCACGCTGAAGAGCGTGTGAAACTTGTGTAACGCGGCAAAGAAGAGGCTCGGGTCGTGGCGGAGGCAGCGCAGCAGCACCAGATCGTAGTACTCCCGCTGAATCGGCGTCTGCAGGGTGGCGACTGGGCGGGGGAGGGACCGGGCCGCGGCGTCAGCGTGCTCGGCATACGCGTCCTGCTCCTCCTGCATGTCCGGCGTGCTGGTCACCCTGTACTCGGCAGAGGCACCCGTGCTGGCTGGCAGGAGCGCGATGAGCCGCCACGACTCACCACATGTATCAAGGCGGTAGATCCACTGCTCCCACGCAGCGCTGTTGTCACGCGGAATCAGCTCCGGGAGAAGCTCGACAATCTTCAGCAACGCCCCCTCCTCCGCGCTACGGTTGTGAAAGAGATGCATGAGCCACTGCTGTCCCACGTGCTCCAGGACGTGCCGCCGCAGCTGACGCGCATGTGCCGCGGCGTACCGGTAGGCGCGCTCAAACTGACTGGTGCACAGCAGGAACTCGACGTGGTCATCAATGTCGGACGGCACCGCCTTCACGATTGTGTCGACGGAGAGGATGAAGTACTGCATCATGGGAGACGGTGCCAACGGGTCCGTTGGCAAGGCGAGCTGGGGCGGCGACGCCGCAGACGCCGGCTTCGCAGCCAGCGACGGCAGAAGCTCGAGATAGGTGAGGTGAAGCTGCAATGGATGGATGAAGCGGATGGGCATGCGACCACGGTAGACGTCGGCCAAGGAGTCGCGGTCCACCACGCGCACCTCCAAGTCCTTCAGCACCCCCTCCGTGCCACCCTCGACGATGCCTGCCAACACCACATACCGCTGCGGTCCATAGGGGGCGATGCCGCAGACTCGGTAAGGGAACAAGGTACTGCTCGGTCGCAGTGGCTGTGACGTGCGCAGCTCTACAACGCACGGCGCCCGCCCAGCCGCATCAGCCGCGGTGGTTGGTGATGGCGATGGTGCCGGAGCAGCACTGCCGGATGACGCGCGCAGCGGGAACGGCGACGAGGACGTGCCTCGCCATCCGCCCTGCAACAAGGTGGAGCGAGGAGACCGATCTACACTAAAAAGGCCCCCGCCGCTCAGTCGACGCAGGTGAGGGTCGGCGTGCAGCCGGACCTCTTGCACCACGTCGCCCCATCCGCACAGCAACGTGGCCGTCGAGGTGGCAGCCGCGGTCGGGTCCCTCGACAAAATCTGCTCCCATCGCAGCGTGGGTGGGTACAAGGCGTTCTGTGCTGGAAGGCCGGGCAAAGAAACGCGGCGGGCCACGGCCCCGCTCTTCATGTTGTAGAGGGTTATCTCCGCATCAGATAGCCACGCGACAACGTCGACCGCGGCCGTGTGACACCAGCGGACCTTGTGTATGCGCCCCCGTCCTTCCTGCAGAGTCGTGACGCGCCGACTGTTGCTCCACAGCACACCTTTGGTGAGCAGGAGTACCTTGGTCGCCCCGCCGCACACCATCGGACAGCTGTCCATCTTGTGGTATAGCGGGTGCAGGGCGACAGACTCGATCGGACCACTCAGCTCCGCCATCCACACGTCCTTCGCATCACGGCGGCTTTGAATCGTGACATACCCGGCCTTGTCGCATGCCGCTATGTAGAGCTCGTTGATGGTGCAGTCCACATCGCAGATCGGTTCGTGGTGGTTCGCGTACACCTCCTTGACTTTGCCGGAGGACGGCTCGACGACTGCGACGGTTCCCTGGTTCGTGCCGAGCACAAGGATGTGGCGGAACGCTTCCATCGCCATGAGTCGGTGATCCTTCAGCGCGGCCCCGGCAAGCGTGTAGCTGAGAAATCGCAAGAGATCCTCCTGCGGTAGCAGAGAGGCCGCCGTCGAGGATCGGTCGTCATCCACGCTGCCGCTGCCACGGCAGTTGTCGTTGTCAACGAAACTACCATTCTCCTCGTCATAACCGCTGTCGTACTCGTAGTAGCTCGTGTAGCTGTCGTTCTCGGTGCCGTCTACGCCATCGTCGCCGGCCTTCTCGCCGCCACCGGGGAAGCTATGCCGAGTACCGCCGCAGCCGGTAGCCTCTCTCTTTTCAAGCGTGTGGTGAGAGGCAGGAGTGCTGCTGCTGCTGCTGCTCGTCCGGCTGCCGTCGTGCGCGTGGTCGGCTTCTTGCACAGGCGCCGGCAACGGCGACAGGGGCGACGGGCTCGCGCTGGCGTCGCCGGTGCCGTCGTGGCGCTTCATGTGGGTATTGGTATGTGTATGCGTATGTGTCTGTATCTGCGGGGGTAGGGAGGCTTGAGTGAAGGTGCACGCGTTTGTGCCAGCAAGGGCAGAAACCGAAAGAGACGGCAAAGGATGAGGCGCCCCCACCCCCACCCCTTTCGCGTGCGTGGGGAGGAGAGGAGAGAGAGGGGGGCGGCGGCTTGGGCACGGCTTGTGATGGCACCCCCGATAGCGCAGAGGATCGTGAAGCAGCCACCTGCCAGTATGCGCACCCTCACAGATATACTTCATCGAGGGGCAGGGCGGCCGCGGAGGAGGGGAGTGAGAATGAGGCGTCCGACAGGGGGGAAGAGAAGAGCCGAGACACGTACACAGAAGAGGACGGATGCTCGCGGCAAGCGGTGCTATGCCTGAAGCGGGTCTCAAGGCATCCCCACCTATAGGCTACGACAGAGGGAGTGGTGGGACGAGCGATCGGTATCCGAACCTGCGTCATTGAGGAATCCGCAGGAGATGAGGTGGTGCCAGAGGGCCAAACTCAGGTGAAACCTCTCCCTGACACCTCCCTCTTCTACACATGCACAGAGAGTGGCACGCTTACGAAGGCGTTCATCAGAAGCGACACCGCAGCGCCGAGCCTGTGTGCTCGACTCTGCTGGGCTCCTGTGCATCTGCCCCGTATACTAGGTCGCCGCTCTTCTTCCTTTTCGGGGGGTGCATGAGGAAATCCCTCATGCGTCTCTACAGAGGTGAGAATACATCATCATCCTTGTCTTCTCGCCTTTCGCCTCTCACTCTCTC
Organism: Leishmania aethiopica; assembly: GCA_003992445.1. Lineage (NCBI taxonomy): Eukaryota > Euglenozoa > Kinetoplastea > Trypanosomatida > Trypanosomatidae > Leishmania > Leishmania aethiopica. The sequence goes on from RZOE01000018.1 coordinate 924,753, forward strand.
CACATGCGTGTCGGTTGGCCTGCGCCCCACACTCTTACATGTACACACGCGCAACGCCGCCTTCGCCGCAGGCGCTCTCGCCGACTGGCGCCTTCGCATTCTGCAGAGACAGACAGAGACACATGCGTAAGCGGGCGGAAGAAGTGAGGAGAGATAAGGTCCTCTGTGCATCACCACATGCGCATCAACTCTCCACTTGCATCATGCGCAGTTTTGCCCCCAAGAGCACCGTCTCCAATAATCCCTGCTCCACATCCCGCCGCTGCTTCGTCAGCACCGACGTCGGCGTCTGCCGCATAATCTCTAGGTGCTCCTCCACCTGCCGCCGCCGCGCCGCCTCGGCTTCCATGGCATCCTTGTGGAGCAGAGTCTGGTGCTGCTGAAGTAGGAGGTTGCGGTAGCTGTACTGAAGAAGGAGCGAGGAGAGAATAACCTGCTCACGGCACGCCGGTTCGCGGGTTTTGCTGCACGGCGTGAGACCCCTCTCTCGCCCGCACGGAGAGTCGGTGCCTTCGCCGAACAACCCCATGTCCAGCTCACTGCCCTCCTCCACGCTCATAATGCTGACGTCCACATTCGCAGTGCCGCTGGCTGGTCCAGCCTGGCCGGCGCCACCACCACTCGCGTCCATCACGGCAGCCGCGGCGCCGCTCGCCGTCAGCTGCTGCTGAAGTCCCCCGACGCGCTCCAGGGCGGTGGTGAGCTGCTGCCGCAGGTCCTCCCTCTCTCGCTCGACCTGGCGCAGCTGAGCCCGCCACGTATCGTTGGCCGTGGACACGTCGGCGACCGGAGCGACCATGGCGACCACCTGGCGCTGCAGAATGCCAACCTGCCGCTGCAGGCTGTCGCGCTGCTGCCGCGCCTCATCCAGCTCGTTCTCCAAAGCCAGCACGCGGTCAACCGACCCGTTGGAGGCGAAGGAGATGTTGAGCTGGGCAGCATCATCGCTGCCGAGCCCACGCAGCCGGTCCTGCTCCAGCTCCAGCACCACCAAACGCGACTGCAGCTCCTCCACCTGCGTCTCCAGCTCCACGCGCGCCTTCATCTGCGCAGCAAGCTTGTCCTCCGCTACCGCGAGTTTCTGCAGTGCCTCGCGTCGCTCCTCTGACTTCACCATGACACCTTCTTCCGCTGTCTTGAGGCGGCGGCGCAACGCCTGCAGTGCCATCTCGTGGGCAGCTGTCGCCTCTTTCAGCGCGGTCACCTGCGTCGACTGCTGCTCCACACGCGCCGCTAGGGCGGCAATGGTCTCGTCCTTCTGCGCACAGCGCCGCTGCCACACAGACAGGATATCACTGCTGCCGCCGCCTCCGGCTTCGCTATCGCCGCCCTCTGTTGCCGCCGCCGCGGACGTGACAGCTAGCGTGGCTGACATTTTTGCCTGGTCGCCGAGCAGCAGTCGATATTTGCCCGCCGCCATCTCCTTGTCCTCCTTGCTCACCTTGTAGGCGTCTTGCAATGCGGCAAGTTGCGCCTTCACCTCGGCCAGTTCCTGTCGTAGCTGGTAGGTGGCGTTGCGGTAGTAACCCTCGTCCTCCTCGCCCGCGGCGGCGGCGGCGTTCGAGCTGGCACCACGGTGGGACAGGGGCGACGGGGAGAAGCCGGTGGCGCCCCGTGTGACCATAGGGGTGGCTGCCGCAAAGCCGCTGCTGGCAAGCTGCGGACTCACTGCCCGGCGAAGATGTGCCGACACGCCAGACGGGCCCGGCTCAGACACAGCGGCGGCGTGGTGACGGGGCTTCAACTGGTAGGCGCGCATTATCTCCTTCACCCAATCCGACAACACCACCTGCTCTTGCCGAGGCAGAGACTTGACCTCGCTCAAGACAGCAGGCACGCCACTAAGCACGACAAGAGCGACAGCGACACCAACCAGTTGCGTGAGTTGCTGCCGCTGCGCCGCTTCTGCTGCGGCAGAACCGTCGTTCTCAGCCCCGGGCAAGCCAGCGAGCACCGCCGGATCGAGTCCTTGCGTGACAGGCGTTGAGGATGTGGTGTGCATGGCTTCCTGAGCGTACGCGCCAATGTCGCGGAGGAGTGCACACATGTTGTCCTTTCGCTGCTGCACATCCTCCTCCAGCATCGGCCCTGTCGAGGAGGCAACCGCGCCCCCATCGGTGGATTCAGAGCATGTGGTCGGGAACGAGTTGGGGGCCACCAGCCGCAGCATCGCGAACAGCGCAATGCCGTCGCAGAGCTGCGTAAAGTGCGCGGGGCTGTGCACTGGCAAGCCCGGCTGGGCAAGCGGCAGCAGTCGGCGCACGAGCGCGAGCACGGCTGCCTGGCGCTCTTGGCTCGTCATTGTTGAGTACAACAACAACGAAAAGTAAAAAAAAAGGTGCCGTTGCGCCGGGGCAATGTGCACCGCTGTTCCTGAGGATAGAGAAATAGTTGATGGGGCGAAGGAGGGAGGGGGGATGTGGACTCAAGGGTGACGATAGCGTCGGATGAGGTGAGAAACGAGGTGAGAAGTCGCCTGCACAGACATACGCGCACGCACGCACAGACTGCACGAGAAGAGAGACGAGACGAAGACGAAGGAAGGCGCGTCAGTCTGGGAGAGGGTGCCTGTACATGCACAGAGAACATGGTGCCCAGGTTATGTCTGACGTGGAACGAGTCCAGAAAGGGGATCGTCACCCCCTTTTCCTAGGCCCTCTTCCGTCTGCTCCTCAATGGAGGGGGCAGAGAGCATCACAGTGAGACGCACCGAGAAGCTGCGGGATCGAGCAAAAGCGTTCCTGCGATGATCCGCGGATTTGGAGGAAGGCGCACGTGCAGATTTTGATCGAATCGTCGTTTTTTTTCCGTTTTTTTAGGGGAGGGGAGGGGGGAGAGACTAGTCGCGTGGCCGAAGGTACACTGAAGCTCGCAGCACTGGTAGCAGTCGCAGCAGGGATTGAAAGGCCCGCGCATGCGCCCTTTCAGCAATCGCGTGCACATCACTCTCACCGCGGCCCCCACGCAAGCGCACGGGCGCGTAAACCATGTGAGAAGATGAGGTCCAACAGGAGAGGGTGGGGCGGGGCACATGCGAGGTGTTGACGGAGGATGGTCGACGACAAGGTAATACAAGAGAAATCTGTTTCGTCATCATACAAGGCGAAGGAGATGAGGGCGCCACAACCGTAACGTCCGTCGCTGCGTGCGGGTGCATCTATACAGAATATTCGATAAGCGCAGTCACACACACACACACACAAAAGAGAGAAACGACAGCGGTGCAGCACCGGATAGCCGTGCACAACGATGTGTATGTGCTCGTCTGAGAATGGGACCGGTGCCGTCGCCGCTGTCCACAGAGAGGGAGGGGTGGGGATGGGGACCAGCTGGGGCGTGGAAGGCCACATGGTGGAGCTCATCGACTCCACCGCCAACCACCGGCACCCACCTCTGATTCGAAAATCCCCCGCCTCCGCCTCTTAAAGCGTACCTCAGGAAACCTGCGCACCCATGGTGGGAGCAACGGAGGCCTTGATTGCTACTTGCACGTCCTCCATGCTCCAGCACGGCGTCGCGGCAAGCACGCGTGCGATGGCGCTGCGGCCACGCTGGTTGTCAAACCACAGCGAGGCGATGGCGGTGGCTGCCAGATAGCGGCGGAGATGTGCCTCTGAGTCAGTTGCTGCCACCAGCACCGGAAGCATGTTGTCCTCGACCTGCTTTGCAGGAGAGCCACCACTCACAGTGGCATCGATCTCGAGCAGAGAGCCGCCCACATCAGCAGCGTGAGAGTGATTCGTGATGTCGCCAAACAAGCGGCGCGGCAGGGGTGCGGCCGCAACGTGGTCCGCGCCGGACGCTCCACCTGGTGCAGCGCTTGGCAGCTTTCCCTCCGCTGTCACCACGTCGCCAGCTGCGTCACAGGAGGCAGGATCTCCAATGTTGGGCAATGGTTCCTCTCCGAGCCGCGTCATGCCGCGAGCGTAGATGCACGCCTGCTTCGCCCAGTCGACCTCCGTCTTGTTCTCCATATCGATGACATCCTCGCGCAGCATCACTTCCAGGCGAGCACCACCGCGAGAGGTGAGAGGCGGTGCGCCGCCCGTCACTGTTGGTCGAGCTGCGGTGCGTGAACGCTTTGAGTTCGGCGGCGGCAATGGCGGCGGGCGCCACTCGATCAGCTGGCTTACTGCTGTGATCCCCATGCCGGCCGCCTTCAGCGTCAGCAACACCCGCGCGTCCTGGCAGAGCGTCGATTTCAGCCCATCGGCAAAGCACACGTTGCGAACGGCGAGGAGGGCAAGAGTGGCTGCTCGGGCGTGCAGCGCCGACGCTGGCGTTCCGGCAAGCTCCGTTAGGACGCTGAAGAAGTCGGAGTGCTGCACAAACGACTTGGCTAGGGAGAGGTGCAACGACAGCGCTGCCACGAGGCGTAGCCAGTGCAGCGGCACAGCGAGATCGCGCCCGTGGCGCCGCAGCTCGCGATCGCTCTCCACCACCGCACGTGCGAGGAACTCCACGCCACGATGTTTCACGAACGCGGAGAGGAAGACGGTACTTGTCGGCGCAGAGGATGGCCCGGCATCTGCAAGGGGTTTAGCACCCCCAACGCCCTCCTGCAACCGCGAGCCACACAGCATTGCGCATACGTCGCAGCCCACAACGCAAACGATGTCGCGGTCGGCAGGCTGCGGGGTCTCGCCGCGGGGAGGGGAGCGCAACGGCGGAGATGCCGAGGAGGTAGCCGTGGCGGCTGCGCCGGTGATGGAAGGCGAACGCTGCTGCGAAGGCGAAGACTTGAGGCCGCGGTGGCGATCTTGCGGCGTTGATGTCGGCGAAAAGGCGCGGCTGCTCGACCTGGTCCCGGCCGCAGAGTCCGCCCCGACCCAGCGACTCGGCATGTGAAGCGTCAGCGCCAGGAGGCGGCCAAACAGAGTGCGGCCCAGCGGATCGCCCGTGCTGGAAATCTCGGTGAGGATGCAACGGCGGCCCTCATGGGTGTCGGCCATGCTTCGCACCGCGAGCATGACGGTGGGCTGCAGCTGGTGGGCACGCAGCGCGTCACACAGCGCGGCGCACAGAGTCTGTCGCTGGGCGTCGGTGAGCAATAGCTGCCGCTGCGTGGGGCTGCTCATCTCGTCCTCCTTCGTTGGGCTGGAGGCGCGCGCGGCGCCGTCCGCTCTGGTCGCACCGGTGCAAGAGACCAGACTCGTTAGCAAGGATACCAGCACTTGGAAGTTCTGCAGCTCTCTCACAGCCTGTGCGGCATCGTGCGGCTGATGAGAAAGCCGGCGGTGGGAGCTGTGGCCTCCGTTCTTCGCCGAACTCGGCGACAGCTGCGCATTCTCCTGTAAACGATCGACGACGTGTCGGAGGGAGGTGAGGCTCTCCTCCAGCCATCCGTCGCCGGAGGTGGCCGCGTGCACGGCTGCGCTTCGCACGCGGCGCAGCAGACGACACTGAAGGCCGCTCACGCAGGGGAGCCGCCGCAGCGTGACGGACGCGGCAAACAGCGCGGCACCGCGGGCTTCCAGCACGCCAAGCTGCTCTACTGGGCACGCGTCCACGACCGCGGACACAAGCGTCGCCGCCAGGCACCGCGTCCGCTGCGACACGTTCGGCGTCATCTCCTGCATGGCACGCAAGGCGCCAGCGCAGATATCCTCCACCAGACCCGTACAGCCGTGTTTCAAGGGCAGACCGCCGTGCCCTCGAGTCCCGTTAGAGGCGCCAACCTCAGCCTGCACAGCGGCACCGTACGAGCCCGTCAGCCAGGAAGCGCCAACGCGACTAGCCCACTGTATAGCAGCCTGGTAGCTGAACACGAGCGCAGGCGACGGAATCCACGACGGGGGCAGATGCGCCGCATCACCGTCCCCGGCTTCCGGCGCGCGCGCTGCCTGGAAACGCGTAGACACCAAAGCAGCCACATCGCTTGGCGTCGGCAGCATCAGTGCGGCTGCGACGGCATCGCAGAGAAGCCAGGAGCTCAGCGAGGCTGCCGGCACCCCAGATGCAGCGTCGCACAGCAGCGCCTCCAGAGCGCGGAACAGCGTCCCCGTGAAGTTGTACTGGAGCGCAATCTGCTCTGCCGCCGTGACGGCGCGCGTGCACGCATCCTTTGTGACGCCACCGCTGCACCGACGAAGTACGCTGTGGCCACCCTCGATTGGGTGCGTGAAGGCGCTGCAGATGCGTGTGAGACGCCTGTTATCCGCGGTGATACTCTGTAGGAGTAGCACCCACTGTGCTAACGACGGAGCACCAGCTGGACAGAGAGGAAGCGTGACTGCCTCCTCCACGGCGGCTGCCTCCCTCGTCACGCTGCTCAACGATGCTGGTGATGACTGCTGAGGTTTGCGGCTCCGAGCCTGAAGGTAGGTCTGCAGGTGCGTGGCCAGCTGCAGCAGTGCGTTCACCGCATAGGCGCTCCCAGTGCTGATGCTCCGCCTTCCCGCCGCAATCGTCAGCAGAAGCTTGCGAGAGAGGGGAGTGTCATCGAAGTGGAAGTACTCGTTCAGCAGCTCGGCCGCCGTGGGCAGGCGACGGCGCTGTTGCGACGGAGATGGCGGCTTCCCCTCGCACGAGGGCGCTGCGGTCTGCTTCGCTGTCTCTGCGCCGATCAGCAGGTCCACCAGCACCGTCAGCCATTCGGCAGCGGCAGCCGCCTCCCACTGTGCGGCGCGGGGACCGTAGTCCAACACGCACGAGACAGCTGCGCTGGCCAGCGAGGGCATGTGTCTGAGAACCACCAGCACCTCCTCCAGGCGCTGACTCACGTACAACAGAAGACGATACGGCACCGCGCGCACCGGGGGGTGCACGCTGCACTGCGACACACACGTGAGACTCGGAAGAGCTCGAACAAGGTCCTCGATCGCGAAGCCCGAAACGCTCATTGGGACATCTCCACGGCTGCGCAGATGACCTGCTTGCGCGTGATACTGCAGACATGCGTCCAGCGCCACTAGGGAGCACTCGCCAAGAGAGGTGTACCTTGAGCAGCGCAAATTCAAGGGCACGTGATGCACCGGAGAAGCCGCCCCACTCTCCTGCGCGGCCGTAACATCAGGGTTGCTGACCGCCATGTCGACCAGCAGGGGTATCAGTGACTGAGCAGAAAGCGCCAGTTCAGCCTGTATCAACGCGGCGGCGGCGTTCCCTTCCGCCCGAACCTTTTCCGTCGGCGCGGGCTTCGCTGTCGAGCTGACACGCGCAGCCGCGCCCCAGCGCAGCTCATCCCCCAGCACGGCGGCCACCAGCCGGCACCCGAGCACCGCCACCGTCGTCGCGTCGGTCCGCACGCTGCGTAGCGCGTATTCCAGATAGACCTCATCCGAGAGAGCACCATCGATGTTGGTGGGCGTGTCGAGGAGAGCAGATCGGCAGCCCTGCGCGCGCCGGATGGCCATCTGCGCCACCTCAAGGACACGCCCCTGCGAGACCCACACGCGCTGTGCGTGGACTGCGGCGCCAGCATGGATGTTCAGCAGAAACGAAAGCAAAATCACCCCGATGGAGGGACGCAGCAGCACCGCCGCCTCCTGCGCCTTGCGGGCCGCGGCGTACGGGAGCAACGCGGAGCCGATCGCACTTGGGTAGCTGCCGTTGTCGCGGCGCTCTCCACGGCGGCACGAGGAGGGGTCGAGAGAAAGGCCGGCCACCGTCGGGTCACCGCCGATGTCGCCGTAGCCCAGGGGACCCACTGTCTCTTGCGTCGAGAGCATCGTAGCGCTCGTAGTGGCCGCGATGTTCGTGTTCGTTGGTGTGATGGCCGAGACAGTCAGCGAGGAAATTCCTTGTTTGTTGCTGCTGTGGCACGCTTGTCCAGGCGACGCTCGCTCGCCATCCTTGGCCAGCTCGGTGCGCAGCATGGGCAGCAGCGCCGAGGCAGCCACCTCCAGCACGCAGCTATGCGTCTCCTCGCGCAGAGCGCTTACAGAGTGCACATGGCCAATCCAGAGCAGCAGAAGTGTGAAGAGGATGCGATCGCGGCGGGTCCGCGGAGCCGCCGTCAGGTATCGCCCGAGGCTGCGGCGAAGCATCTCCGGCGTCAGCGCCGCTCCGACAACGGGCGCGTCGGCGACAGTCAAGCACCAGAGCCAGTCGAAGGCGGCAAAGAAGTCGTCATGCGAGCGAGACGAAGCGAGGTGCCGCAGTGCCTCCTCGGCCACGGTCAACGGCACCGCACACACGAGGCGCTGCGGCTCGGCATCCACCATAGCACTTATGTCGTGCGGCTGCGAGGGCGGCGCTGGTGGCTTGTCCGAACCCGCGGCAGGGTTCGCGGCGGGTGGCGAGGGAAATTGCGCTGCATCCCGTGCAAGGGAGACGCCACCACGAGCAGCAGCAGCGCCACCAGCTTCCTCTGCTTCGCCCAGCGGCGCCGCTGCACCGCCGTGGCGGCGCTTCGCAGGTAACCGCAGACCACGCTCCAAATCATCGAGCGCACACGGCGTAACAGCACCAGGTGACGGTGACGGCGACGGCGAGGGCCTGTGCGCCGGCGCCGCTCCGGTGATGGTGACATTCAAGTCGGAGTCGTTCACAGTGGACTCCCGCGCGTCACAGCGGCTTTGTGGCGGCATGCCAGGAGTGGCGTCACCGCCTGACACAGACGCTGCCGCAGAGGATGCACGGCCGCGCCGAAGCTGATGCTTGCGAAGCCGCTTCGAGGCTTGGTTGAAGAGAGCGATAGCAGCAAATCGACGAGGTCCCTGCTGCCCCGCGAGTAGCTCTGCCAGTGTGTCGGCGGCGTACTGCAGCAGCACCCCATGCCCCTGGATTGCCTCCACGAGGGAGCGGACATGCTGCTGCAGCGGGATCGACTTCCGCAACTGAGCTAGCGTCACTCTGTCAAAGCCCAGCTGTGCGCCCTCGCCGCGCGCCCCATCTGCGACGTCGCCGACGCATGCGCTGCCGGCCGAGTCACGCCCAAGCGGGAGTGCCAGCAGTTGCTGCAGAAGACTCGCCGTGATGCCGTAGATCTGCGGCGGCGCCATCCGTATCACATCAACAAGCACCTCCAGCACGGGGCCTGCGCGGGCCAAGACCAGCAGACTGTAATACGGGTCGCTGTCTGCGTGGAGCGAGACCATGAGGTCGATGCACTGCGAGATGGACTCGGCGAGGACAAAGCTGAGCTCATCGTTGAGGGCGACGGCCGCTGACGGTGGTGGTGGAGGCGGTGCCGAGAAGGCGGAGCTGGTCCCATCGTGGTGATTCAGAAACTTGCTCGGGTGCTCGGCGAGGACGCAGCCTCGCCACGTGTCAAGCAGGCGCACGAGGAGGTCGCCTTGTTGCAGCACCGCCGCAATCGACACGCGAGACAGCAGCAGCCGCTTCAGCAGCTCAGCACCTTCCATGACGACGAGTGCATTGTGGTGCGTCAGCTTAGCTGTCAGCTCAGCAAAGAAGGCGAGCCACTTTGCCTGCGTGAAGGACGCCGCCGAAGGAAGCGGCATTTTTTTTTTGTGGCGGTGGGAAGCAGCAATGGAGATCGAGGTGGGGGTAGACGTGGGTGGGTGGCGATCCACGTGGCCCCTCCCCGCAAGCGTGCCCTTAAATCTGTATAGGTGCGCTGTTTTCTGAGTATATGCTGTTGCTGTTGCGTTGTTTCACCTCCTCTACGTCTGTGCGCACGCGCGCGCGCGCGAGAGACGCCGACTTGATAAAGCTCCTCTATGCGGTGGTGAAAGGGTTTATGACTCTGCGTGATTACGCGTGCGTGTCCGTGTGTGTGTGTGTGTGTGACTTTGTCTGTGGCTGCGACCCCCTCGCAGCCGTGTTGAGGAGGAGGATGGCCGTCAATGGCGCTGCACGTTCTGAGCTGAGCTTCACGTCTATGTGTGTTCAAAGGGCTTATCGAGACCTGTCGACAGTGCAAGCGCGCATGTATGGATGGGGGTATGGGGAGGGAGAGAGGTAGAGTACAAGTAACGCCCAGTCGCCCACTCTATGTGTGTGTGTGTGTGTGTGTGTGTGCGTCGGTGGGTCGGTGGGTGGGTGGGTGGGTGGGTGGCGAGAGCGCCAGGAAACGAAAAAGAAGATTCCAAAGTGAATACGCCGCCGCGCGCGCTTGCGTCCTCTTCACGCCGCTGCCTGCCTTCTTTTTGTTGGTGCGTGCGTGCAATTTCTATGGCTTGTCACAGACACACACAGCTTGATGCAGAGAGAGAGAGAGAGAGAGAGAAGCGAGACGCTCGAAAGCATCACAGCGGCAGAGAAGAGGAGTTTGAAGGGTTGAAGCGCTAAGCACACGGCGCGGCTTCACTCCACGCACACGCGCAGAAAGTGCCGCGGGAAGCACCAAGAACCGTGCGCAGGGCCTCTCCGACGCGTAAAAGGACACACACGCCCACGCACGCTGGTGCAGCTCGTCAGCACAGCGGCAGTAGGGGGGAGGGGAGGGGCAATGAGCAGATACGAAGCTGCTACGTAGAGAGCGTGCCTTTTCGCTCGTCCTTCGATTACTTCTCGTCCGCAACGCAAACGGTGGCCCTGATGAGTTCACAGGCCCGTGGCAATGTGCGTGCGTACCCACACACAGACGACCGCGCGTGAGCAGAGCAGCCGTGAGGCCAGCCAATGCCCACCAAAGGCAACATGAGAACAGAGAAACACCCACGAGCAGAAACCATGCCCACGGCTCGAGGCACCGCACTTGCCTCTCGCAACTCCGTCAGTCGTTCGACCATCCACGAAGTGCTCATGCTGCCATGGGCGATCGACAAGTAAGTTGGTGCAGAGCGAGAGCCGCACATGCATCACGTGCGCCACCTCCCCCCCCCCGCCCTCCTGCCGAGCCTCCCGGCATGTCGGCACACTAGTTGCTGCGAACAGCAGGAAAAGTCAAAAGCATATCTTCATCAGCTCCACGGCGTCGTTTTTACCGGCGTAGTACCGCGCAAGGTAGCGCCGCTCATGGAATCCCAGTCGACGGTACATGGCAAGCGTGGCAGCTACCACTGCCTCGCTGCACTCTCCCTCCGACCTCCAGTGATTGGCATCTTGACGGTGCTGATCGGGTCGTGTGCGATCCTGCCGGCACGCCCACGTCGCTTCGTCGTCGCGAGAACGCTTCGCTGCCCGCCGCGTCGCAGCCAACGTGTGCAGGTGCCAGCGCTCGATCGCATATGCCACACCATCACGCCGGTCAGAGGCGAACACACCCGCTGGTGCCTCTGTGCACGCCACGCATTGCGTGAGCAGCCATGAGGCAAGTCCGCGACGCCGGTAGTGTGGGTGGGTCACGACAACTTGAATGTAACCCTCCACAGAAGTGCGGCGCAAGCTGACACTTGGTGAGTCCGTGGTCGCGCTGCCAGCGCTGACTTGGCCGTTGTGCGGTGTTCGGCGACTCACCAAAGAGTGAGTGGAAGGGGTTCTCGCTGATAGACGCACCCACACGACGCCAACAACACAGGCAAGCCGTAGCGCGTCGGCACTCGGACACGAGCCCGCCGAGCACCCGCCATCTCTGTCACACAAACACCTTGGTGTTGTAGTCGCCTCTTCCGCACTTCTGATCGAAGCACTCCCCTCGCTTCTGTGCTCCTCAGACGCTCCGTCGCTGGCCTTCGGCCTGCTTGGTTTCCGCGTCTCTGGTGCTGCCGAATTCCGAATGGCTACCCAGTAAGCGTGCACCTGCAGCAGCTGCGCACGACTGCACCGAGGATAGGGTGCGAAGGACCACTCACCGTCTCCGTCGAGCTGCTGCACCACATCCAGGTAGGAAAGGGGTGCTGCAAGATCCGCCTTTGATGGTAACGAGATCGGTGCCGATTCGCACGCAGGCACTGCTGCGTCGCCGTCGCTCACGTCTTGCTTTGGCTTCTCTAGGCAGTACACGCTGAACTGCGCGGCAAGACTCGCGGTTGCCGTCGGTGCAAGATACCCGTCGCGCATTGGAGTGCAAGTGGGGCAGACAGCGCTCCCTGGAAACTGGAAAACACGGTTTGGGCGTGCGAGGGCGAGAAAGCGGAGCGAGGGGCTTGCGCGCCACGTCTCTCGTTTCTCAGCCGCCGCTCTCAAACGAGGGAACGGTGTTCGTTCGCTGGTGAACGCAGCGCCCCTCCCCAGAGCACGTGCAAATCAATGATGATACGGACGGGGGAGGGGGGGGGCACAAGGGCATCGACAGCGTCGGTGCATGGGGACGGTGAACATGAATGGACAGAAGACGTGCCAAACAATTCAGAAGAGAAGGACACACACAACAGAGGGCGAAGGAGCGATGAAGAGTTTCAGGCAGTAAGAAAGGATAGGGTTGGTCGCTTGCTTCCCTGAAGGCCATCACGGGTGAGCGCACGCTCGCACGCGAGCCGTCTGTCTCCGCGTTTTCTAAATCGGCTACGAAAGTGCAAAACAGTGCAGGGGGGGGGGGGGCGAGACCCCAAGCTGTCTGATCTCCCACAAGCACTAACCCCTCCCCTGTGAGGCTGGCACAGTCGAGTGCCAGCATCGGATTAGTGCAGAGCGATGCAGGCGCATGAATCACTCAAGCGACTACGCTCACTCCCCACCCACCCCCCACCCTTCGATACCGATCGTCGAGGCGGCCCTTTCACATCCATGCATGCCTGAGTGGGCGGACTGGGTGCGTGTTTTCGGTTTTGCGCAGGCCCCTCTCCCCCCTCCGCCCCTCACCACCTTCTCAGCGTGTGCGCGACGCCGAGATAAACCCGCCAAAAGAGGAGGAGAGGGGGGCCGCACTCTCTCGAAGGATGCATAGATACCACGACGCTCGATTACACCATGGGCCAGACAACTCTCTGCATGCGTGCTACGATACGTGTTCTCTACGTCAAAAGGCCCCCCCCCTTCGCCTACGGCAACGGTGTCACCGGGGCCACGGAAGACGGATGCTGCAGCCGGTCCGGGTAGCTCGTCACGCGCAGCTCACGCGAGCCCAGCGTCGCGCTGCCAGAGCCGCCGCGCTCAATTGTGGCCTTGATAAGATCCTGCAGCACCCCCATGGCCTTGCCGACTGCCAAATCCACGGGGTCGCTGTGCGCAAACGCCACCAGCGAGGCGGCAAAGACGTCACCCGTCCCCGTGTAGTGCCCCTCGTGGTACGGCACCACCCCCGTGTAGCGCTTCGTCGACCCGGTCGCCTTGTCGCGGCACGAGAGCAAGAAGCGAAGGTGCGTCGGGTCGTCTGCCGTTGCGAAGGACTTAATCACCACGGTAGGCGTGCCCTGCGTGTGAAACCAGTTAGCGGCCTCAATCGCCGACGCGAGATCCTTCACCTCCACAGAGCTCAGGATCGACGCCTCGAAGTAGTTCGGCGTTGCAACGTCCGCATGGGTGAGCAGCTCTCTGTACGCCTCCACCACCTCCTCCTTGCAGTATAGTCTCCCGTCGTCGCCCATCACGGGGTCACAGAAGAATACGACATCCTTCTTACCTTGCTTCTGACGCGCCTCTCGAATCTCGGTGACGGTCGCTGCCACTTGTCGGACGATGTCCCTGTTGTTGATGTACCCGGTCAGCACATACGCGTAGTCGCTCAAGAAGCCGTTGGCGCGCAGGCCCTCCATGATAGTGGTGAACTCCTCGAGATCCATGCGATGACCCTTGATGACTGGATAACCGCTGTGGTTCGACAGGCTCACCGTGTTGATGGCATCGACGTCAAAGCCGTGGAGCTGCAGCGGAAACGTAGCGGCCTTGTTGCCCACATACCCGTGCGTCACATGAGACTGAATCGACAGCACGTGCTTATCATCCGACATGATGCTTCGACGAAGAGGAAGGAAAAAAAAAAAGAGAGGGTGGTCGATGTCACCAATCGATTTGCGCCCTCCCTTGTCTGCGAAGACAGCTTCACTTGCACGGACTTCTGTGGATGTGAGGGGTCGGCGGACCGATTTCTTGCCAGACAACGCGCACGGGCCCGGCCGCACCAAGTTCCGCGCAAACACGCAAATCACATAAATACAAAAAAAAAAAACACCACGCCAAAGCACACGAGTCCGATCAAGCCGATAAGAAGGAAAAAAATACAAAATAAAATAAAACTTGCTGCCAAACCTAGCGTGCAATGCAGCCAGGAAGCGCGCCAGGTGGTCAAGGAAGCCGCAGAGTTGGAGAGCGAGAGAGATGCAAGGACAACAGCACTCAAGCGCATACGCACGCTTTTTTTTTTTTTGCAAGCGCTGCTTGAGACGTGGATGTTGCACTAATAATAATAAAACAAGCAAATAACTTGATCACTGCGCGGCAACGGATAGCGGATGGATCAAGCAAGGGCTGCTGCTCAGTGCACCAAAACTGAGGAAGAAGAGGAGAAAGCACGCTTGCGGCGTTGCGAGTAGAAGCGTAAAATCGAGAGATGAACACAAAGGAGACGGGAAGAGCTTGGTCGATGTGCGATGCGCGGTGTGCGTATTGGTTTTGTAGGATAAGGAGGAGTGAGGCTTCACGAGTGCGAGATGGTGCGGATGCGGCCATGATGCATCGACGAAACCAACCCAAAAGGAGGCGGGGGAGGCGCCCCGAAGGTCGAAAGAGAAAAAAAAAGAAACGCCACCCAACAACGGCATCCCGCAGATGTAGGAGGCGGGAAGAGGTGAAAAGGTAGGGGCGGCGAGGAGAGTGGGGGAGGGTGGAGGCACATACGCCTCTGAAAACTCGAGGCATACACAAAGACATACGCATGCGTCTCTCTGGAGCTGCCTCCGTTTCCTCCTCCTCTTCGCTACAGGGCGGAGGGCGCATAGGCACACGCAGGAGTAAGAAAGGGACGTGTGTCTCTGTAACATCCCACAGCGTGCTGGAGAAGCGGCACAAGGCAGGGTGAAGCGGCCATGAAAACGGGCCTTCAGTGGCCAGCATCGCCTTGGTACATTCGCGAAGGGTTCGCGAAAGGCCCACGCCGTCTTCAGCCGCTTTATGCGCGCGTGTGTCTGTGTGTCTTCTTGTACTTGACTGTGTACAATACATGAACCAACAAAGTGCGCGCGCACTGGATGCACGCCAAGCGTACAGCAAAAAGCGTATCTACGCAAGGAGTGGCTGCATCCGTGCGCGTAAATGTGTGTCGCTTCGCAGATGTCTGCGCACTCGGGCTTTCCCGCCGCCGCCGCCGCCCCCCCCCCCCACCCACCCCTCCCCTCTTCCTCGTCAGAGGCCTCGCAGTAGAGGGCAAGGGCAGCAAGCGCACACAAGCAACGCGAAATGAAAAACGCTAATATACAAGAAAAAGCAAAGCGCAGAAGACGAGAGACAGAGAGAGTACGTTCCCAGTTTCTTTGCGGCACCTCCCCACCCACCCACCCACCCAACTGTGCATCGCCAACAGGAGAGGGGGCCACAGCGGGACGCGCCCGCATCGCAGATGAGACCAGCAAGGTGCAGCTGGAACCACCTTTCGGCGCACCTTTTCATGGCGGCCAACCAAAGCGCGTTGCTCGCCAAGAACGAAGACTACACGAACTGTATCGTCCAGTTCGGCAGCTTCCAGGTGGTCTTGAGGATACCCAAGAAGACGGCGTCGTCTTCGATGACAGCGCTGAGACCGTTGTAGTAGTCCATGAACTCGGTGTACGGCACGAGTCCAAAATGGCGCTGGTTCTCATCCCAGATGGCGAGGAAGCCCTTCAGCAGCTTCTCCGCGGTGAAGATGGCGTCGCTGACGACAACGGGGTGCTCCTGCGCGTTGAAAGTAGCTTGAATGTCCTTGATGGTGATGTTGCCGTCCGAGTCGTAGTCCAGCCGCTGGAATACCTCGAGCACGGCCTTCTTGCGGGTTGAGTTCATGTGGCCGCGTACGTAGTCCATGAAAACGTCGTAGTCGATCCGCTCCTCGCACGCCTCCTCGCCTGGGGCGACGGGGTGTGTGGCCTCCTCGTGCGGAAACGCGCTAAAGATGGTGCCCGCCACCGCCTCAATCGTTTGAAGGGCGTGGCGGGTGTCGGATAAGCAGCCGGCGTGCGCGCCAAACGCGCGGGAGCCACGGACAAGCTGGCGCACGCCGTCGCGTGTCATCCATCGCCGGCCGTCGTCACTCACCTTGCGGAACGGCCGGCCCATCGCCTTGATGCCCATCTCTGGAATGCCGCCACCGGTGTGATCGATGTAGGCATCTCGCAACTGTGCCAGAATGGCCAGAACTGGGCTCTCCAGCTGAACCGGCACCCGCTCTCCGCCCGGTGCGCGCAACGTGGACAGCATCGTGTCGGGGTTTTGAATGGAGCTACTGTTGAGGTTTGCCACGGGGGCGAGAGAGAACGTCTTGGTCTTGAGGTGGCTCACATCCACCGAGACGATCTTGAACCGCTTCACGGCATCGTCGCGCTGGTTCTGCGGTGGCCCAAGTACGAGGATGTTGTTCACCTGAAAGTCGTCTGTGATGTACGTCGTCACGTTCGCGCTGTCCGCGTCGTAGTTTTGCGCCGAATCGGCCGCTGCCGTGACGTCAGCAGGCTTGAGGTACACATCGAACGGGTAGGCTGGGAAGTGCTTGAGCTCACAGTAACCCATATTGCCAATGATGGAGCGCACCTCCTCCAGGTAGAACCCGTGCCAGCGAGGGTAGTAGCAGCCGAAGAAGTACCGCTGAGTGTCGCGGCCGTCCGCGGAGAGCTGCTCGCAGTGAAAGCGTAAGTAGTCGCCACGCTCAATGCGAACAACGTCGCTGTAGAGCGAGGCATCCATGCGCACCGACATTTTCTTGGTATCTCCCCTCGCCGGTCGCCCTCCCTGGTGTACGCCTGTGTCTATCTCTGTGTGCGTGTGTGTGTGTGGTGTGTGTGTCGGGACAAGCAACCTCTTCGAAGAGAAAGCGAAGGCACAGACAGCAAGCGAAAACGCTGAGGCGGTGCTTCTTGCACAGCAGAAAAGGGAACATGGAGAAGAGACGAGAGAGTGAGCAGAGTTGCAAGTACGCGAAGTGAAAGCGGCAGCGGCAACAGCAGTGCGAACGACGCTGCGGAGCCATAGCAGCAGGCGTCTCCTTCTCCTTTTCATCTTCGCTACCACACTTGCTCTTCTCCCTCATCGCGTGTGCCATGAGTGGCGGGGACGCCCGCTGCGTCTCGACACTGATGTGCGTGTTTTGTTTCGCGCCTCTTTGACGCGGCGTGGCTGCACCTCCATCATCCCCATTGCCGCACCTCCGTCGCTGTTGTCGAAGGCAGCGGCCCCCGCACACGCATGCGCACCGACGGACTTGCGAACAGAGCCACCGGGAGAGAGAGAGGGAGAGAGAGGGAGAAAGCGGTCTTTGGTGATTTCTTCAAACACAAGAGGCACCGAGGGACAGCGACAAGCACACGCACACGCACACACACACACACACACACGCACACACCGCTAACGGCGACCTCCCACCAGACCACGAAGATGCATGCACACATGCAGACACACACACAGCGGGGGTTACACGGGCACGCAGACCACGGCTAACTCAGCGCCGCACACATACAAGCGCCCTTCAGAGGCCCCTCGGATGAAATATGCATCTACATGTATACGCCTTGACAACGAGGAAGTCGACAGAGGGAGGGTCCTTCCACGTAGAGGGGGAGCAGAAGGGGCAGCGATGCAACGCTTCCGTGGCACTGCAATCGCTAAAGCGGAGCGCACCAGGGCGCGTTGAAAGACGGGCAGCGCAGTGCGGGGCGGGGCTATACCAGCTAGCCGCGAACGGCTCTCTCGCTTGCCCTGGCCCTGTTCGCCCACAAAGACTCTCCCTTGCCGTCTAGTGAGAGCGCATGTCGTCCCTGATGACAGGTGCCACACACACACACACACCGCTCAGTGCGTCGCATCCTCAGGGTCCCGCACGACCCACCATGCGGGGCGAAGCCGAGCAGCTCCCCTATGCCCCCGTGGCCCAATGCCGAGCCGCCTCTGGTGGGGGCTGGATCAGGCACCCTACGCCGTGGGGAGGACAGAGCGGCTCATCGCTGCTGATGCCGGCGGTGGGGCCCCTGGACGCGGTGCTGCGGCGGTGCACGCGTCTGCGCCATCCACATGATGGGCGATGTGTCGACGTGACTGGAGCGTGTATCCCCCACCCCCGGCCGGCGCACTGCGTACTGGCGTGGGGGAGCCGGCGCCACCACACCGCCTCTGAGGAGAGAATGCACCAGGGGTGGCGCCCGGCGTAGTGGGGGCGGGGGAGAGGGCTGCGGTGAGGCGACCTGCGAGGCCGCGGGTGGGGCGGGCAGAGTTTGGGGCAGGGGGCGGTGCTCTCAGGCGACTGAGTCGGCGCATTTGGTGTACCGGGCGTGTCTGTCGCTCTGCATCGCACGGCGCGGATGGGGGCCTGTGGCAGGGCCTGGTGTAGGTTGGCGTGTGACTTATTCCGCACGGCGGAGAGCGGACACGCGGAAGAAGAAAAAGCTTAGGTGGACTGTTAATGCGGCGCGCGCGGAGTGGCGGGAGCGACTCTGGAGGGAGTGGGTCGCCCTCTCTTACCTTTTAAACCACGCGTTTGCCTTTGGCCGCTGCGCCTTGCCGATGGGCTCACGGCGGATACCGTTGTTCGGCAAGGACGGGAACGTCTCTTCATTGATGACCAGTCCAGGCCCTACATGGGCTGGGCTAGACACCGGCGCCGAGGCGGCAGCCGGCGTGGTAACGGACGTGCCCGATGAGGCGGTCGCCACAGACCCCCATCCGCGCGGGCCGTTGATGGACTGCGGCTTCAGGGACGCCGCTGCCGGCGTCACCGACGCCGTTGGAGCAGTGGCGGGGGCGCTGGCAGAGGGGTCCTGGTGTTGGGCCGGCGCGGAGCTGCTGCAGCCAAACTTGGACCGCGTGTCCATCGTCAGCCATGCATTCTGCTTGGCTCCCTTGCCTTTGGCATTCTTGCGGCCAAAGGGAGACGGCGCGCCAACAGGTGTACTGTTGCTGACGCCGTTGTTGCTGCTGGTGCTCTTTCCGGCTTTGCAGCTCCGCATCTCCTCCGCACGCGCCGCAGCCGCCTTCGCCTCCGCCTCTTTCCGCGCGTCCTCCTCGCGGGCGCGGGTGATGCGCTGCGTCTCGGGGGCCATGCGCATCTTATACACCTCCTGCAAGGCTGCCTGCTTCGCCGCTACTGGCACGGTCGCCAAGATCAACGGAAACACTTCATGGAACACCTGCGGGTCAGGGAAGCACTCCTTCGCCAGCACGTCGTAGTACTCGGAGGTGAGCATCGCCGATTCGATGAAGTCACGAGTGTAGCTGCGGAAGTGTGCGTAGGTGACCGGTGATCTCACGTGTTTGCTCAGCATGTCGTTCAGCCGCTGCTCAAGCTGCTTCTTATCTGTCGGGAGTTTGTTCTTGACGTTGTAGTTGCTCATATCCTCAGCGACGGCGAAGGCAGAGGAGGAGGGAGCGCTGCTCCTGTTGTTACTCCGCGCCCCATCGGCACGGGCCAAGGTGGACGCTGCACCCGCGTCGCTCGCGACACAGCGGGTGAGGACCGGGAAGGCGCCGCTGCCCAAGTAGTACAACGGGATACCGTTCTCCTCCGGGGCGTGCACCCTATCTACGCCGCGGTCACCACCACCGCCTCCACGGCGACCACCACGGTGATTGTTCTCCTTGGTCGGCATCATCTCCACCGTCTCCACGCGGAACACATGGTCGAACGTGATCTGGATCACGTTTGCGTTCGACGCCGTCGCCGGCGTGGAGCCGGCCGGGCCGCTGGCCGCTGACGAGCCGGAGGCCTCGCCGAACATGGCAGGCGAGAACGTCACCTTTGCCTTGACGCCATGGACGCGCTGTTTATGCACCATCAGATCGATTTCGTTGCCAAACACACGCATCATCAAATCAAGCGACGCGCAGTCGGGGTGGTCGCATATCTTGTGGCACGTCTGAAAGTGCTGATCAAGCTTCTGCCGGCTGGCGTAAAAAGTGAAGGTAAACTGACCTCGATTGCACACATCGCACGTGTAGTGCTGCTGCTGCATGTGCTTCAGCAGCGACTCACCATCGTAGAAGCGGTTGGCACGCTTGCAGAAGCGGCACGGTGGGTGGCCTGTGAACGACGACCGGTCGTGTCGGCACCGCCCCTCCATGTGGTACTGCAGTGCGGTGCTAGAGTAGGCCACCTGCTCGCACAAGAAGGCGGGCCTGTGTTGGAGACACACGTCGCAATACACAAGCTCATGATCGACCCACAAATGATCCTTCAGCATGTTCATTTCGAGAAACGGATCTTGGTACCCCTGGCACCAGCAGCTCTCGATAGGGCACGTGTACTCGTACAGCTTTGCCATCTCGTACGCAAGCTGCGGCGAGTCGATGACGCAGCGCAGGTGGCGATTCGTCGTGACAACCCGCCGCATACTCGCCATCTCCTCGGCCGAGAACTGCTCCTCCTCGCGACTCAGCTGCTGCGTAATGATCGGCATCTGTGTCGCCTCCTTGCGGCAAACCGGGCAGCTGCCCCTGTTCAAGCTGTGAATGCGGAGGCCGCAGCTGTAGCACGTGTAATGGCCGCATGGGAACACGCACAGCGCGCGGCACGGGTCAGCACAGATGAGGCATTCCACTGGAACTTCCTCGCTGTATGGGCTAAAGGCACCAGTAGCGTTACGGTTGCCGCTGCTGCTGCCTCCTCCACCTAGATTTCGATTGCCCCCTCCACTCATGACGATAATAAACGCTTTTCCCTTCGCTCTTGGGGCTCAGTTCTTCGCGGCAGCCTCGACACTGAGCGGCTGTCTGTGAGTAACCGTCCAGCGCTTTTTTTTCTTTTCGTACCTTCTGCCTACCTGCAACCCTGACAAGCAGCGAAGAGAATGACCGCTCCGCTGCCCGAGGCGTGAGTGAAGTGTCGTTCGATCTCCAAGCGCAGAGACAGCAGCAGCAGCAGCAGCAGCACCTGGAAAGGCGGCACAAACAGACGCGCCCGGCGAAGAAAGCGAGGGCGATGTATGCGCCACCGTATGCGTGCGCGCGCGTTTGCTTGCCTCTGCTTCACTGCGGAAAGCGAGCGGCGTGCCGATCGCTGCTGCGCGCGCCGAGTGACCAGCCACCAACTTGCACTCCGCCCTTCCACTCAGCTCGGATATGTCCTCCGACTCAGACACAGCGGGCAGAGAGGCAGGAAAGACCGCAACAGAGGCCTCCCTCAGCAACCGTAGACGTACAGATGGTGTCAGAAGAACGAGGCACCTCGCCTCTGGCACGAGCGAGAGCGAGAGGGGAGGGGAGAAGTAGTGGTACTTCACAGGCAACGCTATTCGTGTTTTGGAAGTCCGCTCTTTAGTTGCTGCGCGTATGGCACGAACCACCTGGACCGCAACTGACTCAGAGCACCCCTCGGTCCGGCTACGATGAGACGGCCAGACGGGGTGGAAGGAAGACACGTATATCTTTTATCGAGTGCGTAATTACATGTATGTATATATATATATATATATATATGCGTGTGTGTGTGTGTGAGGGAGGGAGGGAGGGAGGGAGGGAGGAGCACCAAACAGGGACGGAAAGAGGGAGGGGGGGGGGGGGGGCAGAAAGAGGGAAAACTCGCGGGCAAATCTACTTCTGTTCGAGCACGCGTACGAGTGAGAGTGAGTGAGGAAGAGGTAGACAGAAAAGCGGGAGAAAGAGGGGGAGAGGGGGCTAGAGCAGGACGGAGGTGGCCTCTACCAAGTGCAAGCAGAGACACGGAGGGGGAGAGTTGCGAGGAGCAACAGAGCGTAGCTCACCAGCCTAGCTTGTCGTGTTTGCATCTGGCCCGCGTCAGTGCTGCTGTTGCGGCGGCTTCGGCTCGACTGGCACGGGAGCCGCAGTGCCTGCTGGGGGGGGGGGGGATCTGACAGAGCCTGGAGACGGAGGGGTGCGCAGAGCAGCAGCGCGTGCATGCATGGTGGGTATGCGCGTAAGGTCCCGTGAGAGAAAGAGAAACAACCCTGCTGTATTCACGACGGTCACACACACACACATAAAAGCCAAACCAAGCCAAAAAAAGAACGAGGCGGGTAGGGGCGGGAGTGGAGAAGAGCGAGAGACAGAGGGGAGGGGAGAAGCAATCGAAGTGTGCGGGCGAGCTATTCGCGGCACGCCTCGCCCGCACACGCGCGTACTTCTGCATCTCCCTAGACACACCAAGGCACATTCGTTACCGACAGTCTCCTCACGTTCTCCCTCCTCCACCTCGTCGATGCCGCTCCGTCGGTGTGTAGGTTTGTGTGGTACGGATCACGGGGGAAGACGGGATATCAGACAGGCGGGGAGGCGAGTAAGATAGACAAACACATACACAGAGAGAGTAGTAGAAGAATGCAAAACAGCGGGCGCCATGTACGTGCAGGGGTGGCGGTAGTGAAGTGCGAGAGAGGGCGTGAAGGCTCAACGGGAAGGCAAGAACATGAAACGGGGAGGGGTGAGAAGAGAAAGCAACACACGATAATTACTGACGGCACACGCCAGAGCTTCAGCGTCAACTACGTATATAATGTATATATGTATATATATATATATATATATATATATGTGTGTGTGTGTGTGTGTGTGCATCTAAGGTGAAGAGAGAACACTCTAAAAGAAATAGAGAGTGAACAAATCAATGCAGATCGATTCCAAAAGACGCGTCAGCCAGGCAGAGGGAGGTGGAGGAGGCAGAGGCGACGCCGCACGAGACGTCTCCGCCTCCTCCCTTTTGCGTCGTCCACCCCTTTACGCTCTCAAAATGGGTGTTGCCACCACAGTCGCACCATCTACTGCTGCGCGAGTGTGTGCTGGACCTCGTCCCTCCACGCAACGGGAAGGAAACAACACCGCTACTTGCCTCGTGCCTGCGGCTCTGCGGCAGCCTCCTCGCCTCGCTCAGCTGCGCAGGCAGGTCGTAGGAGTCGACTTTTTCGCCCCAATGGGGGGCAAGATGGACTCGGGGTCTCGCGCCATCAGCCTCTCCGGCTGCAGACGCTCCCCGGCCGGTGCCGCCGTGGTCACTTTGGCAGCACCACCCTCCTCTCCGGCTAGGGAGAAGCTCGACGGGGTGCCAACGTTGTGTTGCTTGCGAATGCTCGTTGATTCACCGAGGTGCGGCGGCGAAGACGCCAGCTCCACGTGATGCGTGCCCTCTGTCTTGGGCGTGGCGGATTTCATCGCTGGTGCGGAGATAGCCAGTGTATTGACGTCGAGCGGAGCAAGCCCACGACGTGCAGGCAACGGCAGTGGCGGCGGTGCGGCCATGAACACCGAGTTTTCCGCGTTCTCTACTCGCCGGCTGCCCTCTCCCGAGACGGGCACTTTTGCGGGCAACCCGCTGTCCTCCCCCTTCTCTGCAAGAGCGGGGAGAGTGTGAAGCGTGCCCTTCTCCGTGAGCAGCGCCGGCGTGCCGCGAGGAGTACTCACCGTGCTGCTCAGGATGTTCTCCGTGTCGGCATGCGCACCAAGGGCGGTCACCACCGCACGGGAGAAGACAGGCGCAAACGCCAGCGATGTGTAGAGAGGGCCCGTCTCCTTGTGCGAGATGAGAAAGGTGGTCGTCAGGCTCTCCACCGGCACCTCGCGATCCACCTCTAAAAACGGTGGGAGGCGCAGCGCCGTCGCCGGTGGAGCAGCGTGACGCGAGCCGTGCGGATGCACCTGCTCCTGCTTCGCCGTCGACACTGTGCAGCTCTCCACTGTCAGCGTCTGGCGTCCTGCTGCCCAGCTTGGGGCTATCATTGTCGTCAGCTCGTAGTTCGCACCCTCGAAGATAAAGTGCGTCGCCCGCATCACCACCTCAGCGCGGGTGCTGTCGCGGTGCTTGCACAAGCTCGCGTACTCGCGGCTGCTGATGCGTTGGGCGCTCTCGATGCGCTGCTGCGTCGGCGACGCTGTGCTGACCGTCGGGGCGTTTACGCTGCTGCGGAACGAGGCGCCGCTGCTGGCGTGCGAGGTCGCGCGGGGTGGCGCACGCGAGGACAGCACAGTCGACGGAGCGTCGCGAACGCTCTTGAAGAAGTGCATCGTCGACCCATCCGCCATCTCGCGCTTCACGAGGAGTCGTATGTCGCTGATCTGGCTGTTGCCCAGTACAGTCGTGTACGTCGTGTACGTGGCGCTCGCCACCGGAAGCTCAGCTGGGCAGCGGCGCACTAAGTAGTAAGTGGGCAACGCCGGCGCACACCGCTCCTTGTGCACCACCTGGCTGACCACCTGGAGCCCTCGCTCAATTTTGTCCTCGAAGGTGGTCGAATTGTCGAGCAGGCGGAACATCGGGTGGCCAACGTACATCCTCTGCAGGCGAAGATCGGAGGCGCGGGCGCCGTCGAGGTCCTCGTACCGTGCCGGGTTGTCCAGGTTGTAGAACTCCTCCGCTCCATCCGCGGCGGTGATCATGTGAATGACGGCGTCGTAGCGGTCGCGCAGCACGTCGATGGTGCTACCGACGCCGCGCAGGATCTCCTGGAATTGCGCATCAGTGCAGAACGCGCGGCCGTCCATCGTGCCACGGTCAGAGACGATGACAGTCGGTACATTGGACGCCACGGCGAGTGCGTAGAACTGGTCCTCCAAGGCAAGCTGGGTGCGAAGGAGCCCGAGCTGCTGGGGCACGGTGAGGTCGCCATCCCACTGCATCCCGCCAGTGACGAGCAACGTTGCGGCCTCCGGCACGCACATGACGCGGAAGCCGGTGCGCTGCGGGATTTTTGCCTGGATGGCCGAGAGCATGGTGGACTTGCCAGCGCACGGACCACCGGTGAGGCAGATACGGTACACCTTGTGCTTGGACTCCAGCACCTGCTGCACCGACGTGAGCGGAAGCCCTTCGTACTGCCCCAGCGCCGGCCCAGGAGAGGCCGAGCGAGCCACGGGGCGGTAGGCTGTGAAAGTGCTGCTCAGCAGAGGAGCAGCAGTGCCACTCGGAGCATCTGCGAGAGCCGTGGCTTTCACCGATGCGCACGCCGTCGCCGCCACCTCCTCCGCCTCCGGCGAGGCCGGCGATGGAGACGATTTAGCAGACGCAGCGAGCTGCCTCTGCCGCTTCTCTCCGTAGAGGCCACCCTCGCTCTGCAGGGACGTGCCGCTCCGTCGCCCCTCGTCCGGTGACCTCACGACAAACGTGGCATCCTCATCACAGTCCATGCTGCGGTTAGCAACGACGCCGGCGTCCGGGCAACACCTGCGACGAAGGTGATCGCCAGCGATGATAGCATCACCAGTTGCGTCGCGCTGTCCCTCCCCCGCCCGCGTGAATAGCGACGCCTGCGCCGGGCACAGGGGCTTCGTGACGCGGCTCTCCTTGCGGTGCCTCTTGACGGTCACCTCAACCGCGACCGGGGCCGCAGTCAAGACTGCCGCTGGTGGGAGGGTGGCCAACGCCGAGGTCTCCTCGGGGTAGGGAGGGAAGCGCCGATGCGGCTTTGGCGCGGCATGTGGCAAAGATACCGCTGCATGCGCCGCTGGGGTGTCTGTGATGCGCTGCCGGGGGTTCGATGTGTGCTCAGCGGTGGGCGGGGCTGGAGCGGCGGCAGCTGCATCGGCAGCAGCAGGCGGCGTCGTCGTTACTGGCAGTGCCGCCACCCGCTCCTCCGACGAGAGTGGCAATACTGCTGCCGATGCTGCACTGACTGTGGGCACGAGAATGGCGGTGCCCGCGTGCCGCACTGTAGACAAGCCGACGCCCATCGCTGACGCACGCACACTCTAGTGGGTACGTGCGCGCAACGGCACCGAAAGGGGGGAGAGAGGCGAGTGCGTAGGCAAACGTATTGTGACCCGTGCTTGGGCAACACTGCGCGCATACGGCAACACTAGACATGCCACCAACACAGAGCAAGCGGCGAAAAAAAAAAGAGGAGGAGATGGATAAGCGATGGAAGTGGAGCGCGATAGAAGCTGATATTTCACTTCGATGCCACACCCCGGCAGAGCGATGGTCGGCGCGTAGCATCGAAGCACCGCACGGCCTCCCAGCGCAGCAGTCGCGTTGTCCCCAGATGCGGCCAATGGTCACCGGCGCGTCGCTGAATTACGGCGCTGCAAGGTCAGATATATCTACACATATATACGTTTATGAGGGGAGCGGTGGGAAGGAATCGTAAGACAGCGCAGGCAAGTACAGATGCCCCGCGTCTGCCACCACCACCACCCACACACACACGCACACCGTCCCCTCAAAATACAATTAAAAAGCCAGGCCGCCTTTGCCTTGGTTGATATGCAGTTTCGTTCGCTGTTCTGTTTTCCTTGCTAAATCACGCGAACTAGGAGACGCGCAAGAGGGGCAACGGTTACAGAAGAACGCAGAGCACGGAGGGAAGGGCGACGGAAAGAGAACGCGAGCTGAGGGGTTTCACGCAGCATCTACCCACGGCCCCATGGCCATCCTGCACCTCGTCCCTCCTCGTGCTCACCCACTCCGATGACACTCCAGCGCAGACATACACACAAAACACCTCCGTCATTCACGCACACACACACGAGTGCGCACCACTACCAAAACGACAGCACAGCAACACATGTCCTCCTCCACGACTACCAGCGGGGCATCGGCGTGCTTCACGCATGGAGATACGAGACGGAGCGCCTCCACCCTGTGAAGAGGTCACTGCGGCCGAGCGCTGCCTCGGCTCTAAACACCGATGGGGTAGATCACGCCGACGTTGTCGCTACGCAGCAAGATCTTGCCCAGACGGTAGCTCTTGTTATTTCGAAGATTCGTCTCGGTCGTATCACCCAGCACGACGTTCATGAACTCGTCGTAGCCGAGCAGGTTGCCCTCCAGTCGCATCTGCGGATCGTGCACGAGCCACACGCATACACGCTGATGGTCCTGCATGAAGCGGTGCACCACCCCCGTGGGGTTTTCCATTTGGCGGGTGTGGGTGCTCATGGGCAACTCCGTTTTTTTTTTTCCTTTTTCTCTTGTTCTCCTGTCGTGCCTCTCACGTTTCGGTGTAGAGGTGATCGTCCTCGAGGAGAAAGCCGTGGAGTGATGCAGCAGCGACACAAAGACGCACACGGCAGCGAGCGCTTTACTCTCTCGGTGGGGAGGAGGCCCCGTGTTTCGTTGACGACGCGTTACGCCGTGATCACCACAGCGGCAACGTTGACGAGGCGGGAGACGCACAAAAAACCAAAGCGTGAGGAACAGGCAGAGGGACGTGAGAGATGATGATACAGTGCATGCGCAAGCAACGATGGAGGTATACATACGTTCGGGCGAGATGGAGAGGGGGGAGGGCGCCATGACGGTTCGGATCCGTAGCCACCGTCTACGAAAAGAAAAAGGGGACATGCGCACCACAGCACACCCTAGGGTGAAGGGTGTGCTGTGGTCCCCTGCCTGCTTCCTCTGCGCGGCCACCGTCTTCCGGAGGGAGCAAACAGAAAAGCAAAACAAAACAAAGGCGGGTGAGAGCGTAGAGGCGAAAAAAGCGAAGGTGAACGCGCCGCGGGAGCGAAGCCATCCTTGGCGTCTGCGTCAGTGAGACACACTCTCCCTCCACCCACCCACACACACACACACATACACAGACGCAGCGGCCATATCTGCTCCCTTCGACGCCTCCCTTTCGCCCCTCCCTCTTTTCGCTCTGCCTGCGCCTTGCTTCATGAGTTTCTTGGCTCGACACGACCACGCACGAACAGCCAAAACAGAATGGGGCGTGAGAGAGAGAACAACAAGCACGGCTGGACAGAAAACAAAGCACACCGACACCAACGAACAGGCACACATTGACGCAAGCGAGCGTTTGGCAAGCGGCAGACGCATCAGCACGAGACCGAGTACATACACCTACATATACATATATATATATATATATATATGTACGTGTATGTGTATGTGTATATATGTATGTGTATGTGTAATGTGTATGTGTGCATATCAACGGAGGGGGAGGGGGGGAGAGGGGGCAACGGCAGCAATGCCGGCGAGAAGGAGCCCTTGCTGCCAGCGTATTCCATGTCATGCGAACCAAGTCTCCGTTCGCCCCTTCGTCTCCCATGAGATCAAACACTACCACCACCACCACCGCCGCCGCCGCCGCTGCCGCCCCCCCCCCATCCCGGCGCCAAGTGGGGGGAAGAAACAGAAGGGACGGAAGAAGGCTCTAGAACGCCTGAGAAGGAGAACGAGAGAGAGAAAAGGGGCAGAGGCAAAAAAGGAAAAGGGACCCGAGGCCGCAGCTGAGGGCCCGCCGGTGCACACAGAGAGAGAGACACAGGCGGAGAGAGAGAGGCAAAAATAAGTTCGGGAAACAAAACGAAAGCACCACGAGATACGCACACAAACAGACCCCAACGCACGCACATACATACATATATATACATATGTGTGTTTGCGCCGTGCGGAGCAGCGGGGGAGCGAGGGGGGAGAGAGACGTTTACGTACCGCAGACCGACGCGTGGTTCGCTTCTGACGCGTGTGTGCGCCTCACCGCTCCCCAGCAAGCAGGGCCACTCATGCCCCGACTTGATGTGAACACTAGGCACTTGACAGCCCACGTGCCTACTCGTAGAAGGCGAGGTACACCTCAGCCTCGTGATCAAGCACGTGCTTCTCCTCCACCACGTCGATGTCCTCGTCGTCGCAGCGGAACCATACATGTGGGCGAGTGAGGTGGCGCACATAGGCAATGTAGTGGCCCCCGTGCAGCGAGCCTCGATGCGCAACGATGCCCACCAGCTGACGCACCAACGATGGCTTCGGAGAGGTGCGCTCGCCAAACGGATCGAATTCGTCGCTCGTAATCGCGCAAATCGCAGCAGCGGCATCAGACGGTGTAGCCTTGCCAGCACCTCCGTTGGTGTTTGCCCAAGACTTGGCCGCCATCTTGGCAAAGGTACCGCGATCCCCGTTGGGGTTGTTGAGCGGCGTCGCAGCCAAGGAGGAGGTGCCGCCGGAGGTGCAGCCAGAGGCGTCGCCAAAGACGCTGCCGAAGCCAGCCACATCCTCAGATGTGTCATCGCCTACCGCGTTGCCTGCCCCCACCCCAGTGTGGGTGCGGCTGACGGCAGTGCTGCTACTCTGCCGTGAGTGCACCGCCTCGGCTATCCCATGACCGTCATCCAACATCTTCTGCGTGGCCAGCTTGACATCATCCTTGGCGTGGCGTAGGTACTTGCTAATCAGCTTCTCTGACGCAGTCGGGAAGCGGCGCTGCAAGAGATAGATCTTCTCCATACGCTTGTAGGCCTCCACCACCTCGCGGCTGACGTACGGGGTGAGGTCAAGGGTGAGCGAGATGCGCACCGGTGTGAGCACCTTGATGAAGTCCTGCACCGTCGGGTCGTAGTGGAAGCGCAGGAGATGCACCGCAAGGCTGCCGCCGACGTGGGAGAGCGAGGTGCGTACCTCGGCCTCGCTGTAGAGCGCGTTGGCATACACGCGCTCCTCTATCTGCGCTTGAGTGAGCTTCTTCCCATCCAACTTGGCCCTCCTCTCTGCCTCGGCCTGGACCGCGGCGAGGGCGTTGTGCCCCTGCTGCTCTTTCTGCGACAGCTTCTGGAAGCAGCCCTCGCATGCGTAGCGGTCCTTGCCGCGCAGCGTGGTCGTCGCGAAGAGCGATGCAATACCGTCCTCGATGCTCTTCTCGATGGGGATGGAAAGGGACATGAACATTTCGTTGCGCGGGACGCAGTGCTTGCATTGGGAGCAGGTCACCTCGGAGAGAAGCGTGCCTTCGAAGCTAACACGGCGCGACGCCTTCTTCTCCTCTTCGCTCTTTCCCTTGTCGAACTCATCCTCGATGCCGTTGAGCAGCGTGATGAGAAACTCTTGGGCATCCTGCTGCTCATCCTCTTCGAAGAGCACGTTGATGTTGCAAATCTGCGTCCGCAGCGAGCGCACGAACGCGAAGACGGCACCGTTGAGCACGTCTTGATACGTCTGGTGTGCCAGGTGGTGCAGCAGACGCGACACGGATGCCGTGAGCTTTCCAGGGCTCTTGGACGGATCGAGGTGCAGAAGTGGGTTCGCAAAGATGCGGCACCGCAGCAGGCACTGCAGCACCGAGTTCATGTAGCAGAAATAGCTCTCGTTGGCGAAGCCGCAGATCGCCGCACGGGTGATGACGTGGTCTGTCTCTGTGCGTGACAGCAGGCCAAAGTCACCCGCTACGTTTGGGCCTGTCGGCGACATGTGCACACCACCGCCGCTGGTGCTTGTATGCCTCGCGCCCGTCGTTGCCATCACTTCGAGACCGCCGACGAGCTCCGAGGCGCGGCCGACACGCTGCATCTCAGCCAACCTGTGTGCACGCTGCTGGCTGCGTTGCCGCTCCACCTGCTGCACGTGCTTCTTCGCAGAGTACTCCAAAAACTGCACAGGCACTTCGAGGCGCACACCACGAAGCAGAAAGTACGCGAGCAGAGCCGTGAGCTGTCCCAGCCGGCGCAGGTGGACATGACGCGAGATGTCGTTGTCGCACTGCTTGCCATTCAATCGCACCACCTGCCGGTCACCGCATCTGGCGCAGAACATGATATATGACCAGTTTTCAGGCGGCGAGGAGTGAAACTCTGGCAGAGAGAGGCTGCTGTGGGCCCCAACGGGGGAAAGCAGGGCAGATCGGCGCGCCGGGAGGCGGTCTTCCCTTTTATCCATGTAGCTGTTCGACTTTGAGTGGACCCGCAGGGACCCGTCGAGGTGGCCACTGCTGCTGTACGCGCTGTGAATGCGTGTGTGCATCCCGCTGGAGGAAAAGCCGAGTGTGTTCTTGCCGCGGCTAAAGCTGTAACTGTTGGAGGTCATGCTACTGCTCGGGTGAAAGGCACTCGTCTCGCAGGCAGCGCCGCCGTCGCAGATCTCCTCGAAGTGCTCGTAGAAGGGAAGCGGCTTCAACAGGTCGACCGTGCCCTCCTCGATCTCGCGCACCGTCACGGTGGGGAAAAGCAGTCCCCACGACGTCTCCTGTAGTATGTGGGAAGGGTGGGTGCTCACGAAGCTGGGGACGCCGATAAAGAAGGAGTGGTATGGGTAACCCTTGTGCGGCGCGTCGGGGTCGTCGCTGCCCGCCACGGTGCTGCGCTGCTGACGGCTGTAGTGGTGGTCGAAAGCGTGATCGCGGCAGTAGCACGAGCCGCAGGTCACGCACAGGTACAGCTCCTTATCCGTCCGCGGTGTGATCGGGAGTTCCTCCTCCTCTGCCGACATGATGCGGGTGCTGTGCTCGCGTATGTGGCAACCAGAGTGATGCTTCGACGAAATGGTGCTCAGGTCCGCTTTCGAGCT
This sequence comes from Leishmania aethiopica, assembly GCA_003992445.1. Lineage (NCBI taxonomy): Eukaryota > Euglenozoa > Kinetoplastea > Trypanosomatida > Trypanosomatidae > Leishmania > Leishmania aethiopica. The sequence continues at coordinate 955,819 of RZOE01000018.1, forward strand.
GCTCTTGGACGAGGTAAAGAGCTTTTTCAGCGTGCTGCCTAAGGTAAACTTGCCGGATGAGCTCTTTTTCTCTGGGGTGCAGCTGCTGGCTGTATAGGTGCTGCGCCGGTTCGCGCCGCTGCTGCTGACGCTACCGGCGGAGCCCTTTATCGACTCCTGCACCGCTGGCGGACCGCATGTCGTGCAGAAGAAGAGCGCCTCCTGACAGCTGCTATGCTTCTTTCCGCTTAGCCATTGCTCTATGAATACGCCACGAAAAATGTCGAGGTCGACCTCTTCGACGCAGTGGCACGACATGCCTTTTTTCTTCCGTGGCTCCAGCAAGGAGAGCTGCCTGGTAGCTGTCCTAGGGACTGCACCGGCACTCGTGGGGCCGGTGTAGACGATGGGTATGAGCGACAGCTTGGCGACGTGTAAGGCCCGCTGAAGCAGCGATGGCCTTGATATTCTGCAAGCGAGTGGGAAAGAGGAAAGAAAAACGAAAACAAGGAGGGAAGAGAGAACACTAGATTGGGTGGGGGGAAGGGGGTTACAAGACGTGCGGCTCCGGACGGGAAGTCACACCAACACGGCGACCGATACGCCGTGCACATGTGCGCACGACGACGATAAATTGAACAGACGCTTTTCCTTTTCGCGCTTGCCTCCCCATGCGTGTCCGCTCTCCGCCGTGCGGAATAAGTCACACGCCAACCTACACCAGGCCCTGCCACAGGCCCCCATCCGCGCCCTGCGATGCAGAGCGAGAGACACGCCCGGTACACCAAATGCGCCGACTCAGTCGCCTGAGAGCACCGCCCCCTGCCCCAAACTCTGCCCGCCCCACCCGCGGCCTCGCAGGTCGCCTCACCGCAGCCCTCTCCCCCGCCCCCACTACGCCGGGCGCCACCCCGGTGCATTCTCTCCTCAGAGGCGGTGTGGTGGCGCCGGCTCCCCCACGCCAGTACGCAGTGCGCCGGCCGGGGGTGGGGGATACACGCTCCAGTCACGTCGACACATCGCCCATCATGTGGATGGCGCAGACGCGTGCACCGCCGCAGCACCGCGTCCAGGGGCCCCACCGCCGGCATCAGCAGCGATGAGCCGCTCTGTCCTCCCCACGGCGTAGGGTGCCTGATCCAGCCCCCACCAGAGGCGGCTCGGCATTGGGCCACGGGGGCATAGGGGAGCTGCTCGGCTTCGCCCCGCATGGTGGGTCGTGCGGGACCCTGAGGATGCGACGCACTGAGCGGTGTGTGTGTGTGTGGCACCCTTCCTCCCTCCCTCTCAGCGTCCAGCGGGCCAGTGAAAGGAGAAGAGTAACGAAACAAGAACGGGAAAAACAACCGAAAGCGTTGAGGCGGGGTGGTGGGTGCAGCGAGGGCGAGAGAGTCCCCAATCCAAGCGCAACGGAATCCAGTCTGCGATGCGCGTAAAGGGCGGGGGAGGGGGGCATGACGCGCATAAAAAGGGCGACAAAACACGCACACACACACACACACACGCGCGCGCTCAGAGAGAGAGAGAGAGAGACGTGAAGAGAGACGAGAAGATGAAGACCGCAGCAGAAACAAAAAAGAGAAGCATCCGAGAAAGAGGCTGGGCGGGCGCAGCTCACAAGGAGGCGGACAGAACGGGAGAGAGAAACGCAAGGGTGTAGGCAGTCATGCGGGCCGAACGGACACCCCAAGAGCAGCGGCACTGCGCAAGAGGCGGGGGCGTGTTGAGTGGCGCTGAGGGAGCCGACTCGGATCACCCACGTACAGCCGCGCGCACGCAGAGCGGGCCGCGGCCCGGGGAGGACGCAAACGGTGGCTCAAAAACAAAAACGGGAAAGGAGAGCAACAAGATGAGCGGGTAAGAAGGTGGTGTCGGTTACTTTGCGGAGCTGGCCAGGGTGTGTGCGTGCGTCTCGATAGCACCGCGGTTCGCATGTGTGCTTATGTGCGTCAGAGTCGGCGCGGATAGGCGTCACTGCGGGGCGCGTGTGCTCGAGTATGCTGTCCCACAGGCGCAGGAGATGTGCGTTCGTGTAAAGGTGTGAAGGTGTAGCACTTTGTGGGCGCCTGTAAAGGGAACGATAAGAAGCGACAGGAGCGGAGGAGTGGGACGCTGTGCGAGTAGCTACACAGAAACATGTAAAAATGGAAAAGAAGCGCAGAACAAAGGACTGCGCCCCCCTCGAAAAGGGGGGAGGCAGGAATGCACGCATGTGTGGGATGTGCGTTGGGGATAGAAGAGGTGCGCCGCTCGACGTGTGCAGGGGTTTTGTGTGTGTGTGTGTGTGTGTGTGTGTGTGCCGCCTCTATACTAATGTCCCGCCCCTTTCTTACGCCGCAGCAGCCGCTTCTCACAGTGGAAAAGATGAGCTGATAACGGCGGCGTCATCGCCACCACGTGTGATGTGGATGTATGGACTGCCGTGCATAACTGACCGTCGGCCCTTGTCCGGGCCCCGCCATGCACCACACCAGACGACCGACATGCACACCATGCTATGCGCCTGGAACACGCAGCTGCACCCCCAACTCGTCACGTCCTGCACGCCGCAGCGCACACTGGAACCTCTTCCGCACTGCTCGATCTGCGTGCGCGTTCATGTCGGCCACAACACGAGGAAAGGTAAGGCGGGAGCAAACATTGTGCGTCACAGCGACCGTGTGGCCAATGTTGAGCACCTGGTGCCACCAGCCACTTGGAATGAACACAAGGTCGCCTGGGAACACCAACGCCTCGACAGGTGGCAGCTCACGCGCAGAACCATGATAGGCCTCGCCGACGTGCTCCTTGCTGAAGGTCCCGCACACCGCCGAGCCGCTCGGCATTGAGTCCCCTCTCGTGCGGTACCACCGCAGGCACGGCTCTGATGCGTAGTAGTCGCTGTGTATCCACTCCTCCTCGACGCCTGGTGGCACGACGCGTGGGGGATACAACGTCACCCGCTTGCAACCGCTCAGCACGGCGTTCCATGCACATGTCCCGTGCGTGTCTGTGTGGAAAGGGCTGCCGCTGCCGTCGGGGCCGACGAGGAGCCATCGGTAGTCAGGGCGATCCTCCTCGGTCATGTACGAGAAGAAGTCCTCCGTGAAGTAGGGCGGAATCGCGTAGTCCGTCCGCAGGGCGGTGGATTTCTGCAGCACCGCCTTGTCAAAGACGTACATCGGGTTCTCGGCGTGGGTGGCGACCTCATAGGCAAGGTAATCCGCCGCCGACATGCGAAAGCGGCGACCATCTGCCGTCCTTCCGTTCGCCCTGAGCGCCTCCGAGGCAAAGCGGTGAAAGACGTGTGTATGTCCTGCCACGCGTCACGCGCAGGCCAGTCCTCAATGCAGCCGGCGAGCACCACGGGCGTGTTCGGCGCCTCGTACTCGCGCTGGAACGCATCGACGGCTAAGCCTGTAGCGGCGGTCCACAACACCCGGCACGCCGCGCAACTCGTCAGGCAGGTGCGACGGGCCTCGCACGCCGCCGGGGTCGTCGAGGGCAGCGGTGGCGTGACCACAACACTGCAGACGGCGCGTGCGGCCAGATGTCTTCCAGCGAAAAGTGGCAAAGAACTGCGCATTGGTGCACCACTGCGGGAGTGGCACAAGATCCAGCAGGCAGGTACCGTACCAGTTGTAGTCGGTGAGCTCCGTGTGTGGCCGCACGAGTCGGTCCTGAGACTGGCGAAGCGCCTGGAGGGGAGGCCGCAGGAAGGTGCCATCGCGCATGAAGTAGCTGATGGCGCCGGCACATAGACTGAGATACTTCACGGCCAGCGTTGGTGCATAGGGCTTTCCAAGAACGTTTTCCTGCCACGCTTCGAGACTCATCTCTGCGCCCACGGCGGCTTCTGCCGCGCCTTCGTTACGCCCGTTGTCAAGCCCCACTGACACCTCACTTGCAGCGCCGGTGTCCGCGGCACAGGGGCTGCGCAACTGACTCATCCAAACTGCACCGTCGTCGCTGCTCATCTCCCCGCTCGCCTGTAGACAGGACACGATACGAGGGAGGAGGACGTTGAAGCGCAGCGAGGCATCAGCAATACTCCGTGACTGAGCAAGAACAACGGTGCTGGAGCGCCTGCTCTGTCGGTCAGCTCCTCCGCCCTCCGCACGATAGGCACAGACGGTGCACTTCCATGAGCCCCTGAAGGTGAAGAGGCCGAGTTTCTGCTGCACGTCGATGTACGGCGGACGCAAGCACAACTCGCGCCAGAGAGGCTCCTCGTTGCAGCGCACAAAGAAGGCCCAGCACGTCTCTCAAAGCATAAGCAGCTCTGGCACATCGAGGTATCGCTGAAGGTAGCGAACCCACAAGCGCGGCGTGATGGCTTCAAAGACTGGACCGAGCGACGGGCTTGACGAGGGCATCGTAAAAGTGGGGGAAAGGGGGCCAGCTGCACTTCACATCGCAGCAGAACTCCTCCCATGTGGGCCTGTAGAGGCAAGGAGCGACGGTTGCCCGTGGTTTTGGGATCCTGAAAGGGGTTGCCGACTTTCGGACCGATGCCTAGGTTCGCGAGTGAGCGAGAAGGTCACGCAGAAGGTTGTGACGTGAAGGGAGGCGAGACGCGTGCGAGACGAAGAGAGAAGGTAGAGCTAAGCAAGTCAGATGGTGCGCCACGAGGATGTGGCGCGTGAGTGCGGCAGCCTCGTTCAGCGTCGAAGGGGTGGCCTTCACGAGCCCCGAACGCAAGGCAGCACCGCTTTTGCTTTTTCTTTCACTTGTTTCCTCTCGGCTTCTGTGCCTTGTTCCCGCAGTAACGAGTGACGACCGTCGCTGCCGATCAACCCGCGAAGCTCGCGACGCCGACCTGCGCGAAGAGCATCCAAGATACATGTGTATGTGGGGAGACGCATAGAGCGATGGGGGATGGGCGGCATATGATAAGCTGCATGTGAAGACGAGTCGCCAAGGATGCAGGGGCCATCTCGGGGTGGCACGCGTGTGTGGGCGCAGGCGTGCCTGTTCACGTCCCTACGCATACGCAGACGCGTCCTTTGCTCGCGTGCCCCTCCCCCTCCGCCCCCCAAGGGAACAGAAGGTTTGATTGGTAACACGCACGGGACAGCTGCGTCGCTGAAAGAAGCAGCAGCAGAGACGGCGGCAACTCATCCAGCACGAAGGGGCCATCGACACCAGAAAATGATGAGCACACAAGTGCAGCTCTTGCAGTATTAGACCGCTCGTCGGCTGTGTCGGCGGCCGCGGACAAGGAGAGATGGGGGTGTTGTGGCACGCATACTTCTCTTCCGCTCCCCGCCCCCTCACGCCCTCTCCGTCCACCTCGTCCCCTACCAAAAGAATTCCATCCCTCTCCAGTAGGAGTGCGCCAGCGTGATGGCCTCGATACCGGTGGGGATGATGGAAAATATGTAAAACACCTGCCAGATGCGCGCGACGTGCGCGGTGGCCTGCCACGACACAATCAACAGCACCGCCGCCGCGCCATGGCAGGAGCCCTGGAACCAGTTGTCGACACCGAAGCGAAGCGTACGGCTTGTCAAGACGCCCCAAAGGTTGAAGAACAAGCAGAGGAAGCTGGTGGCAAGGCACAGGTTCGTGACCTGTCGCAGGAAGACGTAGTCCGCCTCCGCGTAGCCGCGCGCCAGGGAGGAGACGCGAATCATGCGATCGCTGCCTCGTGTAACACAGATCAGGGTACTAAAGTGCACGCACCACATCGCTAAGCGGTACGGCACCAGCACCAGTCGATTCCAGTTGCGGAAGATGAGTGGGAAATACGGTGCGGTGCATCGCCGAAAGGCCTGGGCCTCGTGCGAAATGATTGGCATGTTTGAATGGTGTCGATGGAAGAGCTGCTACGATCAAGTCCGTCTGCCACCCCTCCCCTTTTTTCTTCTTCCCCCTGTTGCCTTGTCCTCCTGGTCAGAAGCATGCAGGGGGAGGGGGTGAGTTGCAGCAGGGATACACATGTATATGTGTGTGTGTGTGCGTGTGAGTCTATGTGCACTTGTATGAAAGTCTAAGGGTGTCTTCTAGGCTGTGCGTGGGCAGCGGCAATCGCAACAAGGCACGAGAGCCTTTTTGAAGTCGCTAAGGGGTGTGAGCTCCCTGCTGACGCACCGCGCGAAGGAGGACCGCCGCGCAGGCGCGCTCAAGGCCCGACACAGAGGAGGAGGAGGAGGAGGAGGAGGAGCCGACGTCGCTCAATGTGCGGCAATGTCACGCCTGTCCTGTATCGGAGTGGTGAGGTGCGAGCGCCTCCTTTTGGGCGATAAGCATAGGCTCGCAGGTGTGGCGCGCCGGTGCCAGTGTGCATGTGCGCGTGCGTGTGCGTGTGTACGTGTGTTTGTGGTGGGGGAGGCGCATGGGGACATTGCGATCGGGTGTAGATGCTCAGAAGATGCGGAGAAAGGGATCAAGCGCCATAAAAGAGGAGGTCCGAGCGCGCACCGCACAGAGGCTCACGCATCGCTTCGACGCTCGTCTCTGCCGCGCAGTGCACCGCTGCGAGGGAAGAGAGATGCAGCGCCGTGGTCGGCAGCACAGACGCACACATATTGATCACGTGCGCCACGTGCACGTGAACAACAGGGAGGGCGGGGCCGGAGGGGCAAAAGAAAAGAGTCCTTCCGATGCAGACATCGCGTCATCGCCTGCCGCACCGCTCACTTTTTCGCGTTTTCTTCGGCTGGATCAAATCCCCGTGCACGGCGTTGGCCGCACAAGATGAAAAGACGCGCGTAATGAGAAACACACATGACAACAGCAACGGAGAACGGCCGACGGGCACAGAGAAGGCAACGCTAGATGGCCATCTGCTGTGGTGGATGAGATGCACAACACAAGTATAGCAAGCCGAAAAGAGAACAACAAAAACGAAAAGGCAAAGAAAAAAAAAGGTTGCGGTGAGAGGAGGAGAGAGAAAGCAGTAAGACACATGGATGGCGATGAAGTGATGTGCACACGAGCCAAAGATAGAGAGAAACAGATCCTGAAAGAGCCACAACATGGAAAGTCCAACGCCGGGGCAATGTCGTAAAGAACACCAGGGCTATCGGAGCACGAGCAGGAAAGAAAGGTTAAACGAAACACATAAAAAAAAAAACGAAGGTCCAGCTTCGCCGCTGTAGCGTGTGTGCGTGTGTGTGTGTGTGTGTGTGTGTGTGTGTGTGTGTGTGTGTGTGTACGTGAGGGGAAGGGGGAGGGGCGCATCAGGCATATCAACGCTGTAGATGTGCTGCACTCCTATCATCATCACCCTAACCGATGGCTGCGGCTGGTTTGTCTTTCCTTCTTGGTGCTGCAACCGTGGAGGAAGACCAATAATATATATACATAAGATGGACCAGGAAGGGGAGGGGTGAGGCAGGCTCCCCTATAACACAAAACACTATCTGCAGGCACGCGAGAGCGGAGCGCTCGGCACCAAAAAAAGGGGGCACACACAAAAGACGACATGAAGTGAGGAGTCGCATGGAACCGATGCGGGCGTACATGCACATGCATGCGGGAGAAACGAAACGGCTGCACAGTGAGAGAGAAGGTGAGGAAGTGAGAAGGAGGTGCAGCGACAACAACGAGGACGGCCGACCCGTCACGTACTTTCGAAAAAAATGAAAAACGCAAGGCAGGGGTGCGCTGTGGAAAACACGTGTGAGAAGCCGATAACAAAACCGAAGAAGAAGCGAAGGGTGGGGAGGCGAAACGCGGGGTGGCCAATGCGAAAAAAAAGTGGCTACATACACACCTACTACATACGCGTACACCGTACAATGACGTGTATGCACGTGGAGGCCAGGAAAACCTCCCAGAAAAAAAAAGCACATGAAAAGCAGCTAATATGGAGCAGAAGAAATAGAGAGAGGGAGGATGGAAGCCGAGGAGGAGGATGGGGGAGGGGAGAAGGCTGGACTGGCATCCAGGCGGCGCCGCTCCTTGCCCCTCCGCCCCTCCCCTCATCAATTGCTTCCGTCTCGTTGCGGCGCAGGTATCTGCCGCAGCGAAACAGCCGCGCCTCTTCTAGATAAGCTCGACTCCGCACCAGGAGAAATCCAAGCAATGCACAGATGGCGAGAACGGTAACCCGAGCGCCCCCAGCTGGGGTGGTAGAAGTGACTCGAGTCCCGCGTTCTCGAATCCCTGACAAGGGCTTTCCTCCGCCCTGGCTCCGGCGTTGTTGTCAGCGCCCGCGGCGTCACGCAACGTGGAAGCCGCGCTTCTCCATGGCTGCCCGCACGATCTCCGCTTCCTGCTCCTCCCGTATCTTCGCGCCGGCCTCTCGTGCAGCAGCGTCGTGCTCCTCCACCTTCTTCCGCTCTTCCGGTGGCAGAGCGAGAAGCCAGTCTACCTTCTGATCCTCCACCGCCGCGGCGACGGTGACGCCGTAGTAGTAGCGAGAGTTCAGCCAACGCAGCGGGTCCTCCTGCGCCGCCGGCCAGCGCTGAAGCAGACGGGCGTAGATGTTCTGGTACCAGTGCTTCTGTGACCAGGGATTGATGCCACCAAAGTACTCGGACCTCTTCCACTTTTGCTTGAGCATCTCGGCCGTCGTCAGGCCCCGGCACGTCATGTACACGTGGGCCAGCATCAGTGGAAAAAAAAAGAGGCCGAGAACGAAGAAGCTGATGTACACGATTATCGGCATGCCGTACACGTAGCGCAGGAAACGCCGCACGTCCCACGCCGGGTGCAGGTAGCTGAGACGGATGCCCTGAGCAAAGTTGTAGAGGATGGCGTAGAGGACCATAAGATGCAGGAAGAAGAGCGAGCCGAAGAAGTACGGGTAGTTGTTCCGGCCGATGCAGCAGTTCGTCCACGGACAGTGGTGGTCCATCTCATCCACACAGTTGTCGCACACCTTGCAGTGGTGCGTGCGCGGTCCCTTGGCGATCTGGCAGGTTCTGCAGAAAAGGATCGGGAACTCCAGCGTGGGGACAGCCAAGTCAGACTCGCTCAGGCGAGGGTTATACAGCACTATGCGGCCTGTATCCGTCTCAAAGTACCGCTCCATCGAGTACATGGTTGATCGCTTGTGGTTGAAAACGCTGGCTGGGAGATCGCCGTCCGCGACAGCGCTGCGGAGGGCCTCGGCGGTGTAGGCAGAGGCGTTGGCGGCTGCTCCGCTGCCACCATTGCCGCACTTCACCACTGGAGGCTGCCCCATTCTCTCGGGCAGCTCCTGCAGCTTATCGAGCACCGCCTGCGCGTTCGGCGCCGGGACGCGCACAATGAGAATGTCGCCGCGGTCCGTGAGATTCTTCAGCCGACGGCGCGGCACAATGCCAGGGTTTGTGAAGGCGCAGAGCGTCACAAAGACGATGGTGAGGCCGGAGAGCAGCCACAGAGCGATGATGCACTGCCATCCGCCCTCGCCAGCGTAGGCGACGGTTGTGAAAACCGGGTAAACAATGAGGATGCCATAGATGAAGAGAAGCGCCCAAGCCCGCGGACCGGTCACAGCTTGGATGCTTGCCTTCTTGTCGCAGTTCGGCGCCGGGCACTCCTTCGTGCCGAACACCCTCGAGGCAATCATGCGGCGCGAGAAGGGCCACGTGGGGCCGTAGATGTCCTTCGCGTCGCCCTCCAGCTCCTGGCCGAGGCCGCAGTGCACGTGATCGATCTCGGCCACGCGCGCGTAGTACTCCTCCGCCGTCGTGGGAGCGGGGATGTGTGAGAGGGAGAAGAGCGGCTTGCCGTTCTCCTTCACGTACTCGGTGGCGGACAGCGGCGTGGTCTGCCCGTCATCAGCCGCGATAACACCGCCGATAGCCGCCTCATCCCTCACCTTGCCGCTACCGCCACTGCTGCTGCTGTCACTGCCGCCCTCGCAATGCAACGGGTTCAGTACCTCGTCCCCTCTTCCCCTCATCGGGTACTCGCGCGCCGCGTTACCGTGGCACTTCTTCCTCAGACCCGTCGACGTGCCGCCGCGGTAGCCGAAGGCAGGCAGCTCCTCTCGAGCGTCCATGTCGTAGGCCGATTCTCTGAGCGAGGCAGCGGAGCACTGAGGGTGGGTTTCGGAGGTGGCAGCCGCTGGCTGCGGCTCGTCTGGCCGCTTAGCGCCTGTCCAGGTCAGCGGGCTGCGGTGCGGGGACGCCGCCGAACCGTTCGGAGTCACCGGGGGAGCAGGGCGCTGAGGGGTCGCTCTGGCGTTCCTTGGTGCCGAAGTCGCGGTCGACAGCCGCTTTATGCTCTCGCCCTCCACGGGGGAGTACAGGCACTCAGCATTGGGCGGCTGCGACATGCGCGCAGCGCGTTAAACGATAACGGGTGCGCTGGTGTTCAAGAGAAAGCAGGCGTAGCCCAGACAGAAGCCGAAGAAGTCGATGCACGCCCACACAGAGGGAGCGAAAGTGAGGCGGCACGCGGGCGCACGCTAGTCAGCGACACACACCAAAAGCAGCGCGGGAGAGAGAGGTGAAGACCGAAAACGAAAACGAGGAAGGGGGAAAGCGCAAAATCAGAGTGCGCCAGCACACGCAACGCACACATACGCATACATGTATATATATATATGTATTAGATACCTAGATGTATATCTTGATATATATAGATGTAGATATAGATTGATATGGCTGTGCACACACAGGCCGAGACCCAATCGAGTGCACGCAGAGAGAGAGAGAGAGGAAGGGAGGGGAAGGGAGAGACAGACGTGCCAGAAGGAGACAGGACAGACAATAAGGCACAAGACACGGGGGGAGGGGGGGGCAAGCGGAAAAGACGGAGAGGCGGGAGAAAGACGACGATGGAGAATAATGTCGGATGGTGAGAGGGCGGGGGCAGAGAGAGGGGAAGGGGGAAGGGCGAGGGTTTCAACAGAAAACGCAGCTGGGTGCCTTTTTGGGCACAGACGCAAGCGTGCACACAGCGACGTGTGTGCACGGAAGCACGGGGACGTGGCGTGCCCGCGTAACGCGTCTCGCTGTGTCCGCTTTCGTGCGTGCGGGGCCGAGGAGGCGCTCCTGCTCTCACTTCCTTGTCACTGAAACGCTCCCACGGCGCCTTCAGTGGGCGACGGCTCTCTATGACACACTGTGCTTTTATTCGTGCAGGCGAGTGCGTTGGCGGCGGCGGCTTTGATCGGTGAGAAGGGGAAGAAGAGATGGGGAGCGTAGAGGAAGAGTCGTGGACGCGCCGGTTCTTGTGAGGCACAGACATAGACACACACACACACATACATGAGTGAAAGCGGCCACACATGTCCACGCCCTTCCGCGTGTGTCTGGTGTACGTGGGTGGACGCGGATGCATAGGCGTGCTGTTTCGTCTCCTGCCCACGCCATCACCATCGAGTAGTGGAGGGCAGTCGGTGCACCATCCGCCTGCTGCTCATCTGCCCGACCCCAACGCGCGAGAAAGCAGACAAGCCGCGCTAAACGTCTCGGGTGGTTCCAGCGCGCTATGGCGACACCGTCCCTCGGTTTTTCTGTAAGCCACAAGTCGCTTTTCGGCGTTCGCCCCTGCGAGGAAGAGGATTGCCTAAGAAGACATGCAAAAAAGGGGCAGACGTCACCTCACAAGCGTAGGAGCATGGGGCTCAGTGTAGCATGGCTTCTGCGTTCATCATTAGCTGCGCCAACGGCAGCGCAAGTTTGGCAGCGGTCGCCTGACCGTGCGCGGAAGCCGCCGACGCTCTCTGGCCGCGCGGCAACAGGAGAGCGTCGCTGACGAGCAGTAGCTGAGCAGCTCGCTGCGCCGCTGCATCGTCGCCCGCCACCGGCCACGGAGCCACCTTTTCAGCTCTCTTCTTTCCTCTCCGCGCGTTTGCAGAAGTGGCGCCGGCTAAGCGGAGACACGAATGCGAAGGAGCGCATGGCAGCTGCGCCACACACGCCTCGGCTAGCTGGGCGACCATGACGTTCAGATCCGCCGCAGCACCTGCGCCTGTTGCACGCCACTGTCGCGACTTTAAAGAGGAGGGAAGCGTCTGCAGCAAGGAGACTTTGTCGGCGGATGCGCCGGTCAGTTGCAGCCGAAAAGCTGGCAAGAAGGTAGGAGCTGTCGTGTCACCGCGTCGCGGCGGCAGCGGCCCCTCCTCCTCGACCTCCACGGACTGCAGGAGACCTCGGAGACAAGACAGCAAGGCCGCACGCTTCTCTGAGGCAGCAGGGTTCCAAGAATTGGACACGCCCCATGGCAGCGCATTCCTTCCTGACGTCCCACAGAAAGAGCCGCTCTCCACCTCGGCATGTATCGTGCGAGGCTGGTTATCTGTCGGCAGCGGTGGCGACGCAAGAGGAAACACCCCCAGAACCTCCGCGTAGAACGCGCGGACGAGAGCATTGGTCTGCATGGTGAGTGACGCCCACGTGGCTCGCGCCGCAGCCTCGGTCGACGCCTCCGCCTCTAGACGCTGCCGCTGCTGCTGCTGTGTCTGCTTCCTTGGCTTACTCCGCCGCGCGCCGCCAGTGTTGCCGGCGCCGCCTTCCTTCTTCTTCTCCTCGGCCTCCTCCAAGGCCCACTGAGCCGCCGCATACCGCTTCGCAGCCAGTAGACGTCTCCGGCACTCGATGTCCTGTCGCGCGTACTCGGCGATAGCAGCTTCAATAGCCGCCGCAACGCACGCAGGGTCCAGCACATGAGCACGCAGCGCAGCCACCGACACGGATCTGGCGAGGGGCGAGGACGCCGAAGGAGAAGTCTCCGTAGAGTGCGGGGAGGACTCAGAAAGATGCGCCAGTTCTCGCCACAGACTCCGCAGCAAACCCGCGTAGGCGTAAAGGACGCTCCGCTCCGTCAGCGCCCCTGTCTGAGACGACAAGCTGCCCAGTTGCGTGGTCAGCGTGAGAGCGCCGTGCCGTTGGCGGGCTTGCAAGTTTGCAACATAGTGCGGTGCCGCCGCGTGCAGTGAGCTGAAGCCGATCCAGTGATCCAGCAATGTGCACAACACGCGCGACGCCTCCTCCTGTGGATCGTCTTCTTCCTTGGCGTTTCTGCCGGCACTACTCGTTGCCCTGCTACCGAACGCCGCGAGCTGCGCGGCCAGTTGACTTGCTTGGCTCACCTCCACCTCCAGCAGCGGAGCGGCAGCATCTTGGCGAAACACAACCACGGGCATGACGCGCGCCGTGTCAAACACCGACAGAGATGCGTTGCTCGAGCTCTTGTGAGAGCCGCTGTCGGGTCGTCGGCAGCGCGCAGGGGCGCTGTCTGGTGGCGACGCCGCAACGGCGGCGGCTCGAAAGCCGCGACTCGACCCCACATGGAGCACTAGGGTGCTCGCATCGCCGTCATCGACCTCCGAGTCCATTGTGCCGTCTTCATCGTCACTAGACGTCTCGCTGCCTTCGCTGCGGCCGTCGTCGTCGTCGTTCACGCCCGCTCTTCGCCTCTTGCCTGCGCGAGGCCGGGCCCTACTGCGCCGCGCAGCGGCAGTGTCGGCACCTAGTGCCCCGTGTTTGCTCAATACGGCAGTGGCAGACGCACCCCCCTCTGCAGCGCCATCGGCACAGCCAGCGCCGCGCCGGCGTCCGCGAGTGCGCTTGAGTGTTGTTCGTGTCCGTGTGCTGGCGGCCGCCGTGGTAGTTGCGCCGCTGCCAAAACCCGTGACAGCCTGCAGGTGAAACCCCTCAAAGACGTCCGGCTGTCGCGCCACCAGATCCAGGGCATGCATCAGCAATTGGGTCGTGCGGGCCACGAAGCCGTTGGCAGTACAGGTGGCAGCGCTCAGGTGCCAGGAGAAAGGCGTCGCCTGGTACAGGCGCACTGAGCACCCACCAACGCCACGAGGGCCTCTGAGACTCTTATCGTCGCTCATCCATGAAGAGTCCGCAGAGTCCTGTGCAGTGCCACCCACGTCCTCGGCGACCACAAAGACAAGTAGGAGAAAAGGCAGCTCCACTGCTGCGTGGACGTCTGGGAAGAGTGCTGGCGGGGGTGCATCGTAGACTGCCGCCGACATCGTCGTCGTCCACTCGAGGTGCACCATGAACGCGTTCATCACGGCAGCGTGCTCGACGCGCACCTTCACCTTCCCTCGCAGGGGTGCTTGAAGAACCGACCTCCCTACAACAGTTGTGCCGTCGTCCCGAGAGAAGCGCTGATGTGACTCCTCAGTGTAAAAACCGAGTCGAAACGCTGGACCCTTGCCGGAACTCAATCGGTGCCTTACCAGCCCACCATGCCGCGACGAGGCCGGTAACGCCGGCGCAGAGCAGAGCAGCGCGCGCTCGGCTTCGTGGAGACGTAGCGACACAAGACCCTCTTCCCGAAGCAGCTGTGTGTCGGCGGCGTGCTGCGACAGCCACGCCAACGCCGCCAGTGAGGCAGAAGCGTACTCGCTTGCGAAGTGGCGCAGCATGTCGAGCCCCGTGGTGGAGGGAGTCCTCACAGGGTCGCATGCTTCGAAGCCCTTTGCAACGCGAGCACACATGCCACTCAGCAAGCGCCCCACGGGCAAGATAGAGGACAGCAGCTGCTGCTCCTCCGTGAGAAAGCCCATCAGCGATGCGGGTGCGTTGCGCAAGAGAGACGGACTGCCGCACACCCAGTGCACTGCCAGCGCTCGCGCGGCGCGCACAAGACGCGAGGTCACTCCCTCCAAATGCACGACATGCTGCTCTCCCGGTGGCAGCGGCGTCGACGGTGTTCGCTCGGGGTCGCTCACCGCCTTCCGCTCCACAGTAGCAGCCCTTGATGCCTCGCCCTTGCAACTCGTATCCGACCTCTCCACGGCGCCCCACATGAGGTGCTGCAGCACCGCAGCAGTGATGGCAACGCGGGCGCGCAGCGCCGACGGAGAGAGTCTTCGCCTTTCAGCTGCGGCAACAAGCGGCGGGGCAGACGCGGCAGACGGCGCCTCCGCCGCGTCCTCGGCCTCCAGCTCCGCAGTGTGAAGCGTCTCGTCTGCCACCAGCACGGCAGACGCAGTGCCTACAGCGCCACCACGCAAGCTCAGCGTTGGTGGGTTGGCCTTCGTAACGACAATGTCGAGAAGAGAGGAAGCCGCCACAACGTCACTCGCCGCGCATGGCGACGCGCACAAGTGCGATGACGACGCCGAAAGCGGTGCAGAAGTGGCGCTTGCCCAGCAGGCGAAGACGCGACAGAGATACCGGTGCAGCGCGTCACTCTGGCGGGGGTCGCTTCGCAGCCAGTAGTACCGCACCTTGCCTTTAGGCTCACTTGCACGGAGTGGTGGCGAGGACGTGGAGCCGGTGAGGCAGCGCGGACGAGTCACGACGCAATCCTGCGTCACCTGCGTCGCCACCCACACCAGAGTTGGCGAGTGTGATGACGGCCACAGGGAGCGCCTCGCCGGTCGCGGCCTCCGCACGTTGCCCGCGTGCGGGTGCCGGTAGGGTGACGTGGCAAGGTGGCACGGAGTGAAAACGCAGCACAGTTGGGAAAGCCACGACGCCGTGAAGACGGTCGTGGGCAGCGGCTGCGACGACTCACATGATGACGACGGCATCGCAGGCGCACGGCATGTACCCTCATCTCGTGTGGCGCCCTCTAGTTTGGCAGCCCCCTGCTGTGGCCGCGGCTGATCCTTCAGCACAGCTTCCGGCGTCGAGGAAAGGAATTCGCGCGCGTCGTGGTGGCCCCTCTGCGCTGCGGAGAGCTGCCGCCCCGACACAGCACGCACCCACACATCAAGCAGCGGGCCAGCGCGCACTTCTCCAGTGCCGCTATTGGTGGGTAATTTGCATGTCGCGTCATAGCAGCGGCCGCTATTGCCGGGCAGCACGGCCGACACCAGCGGGCACATGAAGCAGCGGGATGCCAGGGACGCATCTCCTATGATGACCGAGTAGCCATGTGATGTTCTGTGCGTGGTGTCGTGTGCGTCTACGTCAGGCGAAAGGGCATTGGTAGAGAGGCACTTCGACGACCAGCCGCACGATGCAACACTCCCACGTGAGCAGTGCGCGGCTATGGAAGCGGCTTCAGGGTCGGAGGTGGTCTCACCGACCACGACAGCAATGAACTCCAAGTGCACCGCGACGGTGCGGCGGCCCTTCATGGCAGCCGGCGCCGACAGTAGAGGGGGTAGCTTCTGCGCCGTAGTAGTAGCGTCGGTCGAGCAGACCGGGTAGGCGAAAGACAGGAGAAACGGCTGCCATTCACGAGACTCAAGAGTGCCCGCTGTCTCGGAGGCCGAGATGGGAGTTGTCGATAGTGCCGGCGCCGCTACCTTGAGGGTGCTGCTGGTCGCTTCAGTTGCCGCAGTCCTGGTGGTCACCGCGCAGGCTGGCAATGGTGTATCCGGCGCCTCTTGCGCCGGTTCCGCTGAGAGGGTATCCAACTTTGCAGCAGCGGCGGTGCTTATGCGAAGGACGCGACCGCCTCGGGCGCTGCTCAGTGCTGATGAGAGCGGCGCCGCTGGCGGCACTGCCGTGGAGGAGGCGGTCGAAAGTGAACAAGGTGCATCCCCTGTGTCTGCGCGAAGAAGCAGCAGGCGGCGCGGTGCACCGCTGAAGCTCGCCCCGACGCTCTCCGTAGCCGCCGTGCTCAATGGCGTTCGTGTCGATGACCCGGGGGCCGCACCTGGGAGACGCAACGCGCTTGGGGTCGCCGCCGTCGCCGTGGCGTTGTTCACCCCCTCCACCACATCAGGGGGGGCGTCGTCATCCACTGCCGCCTCCGCGCGGGGGGCAAGAGGAGGCGAAGACGGCGGCGGCGAAGAGTCGAAGTGCAGCACGAGTCTCTCGCCGCCGCCGCCCTCCTCCTCCTCACCTTCGAGCACGTCCTCGAGGAGGCCGGTGCCGCTGCTGGAAAAGAGATGTAGATGGGAAGGCGGCGAGGAGCCGGCATCAACGGAGTTCACCTCCGTCTCCCCATGGCGGGGCATCAGTGCAGTCGCTTTTTCTCCTCGAGAGCAACGGCGGCGCTTGTCTGACGACTTGGCCAACATCATTGTCTCCTCGTCACCCGCAGAGAGGTGGCGAATCGGTTGATGGCAAGGTTGCCAGGTGTAGCGCTGCACCTCGATGCGTCGCGGCAGAGTGCAACCTTCGCAAGGCAAGCCAAGCGCAACGTCCGCAGGCGATGGCGAGACGGACGTTGCGCCTGGAGCCTCATCCGAGAAAGCATCGGTGGCGCCGTCCCCCTTCCCCTCTTGAACAAAGACCCGGCGCAGAGCGTGATGGCGGGCGACGTAGATGAGCAGCGTGCATGATGAAGTCGCTGATGACGAGAGCGCATCACAGCCCCCAACCGCTTGGCCTGCTGCCCCACCGTGTCCGCCTCCGCAGCGGCCATCGACTGCCTCCACATCGACGCGAAGGTGCGCTTCGCTTACCCATGTGTCGGTTCTCGGATGAAACAAGAACGTGAGCGACGCCTCGGCGTGCATCGACGCCGTTTTCTCTTGTGCCCGCGTATGCGTGCGGGAAAGGGTAGCGGTCTATGTGCGTATGCCAGTGGGTGCACTAAGGATGGGGCATCCGGTGCTCAGGGCCACAATGCACATGATGAACGGAGAGCAAGAAGAGACGGATGGTTGAGAAGGCGGGGAGAGCGCTGTAATGCAAACGCGCATCGGCTCACCCAGCACTCAGCATGCGCCTTTTTTTTTTGTGTGTGTGTGTGCTTCGGTCCCAACCTGGTGTGCAGGAGCAGCGGCATTGCTCCGTTTTCCGGGCTAGTGCGCAGCGAAAAGCGTACGCGCATGATACGAGATGTGCAGAGGCGCTTCGCTAGGGAGGAAGAGAGCGGATGCGTATATTGTGAGCCAACCAGGCTAGGAGAGGTGCCAGGGACCCAAGCACGGCAGCAAACGCAGGGAGGCCGTGCTGGACCTGGGCAAGATGTGGAGCGAGAAAACATATAGAGCACATTAGCTTACTCGTGTCGATTTACGCTCAAGGAGAAAAGCACGCACACGCACTGACCGCAGTCACAAGATGCCATGCTTGAGTGCCTTGTAGACCACCTGGACACGCGTCATGAACTGCCCGAGCATCGCCTCAGCCGAGGCGGCCGACTTGGATCTCGAGAGCGCCGCGCGGGACGGCGCCGGTGCCTTGTCCAACAGCGTCGAGGGCGGGCGATCAGCATTGCGCCGAAGTACTCGCTCCTCTGCAGTTCCGTCGCCTGCATCCGCCGCTGACACCGCAGAGTCGCGCAAGTCAGGTGCCGCCTGCGGCTCGGCGGCAGCACAGACGTCAAAGTCGGTGCCAGCAGCGACGACCTCGTAAAAGTCGGGTAGCCACCGCTTCGAGGCGTTCTCGTCTATGAAGTACAGCGACATGAACTTCGTCAGCAGGCGGCGCAGCACACTCGTGTCCACCTGCAGGTCGTGCGCGCTGCTGCCGTCTCCGCCGAAGAAGAGCTGTGTCAGCCGCGACGCCGGCAGCTGCAAGATCAATCGCAGCAGCAGCATGCGCGTGAAGAGACCGATCGCCTTGTTCGTGTTCTCCAGATCGAGGCCGCGAAGCAGGCTCAGGTTGTACACGCCGTGCTGCATCAAGTCCGCGATGCCGCACGCAAAGTTAAAGTAGCCGGCAATGTCGGTGTTTTCGATTCGAATGGACTTGAAGCGGTCCCAGATGGCAAACTGAAGCGTCTTCGCGCACGCCGGCTTCGCACTACAGAAGCGCATGAGCACCTGCACGTAGTAGGGGTTGTACCTGCGCTCCTGGTAGGCGCACTGCAGCAGCACCGCGCACACGTCGTGGAAGCGCGTGTAGCCGGGGTCGCGGTACATGAGCATCGTGAAGCACTCCAGGCCGTCGGCGGCATTGGCGATGCACCGGAAGATTTCGCGCTTGTGCTCTGTGTTGAGGCGCTGGCCACTCAAGGCCTTCTCTTCCGCCCGCATGCGCGCAATCCGCTCCCGCTTCAGCTCCGCCTCGTCTACCTCCCCCATCTCTTCGCTCTCGTCATCTGTAGTCGATGAGGCGCGCGAGGGCGGAATGTGTCGGCTGCGCCCGTTCTCCTTGCTCGCCGGCGCAGCGCCAGAGTGCTTGCCAGCGGTCGCCGCAGCAGACTCGTCGCCATCTTCCCTGGCACTGGCTGCGCTAGGCATCATCACGCCCGGTACGTACCACCGCGGTGGCTTCTCTGACGATGTCACCTGCGCCCACGTCAGCCCCGACATGATGTTCGTGGTCAGCACTAGGCGCTTCATCGTGCGGCGCTGCGTCGAGGTGGCCTTCTCCTGGCCCGGTAGTAGCGAGCAGAGGTCCTCCAGCATGGTCTCAACCGGGGCAGCCTCCTCGGTGATCGCGCGGCGGGCCTTGCGGGTGCGGCCAGCCGCAATGTCACCCATCACCTCCACCAGCGCTGCGAAGCGAGCCGTGCCGGTTATGTTGCGCATCTTAGCAGACGCGCGCCGCGCCTCTTGCAAAGACGCCTCCAGCTCCGTGGGACTCTCCTTGAGTAGCTTCTCACCACACGCGCGCATCAATGCCAGTCCGCACGCACACGCGCACACAGCCTGCACCGCTACCACGGAGGCCGACGTTGGAGAGGAGGAAGAGGAGGCGTCGGACGCCATCGCGCCATCACCGCCGCCGTGGTCCAGGAGACGCGTCCCTTGACGAAGCAGCGTTCGAAGCAGCGACATGACAAACACCACGTCCACACCGTACAGGAGATAGAGCTGTGCGAGCACCATAAGCGTGTTGCCTGCAGCCGCCTCCTCCGCGGCGGCGAGTTGCGCGTGCAGAGAAAAGCTAACGCGTTCAACCAGCTCAGAGCCCACCTGGTTTCCGTGCAGCAGTTGCAACCCTCGCAGTAACCCCGCGAACGGCAGCGTGCCAGTCGTGCTGAGCGGGCCCGCCTCCAGGCGGCAGAGGCGCTCTATCTGCTGAGCAAGCCCCTTCACCACACTCACTCGAGAGACCCCCGGTGTCGCCATGTAGTCGCTCAAGTCCTTCGTGAGGTAGACGACGTTCGCTGCTGTCAGCTTGTTCACAAGGCGCCGCACTTTCTCCGCCACCTCCGCAGGGACCGGCGTCGGATCCGCCAGCGAGGCGGCGGCAGGGACCACAGCCCCAGCAGCGGCAGCACCTGTGACGGAGATGGCTGCGTCCGTCTTGAGTCCCGCCACACGTGTCTTCTCCGTGCAGCCGTTCGCCGTCGCTCGCACACACTTCTCGCTCTTATCCTTTACTGCTTTCTCATCCTTATGTCGCTTGCCGTTTTTCTCGGCTTCTGATGTGACGGCCCGCTCCGCCCGCTGACGTTTCCGCTGCCGCTGAAGCTGCTCAGCCGCCCTGCTATCCCGAGCGTGTTGTCGTGCTTGCTGACGTTCCTGCGTCCACTGTTCGTGCTGCGTAATGCGCAACTGCTTCTTATCTCGCCGCTCCTGTCGGCGCCGTACTTTTCGGTCACGCTGGCGGTCGGCGACTGGATCGGCATCCAACGCGGCAAGCGAAGGTAACGCGCCGCCACCGTGGTGGCCATAGCGGCCGTGCTCCTGCTGCTTGTGCGAGTCATGGCGGTTACTAAAAGAGGAATGCAGCCTCATGGATCGACAACGGCCGTCTTGACCGTGATAGCTGCCACGCTGCTGATCCTCTCGACTGCTGCGATTACCGCGGCCGTAGCCCTGGTCGAGCTGACCCCCAGCGCGGCGCATGGGGCACTCACGTTGGTAACGAAAAAGGGCCCACACAAAGTGGATGGGGTGCCGCCAGGCCCAAAACCTGTTAGCGAGGGGAACAATCCAAAAGACGCAACACGCACGGAGCGGGAGCACGAGACCGCGACAGGCTGGCAGCAAGCCTTTGTGTATCGCCGAGTGTGCGGCTGCGCTGATGCGTGGGGTGGCTCTGCAGGTGGAAGCAAAAGAGGCGGTCGAACACCGAAGAGGAGACGCGCGGAAGCGAGTTGGAGAGCACCAAAAGCGCACAAAACAATAATAATAAAGCGATAGCGAGAGAGAGAAAGAGAGAGCGAGAGCGATGCTTCCGAGATACCCTTGTCATACGTGCATCTGCTGATGCGCTGCTGGCGTCCACATGGAGGCTGCGCATGGATTCGAGGGGAGTAGGGAGGCGAAGAGACGCCGTGTGCATGTGCGCAACGAAGCACAAGCACGATAAAAAGAAAGTGAGGAGAAGTACCCTAGAGTGACCACTGCCGCGACGCAGAAGGCAGGCCTGCATCAGCAAATCTACACAGAAAAAAAGAGCGCCTTCCCTGATCACATTTTTCGCGCTTGCCTCCCCATGCGTGTCCGCTCTCCGCCGTGCGGAATAAGTCACACGCCAACCTACACCAGGCCCTGCCACAGGCCCCCATCCGCGCCGTGCGACGCAGAGCGACAGACACGCCCGGTACACCAAACGCGCCGACTCAGTCGCCTGAGAGCACCGCCCCCTGCCCCAAACTCTGCCCGCCCCACCCGCGGCCTCGCAGGTCGCCTCACCGCAGCCCTCTCCCCCGCCCCCACTACGCCGGGCGCCACCCCTGGTGCATTCTCTCCTCAGAGGCGGTGTGGTGGCGCCGGCTCCCCCACGCCAGTACGCAGTGCGCCGGCCGGCGGTGGGGGATACACGCTCCAGTCACGTCGACACATCGCCCATCATGTGGATGGCGCAGACGCGTGCACCGCCGCAGCACCGCGTCCAGGGGCCCCACCGCCGGCATCAGCAGCGATGAGCCGCTCTGTCCTCCCCACGGCGTAGGGTGCCTGATCCAGCCCCCACCAGAGGCGGCTCGGCATTGGGCCACGGGGGCATAGGGGAGCTGCTCGGCTTCGCCCCGCATGGTGGGTCGTGCGGGACCCTGAGGATGCGACGCACTGAGCGGTGTGTGTGTGTGTGTGTGTGTGTGGCACCCTTCCTCCCTCCCTCTCAGCGTCCAGCGGGACCGGATCGCATGAAGCGAAAAAGAAAAGTAACGATCTCATTAACCCGCACAGAGGTGCGTGCGCCACGCACGCCGCACGCCCCACCCGCACCAAACCATCGACGCCAACGTGCAAATCGACCAAAGCGAGAGAAACCTGCCGGCCTCGCCAACGAGACACAGACTCGTGAAAAATACGCCGCGCTCACGGCGCTTGTTCGGCGCCAGCAGTAGGTGCACCGTGTCCTCCACAACGGGCCGAGAGACAGTGTCGAGGATCCAGTCCACCACATACGCGGTCTCTCGTGGGGAGTAGACAAAACGCCCACCTATCACCCGGTAGAACAGTGTCAGTATCATCAGCGTGAGCACCGAGAGGGAGGCAAAGGATGTAAAGCTCGTAAAGAGCAGCGGGGTCGACGTGAGCAGCGCGGCGGAGCCGCCAGATCCGCCACTGGTGGCGACAGCGAGAGAGGCGCACACCATCAGGCTGGCGATGGAGACTGCTACCGTGTGCAGCGCAAAGAATCCGTCTGCGAGGTAGAAAAGAGTCAGCTGCTGAAGCTGCGTGTCGAAGAGCACGACAAGCGCTCGAAGCGAGCTGAGCTGCATGCTTCCTAGTCTGCGCAGGTGGCTGATGTATGTCGCCGCTTGCTAGAAAGGGAGAAGGCGCTTGTATGCTTCTCTTATATCCACCACACAAGAAAAATGCGGCGGCTCCTCCTATGTACGCTCTCTTGGCTTGACTCCCTGCGCGTCGGGCGCACGCGAATCGATGCCGGTGCAGCGCAGCCCCTCGCTTCGATGCCTGTGCGGAAGAAGGGCAAGAAGACAGAGGAGAGACGAGAGACGAGAGGGAGAAAAACAAACGGAATGTACGGAGAGCATAGCGAAGCAGCAGACACACACAGACCCACACCATACGTTCCATATCTTGTCTAACGAGCCCGAGCGACAGCAGAATGCTGGAGAACGCGTCCCTTGTGCCTATGTGTGATCAGCATGAAGAAAGCGCGAGAGAATACCCGGGGAGAACGAATTCAAGATGGTCTCAACCAAAATCATCCCCACAGTGCCATCACCCAGACCTGCTGGGTAAGTGATGTGGTGCCCAGGAGAGGCACAGTACAACGGTCTGTGTGTGCTCCACTCTCTTCTAGCTTTTCTTTAGTGCAATCTGAAGCCCTTCACAACTCCGATTGGACGCATCAAGGAGGTCTTGAGAGAGCTCCAATCACCTCCACTCACAGCCGCGCGACGACCGTGCCGGCTTGTTTGCGGAAAGGCGTGCAAGTATCGGCGTCCGCACCACGGCACATGCCTGTGCATATCAGCTCTCCCCTCCCCCCCTGCGCCCCTCAGCGGCACCAACGCCAACATCCTGATGGACGCAACAAAAGAAAAAGCAGCAGCGATCACCTCGAGTGGTGGAGGCGAGCGCACAATGGCCAAGTCATTGTAGCAGGAGCCGCGTCGTGCAGCGCTACTGCCGCCGCGGATCTGTCCTCCTCTTATTTTTCTTCGTCACACTGCGCACAAAACACCTGCGCAGCGCTCACTCCACTGCGCCACGGACACCGACGCTCCACCTGATCACTTGCCAGAGAGGTCCCTCCGCATTGTATCCACCATGTTGTTGTACCGGCTCACCTCCGCAAGCTCCTGCCGCTTCGCCTCCAACATGCGGCCACCTTCCTCCGTTAGGTATCGCTCATACTTGGGAAACATTGGCGCGAGCCGCTTGTACTGGGCGTAGTTGGCCCAGCTGATCAGCGCGCAGCAGAGGCACGCGTACCAAGCAAACGGGTGGCTGCGGCAGCTCGCCGTGAAGCTGAAGGTGCGCACCTGGCGCACAATGCGGAGGATGCCGTGCGCCATACCTAAGAATCCTTTTTCTGTGAGAGGGGTAGCAGAAAAAAAAAAGAAGACAAACAGAGAGAGAGAGAGAGAGTGCGTGCGTGTGTGTGTGTGTGGGGGGGTGGGTGTGTGTGGGTGGGTGGGTGTGTGGTGGTGGTGCAGCGGGCGCACAACGATGGTGAAGAGAAGAACGCAAAGCAGTGGCCAGGAGCGAGAGCAGCACGACTGTCCTTCTTTGCTGGTCTCCGCCACTTCTAAGCATCGGTGAGTGCGCGTGCGTGTAAGGAGGTGGGGGCATTGAGAGTGCGAGTAATGAGAGGGAAGTGGAGGCGAAGGATACGGTCACTTTAGAAAATAATAATAGGCACAAGCGAGACGTGAAGAGCCTGGTGGCAACGAGAAGAGGCTTGCTGCCAGTAAAGAGCCTTTTCCTCTTTGCGGGGACGTGCGTACCTACTTACCTCGTTGAGGACGTCATGGGCTGGGGAGGAGAGCGCGCATACGCGACATCAAATGCAGGCAGACGCTGAGGAATCCTCCCCCAGCCCCGCAGCACTAACGGCCAACGACACCATTGCCGCGATCATCACAGCAGCACCCTGCAGACGATAGCCAGTGATAGCATTCTTTGTTCTTATTGCTTGGATCCTTTCAGTTTTTTTGTGCTTCGTCGCTGTCGCCGACACATCCCCGACATCAGCGACGTCATGGCGACGTTCTCATGCAGTTGGAGGTGCTGTCGCTTTCCTCTTGTCCGTATGTGTGCGTCCCTCTCTGCGTGTCTCTGTGTGTGTGTGTGTGTGTGTGTGTGTGTGTGTGTGTGTGTGTGTCTGTCTGTCTGTTGGCCATGGGGGAAGAAGCTAGCGTGTGATACTATACAGAGATAACATGAAAGGCGGACAGAGAGGGAGAGGAGAGAAAGAGAGAAGGAAGAAAGCACACAAGAAAGATGGTATTGCAGACAACACCAAGAGCCGCATCCATGTGCATATACATAGATAGATGTACCATGTATACATCTCTCTCTCTCTATGTATATATATGTACATACATACGAATGCATGTACATATAGAGATGTATATATATATACACAGACACACATGCATACACACATATATGCATATGTATGTATGTATATATATATATATATATATATATATATGTGTATATATGTGTATATACGTATATGTGTATGCATATGTGTGCATCCAAGCAAACAAACGCACCCGCGTGTGTGTGCCCCTCCCCCTCTCTCCAATGTTCTGACTATCTGTCGCTCCCTCAGCTGCAGGATCTTCTTGATGCGTGACTGCCTGCGCCCCCGCCCCACCCCCACCCCCCCCTCCCACAGACACATACATACGCATCCTCCCTGGGGAATAGGAAAAGACCATCACGCGGCAAAGGGGCATCGAAAAGGAGAGGCGGGTAGGCAGGACGGGCGGGGGGAGGGGGAGGGGGGAGGGGGAGGGGGGGGCGTGAGGAGACGAAGGGGTATACCCAACAAAGGCTACTTTAGAAGGCTCTTATGATCACAGCCGAACACATACTCACAAACACGCTCTGAAGACGAGCACGTGTCGAGTTGCAGCGAAGTAAAAGAGAAAACAGACGCCGCGGACGCACACACTTAATTGACAGCAATGCGCCCCATCACGCGCCAACACAGAGCAACAGCACCCGTAACTGGGATGGCTAGCGCAGCACTGGCAGGTCCTCTTTTTTTTACTTTGTCTTCCTTGCCCAAGTGCGTTCCTCCCTAGCAATGCAAGAAAGGAGGGTAAGAGGAGGCGAGAGGGGCGAGACTTTAGCGCCAAGACGGGCAGCAGAAAAGATGCGCATCCAATGGGGAAGGAAGGAAGCCAAAACAAAAAGCCGAGAAAGATATGGAAGAGACGAAGAGAGAGAGACCTGCGAGGAGATTAGGCCCGCGAAAGAGAGGGAGTTAGAGAGACATACGGCAACGAAAAGGAGGAGGGTGGATGCGCTCGCACGCACACAAGCATAAAAAAGTGGCGTAAGACATAAACAGGCAGACGAATGAAGCACGCCAGAACCCCCTCTCTCTCTCTATTACCCTCCTTCCCTTCGCTGTCTCATGGCGATGCACTTCACCCAAACCGCCACCCCCTCGGCCTTCGTCGCCCTTTTTTCCTCAGCTTCACGGCCCTCCACCGACGTGCATCAAACCCTCACACGAGTGCCGATCAACGCCTTGTCCTTTGGAGGCGCACTCTGCACCTCCTTCTCCGCTCGTCTGCGCATCTGCCACCCACAGAGAACCTCACTTGATTCCCCCTGCCC
Source organism: Leishmania aethiopica (assembly GCA_003992445.1). Lineage (NCBI taxonomy): Eukaryota > Euglenozoa > Kinetoplastea > Trypanosomatida > Trypanosomatidae > Leishmania > Leishmania aethiopica. Next base: position 981,656 of record RZOE01000018.1, read on the forward strand.
CACCCGCCGCTGATAAAGTCCGCCGGCTTTGCCGCGGGATCAACGGCGGAGATGTACGGCGACCTTCGTGTCGCGGTACGTGGTCCCTTCTCCATCACACCGCCCGCCTGCAGAATCGGAGAGGCACACGCGTGTGCTAATCCGATTCTGTGCATTCTCTACGATCTCCCTCTCAGAAACTACATCATCGAAAGAAGTGTGTGTGTGTGGGGGGGGGGGGGGGGGAATGGGAGGGGGGGGGGCTCGGAAAGCAGTGCAAAACCCCAACGGGAGCCCACAGCAACAACGGCGACGACATCGTCGACAGAGCCGTGGACCAGCACGAAACGCCACCAGCAAACACAAAGAAACGGAACGGAAAACAAAAGAAAAACCGCTCGGGCGGCAAAAACATCAACCGGATTCTAGAGTGGAAAAACCGGAGGGAAGCCGTGTGACGAAGTGTCTCCCCTTCCTCTCGTCTACTTCGTCTGCACCGCCACCACCACCACCCTGCTTCCTCCCCCCCCCCCCCCTTCTCTCTTTCCCTCTCAAGCGAGCGCTTTTTTTTCTTCTCTGCGTGAGCGCGCGTTGCGCTCCGTTTCTTTTTCGCGTCCAGACACGCCCGCCAGCCTCCTCAAGAGCCACTCACGCACGAGGTCCTGCTTTTTCGTTTAGAAGTTGAACTGACCGCTGCCGGCGTTGGGGTTGCCCTGCGCAAAGTCCACCATGTCAGCGCCCAAAGCATCGCCCATCGGGCCCGCTTCGTCCTCCGTCGTGAAGAAGGTCTCCAGGATCTGAAGCGCAATGCTGTACACGTTCTTGTCGGCGTGCGTCTGCAGCTGCTCGATGGAGTCTACGCCGCCGCAGTCCATCACCTGTTTCGCTACAATGTTCTCCTCCGTGCCGCCCGACGTCTTCTCATCCTCGCCGACCTGCAGGAAGCACTGCACCGCCTCCAGCGCGACCGTCACGATCTTCGGGTCGTACGTGCGCAGCGTCTCGCACAGTGGCGGGATGACGCCGATGTTGACAAGGTACTTCACCTGCGCCACTGAGCCGCAGAAGGTGATGTTCGCAATGGTCCACACCGCCTCCTTCCTCACGTCGAGCTCTGGCGCGCTAAGGCACTCCAAGATGGGGATGCAAACATTCGAGTTCACTAGCGCCTCGATCTGGTAAGGCTGGCCGGCAGCAATGTTGGAGATGGTCCAGCACGTCTCCTTGCGCAGCGCGCGCTTCGGGTGGCGCAGCAGCTCAGCCATAGCCGGCAGAGCACCACTGTTGATGATAACCTGCGTCTGCTCGTCCGTGCCGGCGGCGATGTTGCCAATGATGCGAATCGCCGGCAGCTTCACGTTCGTACTCGGGACGGACAGGAGCTGCACAATGCGCGGAACAGCGCCGGCCTCGAGCACCGACTGCACACGCTCCGCCGGTCCGTCGCTGATGTACGAAATACCCCATGCAGCATCCACAATGAGCTGGTCATCGGAGCTGTTGAGGAGGTCGACCAGCGTCGGCAGCGCGATTGCCACCCGCTCCAGCGGCGGCAGCGGCTTGCAGCGGCACAAGTTCGACACGGCCCATGTGGCGTTGCGCAGAACGTGAATCGGCTGTTCCTTCACGCTCAGCACGTTCAGCAGTGCGACCATGGCGCCGTGGCTCAGCGCCTCGTCACGGCAGGCGGCGCCCTCACCAGAAAGGTTGCCGATGGCCCACGCGCTCTGATCGCGGCAGTCCGCGTTCGGCGACCCCAGCAGCGCAACGAAGCGCGGAATCGCACCACAGGCGACGAGCATCATCGTGTTCTCCGACGTGCCTGCAGCGATGTTGGTCAGGGCCCAGGCCGACTCAAACTGCAGCTCCGGGTAGTCCTCGCGCTGCAGCAGGTTCACCAGGTGCGGCACAACGCCGCTCGATGTCACGACATCGTATGGTGGGTCCTTCTCGACGGAGAGGATCTTGCGGATCAGCAGCGTGCCCTGAAACACCTCACGGTCTGTAGGCCCGTTCATGCACATGTTCACGAGGGTGGGGAGGAGCTGCAGGGGCACCGAAGCAGGTGTCGACCTGGCGTCGTACGACCAGACATCCTCTGGGTTGGACGTCTGCGCCACACTGCCGTTGCCACCAAGCATATCAAAGTCATCCTGACCTTCGGCGCGCAGGAGCTTCATCACTTCCCCGTGAACCCTGTGACGCACTGACATGAGCTGACGCTGGCGACGCTCAGCACCAGCCTTGGTGCTGACGGCGTGCTTGGCGCCCTTTTTCTCCTGGTTGTTGAACATCGCGTCGCCTGTGTGGAGAGAGTATTGGCTAGGCGAGCGTGTGGAGGAAGTAGGACGGCTGGCGTGTCTGGTATGAGCGCGAGTCGCGTTCAATAGGTCGAGAATGCAAACGCACACGCACGCAAAAAAAAAAAAAAAAAAAAAAACGAAAACAGTCACACTGACACAGTTCGTCGCAACACGTGTATGCGCAGTGCCCGTTGCACGCTGTCCGTCGAAGTGGGGGGAGGGGGAAGAAACAGGTAGAGAGAGTGTGAGAAAAGGCACGCTGTCCTTGCTGCGGAAGATATGCGGTTCAGTGTGTGTATGTGTGCACGTGTGTTTTATTGACGTGTTTGCTGCCTTTTTCACGCTTTTCGTTTTTCCTTCTTATTTTTTCTTTTCGTTTCTGCCTCTTCGTGGCTCGTCGTTGCAGTGTTGAGAGACGCAAGACAAGACACACACCAAGGCAAGAGAGGGAGAGAGAGAGAGAGAGCACACCAAAGACAACGATGGACACTCACTCGCAACACGTGTGGACGGCCTCAAAGGACAGACGCGCACACGCACGGAGGTACCCAGGCAGTCGCTGACAGTAAGGGCAGCAACACGCCAGTTCTCTCTCCCTGTTCGTCTCGTCCTTCTCGCTGCTTCTTTCGCTTGCTGTAGTTGGCGTTCTTTGGTATCGTTCGCTTGTTCGTTCGGCTTTCCCTTTTTGGCTGTGAACCGCGCGGGCCAACCCCCACCCCACCCCGCGTGACACGTGCAGAGCGAGCGAGAGAGAGAGAGAGAGACGGAGGAGGAGAAGGTGAGGCGTGAGCAGGAGACCGCGCATGTGGAAGTGAGAGAGGGGGGTTGGTGGATGTGAGCGCTTCTTCCGTTGTTCGTTTCCTGCGCAAGCCGTCACAGTGGCGAGCGGACGGGAGGATATCGCATCCCGTCGCGAGGAGGGGGTGGCGTGAAGCCAGGCAACCCTTCTAACCACACGAAAAAAGGAGGGCCGTCGCGTAGACGGCAAAGCGGGCTGGGCTGGCGCCAGGCGGCACACACATACGCAACGTCGCCCAAACTTTAAAGCGGTGGGAGTCGGCCTCTCTCCCCTGCTCGCCTCCGTTGGCCGCTCCTTCAGCCGCCCCTATCCGGCTGGGCCTTCTTTGTCATTGTCACGTGTCTTCTGGGCTTCAACGTGCGCGTGGTAACGGCCGCCGACGTATTATGCGCGGCACACCACTTCGAGAAAAGCAAGAGACACACATAACACCACCACAACCGTGCGCAACAGGAGAAGCAGCAGGCGCAGCACCACACAAGCCCTGCCTCGGCGTGCCCCCTCTCCTTACTGTTCCTGACACTCACCAGTGCAGCACAACCAGGCCAACGATGCTCCTGTCTGAAGAGGGGACAATGAGCAGCATCACACAGGCGCGTGATGTGCCTTTCATCGCCTCCAGGGAGGTGCACAAGCTCTAGTCGCTCTCATCACCCGCCCGTTCATGCTCGCAGGTCCCCAACAGAGACTGAGGGAGACACACATGCAGGTACACGTGCACGCACACGCCGTACATCAGAAGTGAAGGGTCCAGATACGACAGGTTAAACTTCAGGAGAGCGCTCTGATTGAGCTCACAAGAAAAAGATAAATTTCATCATCAACGGTACGACGGTGGTAGTGCATCTGTGTGTGTGTGTGTAAGTGCTTTTGCGTGCCAGCAGAGTGCAGACGCGCCCACAAGCATGCGCACGCGTCGACGACTAGACCTACGCATCCCATCCGGTTGCGTTCACCATCACTTTCGCCTTCCTCTCGCCTTGCCTGTCTCGAACGATCCATGCAAGGCACAGACACACCCGCAGCGCATGCGCACAAAGTTTACATAGACATATACATCGCAAGTGCACCTCGGATACCGCACATCCCACGCAATCTTGCTGGCATCGCCAGCAGGCACCATCACTCGGCAAGATGATGTCGCTGTACTGATGCAGCGTGACCATCGAGCGTTCCTCCTGTGAACTCTGTCGTCGCCTTCACGAGCACCCACATAAACACATACGCAGCTTTCAAGCGTAGACACATCCCGTCTTGCTCTTTACTTTGACCTCAAGTATCTACCGGAGAGTGCGGCAGCTGCGCACTCGCAAGCCCCAGCTGCCAAGATACGAAGCTGGTTGGTAAAAGCTGAACACCGCAAACAGGGAGGGAAAAGTGACACAGCACTACTCTGCGCCCCCACCCCTCACCCTTCACTCCCTCCGCCTTAGGGACAACATGAAGGGGTCGAACAGATAATCATAAGAGACTCTTGCTGGCATCGCCAGCAGGCATCACCACTCGGCAAGATGATGGCGCTGTACTGATGCAGCGTGTGTACAACCACCGTACCACCACACACGCACACGCACACACACACACACAGAGAGAGAGAGACCGGACACACACGAAGGGACACCGCAAAACCGAGCACCATTCACGACAGACTCCCTCCGTTCCCACTGCAGTCTGCGCGAGCGCGTGGGACGGGAAGGGGAGGGGTGCGGCAACTCCGATGTGTTCCGCCTCTCGCTCTTCACTTTGACTTCAGTTCATCTATGTTGGCAAGAACTGGAGCGCACCATAGCGCGCCAGCCCTCTTCGGAGATGAGAAGCTGGTTGGTGAAAGCTGCCTGCTCCCGGTGGCTGTGTGTGTGGGGGGGGGGGGTGGAGGACACCCCTCTCGTGAGCACAGAAAAGCGGTAACGAATCTTTTTTATCTCTCTCTCTTCGAATGCTTGCGCAGGTGTGCACTTGAGCACGCCCACGAGAAGGCTAAAAAGGCGGTGAACAATGTGCTGAGGGCCCCACAGTATCGACAACAACGCACCGACATGCGTCGCACCACGAAGCCCGTGCATCTCGTACGGCCTTGATGACAACAACCTCTATCGAGAAGGAGAGTTCGAAGTGCCACGATTAACCGTACTGGGACTGTGAATAGCAAGCAGAAAGCTGGTGCAGAGGAGAGGGTGTGAGGCTGGGTGTCATCACAGTCGCGGGAGTGAGAGCAGGCAGGCGCGTCCCCGAAGAAATGACCCTGCGGTGCTCCATCCATGTTCCTCTATGCATGCATGCATACGTGCATGTATGTGTGTATTCCGTACCTCTCTCATGCCTATCAAGCGCACGAGCACGCCGTGAAGCACGATGCATACGATCAACGTGTAAGGGGGAGGGGGAGGGGCGTTGGTGTTGAGGGTTTGTGAAGAAAAAGATAGGGAGCGAGCCTGCGGTGCACGTGAAGACTGGGCAACGCGCAGTTTCTACTGTGCACGTCTGCCGTGTCACCGCGGGGCACGGCGCCATGCCTGCCGCAGAGAGCTTGCTTGTTTCCTCCGCAGCAGGTGGATGATTGGAGGAGGAGGAGGGGGAAAAGAGAAAGAGACGACGACGGCCGAGGGACAACAGCGATTGAGAAGAGGAAGGGCGCATTGAGCGAGGCTCATGGATGCAGCAGGAATGTGAGATACAGACAGGGAAAAAAAGAGAGCTTGTAAAGACGAATCGAGAGCAGACACAGGCGAAGACACAGAGACGCACGGCGTCGGGCTCCTCTGTCTTCTTCTGTTCTCAGTGTGGCTCCCTTCCTCGCGCGATGCACCAGTGGTGGTGACATGACAGTCTAGTGGGATGGGGGATGGGGGATGAGGAAAGGAAGAGAAGCAGGGAGAGAGAGAGACGAGAGAGAGAAGTGCGCATGTCCGACCTCGCAGACGTTGAAAGGCAAAGGGTGACGGGGAAGACCGAATCGAAAGAAAGGAGGGGGAGGCGCACCGGAGCGGTGCAGAATGGAAGAGAAACGACATGCTGTTGAGTGACACCGAGAGAGAGGAGGGGAGGGAGGAGCAAGGAGGTGGTGATGTGGTGCATCTGGTGAGCGCTTGGGCGGCGGTTTCGCGGCGGAGCGTTAAGGCGGGCAAGAGTAGACAGCGGTAAGAGGGAAAGTAGGGAGAAAGGGAGGACACATGCTGGATGCCTTCGTCTGCTTTCACGGGTACAACAAAGGTTCTTCGCTCGAACAGCTGCACCCCGATTCGCATGCCTCGCGCTCTCTCTCTCTCTGTTTCGTTGGCGAACATTTCTTTTTATGTCGTTTTACCGGCTGCCGTTGCTCATCTAACTTCGTGCGTGTGCGCGTGCGTGTGCGCGTGCACATGGAGAGGGTAAGAAGAGGAGGAGCGAACTCAAAGAGGCCGTCAAATGGAGGAGAGCGAGGGCGGGGCGGCCGGCCGGAAAAAGAGCGCAGCACACCACCAAAGGAGCCTCTCACATACACACACAAACACACAAAGCGCACATGCACGGTGCGCCACACGAGCATTACCGCCACACAAAGCATGACACGTGGCCCTCGGTTACGTCCGTCTTCAAATCATTATGGGAGGGAGAGGGATGCCCAACTCTGCCGACGACAGCAACGCAAGGACGCCGGCACAGACGCAGAGAATGAAAGGGAGGGAGAGAGAGAGAGAGACGGTGGGGGATGCCCGGGGTGGGAGAGGGGGCCTAAAACACACAGCCAAAGGGAACAACCGAAACGCCGCTTAGACTCGCGCACGCCAACATGCGCACTTACACACACAGAGATAGAAAAGACACGGACAGGACGCAGAGAAGGAGTGAGCCGCCAACCGCTGATGGGGCAAGCGAGATTGGGAGGGGGACAGGTGCCCCCAACTTGATCAGTTGCGGCGGCGGCGGCGTGTCGCCAGCAAGCGCAGATCCTGCTCAGCCTTCGCGCGGTTGGTGATCTCGTCCAGCTGCGCGCGAAACTGCTCCTCATACTCCTTGCCGGCGTTGGACTTCTTCTCGATGAACGGGTGCTGCTGAAAGCTTTCTATGATGAATGTCAGGCGATCCATGCCGCTGCTTGTCTGTCCCTCACTCGCCACCAGCAGCACCATGAGATAGGCGTTGAGCACTGCCTCCGTGAAGGGCACATACTCGGTGGACACGCCGAGCAGCACGTGCGTCACGGCGTACAACACAAAGAGGCGCTTGTGCGGGTCATCAGGGAACTCCTTCATGCGCTTCGCCACCACGTTGAAGACGTGGACGGAGCGCAGCGGGGAGTAGAGCATGAGGGCTTGCCGGAGCGTCTCGCACGCAGACTCGCTGACGCAGTTGTCGACGAGCTGGCACACTGCCTGGATCTGGCTCGGGCTGATCTCGAGGCCTCTGGCACCGCAATTGTTGTACGTACTGCCCAACAGTGACTGAAGGCGGTTGTCCATGTTCATCTCCGGCGCCTCGCGCTTGCGGGCGTACACGTTGGTGTCTGCACCGCCAATGCCGCCACCAGCAGCGCCGCCGCCCATCGCCGGTAGCACCAACGCCCCACCGGCACCCGCCCCGCCGCCGTAGCCGCCAGCCACAAGAGCGCCGGTAGTGCCGTCCAACTGCGCGCCGGGGCCGCGCATCATGGCATCCAAGTTGAACTCGCCACCGCCATTGTCCAGGGCTGGCTCGCCGATGCGGCGCCGGTCCGCCATGGTGTATGTGTGGTTGTGCTTGCCAAAGCTCACACGGATCGGTGTCCCCTTGATCATGGCATTGGACAGCCCCGCGCGCGCCACCCGGGACGACTCGATAGTGTCGAAGTGGCCAAAGCCGATCCCGTTGCTGGCAACGAACTTGCTGAAGATGAAGCCGTCGTAAGGCGCGAACAGATCTTCCACGTCCTTGGCATCCGCATCGGCGGGGAGATGGCCGAGGTAGATGATGTTCGTTGGCGTTTCGTTGACAGGGATGCCGTCGGCGGTGAGGGGGACGTTGCCGTAACTGTGACCGGTCATCCCCGCCGGTCCCTCTGCGCCAGTGCCGCTGCCACCTGCTGCATCGCTCGCATGCTGGGCGTCGTGGCCGTAGTTCAAGCTTAGCATGACCCCCTCAATCGGTCTGCCCTTCATCGTCTCAATCGCCATCGTGCACTGCTCGACCGTCTCGTAGTGCAGGAAGGCCATGTTGGAGCGGCCAAGACGGGAGACGCTCGAAATGGGGCCGAACACCTCGAACACCTCAGTCAGCTTCTCATTCGTGATGTACGGGACTAGGTTGCCGACCCACAACACGTTGGACGGCTCCTTGGCCTCCCGCTCGTGCCGCGCGCGGCGCGGCGGGGGCAACGGGGCATCGCGACCGTGCTCCGCCTCGCGCGCGCCACGCTCGTCACGTGGGTCGCGGCTGCCGTCGTATTCGCGCTGACGACGGGACCCAGGCGCTAGTGCCGGCGCGGGGTCCGTGACAGGCGGCTCCTCCACAACATTGGGATCATGCGGCAGGTTCATCTCCTCCTCTGTGTATTCGTGCATCTTGCTGTAGTTGAAGATCGCGGCACCCAACTCGCGGCTCTCGATGAGAGCGTCGACGGCGGCCTTGGCCTCCTCGGTGCGCCGCAGGTGCACAAAGGCGTACGACTTGCCATCGTGGATCGAGATCTCCATGACGCGGCCGAAAGGCCAGAATGCGCGGCACAGCATGCTGCGCGAGTGGAAGGCCGGGTCGTAGCTGCCAACCCAGACGGTGTTCGTCGGGTCGCGCATCGGCGGGTTGCGAGGGGCCTCGTCTCGGTGACGGCCGCCGCCGCGGCGACTGCTCCGCTCGGGGCGCTCGCCACGGTCATGACGGTCGCCGCCACGCTCGCGCCCACCGCCGCCGCGGTGACCGCGTTCCCCCCTGCCCTGACGCCGGTTGCGGCTGCCGCCGTCATAGTCGTCGTCGTACCGCCCCGGGGGGGGCATGCCGCCCCGATCGACGCCGTATGGGTCCTGTGGGGGGTACTGCTGAGGGTGCGACGACTGCGGCGGAGGCGCAGGGGGACCAGATGCGGCGTAGGGAGAGATGGTCGGCACCTCTGCGCTGATAGCGGACGGCGGCATCAGGTAGCGCGGCGCACTCGACGCTGGAGCACCACTGTGCGCGGGCTGCTGCGGCGGCGCCGGTGGGCCGCCTCCCAACGGCGGCAGAGGGGCGCCACCGCCGCTGTGGCCGGGTGGCATAGGATAGCGAGGGTATGACCCGCCACCAGCGGCTGCTGGCGCCCCCCCGGGGGGTTGCGGCGGTGCGTGCTTCACCATGCCAGGCGGCATCGGCGGCGGACCACCACTGCGCATGCCGGGTGGTTGCGGCGGTGCACGACCCGGAGGCATGGGCGGCGCTGCTCCACCGTGACCCGGTGCCTTGAATCCGGGGGGCATGGGCGGCATCGCTTTCATCCCCGGCGGTCGCGGGGGCATCTTGCCCGGTGGAATCGGAGGCGCGCTCATCGACGCGAGTGCACGTGTATGCGCTACTCAGATGGGTGAGTGTAGGAGCGTCAGCGAAGCTGCGAGAGGCAGCTCTTACGCGCCAAAAAGACGAGCAACGGTCGACGAAAAAAAAAGAAAAAGACACGCGAAAGTCCGCACCTACCTGCGCTCGCGGTTTCGTTCGTCTGCGCTGCGATGTAGTCTGAGCAGGAAGGCGATGATCCTGCTGCCTCTCTCGTGGAGCTTCTTGCTTTCCTTCCTTTGTTCTCTTGGTGGGGGCGGGGGAGGGGACCTTGTCCTAAATCGCGGCAGCTTAGCTCCCTCACTGTGCTGGCTGAGTGTGTGTGCGTGTGCGTAGAGGGGGGGAAGAGGGAGGGACAAGAAAAGGAGAAGATGCAGAAGGCAGCGCCGGCCGAAACGGAGGCTTTCCTAGCCTTCCGACAAGAGAAGAAACAAACAAAGAGAGAGAGAGAGAGAGAGACCGCTCCGCTAGACCAGAGACGCGGTGGACATGATAGCATCACCCGCGCACACAGAGAAAGAGAAGAGCCGATCCGCACTTGCGGCGCGTAGAAGTGCGGGTTCGTTTTGTTTTTGTTTTTGTTTTTGTTTTTGTTTTGACACCGCTGTGCTGCTGCTACTTCCTTTTGTGTGCGCGTGTGCGAGCTTACGCATGCATCTAACATATATATATATATACATATATAGATATATATGTGTATGTATGTATGTATGTATGTATGTATGTGTGTGTGTGTCTTCTTCATTTCTTTCCTTGTCACGCCTATGCTGCACCCCCTTCCGACACACAACACACACACACACACAACTGTTACTTAGAGACACACCCAGCTTACGAAGAGGAGGAGCAAGCACGAGCAGAAACCGAAACAAAACAGAAAAAAAAAAACAGAGCTACAAACAACAAAGACGCCAAACACCTGGAAAGCCTGTATATATAACACGAAAAGGGCACCGCAGCGTGCACACCGAAAAGAGGAAGCTGCACACAAGCACTCATCCGCTCACTCCTATAGATGCGCATGCATAGCATTGCACCTGCAGTGTGTGCTGCCGTCGCTTTTCGGTTTTCCTTTCTGGGAAAATAGCCTGCACCTTTCGTGTTCAGCCTTGGTGCCGGTGCATTGGTGCTCCTGCTCCCTCTGCTAACTCCCGACCTCGCGCTCTCCTCTCCATAACGCCCCGGTCGGTCCCCTTCTCTCGTCCCGCCCCCACGTCCCGTAGGGCCTCGGTAAGGTGCGCCGCTGATGCGGCGATAGAGATGTGACCAAGTGAACGAAGAGACGGCAGTACTGCACACAGAGAGAGAGGAAGACACGTTCGCAGAGGCATATGACGCGTTTATGGACGCGGAGCTGCACTAATCGAGAGCGCGAGCAGAAGAGGGAATGAGCATCGAAGGCGAGAGGAAGATGAGGCGATCGTCCGGGGAGAGGAAAGGCGAGAGGCAGGCGCATCAGTAACAAGGAGCAGACACACACACGCGCGCGCAACGCTGCTAAAACGCTTGCGTGCATGTGCATGCGTGCAGTATATCCGGATTAGCGTTTTTCTTTCGTTCTTGGCTGCGTTGTTGTTCTGCCTGGCTCACTCAGCGATGCAACCAAAAAGAAAACGTGCAAAACATGCAAAACATGCAAAACCAAAATTCGAGGTGCGGAGCCTGGAAGAAAAAGGGAGAAGGGGCAGGTCTAACGAGAGCAGGCAACAGAAGGGAACAGTGAGAAGACGACGATAGAGCAAATATCTGCGCGCAGGGTTGTCTCTGCCACCACCTCCCGCTCCCTCTCGCTTTCTTCTAATGCACACCAAAAAAAAAAAGTCGCTCACTCTCGCTCCCTTCAGCGTCGCAACAGCCCCCGCCCTCCTCGCGTCTGCCTCGCCCCCACCTTTGCGTTGCATGCGTGTGTCGCGAGGGTGTGGAGAGGAAGAGGAAGAAAGAGGCGTCGGATGATGGATGCATGGAGGCACTGGTAACAGCGACGACAACAGTAAAAAGGAGAGGGGCGGCAGAGCGTGCGTGTGCACAAGACACGCACAGACAAACACGCAAAAAAAAAAAGTAAAATATATATATATATACATATATATGGCGTAAAGCAAACAGCAACAAGACGGTAGATGGAGACACCGGGTCGAAGGAGGGGGGAGGGGGGAGGGCAGCGCGCAAGCAAAACCGTCGACAGAGAAGAAAAAAAGGAGAGCCGGAGTCCGCGCGATGCCGGCTTTGCGATACATCAACCTTCCGGCGAGGCAGCGCAGAGAAAAGAACGGAGAGAAACACAAACGGAGAAGGAACAACGTGAGCAGGCGTTCTCCTGCTGTTTTGTTTCCTTTTCGCGCTTGCCTCCCCATGCGTGTCCGCTCTCCGCCGTGCGGAATAAGTCACACGCCAACCTACACCAGGCCCTGCCACAGGCCCCCATCCGCGCCCTGCGACGCAGAGCGACAGACACGCCCGGTACACCAAACGCGCCGACTCAGTCGCCTGAGAGCACCGCCCCCTGCCCCAAACTCTGCCCGCCCACCCGCGGCCTCGCAGGTCGCCTCACCGCAGCCCTCTCCCCCGCCCCCACTACGCCGGGCGCCACCCCTGGTGCATTCTCTCCTCAGAGGCGGTGTGGTGGCGCCGGCTCCCCCACGCCAGTACGCAGCGCGACGGCCGGGGGTGGGGGATACACGCTCCAGTCACGTCGACACATCGCCCATCATGTGGATGGCGCAGACGCGTGCACCGCCGCAGCCCGCGTCCAGGGGCCCCACCGCCGGCATCAGCAGCGATGAGCCGCTCTGTCCTCCCCACGGCGTAGGGTGCCTGATCCAGCCCCCACCAGAGGCGGCTCGGCATTGGGCCACGGGGGCATAGGGGAGCTGCTCGGCTTCGCCCCGCATGGTGGGTCGTGCGGGACCCTGAGGATGCGACGCACTGAGCGGTGTGTGTGTGTGGCACCCTTCCTTCCTCCCTCTCAGCGTCCAGCGGGCCAGTGAAAGGAGAAGAGCAAAGAAAAAAAAGAAACACGCATTGACAGGGGCACACAGAGGCGTCGAAGCAAGGATGTCACCGCCGCTCTCGCGCTGTGCATCCCACGGATCAGAGAGGGGCGGGAGCACAGGGGAGTGGGAGAAGAGGGAGAAAGGACAAAGACTACGCAGGGCTCTAGACATCACCTTTCTTACGCAGGATAAACACGGCATCGTTTAGCACCGCATACTCGACGCGGAGGTTGCCCTCACATAGGTAGGGGAGCCTGGTCCAGCGAACGACCTCGAAGCCCATTGGCACCAGCACGTTCTCGACCAACTTCGACATGGACTGCTCGAAGGAGGCACCGCGGCAGCACTCCCCACCCTGCATTGGGAGAATTTCACTGGGTCTCTTCTGCCGCGGGCCGTCCTCGACGAACGGGCACCATGGCAGAACGACTGCGAGCACCAGGAGGCCGTTCGGCTTCAGCGAGTCCCGCATCTCTCGAAGGAGTGTCTCTGGCTTGTCAGCGCGGTCGAGCACATTGTTGCACGCGATCACATCAAAGTAGCGGCGGTCCAGCAGCTGCTCCGCGGTGTTCATGTGAAAGGGGTCATCATGCGGCAGCACCTCGTAGCCGCGGCGACGCAGCCGCCACCGCATCGATGCTGAAAACTCCGTCACGTACACCTTCTTGAATAGAGGGGCGATATTTGCCGTCACGCCGCCATCGCCGGCGCCGATGTCGAGGAGGCTGTCGAACTGAAAGTCCGGCGGCAGCGGGGACGTGAGCGGCGCCTGCGGCGGTCGCAGCAAGCGCCGGATCTGCTCCGTCGAGTACACGAACATCATACCACGTCCGACCATGCCTTGCGCGGTGGTGCGCGAAAGAAAGACAGAGAGGAAGTCCGACAGCATCAGCTTCCACACGCTCATGTTTCGGGAGCGGATAAGAAAGGCTGTCGTTTCCGCGTCGCAGTTGCACGCCTCGAACAGTTGCAGAAGGGAGGGTGTGACAAGGCTCGTCCTCGGCTCGTAGATGAGTGCAGGGCGGCGGCGATGACCGCTGATGTACAGCTGTAGATCTTTCGAGAGTCCCTGCATGGTGTTGTTTGTTTTTCCAGTACGAAAGGACGGAAAGAACAGACAGGGGGGAAAGCAGAGGAGAGAAACGGAGAGAGTAAGCAAGCCCTGCTGTCGTCGCGGCGCTTGTACGCCTTGGAATGCAGCTCGGGGCTGTAGATTTTAGTTTTGAGCTTGTAAGGAAGTAGGTTTCCGGGCGGGGCGGGGTGGAGGGGGAAGGTTTTTCGGGTACGAGTTACGAGAGTTCAGTCTCTGCGCGAACACACGCCTACACCCACTCACACGCGCACCCGCTCAAGCACTCGCACACCTCTTCAACCACCAGACAGGGGGGAAGAGGAGTGACAAACATACACGCCCGAGCGTTGCCCTGTGTGGTGCGGAGTGGACAGGAGAGAAGGAGTGGTCGGGGAAGGGGAGACAGGAGGATCGGCTACTGCTACCGCGTCACAATACTGCCCGGACCACCAAACGAGAGCGAAGAGTCCAAAGAAAAAGAAGGAAGGGAGACCGAAAGGATGATGATGAGCCCGTAGAAATCAATCCCAGCGTGGATGGCTGCTGCTGCGATGGCCGCGAGTCGGCCACGGAGCCTGGAGGCAAGAGAGAAGACGAGCACTGCGCCGTCAGTTGCTTGCTGCCCTCTCACCCTTGCTTTCGAAAAATGCACTGTGGAACCCTTTCAGCGCAGAAAGGGCATCTGCTCCGTTATGAAAACTCCAGAGCAAGGCGAAAAACTACCGAAACAAGAGGTTTGTGGTGCGCATCGATGCGCCGATTCGCTTGCTCACAAGTCGGCGTTAACAGCTGGCCTACAAGCACTTTCTCGCCCCACAGCGCAAAGACAAATCGACAGTGAAAGGGCCAACGGCCTCACTTGCGGACCGTCTGCAGAAGCGGCAGCGTTCGCCGCCCCTTTTTTTTGTTTTTACGTCTTGGCCGCACCATTTCCGTGTCGTTATTTAAAAAAAAAAAATTTTTTTTTTTTGGGGGGAGGGGAGGTTTTACAGTTTGCAAGGTGGCCTGAGTTTTAAGCGTGTGCCTGACGAAATAGGGTTTGCGTTTTGGGATCTCTCGCGTTTTCTCGAATTTCTTGTTTGTTTATTGATGGAGGTGAAGAAACAAAATGAGAAAAAAAAAATGTCTGTGTTGTGTGTGTGTGTGTGTGTGTGTGTCAGGGAGTGAGGGGGACAGGGCGGGTGTTAGGAAGCAGAAGGATAAAGAGCTGATTTAGGCGCCCACGCACATATGAGGGAGGGGGAGAAGGCGGAGGAAATGAATACTCCTCTTTTCTCTTTTTTAGTCGCCGGGCAGAAGCTCGGCCACCACCCGTGCGCCTTCTCTTCACCGCGACCATCCGCCCTGTATTTCTCCTCATTCAACTGTTCGCAGGCAGCGATGGTCACATCTCTGGCCACACACGCATACACGCTCGCACAGCGATACGCCCGTCAACTGATACCCGCCCCCCCACCACCACCCCGCACGCACCGGTGCGCCAAACATACGGGTTAGGATCCAGAGAGTAAGATACATGAAGTGCAAGCTACGAACAGATTGAGAGCACACAACAAACACAATGGCAACAAAGCCGACCAGCACACAAATCCGAAGGGGAATGACGACACCGCACGTCACATACACCCACAAACATATATATATATATATATATATATATACACAGGCACACACAAACATGGCACCATCGTCCAAGCGTCCCACAAAGACAGCGCGAAATCGCCGCCCACTCATCACACATGAGAAAACAAAGCAAACATGGCAAGAGATTTATATCATAGAAACGCAAAAGAAGAGATGCAGACTGGAGAGACAGCGATGTGGGTAAGGGGTTCGCCACACACACAAGCGCACGCACGTTCCTTTTTTCTTTAAGCCCTAACACACAGCACGGCCCCCTTACACGCATATATATACACACACACACATAAAAGTGCGCATACCCGCTTCTCGGACTGCTTCTCTGCTTGGGTCCACTTTTTTATTATTGTTTTGGAGCAGCGTTCGCTCTTCCTTCCGCACGGCTGGTCTGCGCTGCAATTCGCAGAGCTTCGTGAAATGCCTGCAGCACCACCGAAGCTGTGGCCGTTGCCGGCGCGGTGGACGCGGCGCTTGCCAGCATCGGCGTAAGCGCGGCGCGCACCTCAGCTGACGGCGACAGCTCCACCGCCTTGAACATCTGCTGCGCCAACTCATGCACACCGGCGTCCGAGGCTTCTGTTGCCGCTGGCAACGACAACAGCGACGACGAGCGCGCAGTCGACTTCGGCCTCTTCAGCTCCGCCTCAAGCTCCACAACGCGCTGTTGCAGCTCAAACGCTCTTCTGTAGAAGGCGGCAAACTCGTCGACCAGCGACTCCAAGTCCTGCACCTCGGGCGGGGCCGCTGCCATCGTGGTGCCGCCGTGCGGGGCATCGCTGATGACGCTAGAACTTTGCTCATTAGATGCAGCAGCTGCGATGTTGCTGCTACTTCCCAGTGCAGCAGCACTCTTGATCACCGGTGATACAGCCACGGAGGTCTCCGTGGATGACACGGTGCTCGACGCACTCACCTCGTCGACGCCGACAGCCCGCTCCTGCAGCGCGTTGGCGTAGAAGCGCGCCTCGGCGCTGGAGGCTTTGCAGCTTTGTGATAACGCGACTCCACCCGCCTTGCACGCAGACGCGGGTGCTGAAATCTGCTCGGTGCCGCACGCCTCATCATCTTCGCTGCCCTCGTCGCCATCGTCCTCGAACATGAAGTCTTCGATTTTGACCGAGTTTCTGTGGCACAGCGCCGATACCTCCTCGTCATCAGCGTCGTCCAGCCCAACCACCCCCTTCGCTGGTGTTGGAGAACAGTGGGCCAAGCTCACGGCCTCCGTTCGCGCAGCCGGATCGACAATGGGTTGCACGGCTTCCCGCGGCGTGGCAGTAGCCGGCACAATTGCCGGCCCGGCGTCCTGTGCCTCCCCCGCGGCCTCGCCTAGCACAGCTGCCGCCTTCGCCCTCCACCGCAGCTCCACCTTCACCTCCTCCAACTCTCGTTGCTTCGCCCGCAGCACCTCCTCCTGCTCGTGATACTGCAAGGCAAACTGCGGATTCCGTGAGTGGATCAGCACGCGCGGTCGGCACATCGTGTCCACGACGATTATGCCAATATCAAGGGAATCCGCGCCTGAAGCAGGGGCGCCTAGCGTGGGCAGCCGCCCCGCACACGCTGCGGGCTGCTCAGTGGTGCCGGTGCTACCCGTGACACTAGTACTGCCGCCGTGCATCTCTTGCTGAAGGCGGCTCATCAAGAAATCTTTGTCGCCTGGGCCGAGGCTGATGCGACTGGGTCGATGGCGAAGGCTCCCGCTGCGACTCGACCTGCCGCTGCCGGCGCCAGTGCCTCTTCCACTTGGGTTGCTGCCTGTCAAGCCGCCGGAGCGGGATGAGCAATGCGGATTGGTAAAGCGCGGGTCCTTCCACGTGGTCGTCTGCGTGGAGGTGTCGATAAAGTAGCGTCGGCCGTCGTTTGTGAAGTGCTCCTCCCAGCTTGGCGGCAGCTTCTTCAGCCCGCGCCGCGAGCTCGCCAGCGTCACGTGCGGGATGGTGCGCATGCGGTATCCTGTCACGGCTAACGTCAAGTCACGGTTTAACCGGCTGAGCGCTGTGATGGAGTTGTACACACATATGAGAACGGAGGTGAACATGTTGCCGAAGCAGAGCGCCGGCACAAGCATCGTGGCGGCGTGGTGGTGCAGTGGCGGCGGCATCGGCGTGTTCTGGATGGACGCCCAGCTCTGCTCCTCACCGAGCGGAATCGCCTGACTGCGGGCCTGCACGGTCGACACCAGCCAAGCCTGCGCTGCCGGGTCTTCGGCAAGGCATAGCATGTGCATTGTCGCGCACCGACACGTGTCGGTAAAGGCCGTGAGCGAAAAGAGCAAGGACGAGCCCGACTCTGACTGCAAGAGGGGCAGTTCTAACGCCCGTGTCAGGTTGTCCAGGCCGACGTCGAGCGCGGAGAGGGCGTCGTTCGTGTTCTCAGCCGACATCGCTTGCGCGTTGAGCACGAACGAGTCCGTCGTGGGAGACGTACTGGCCGCCGCGTTCACATCGCCTGTCTTCTCCTCGAACGCAGACGGTGTCGGCGGAGGCGCAAGCTTCAGCACGAGCTCCGCGTGCTTGTTAGATAGATCCAGTAAGTCCACCACGCTGGTCGAGTCGAAGGCGATGAAAGTCGCCTCCATACGCACAAACCGGTGGTGCCGGGAACCGATGGACGGGAAAACGAAACCGTGCGTCTGCGAGGTGGCACAGCGACTGTGCACGCCTTCGGTGTGGTCGCTGTCCGAGACAGCGTCGTCTCCGCCGCCGAACGGTGGCGACACGCTCCCCGCCGCACGGGGCGGGGCTGACGGCGAGGCGTTGGAGCAAACGCTGTCGGACGCTGCCGCAGCCCGGTCACCGGTCGGCTTTGCAGTGCAGGTCAAACTCGCCGCCTTTGATAGCTGGTGCTCCTTGCGGTCGAGCAAGCGCTCCATGAGGGTGCGAATGCCATGCGGCAGCAACCCGCACTCCTCCGGGGTGCCAACGAGGCCCATTTGCTTCATCTCCTGCGTTGCGCCGTACACAAGCACGATCGAGCTGAGGCAGTGGTCGACAACGGCAGTGATGGCTGGGTTCAGCGTCGCATTCAACATCGGCTCCAGGGAGGACGCCAGTCTGTAGTGCACCGGCACTCCGGCCGCAGCCTCCTCCGGACTGCCCCCTGCGGCAATGAACTCCACATTGGTAATGCGGCCCAGCAGATCGTCAACGCCGTACGTCACGGGCGGGCTGTTCACAGCCGAGACGCACTGGTGCAGCGCAGCGCTGTCTTCGCTCAATGGATCGTAGTTGAAGGCGGCGGCGTCCAGCACCGGGCCGCCGGGGTACTGCGGCTGAGGATTGCTATAGTCGATCGCCACCAGCTGCAATCCACTGCGCAGCATGGAGGAGCTCATGCGCGTGCCCATGGTACTGTGCACCGGAGAATTACCACCGCTGCCGCTCCCATGCGGCGTTCCGTTAGACGGTCCCTTCCCCTGCAGAGACTGCTGGCAGATGCTGTTGGCGGCCGCGCTCGTCGTGGTGCAGGCCGGGTGGAGGAGGGTCAAGGAAGGTGGGGTGATGGAGGAGTCGGCGGGGCTGCCATGAAATGACCCGTTGAGCGCAAAGTCGTCCTCGGCGGCCGGCTGCAGCATCACTGCCCAGGGCTCGCCGGCGAAGGACTGCAAGGCGATGTTCATGCACCAACGCACGCAGCCAGTGTGCGGCGAAGAGCCACCACTGACACCGCTAGTGCCGGAGCTGCTCACCAGCAACGGCAGTGAGGTTCTCGTTGCCCCGCTTGAAACGGCATTAGTAGCACCGGTAGCCAGAGCGGACGCCGCCGAGGACTTGTTGTGCGTGTGCTGCGAGGAACCGTTCGTCGTAGAGCTGTGTGGGGACTGCTCCTTGAGAAGCACCGCTGCGGGTAACATGAAGTCCGCGCCAAAGCGCTCCTGCCGTCCGGAGCACGGAAGAAAATAAGCGCCCGCTTTTGCCTGGCCTCGACTGTTGTCGGTGCCCGTGATGGTGGTGATGCGGCCAAGAGGGCGAGGGCAAAGACGCCGCCGGGGTGGATGGCGAGGTGGAATAGGAACGACGAGGGAGGGGCTTTCGGTCCGTCAGCGAGGGAGGAAGGAGGTTGCGGTGCCGCTGCTATAATCGCTACCCTCGCGCCCGCTCGTTGCATGTTCCCTTGTAGAGCGAAATGTGGGTTGTGCGCGGGTGAGTCGTGGAGAAGTGTCCTCTAGGCTGCAGTGAAAGGGCGCCCTCCACAGCATCAGCCTCGTTGGGCCACCTCCTCCCTCTCTCTCTCTGCGTTGCTTCGCCACCCCTGTGCTCTTGTCAACCGGGAGGGGAAGGGGTCGTGAGCAGCAGCGGTAGTGAACAGATAGTGATGTGCACGATGACCTATGCGTCGTACGCGAGCGGTTGTTTCTCTATGTGGGTGTCGGCGCACGTACGTGTATAGGAAATGAATGGGAGTGTGTATAGGTCGCGGAAAAGCGAAGGGTAGATGTCGGTGTTGCGCGTGTACGGGGTCTGCGCCGTATAGTGCCGCCAAGTCGGACCGCCCTCGCTCTCTCGCTCTCGCGCGCGCGTCAATCTGATTCGTTACCGTTCTGGTCCCGCCTGGCCGACGCAGTTGCGGAGCGGAAGCGGGCGCGGGGGAGGAGCGCTTGAAAAGCAAAGCAAAGAAAAGGGTGGCTACACATGCACGGAAACGTGCGAGTGGCGGCAATGGTTAGAGCAGCAGTAGCAGCAGCAGTGGGAAACTGAGGGCGAAGGTAGATGGGTACGGGGGAGTTGTAACGAAAAGGTTGTGAGGCGTGGAGAGGCGGAAGATGAGGAGGAGGTAGCCGAGAGTGGATAGCAGCGTGCGCTGCGCGTATGAGCATCACATACCGAGAGATGAACAGTGGAATGTATCGCCAGGGAGGGAGAGCTGGCGCAAGCCGCCCTCTCCTCCACTTGTGCATCTTCCCCACCCACCCACCCCCTCCGCTTGCATCACGCCGCGTGGTAAGTGGCACGAGTATGAATGAATGGCAGGAGAAGCGATGAGGTATCGGCGTGGAGACAGCTGCTGCCGCCTGCGCTGCTGTCAGAGTGAGCCGTTGCGCACCGCCTCCAAACTTTTTTTTTTTTGCTTTCCGGTCCTCAAACTTCGAGTTTTCCGCAGTCGCCCTTGTTGCTCTACAAATGAAAAGCAGCAGCAGCGCACCGCGAGGCATCTACAAGAGGCACACGCGCGTGTGCACACGTGTGCGTCGATGGCCGTGTGCCATCCCGCTGGCTCCGCCACGTTTTGATGGTGTGCATCTCATCCAGCACGCTCATACAAACGCGCTGGTGACTGCGTGCGCACTACGCAATGACCACAGAGCCGGGAAATCACGGGCGGACCACGTTAGCGTGCACATCCACTACACGCAGCACACGGGGGGGACCGCTCATGAGCTTCGTCGCTCGAGAGTCTGACGGCAAATTCGTTTTGGGGGAAGGGGAGGGGGAACGAGGCATCGCTGTTAGCGTGTCATTTTACCACAAACAAGTCAACAAGTGTGCGCGCATACACAATAACAGCTCGCCTGTCTCTGGTGCATCACGGTCACGTCCAGGACCGGGCCGACCAACACCGTTTGGCGTCGCTCAGCCCACTGCAACGCCACTGCATACAGCGCAGCCCAGGACCAGGATGACGCTCGACATCACCGCAACGAAGCCAACGCAGAGAGGCGGTAGGCGGACGCATATGTTTGCTGAATCGCCGACGCGATCCGCAGCGATCCGGGGCAAACGCCGTCGCGACCGCAAGTCTCTCCGGCACACCGCCGGCGCACGCCTGCCCGCCGACACCAAGAGTCCGCCGCCGTGCCCGAGGCCAGGCTTCGGGCTTTCGGCTTCCCCACCAAGAGTGGTGGGGGCGCGGGCCCCTGATGCCACGCACTGAGGTGGCCGGCATGGTCAGGGGCATCCGATGGCACAGGCACACACATAACAAAAAAGGGACTAGCGAAGCGCACAAAGTCGACCGGCATCCTGGCGCGCTCCATCAGCGCCTCCCCCTTGGAGGGGGGGAGACCAAGGCGCCCCTTGGCCATGGAGGTTGAGATGGCGCTCGTCATGGTGCTCGCTCGCGCCCTCCTCGATACGGAGCATGGGGTTCTCCGGAGCGCGCCCTCTTTCGCCTTTTTCCGTCGTTTCATTTGAAGGCACTCACTCGTCTGTGTTTTGCTGCTCGAGGGCGATGCGTAGCTCCATGCGCGTGAGCACCCGCCTCTGCAGCCCCCTCACCCGCTGGCGCGCATTGAAGCCGCGCACGACGCTCTGCACCAGCACGGCAGATCGATGGCGCAGCGCCCAGTACGCCGTTTGGCGCTTTGCCTCACGGTGCACGAAGTAGTCTAAACCCGTGCGCCGTCGCGTCAGAGAGCCGAGCGCCACCCGCCGCATCAGCGCAACCTCGGCCCCCGAGATAGACACCGTGAACAGGAAGTGCTGGTGCCGGCGGTACAGGTAGCCACGTCCGACCCGCTGGAGTAGCAGCAGCGCTTTCGACATTAACGGCGGAGCCGCCTCGCGCCCTAGAACCTGTGCCGCCGCCACGAAGCACGCCGGCTCAGCGCCGCCCTCGACATGGATGAGATCTGCCTTGAAAGCATCGCCCTCGTTGTCATCCTCGGCGTCGTCGTCATCGCTGCCGTCCAAGAGTGAAGAGGACATGGCGGCCTCCTCGACACCGCCCAGCACCCACAGCTCTGGGGTCATGCCCTCCGGCAGAGACGTGCTGAAGATCTGTGCGGTGACGCTCGTGGTGTTCGCAGTGGTGCTGCAATTGAAAGGGAGGGAGTTGATGCTGTTGAGGGAGCGAGCACTGCGGCCGCTTGTGGCGACGATGGAGCCCTCCATCGGAGAGAGCTCCGCCCTAGGCACAGCGATGAGAAAGCGTCGTCGTGGAAGAGGGCAGCAGCTGGCATCGTTGCTGTCCACCGCAGCACCGACCATGTTGGTATGCGGTGAGCCCTGCACAATGAACGGTGACGGCGGACTGCGATATGGCGACGGCATCGAGTAGGCCCCCTCACTGCGCGATGCTTGCCTGGAGCTGCTGGCGCTCATGGTAGCAGAGATCGACGTACCGGACGCGCTGGTCACTGGAACAACAGCCGCAGCAGCAGAAACGGACGTCTTCATTGTAGCAGAATTCGCTGAGGGCAAGTAGGAATCTCGTGAGAAGGACACCCGCAGCGACGGTGGCGACAGCAACGACGGTCGTGGCGGCGAAGGTGCTCTGCCGGTGGGAGGCTGTGCCTTCCTCGCAGAGTCGTTGGTGTCCACGGACACGGCTGCAGAAGAGCTGGGAAGCACAAGCGTCAGCGTTGGTATAAGAGGAGACGCCACAGCAGCGTCGCCATCGCCGCTGTCAGTGTCAGCCACCGTGACGGTGGTAGGAAGGGGAGCAGATGAGGGAAGGCTTCCACGATGCGCCTGAGTCGCTCCCGCTTCCTGGGCACCCTCACCTGCTGCCACAGTCCCGTCCTCAGCGCCACCAGCAGCTGCCCCTCTTGGCTCACTCAGTGACCCCGAGCTGAGCATGTGCGACGGCGGATCGGTGAACAACACGCTGGACCTCCGCTTGGGAGACACAAAGGCTGGCGAGGCAATGTACGTTGCGCTGTCCGGGGACACAGCCATCGTGTTCGTCTTGCCGCGCAAGGTAGCAGCGGTGCTGCGATCGTCTGCCAGCTGGGCGCTGTCGCCAACGATGCCCACCACGCCCTCAGACCGAGAGAGGTTTGGTTCTACCTGCGAAAGCAGGGAGACGGGGTGCGCAAGGTCTGTGAAATGTCGGCCGTTGACCGGGCGAAGGCACCGTTGCCCTGCCATCAGCGTCACGAGCGGCCGACTGGCCCCAGGCAGTGACGGCGTGCTCTGCGGCAACGAAGCCGTCAAACGTGTCGGATCGCTCGGCTGGTACGAGGAGGAGGCCGAGCGCAGGCCCGTGATGCTGCTCAGTACAGCTGCAGCTCCCCCAGCAGTGCTGCCGCCTCCAAACCCGTCGGCTACGCCATCCTCTTCCATCGACGCCGCACTTGGCGACATCACCGGCATGTGCTGACACACCCGCTTGTGAAGAAGGCCAAGGGCCTTTTCTTGTCGCTCCCGGTAACTTAGTTTGCATTGCCGCCTGATGAGACACCCGCGACCAAAGCGCTGCAGCTGCAACACAGACTTTGCGACCATGGGAGTAGCGTACTCATCGGCCGACGAGGACAACCGACACGACGAGCTCCGCGCCCCATCAGGCGACATTGGCCCCTGCGAGTTACTACTCCCTATGGTGCTCGCCGACGGCCCTTTCGCAGCAGCCTGATCGAGGAAAGGAACTGTGCAGCTGAGGGTGACGGCAAGTTGCTGCTGCATCATGCCCATCCACTCCGCCGCGGATTCGCGGAAGGCGGTGGAGGCAGCGTCCTCGGTACTGCTTTGTACCTTCAGCGACGTGGCGAGACGCAGCAGCGACGGCGGGGCAAACAAGCCCAGGGGCTCACCGGCAACGGGGCGTGCCGGTGCAACAGCGCCGCCGCTCGGTTCGCCACCTGCGTTGTTGTCACCATGAGTGCTCGGACTCGACAGCCCGTGGCCGCGGCTCCCGTCGCTACTCTGCCCCTGTGGCACAACATCAGGCGTAGTGGAGACAGTGTACTTGGATATGGCCAGCAAGAGTGTCGCTGCATCAACGGACGTACATGCGCCCGCGTTCGCCGTAGCAGCAGCGTCGTCTCCATCAGACGAAGCGACCGTGTCACCGGCCGCCTCGACGCTTGGCGCAGGTGCCCAGGTGCCGGAGTCCTG
This sequence comes from Leishmania aethiopica, assembly GCA_003992445.1. Classification (NCBI taxonomy): domain Eukaryota; phylum Euglenozoa; class Kinetoplastea; order Trypanosomatida; family Trypanosomatidae; genus Leishmania; species Leishmania aethiopica. The sequence continues at coordinate 1,005,694 of RZOE01000018.1, forward strand.
GCTGGTGGAACTGCTCTGTAGGCCGCACACGGCAAGCAGGTGCCGCAGAGGCGACGCCGGCACTTTTTTCGGCGAGGCCGTGTCCGAGGAGCAGGTCAGCCGCTTCAGTCTCAGTCCAGAGAAGCTGGAGAGGCTGTTGGGGGAGGAGTGTGTGGCAGCAGCGGCGAGAGACGAGAAAGTAGGGATCTTGTTGAGCTTTGACGACGTCTGCGAAGCGGCATTGTGCCGTTGCAATGACGACTTGAACGTCGTCATCGCCACCAGCGAGACATCGCGTGCCGACACGTGAACATCGCTGGGAGTCGTGGACGCCTTCGCTACGGTGGCGTTGATCGGGAACGTCGGTGAAGCTGAGAACGCCGTCAGCGGCCGCGGTGGGCAGCCCTGCGGCGGCTGCGTCGCCAAAACAAGGCTCGACGACGCCATCAGCGTCGACGCACTGGGCCTATGTGACCCCGGAAAATGGTCGACGCTGAAGGCTGCGGTGGTCGCCGGCGTGGCCACCCCATGATGGCGAACGCTGGGAGGGGCAGGCGACGCGCTCGCCGAAGCAGTGGGAGACGAGGGCATCGATGGGTCGGGCGTGACTAACGTGTGGTGAGGCGAGCGCGTCAGGGCCGGCGCTGCGGCGGCAATCGTCACTGATACGGCAGCGCGCTCGGTGGAGCTACTTGACGGCCGCCGAAAAGGCCTCGGAAGGTCACGGCGGGCTACGTAGCCGCGCCCAACCGCCTGCATTACGCACGCCACCAGGTTCATCAACAGCGCGGCAGTGTTAATCCACCCCGAGAGGAGCCCAGACTCGGAGTTGGAGGGTGGTGGAGCGGCCGCCCTGACGCCACCTGCGTCACCCGGAAACTGCGTCGCGACGACCAGAGTGGGCCTAAAGAGGGACAGTGGCAGAAAAGACGGCCACCCGCCGCCCTCGTGCAAGGTGGATTCGACAAGAGCATCAGCCAAGCGACGACTCAAGCGCGAAGCCGCGCTGGGCTGGCAGCCCGGAGACACCGCTGGGGCAGCAGTGGATGCGGCCACTGCAGCGGCGCCATCATGCCCTACAGCCCCCGGGGCGGTCACAGCCTGTGCGTCAGCTGCGTGTTCACGGGCCGCCGCGTGAAGCTGCAGATCGACCGAGATCGCGGGCTCGTCCACGAGTCGAGTCTCCGCACCGTGGCCGCTCTCGTTCGCGCTGAGGGGCCGCGCGTTGGCGGCGAAACCCTTAACAGCAGAGAAGCCGCTCATCGTCAGCGCCGATGGCCTCGCAGACGCGCCTGCGACGGCGAGATGGCTAACGACGCTGCCGCGGTCGCGCCTCAGCGGCGGCGACAGCTTCTCCTCCGATGAAGCAGCGACCAAACATGACGCGGACCGCTCAAATGACGCGCGCCGTGTGAGTGAGTGCTGCCCCGGCGGCGAAAGAACATCGAACGGAGGTGGAGACGCGGTGGCGCCAGGGTTGTCATAGTCGCCGCTACGGCGGCTGACAGCCGCCGTAGCGGCGAGTGCCTCAGCGTCCGCCGCGGCATACAACACCGTGGGGTGAGAAGAATAGGTCAGCAAGGGGCTACTCAGCTCTGGCGGCGCGTAGGCACACGGCCGGACAGCCCTGTCCTCTGGTGAGCAAGGCGACAGCGGCGGCCCCGCAGGCTTCGAGTCACGATGAGGAAAGCGGCGCGCCTGCATCGGCGACGGCGGAGTGGCCAGCTGCAGCAACGCCCGCAGCCCAGTGAAGATGCTTCGTAGCGGGGAGGACGTGAGACCCGTCGACAGCGAGTCCCCTATGCCGTTTCGGGCAGCATTGTGCGTCCTTGCATTCTTTGCGCTCGGCAACGACGCTGTTTCCGGGTGAAGCAAAACTTGCGCGGTGGGTAGCGCGCCAGCGGCGTCCGCCAAAGAAGCCAGCGAGCCGTCGGACGAGGCCGTCATAGAGAGAGTCTTAGAGACCCCGGCGAAGGTCGACGGCGCCGCGTCAGCCCCGGCCCTTCTATCGGTATTGCCGTCGTCGCAGACTTGCTTGTTTTCGTGCTCTGCGGAGACACTCGCCGCGTGGTCGCTGAGTGCAACGGAGACAGCGCCACCAGTCAAGGAGCTGGGGGTGAAGCTCGACTGGGTGCTGATGCTGCTCTGATGGCAGAGCAGGATGTTGGCGTGAGGGGATGGGCGGAGGTGCAGCTGATGCTGCTGGAGCGGCGGTGGCGGCACTGGCGCACGCCGCGGCATGGCCTCGCCGCCGTCCCCGCTCTCGCGACTACGATTCAGGCTGCTCTTTGTGTTGCTGCCAGTCCCGCTACTGCTGCTGGCGACGCACAACGGAGTCGCTCCTGCTGCCGTGGCGAGATGGTCGCCGGTGCCGTATCGATGAGCTGTGTTCTGCTGTTGTTGTTGCCGGAAATCATCGGCCGCTGTCGGCGACGGGCCCGCGCGCCGGAGCGCCGCAGCGCTCATGAGGACCTGCATGTACCTGTTCACAAGCTCCGTGCGCTGCCGGGCACCGAGGCAACAACCGCTCCCATTGCGAGTGGGTGGCGTGGGTGTCAGCGCTGGCGCAGCTGCGTGGCTTAAAACTCCGCCGCGATCGGTTAAGCCATCCGCTGCGCTTTGACGGGCAGAGACCTGCCGCGCGTTTCCCATCTGCTCGACATCACCGGAGGCATGAGCAAGCTCCGCTGGCGCATCGCGCACATTCGTGCCTCGACGATGATCGCCTTCGTGGATGAGGCGGCTACCTCTGCCACTGTGCCTTCGCCGATGCCGGTTCCCCGACTGCCGCGTTGCATCTGACGCCGACACCTCGTAGGGATGCGCTAACGCGCCGCTGTGGCTGTAGCGCACGTCGGTCGACGCGGCGGTCACGCGCTTCGGTGCACCTGGGCAGCAATGCGAGGACAGCATCGTCGCACCCTTCGTCGCGCGGACGGGGCCGTTGGCGCGCTCCAGGAACGAAGAAGTGTGCAGGCGCAACCGCAACGGTGGCCGCAGCACATCCGGATATCGGAAGCGCCTGGTGTTGAAGAGGGGAGTGCTGCTCTCCATCAGCGGCGTCCCCGACACGGCACTCCGCACAAAGACGACGCTACCAGCAGTCGCCGTGACTGACGAGGCAGCCGGCGGTGGCGGCGGCGAAGGAGTGTCATACAGATGCGCCTGGCCGTAAAGGCCGCGGTTGTCTTCTGGTGCTGCGTTGACGGAGCCTGGCGCGCCTACAGCGTTGTACGGGTGCACAGGGTAACCAGCGTCGCCCTTTTCACCGCTACTGAGCGGCCCGTCTTGCGAACGAAGTGTGGTGACGCCACAGGTGCCACACTCGCCAGCTGTCACACGCCCTCTGCGCTTCAGCGGCGTCGCCGGCGCCCGCACAGCTGCTTCGGCCCCTCGCATCGCAGGCGTACTCATGCCTCTGTGCGGCACAACGCCGGCGTCCGACAAGAAGGAATCCCACGCAGCACCGTCACTACTACTGCTGCCCACGATGTGCTGTGGCGGCCCCACGACGCTCGCCCTCGCCAGCTGCGCGGACACGGCCGGCGGCAGGGGAGGCGGACTCTCTACGAGGCAAGAGTTGGGCTCTGCCAAAGGAAACTGAAGTCGACGCAAAGCACCCGCGGTATCCGGCACTGCCACCGCCGCCTCCCCTTGCCCATGCGCAATATCCATCGCGGTGTGGAGCGGGTGAGGCGTTCCTGGCGGCTCTAGCGGCGAGGTAGAAGAGCAGTGCAGTCCTACGCAGAGCCGACGCATCGCCACCGCCGGGGCCACGCCCCAACGCTGCAGCATTGCCACCAGCCTCGGCAGTGTCACGACACTCCACACATGCTCGTACGAAACGCTTCGGTACACAGCACGCGGGGTCTTGTGCCAGCTGTCCCAGAAGGCTGAAGCCTCCGCTGGGGGCGCCGAGACGACAGCACCGGTCGGGCTTGTCGTGTACAGAAGCGCGACAGGAAAGCCGGGAAGGGCGCTGATCAGCTGCTCGGCGAAAAGGAGAAGCACATGGTCTCTGCCGCCGTCGCGTCGAGGTAGCGCCGCCTCGGCACCGCTGCCGGGCTTGGCCGCGAGATCTTGCTGGACAGCACGGTACGTCGAGTCAGTTCTGTTACTACCGTGGCGGCTGCGGCTGCCACAGCCACCGCGCTGATCCGGGTGCATGACGAGCCGTGCTGCAATGGGAGCCTCTGGAGTGTGGATGGAGCAGATGGATCGTGTGCGTCGCGACACGGTGCACAGCTTCGCGCCGAGAACGCAGAAAAGAGGGAAGGCGATGAGTTCGGCTTTGCCGTTGCGGGAGCCGTGCTCTCTCCAATGAAGCAACGACGAAGATTGCATGGGCGACTGGAACGTCGAGACCGGCGCCGCCACCGCGGCAGCAGAGGCGATCGGCGGCGCCACTGCGTTGCCATGGAGAAGAAAAGAGAAGACGCTGTCAATCTTGACTAGTTGCGACTGGCCCTCCGCCGACGGTGTCATTGGACAACACAGCGTCGCAACGCAGTCTTGCAAGGCACGCTCTCGCAGCAGCGGGGCCGAGAGAGCGAGATAGACGTCGTAGGGAACCCAGTATGCTTCTGCCGCTGACGCGCGCGCGGCGTCGGTGTGAAGCGTCATCGACCACGACGTGGCGTCGTCGCTGCTGGCCACTGGAGGTGAAGAGGGTGAAGTGCGAGGGACACGCGAGGCGGCGGTGTCGGCGCCCACGCTGGCGCACGCTGCGGAGGTGACAGGAGTAGACGAAGATACGCAAGCGATCGCTGAGGGTACGCTAGTCAACGCGTGCGTCAGCAACGGCGGCGGCGAAGATGCCATGGCCGCCTTCATGGCCCTCACGCGTGCCTCCACATCAGCCGACTCTCTCTGTGCAGCGCTGTGAGCCGTCCACGATACTGTCCTAGCGTTAGACAACGGCTTTGCCGTGGTATTGTGTGCTAGAGCCCTCTTGATTGCAGGGCCGTTGTCGCTGCTGCAGGTCATGGCAGAGAACGTCAACGCCGCCTGCCACTCGCCGCGAGCGCCAGTGTGAGTATGCCCTCGTGGGAGGGCCTGATCACCGCGTGTGCGCTCCGACACAACAGCATCTCGACAAGAATCACCCGTGGCGCGTATGTCAGCAAGTTGTTGCACGTTGGCGGTGCCGGCAGACGGTCCTACCAATGGCGCCACGCCGAGCATCTGAATTGTTGAATGCGCACAGACACACGCAAGAACGAACAAAATAATAAGAATACCCTTGTCAATAATAATACTGAAAAATGCATAACCCACCCTTGGCAGAGACACGACATCAAAAAAGGAGGGGAGAGAGAAAGAAGTGGGGGGAGCAACGAAAACGCGCGAGGGGCTACAGGTGATATATATATATATATATATAGCCTGCGTCCCCACCCACCCACTCACCCCAAAGACACGTAGAGGGGAAAAAGAGAGAGGAACCCGCGTGAGCGTGTCTGTGTCTGCCCGTCTGTCTGTCCCTCTGGTCTGTCTGTGTCCGTGTGTGTGTGTGTGTGTGTGGAGCTCACAAGGCAGCAGAGGCAACACGACTTGGCCCGCACGCAAGAGTCAGCTTGATTCTTAAAGAAACAGGAAAGAGGACGAGAAGAGTCGATCAGCCGGAAGAAGAAACGAAAACAAAAAAAAAAACGAATGGGAAAATGTTTAGAAGGGCAAAAAGTAAAACGAGAAAAATGGGGCCTTCGGAGGGAGGAGTGAGAGAGTGGAGGAGAGAGAACAGTGGAGGGTGAGCCAATAACCATCGCCAAAGGAAATACAGAGGAAATCTACACCGGCGGTGCAAGAAGTGCGCAGAAAGGGGCGAAGACGTCCGTCAGGTGAACGCAAGGACAATCAGCGAGAGAGCCAAGGAGGGGCGGGAGAAAAGAAAAAGATCGAGAGTCGCTGTGTGCGGTGAAGGAAGAGAACACACGCACAACACGCGGAAACACGAGTACACACGAAATACACGGCTGTGATACCAAACAAAATGAGGAACAAGAAAAAAAAGCCTTACACCATGCACATACATGTATACGTTCATAAATCCATATATAAATATGGATAGATATATACACAGGTATAGATCGATACCAAAATAACTTTACAAAAAGCGTTCCAGAAAGGAGAAACAGTGAAGCTGATGGGGGGAGGCGGCGACGGCCACAAAAATGCACAAGGTAATAATGTGGTATCGTCTGCCGCAGGGAGGGAGGGAGAGAGGGAGGGAGGGGATGGGCGGCAGAAATGGCTTTCGCGTGTGTATGTGTGTGTTGGCGTGTGTATAAATGGGCGGCACCACAATGCCGTGTGGAACGAAGCGTGGAGAGCCACACGAACAGAGAAAACAAATTTCACATGCACGCAGACGCTGAGCCGGACGTGTGCAATCCAAGCCAAGCGAGAGGATCACCGCATCGAGCAGTAGCCCAATGAGAAGTAGGACGCCGCAAAGCGGACGAAACCGAGGTGCATATATATATATGTAGTATGGATGCGTGGATGGATGGGCAGAAGGACAGGGAAGGGGGAGGAGGCGCGACGGCGACGAGCCTGGTGAAAAGTTGAAAAAAAAAAGAAACAGAAGAGCGAGAAGCTGGAAACAGAGAAGAGGGACCGAGAGAGAGAGAGAGCAGAAGCGAAGCACGTAAGGCACAGACAGACGCGCAAAGAGAGGGGGAGAGAAAGGACCGCACAGATCAGTACTGCAGAGGAAGACGAAAGAAGATGCGTTCTCGGTGGCCTCCGCTTTCGTTTCCTTTCGTTTTTCTTCGCCCCCTTCTCTCTCTCTCTCTGTGTGTCACTTCTCTTGCCGCTTTCAGCACGTCAAACAGCTGTTCACTATAAATATATATGTAGATAGGTGTGTGTGTGTGTGTGGATAGAGGTATATTTATATATATTTATGCATATATGTATGTGTGTGCGCCGGCATACAGAGAGAGGTATATGCGCGTGTATATCTTCTTCTCGCCAGCTTCGTGGATCCTCTCCTCCTTGGAAGTGAGGAGAAGAGAGGCGTCGCGGTGATGGTGTGCGGGCGTGCCGATGTGCTTCGTGTGCGCATGCACATGCATTCACACCCCAGAACCGTCCCCTCGCTGAGACACACAGACAGACAAGCCCCAGTGGCCAGTGAAGGCGAAACAACCGAGAGCGAGAAAAAAAAAAGACACGAGCACAGACACGCAGAGGGCAATGAGAGGTGAGTGTGCACAAAAATGAGAGAGACGGTTCGGCACGCCAATGAAAATGCCGCAGTGATGAGAGGAGGCGGCGGCGGCGGTGGTGGTGGCGTGATGCGGCAGGGAAGCGGGCAGATACACGAGAAAGAGACGAACAGCTGGAAAAACAGATAGGTAGTCGAAGGTGTGAATGACGAGAGAGAAGAGGTCAATATTTGGTACGTCGCAAACACACACGTGGTGTGAGGATGTGCGACGGTGTGAAGTACACGTAGAAGAGAGTCTGCGCGAATAAGGAAAGGCAAGCCTGATGTTTTTGTTGTTGTTGCTGTTTCGCGCGTGCGCCGCCTCTCCAATGCGCACTATACCGACTGGTAAGATACTGGACAAAAAAAAAGAAAGCAGCGAGCGTTTGAGTGTGGTTGGGTGTATGAGGGAGAGGGGAGGGGGGAAGGAGGAAAGCGGGAGGGCCAAGTTTTCAATATATCAGATTTTTGTTGTTGTTGCGAGCGTCCCTTGCAGATCTCTGTCCCTACAGCGATGCAGTCACTCCCGCAAGGGCTTGCGACAATACCTGTCGAACGCTATACCGCTCTGAAAAGACGGCCCACGGGATTGTGTGTGTGTGTGTAAGTGAAACACGTACAGTGCGGAGGACAATAAAAAAAAATGGCAATGGGCAATAGACCGTAGAGAATAGTAGTAAGGAGTGAGAGGGAGAGCTAAGAGAGGCACTTAGCGGGGGAAGGAGCACAAAGCAATAGAAAAAAAAAGAAAGGCGGAACTGAGCAACTCCGACAGAGGCGGGGAGTGTGTGCAGAACACGCAACATAAATGCCAGATACATGCCAAGAAATGGAAGTGCGGGAAGGTGTTCTATTCGGGTGTGGGCGTGCAGACGTGCGTGTGATGGTGATCTGGCAATCGCGAAGAGTATATGACGTGTGCGTGCGAAGGTGCAAAGATATAAACGTCCGAGCCGCGCGCTCTTGCACTCGGCAGCCGCACGCACCCAAAGAGACGTGAACGGGGTTCGTGTGTTACTTCTCTCAGCGAAGTACTAGCGCGCGCGTCGGTGGTGGTGGGAGCAAAAAAAAAGGCGAGCAACGAGTCGGAGAAGAGCACAGAAGGGTTTGGGTCCATGCACACACGTGCGTGTGCGTGTCAGCCATCATTTCGCACCGAAAAAAAGGGGGTTGCGCCGGATGAATACGATGATGCAACATCGAGCGATGACAAAGAAGGCATAGAAGGAAAGAGAAAGAAAGGAGAGAGAGTATGTGCGAGTGATGATGATGCACGTATCGGTAGCACTTGCTTTTGCCTTGTCTTGGGTAAGCCCCCCTTCCTCCCTCCCCCCTCATCCGTCCCAAGAGCGACGTCCACGACGGGCAAAGGCAGTATTCACCTTGTCCATGCTATCGGAGATATGTGGAGTGATGACACCCCCCACATACACGTCGTGAAGGACCCATGCAGACAGCGAGAGAGGTAGAAAGAGGCGGCGAAACGGAGGGTGGCGCTCACGTGTCGGAAACATCGACTCACGTCGCAGCGGGAGTGTGCCGACCAAGAACGAAACAGAGGTGAGACGGGTGAAGGCCGCTCACACCCCAAGCACAGGATTGCCAAGGAGAGCAAGGTGTTTGGCAGCTCCAGCGTCTCCGCCTCTCTGATCCCCATAATCCGCCGTCACGACTCCTGCTCAAAGATGAGCGCATAGAAGGAGAACGGCAAGCAGAGGAGGGGTGGGGGCGGACAGCGTCAGTGGGGAGGGCAGTTCATCATTTTTTTTTTCATGTGGCGTCATCTTCCGTACGTTCACGCATCCGCGCAGCACAACAACATCGAACATCCATCACAAGGCACACACAACAGCAGAGCCACGCATAAAGTAGGAAGCAAGCGGAGTAAGGAGCGCGCGAGGAAGGCAGCAAGAGAGGTAAAGCCCTTGTAAACCGCGTCAGCGCTTGCCGTACTCGTGCGTCGGTGAATGCGAGCGGCAGCGGATTTCAGAAAGAGAGAGGCGGAGGGCGGAGGGCAGGAAGGGGGTGCCATTTCCAAAGGAACGGCAGCACGACGCGTCGTCTCACGCTGCTCAGCTTCGCGCGACGAGCCGGTAAAAGAAGGGCGGTCGCCCTCACGATGGGTGCGGAGAAGCCTCTCCAGTCCTGCTCAGTTGGAGCCCAGCAGCTCTGTGCGCTCCTCTTTGATGAAGCGACGCAGCTCGACAAAGCAGCGCAGCTTCGCCACCCCCTCCGGCGCATCCGCGCCCATGACCAGCCAGCGGAACAGCTCGCTGTCCAGCTGCTTCAGGAGCAGGTCGTACTCATCCAACATGGACGCGTCGAGGGTCTCGAGCTTGCACCGCGCAAAGTGGCCAAAGATGAGGTCCATCTCCACCATGCCGCGGTAGCGCGATTGGTAGATGAGCCGACGGCGCTTGCACTCTACACTCTCCTCCGGGTCAACAGGACGGGAGTCGCGGAACGTCTTCCCGTGCGACACGGCCACATTTCGAGCGTCCTCTGCAATCTGCGGCTCCACGTCAGATGAGTCTGCCGTGCCGGGCGTCGCCGGTTGGCGCGGGGACTGTTCCGCTGTGCCGTCACCAGTGCGCCACTTCTTTAGCAGCTCCGTCTCCTTCGGTGCGGCAGCCTTCACGGCAGCAAAGTCCTGCGAAAACACCTTCTCGCGTAACGTTTTTGCGATTGCGGAAGTAAACGGGTTAGCGCCGGCTGCGCCGGGCTTGTCGCTTGTCATGCTACTGCACCAGCGCTGAGAAACACACGTAGCAGAAGCCGTGCTAATGGTGACGGCGAGAGACGCGGCAGCAGCAGCACCGTGCGACAGAGCGAGCCTGGGCAGCATTTCCTGGAGCAGGGTGAACGAGGCAATAACGAGGGGAAGATGGGGAGAACGGTTCGCGAGGGGCTGGCGTGGAAGCGATGCTTCGAGTGAGAAGCGTCCACGTGCGAGGAACGCGAAGAGGGAACGGAGCAGTTGCAGAGAAAGAGAGAGGAGAGATGTGGAAGAGGAAACATATTTGAAAAGAGTGGAGCAGCAAGCAGTGCCATACATGGCGGATGAGCACACTGCCAGGGTGTTCAAAGCCCATCGGCGACAACGGAAACGGCTGACAGCCCGCCGCGTTGCGGTGAAGGTCGAGCTGAGTGCAGGACGTTTTCTGCGATGAGGCGCGTCTCTTCGCCTGCCCAAGCCTGTACAGGTGTGGCTGTGAATATGTCTTGTGAACGCAGAGAGAGAGAGAGTACGCAAGACGAAAGAGCGGGGCAAGGGCAGCCACGCCCCCTGATGTGTCGTGTCAGCCCCCGCTGCACGCCGTGTCGATGAAGGAGGAAGGCGGAATGAGGAGGAGGAGTAGGGGGGTCATCGTCCCACCTGCCTCAAGTATCAACGCATCCGCGGCTCCCGCGGCGCTTGTGTAAATCGAGGAAGAGCCGAGGAGAAAGACGGTGAAGCCCGTCGTTGTGGCGCAGGGCGAGAGAGAGCGAGAAGAAGATCGGGCCAGCCACGGAGGGGGGCACAAGAAAACACTTGGCAAGCGCATCACTGTGCAATGGTAGGCCGTGCCCCAGCCGTAGGAAAGGGATTGCCCAAAACTGCATACTCCCGTGTACACGCACACGGCGCAGCACCGAACGTTTCCACCAGCACCCCCTCCCCTCACCGAACCGCCTGATCTCACCACGACCCACTACGCGCCGAGCGGGTCATGCGGTTCGTGTTGCTCTTCTTGCGTCGCCTAACCTTCTGCTCTGTTACGATGAAGGACGGCCGCTCGACGAGGCCGGCCTCCGCCGGTGGCACCCAAGACGCTTTGTGCAGAAGCGTCTGCAGCCTGCGCAAACACCCCTCTTTGTTTTGCAAGGCGCTGCGGTGCTCGTGACAGCTCACGACAATGGTTGTTCCGTCATTGGTGAGCGCTCCGCCAGCCTCGTGGCGGCGCAGCGCGGCAAGTAGCTCGTCGTCGAAGAACTCGGACAGGAGCTCCATGTCCGCGCGCAGCTCCACCTTGTTACTGCTGCTATTCGTGCCTTGGCCACCTGGGCCACTGCCGCGCATGGTGCGAATCTCGTAGACGCAGGGGTCGATGTTGATGTGTCTTGGGTTCTGCAGCCGATAGTACCCTGCCTCCTTGGAGCTGGTGTGCGACGCACGCGCTCCCTCCGTCAGCGACGACATGGCACCCGTGTGGAGGTGTGGGGCGCAGCAGGAGAGTATCGGCGACGGTGCCAGGGGTAGCCGACGGGCGTATACCAGGCACGCACCGAACAGCAGCCGCACTGGCATGCGAGAGAGTACTGCAGTGAACGAAAACAAAGAAAAGGTGCGGTGGTGCGAGGGCAACAGATGAGTCACTGCGCCTTCGCTGATTCGAATACCGCCTCCCTTCGGTCCTGCGGTGACGCAATCACTTCGGCAAATGCAGGAGTTCGCCCTCCGCCGTCTTCAACATCTGCGCGAGCGTGTACGGGCACAGGCGCGTTGGCGAGGGGCACAGCAAGCACCAGTAAGAGAGCAAGGGTATAACAGTTGGCGAGAAAGGAAGCGGGGTGCACAACAGGGAAGCTCTACACAGAGAGAGAGATAATCGCGCTGTGGCGCCGAGCAGGGATCGGCGTCAAGGTGAAGAAGAAACACCGCTACGGCGAGCGCGCGCGCATGCACGAGGGGCGGCAGGGTCAATGCAAAGGCTCGCGAGGCAAGACAAGAAGGCAAGCCACCGCAGGTAACGTCGAGATGGTCCATCCTCACCTTTTCCATAGGCCGCTGCCGTCGTCGCCTAGCTTACACGAGGCCCATGCAGGCATGGGCCTTGGCAGCGCACCAAAGGGTGCGGGCCTCTCCTCCCCTGCCTCTCGTCCATGGGTGCGCGCCTTGCTAGTGCCCAGGTGGGTCTTCTGTCGCCTGCGTATAGGGGCGGATGGAGCCCGTGCCGCTGGCCCTTTGCTCCACGGTGGGGCTGTTCGAGCCGCCACCACACCAGTGGAGCGTAGCAGCGCCGCCGCCTCCTCGTGCGTCTTGCCTTCATGTCTTCTCTTCGTGTCATCCGCGGTTCAAACGCTGCCCGGGATGCAAAACAGAAAAGAATACCAGTGCAGGAGCTGGATGCGCTGAGCACCGTGCGCTCCGCACTCACAGCCACCGCCGCTCAAACGCGCGAGACGCGAAGCCGCGCACGCGTCTCTCCTCTCCTCCACGTTGAGCACCATTACATCGAGTACACAGCACAATCGCCCGCTCGTGGAAGGCGAGAAGGCAGAGCAGCAGCCGCAGGCGAGGTGAAAGCAGAGCGAGCTGCGAGTCCGCCGCACGAGCACAACTTCCCTGGTGTGCTGACTGGCAATCAGCTCACCCAGCCCGCTTACAGCAAGGACAACTCCGCGTCGGTCAACACTGGCCAACGCAGTGCACTAGGCGGCGTTCTTGCCGCTCTTTCCATCAATGAGCCTGTTAAACCCAATCGACTTGTCCACGGACGACCCAGATGTGTACGCACGGTTCGTGTACCGCTCACGCATCTTGCGCAGGTACTCCAGCATCACGAATGTCGCAATGTTGTGGGGCGCGGAGCGAGAGAAGAGCGCCATGGAGCCCTTGTACAGTCCACGCACGCCCTCGATGCGGTATATCTTCCACGTCGCTACGGCGAGGTTTGAGGAGTAGGCCATGGGCTCACCGACGCGGTGATTGAAGGATCGCGTCATGACAACGTCTAGCGGGTTCATGACGCACATGACACATGAGGCGGAGAAAATGGCGGCGCAGATGTGCACGCGGATGTCAGAGGCCGGCCATCCCATCCGCTGGCAAATTATAGGCTTTGCCACATCGTACGCGGTGAGTTGCGCGGCAGAGCCGACCAGCGTGCGCTGCGCCGCGATGTGCGAGCCCTTCCAAAGCGCTCGCAGACCGCCTGTCCTGTAGATCTTGTGAAATGCATCCTTCACGCCAGCGTAGTCGTACTGCTCCCCAGTCGTCGCCTTCGAGAGCACATCGCCACGCATCGTCACAATCGTGTTGCGCTGCGATTGCAGGCGCGTCTTCACCAGCTGGAATGGCGAGGAGAAGTAGCTGCCCACGAGGCCGCACAAGGCACCCGCGAGCACCGAGATGTAGATGGCATCCGACCCACACGCATAGCTCACCTCGGCACGCGCAGCAGGGTACAGTCCTACTCGAATCCCGTTCTGCATCACCTGCCACATCACAGACGATACGAGGCCCTTTTGTAGAGCACGCAGGCCCTCTTCGCGAGCCACACGAATCATACCCTGCCCCAGGTTGTCGTACACGACCTTGTACTCGCCGCGCTTGCACAGCTCGCCCTGCAGCTGCATGCGTGTTCGCATCACGTCAAAGGGGTTGGAAATGACGGTGGCACACATGGAGGCGACAGCCCCATCGATATACATGTCTACGGAAGACATCGGCAACGACTCGCTTCACTAGGATGAAGTGAAAGTGATAAGACGAATTAGACAAGATGCATTCCAACGAGTGAGCCTGTTTCCTTGAACGTCGCGGCGGTGGTCGTGCGCGGACACGGTAGAGAGAAGAAGAGGAGATTCAGACAACGTGGCTGCTGCAGTTCTTGCCTCCACATCACACAAAAGGCCGATGAAGTGACGATGCAGGTTTTGCGCAGCTCAGGCGCACACAGACAAACACGCACATGCTCATCTACACATAAGTGGCCCCGGCATTGCTCTTTCCGCACTTGCCGCGCGGGCACCATTCGACGCCAAGTCAGCCCCTTGCGTGTGTGCCGGTGTCTGTTGAGGTAAGACAGAGAGAGTGGGCCGCGTGAGCAAACGACGCATGGGTAGCTCAGAGGGCGAAGATCTCTGGTCTATCGAGCATGCGGTGGAAAACGCTGATGAGATAGATGTGTGCTCGTGTAGGTGCCCAGGGCAGATGTCGAGCGCTCAGCAAAAACCCAGCCGGCGCCCAGAAGGGGGGGAGGGCACACCAAAAGCAGGTGAGATTTTCTCTTTTTTGTCCTTTGGCCAAAGTGTGTCCGTTCTCCGCCACACAACACGAGTCAAGCGCCGCTCTAACCCCTGCAGGCCCTGCCACAGGCCCCCATCCGCGCCGTGCGATGCAGAGCGAGAGACACGCCCGGTACACCAAATGCGCCGACTCAGTCGCCTGAGAGCACCGCCCCCTGCCCCAAACTCTGCCTGCCCCACCCGCGGCCTCGCAGGTCGCCTCACCGCAGCCCTCTCCCCCGCCCCCACTACGCCGGGCGCCACCCCTGGTGCATTCTCTCCTCAGAGGCGGTGTGGTGGCGCCGGCTCCCCCACGCCAGTACGCAGTGCGCCGGCCGGCGGTGGGGGATACACGCTCCAGTCACGTCGACACATCGCCCATCATGTGGATGGCGCAGACGCGTGCACCGCCGCAGCACCGCGTCCAGGGGCCCCACCGCCGGCATCAGCAGCGATGAGCCGCTCTGTCCTCCCCACGGCGTAGGGTGCCTGATCCAGCCCCCACCAGAGGCGGCTCGGCATCGGGCCAGGGGGGGAGAGACGAAGGAGGGGAGGGGGGGGGGGGGAACAGTGCGTCTGAGCCCGTGCATCGGTGTTGGCACCGGAGAGGAAGCACACCCGCACAGGCACGAGAGCGTAGTGGCGGTCGAGTATACTCACTTCTGTCGCGGCAGAGGCGCATCGCACAGGAGGCAAAACGGAGGGATGCAGACAAACGGAGACGCGCAAAAAAAAAAAAAAAACGGAACACGGAGGGCCACCGAGACCGCCGACACAACCATACCGTCATACATGCCTATGCTACGGGGAGGGAAAAGAGGGAGGGGGGCTTCAGCAGTCAGACGCAAGGGTGCTAACGGAAGCACAAATAAGGAGAGAGCGAGCGCAAACAGCGGAGCAAGCGACGTCTTCAGTGGCACACAGCAGCGCCCCCTACCCCCATATGCGCACGCGTACATGCACCCACCTAGTCCGTGAAAGAAAACGGAAGGGAGTGGAAAAGGAAGCCTACCGCCGCACCTGCGCACGCACGCACGCACGGCGCGACGAGAGAACGCCTTCCGGGGGGTGCGGGCACGCTACACGAAACAGAAGAAATCTTTAGTTAGGCGTAAGTAGATAAGCGGTGTGTGAGAGAGGAAAAGGGGAGTGCGTCTCCACATCCGCACGCACGCATACCTACAAACGTGCACGGCGCACCTCGACTGCGTGCATCTGCGCAACCATTCTTCCACGCACGTGAGTGTTTGGAGTGCGTGCAGAGGGGGGGAGAGGGGGGGAGGTGAAGCGTGGGAAGCGGTTTCACTCAGATACCCTTGCAAGCCATCACGCGATCCCGCTCTGCTCTGCTTCTTGTTTCAGCTACAGCGCCACCAACGGCTAGCTCACCTTTACGCGAGGCGACGCGTGAAGGTACGCTTGCCGTTCGGGCAGTCCCACACCCAATGGCGCATGCTCACTAGAGCCACCTCCAGCTCCGGCATCGCCTTATGACGCAGCTCCTCCGGCACCTTCTTGCCGAAGGAGTCGACGGCCTCCACGCACGCGCACAGGTAGCGCTCACGCTCCAGCGCGTTCCACACGCAGCGCTGCACGTAGTAGCGCGCCTTCGCGATGCCTGTGTAGCATCGCTCTGTGCGGCCAGCCCAGAAGAGAATGTTCTTGAGGTAATTCAGCTTGCGCAGCATATGCTCCTTTTCTGCCGTCTTGTGCGCGCAGTTGCCGAAGATGTAGCGGTAGAACGGGTGGTCGTCTGTGTAGATGGTCTTGTAGAGCATCTCCAGCGAGTTCACACGGTCGCGCCAGTACGAGTCGAAGTCCTCGCACCACGAAACGTGCAGCAGGCGCTCTGCGTCGTTCTCCAGGCTGCTCAGCAGGTAGCGCTCGACCGCGTTCAGCTTCAGCCCCGCCGGAACATCCGCCTGCGGCACATGCCAGAAATCGAAGCTGCGGTACTCGGACTGCGAGGTGATGCGCTTCAGCCAGCTCTCCTTGCACGCCCAGCCCTCGCACGGCACGGACCCCCACGTGGTATAGATGAAGCGGGCCGGTACAGTCGTCGACGCCGCGGGGTTAGCGGCGGTGGCAGCTACCGAAATGCCCGACAGGGCCGTGGCGCTCGCCAGGCACGCAAGACGGCGCATTCCACTGTGAGCACGCATCCTTAGGAGCTTCTGGCGAGACGAGAGGAACGGAAAATAAGAAGAGATGCGGGTGGCGGTGATAGGAGATGCTCTTACGCATGCTGAGCAACGATGACTCCACAATATCGACAATGTCACGTGTGTGTGTGTGTGTGTGTGTGTGTGTGTGTGTGTGTGTGTGTCGATGTGCGGGGTCGGGCGTGTGAGGGGACACAGATGGTGTGCGAGGGCAACAACAAGTGAGAGAGTGCGAGGAAGAGGTAGAAAAGAAGTAGGATGCGACATGGAAGCATTCGCCGGGCCGCTCTGCCGCCCTCCCATCACTCGAGCTCATCCCCCTTCTCCCGCATGCGTCACTGCATACGCGTGTGAGAGAGAAAGAGGAAGAGGGGGCTGGGTCGACGGAAGCGCGCTCACTCTCTCTTCCGCTCTGCTCCTGTCCGCCTCCACACGGATATCGGCTCTCCTGCACATTTGGCTTGTGTGTTTGGCTTAATGCGGGCGTCAACAGGGGGGCGCTTAGCGTGCACCCACCCTGCGCACCCGGCCGTCCTTTCGCCAGCTCCAATTCTTCGCCCTTGCCCAGCCGTGTGTGCGTGCGTGTGTGTGTGTGTGTGAGCGCGCGCGCGCGCTGAAAAGACAGCCAACCAACAGCCGCCAGCGATGGGCAGAGAGTCGTCGAGAAGAGCCGTAGAGGGTCTTCCATGAATGTGAGGATACGACCATGGCCGCCTCCTTCATGTCCTGCGCGGAAGGCAAAACATGGCTCACAAGGACGCACACGCCCGAGGCCCGTCAAACGACAAGAAACGCCGTCAGCATGCCGAGCCTGTTCGCGGTCAGCGAACACTTCGTGCCTCACCTTCCATCAGTGCGTGAGCTCACACATACACGCACACACATACGCGCGCTGCTGCTCCGTTTCTGTTTCTGCCTAGTACGGGCGGTGATACGAGTAGAGCTGGCCCATATTGTGCGGCATGCCGTGGATGTACTTGGTTGCCTTGGCCAAACTCGCGGAGCGGCTCTGCGGGGTGCCGTCTGCGTACGTGTGCATGTGAAACTGCTTCGGAATCTCGTACCACGCCGCACCACGAGAGTCCGGTGTGCTGCTGCTGTCTACGGTGGCCTCTTGCGAGTCCAGCACCTTTCCCAGTGTCGGCTCCGGCGGGGTCCGCACGCCTGGAGGGACCGGCATGCCGACGAAGGGGCGAAACGGCATGTAAACCTCAGGCGGAGCTGCCGGCCCTTCGGGCAGCGGACCGGCTGCGCCACGTATGTGACGAAGAATGCCGTGGCCATACTGACGCCGCGCTCGCTGCGCAAACAACTCGGCGGCCGTCTCCATCACATGGCGCAGACGTGCGTCGCGGTCGAGAGGGCCGCTTTCCCCCATGACCGGTTGCGGCGACGAAGACGATTTTGTGGTGCCATGGGACGCCGCATGTCCCGTGCCACCGCCCCTTTCGTGGGGCTGCTCCGCTGCCGCCCTTCCAGCCTTTTCCTGGCGGCGACGACGCTGCACGTCAAACAGAATTTCGTCCAACGTCTTCCCGTCGAACGCGTCGGCGAAGACACGATTGGCATCACCACGCACAAACGGCTTGCGATACCGCCGCCGCCGCTGCTGCTGCTGCTGCTGCTGCTGCTGAAAGGTCGACGAGGCCGTCGATGTCGTGTGCTTCCGCCTTTCCGCAGATGCTGAGGACGGCCGCGCGCCGCCGGCAGGAGAGCCGGCCCTTGTACCCGCCTTTGCGTTGGCGGCAGACGGCGCGCCTGCTGCGGCTGTGGCAGACGGTTGCTGCTTGCGGCGTGTCTGGATGCCTAGTTCCGCATCGTGCGCACGACGCCTCACCGGGTCGGAGAGCACCTCATACGCCTCCGAAACACGCCGGAAGAGCATCTCCGCGTGTGCCCTGTGCGCCTCCTCCACCACATCGGGGTGGTACTTCAGCGCCAGTTGGCGGTAGGCGGTCTTCACCTCCTGCGGTGTCGCATCCGTGTCGACGCCGAGGTTTCGGTAGTAATTCAGCTTGGACGTGCTCGCAGCTGCTGACGACCGCGCACCGTGCGCCGAGGTGGACGAGTAGCGACGACTGCCTTGAAGTGTCGCATCGCCATCCAAAGCCAACGGAAGGCACGCAGAGCCCAAAGTGGCTGCATATGTCGGTGCAACTCTCACCACCCACGGTGCCACAAGGCGGTGACCCACGGGCAGGGCGCGCACGCAGCGCATTCTGAATCGAAAGGCGGAGAAAGAAACAACAGAAAAAAAAGAGAGAAGTGCGTGCACAGTGTGGCGCAGTGGCAAGGAGAAAGTGTGATGTGGAGCCCACCGTCTGCCGGAGTGCCGTACGGATACACCCACAACCTCCCCGCAGCAAGGATGGTAGACAGACAGACACACACGCGTGCGCGGTGGGAACGCCTTGGCAGAGTTGCACACTGCAGGGAACCGAAGAAAAACAAAGGAGGCGGAAGTGCATCACATCGAGATGGAAGTACAGGGAGAGGCAGCGCCTTACATGACCACGAGCCACAGCAACATATCTGAGAGTGCTGCTACGCCCCACCTCGCCCTCCTCAGGCAGAGGAAGCCACCGCGCGGCACCCATCCTCCCCTCTTTCTATCCCCCTCTTCCACACAGAGGCACGCTCTTCGCGGCAGGAGAGGAGAGAACAGAGCCGTTCGTGGCAATTAATGCTTTGGTGTGCTGACGTCAGCGTAGACACGGCACAGGCGTGCGTGTCCTCGCCAACGGCACCGTCACGGCTCACCATGTCTTTGTGTACCTCGTGCCGGCTCTCTTATCGTTCTCCTCGTGTGTTGTGCTTAGTGAGCTGCGCGTGAGCAAGTGTGCAGGCATGCGTGCATGCCGTCGCACGCGCGGTCTGCGCAATAGCTTGACGGCGCTTTTGTGCACTAAAGAGATAGAGCCAGCTGGAGAGGTGGCTGGCACCAATTCTCTCGCGTTCTTCTTACGAGGTCGTCGCCTGTGCGGTTGGAGTCGCCCTGCAAGCACCGTGCGGTTGTGCGTGTGCACGGGATTTAACGTAGTCCACCCACTGCCGCGCCGGCACCCACGCCTCTAGAGACTTGGTGACGTCGAGCAAGGACGACTCAGCTAGCACCTTGAACCCCGCGGACTCCAGCTCAAGCGAGAGATGTCGCGGCATGAGCGTCGCAGCAGGCCTCGATGATGCTGCACTTTGCGTCCTCGCGCGGCCTACATCCCCGGCGATTGTGGAGTAGTCCACCACGAGCAAGACGGGCAGCGAGCGGCGGTGATGAGGCAGCGCGTCGTGGTTGTGCGCCCGCGGATCTCGCGCGCAGTAGTGCCAGCGAAGAAGCTCTGGCAGAGACGATCGAGCCAGCCGCCACACCCCGACCTCGCTGTTGAGGTCGATATCCTCCTTGAGGACCTTCCGCGTCGCGACGGCAGCGGGTCCGGCTACCGCAGTCGTCTTTGGGCAATCCTTGCGCACAGCCGGGTGCGCCCATTTGCTCGCAGACGCGCCAGGACGCAGACACAGACGCAGCAAGGGCTGCGCAGCGGCACTGCACTCGCGCACCAGCTCCATCATGCCCTTCCCTTTAGAAACGCCTGGGGCATCAGCAGTCACGGGCCCAGACAACGTCATCGCCGAGGAGGGCAGGCAAGCATCGGTAAGAGTACCTTCGTGGCATGACCTGTGTAGGACCGTCCGCGAAGGCGCAGCAGTATCCTTCGTGAGACTGGCCAGCACCGAGGACGTAAAGGAGGTCGAGGGTGCAGACCAAGGAAACATTCCTGGCGGTGTCGACGAGGACGTCGGTGAAGACGCGCGTAGTGCGGCCCCCATGAAAGCGGCAGGCCGGCGATGGCGTGGCGTCGCTTCAGCCGCGGGCTTCAGCCGACTCCTCAACAAGCAATGAGTGCGATAGAGTCGAGCCACGCCGGTCTCCAGGTCAGGCCCTACCTCCACTCTCTTCCCATCGACGGCGGCCGGGGTCGACGCAGCATCACTCAGTGCGCAGCGACAGCAGACGGAAGACTCCAACGTCGCCAGATGCACCTCGACAAAACCGAGCGCTTGCCTGGCGCTGGCTGCCAGAGCGCCGAGCGCCACTTTCAATTCTTGCACCACACTCGACCACTGCTCAGGAACCTGCACATCGCCTCCCTCGCGTTGCACCGGTCGGCGCGCTGCCTTGGGCAGAAGCACCACAACCCTCAGCGCCACCGTGGCGTTCATCATGACGCTCTTGAGGTCCGGGTGCTCGTCGAGGTGCTCCCGGTACGGGTTGGTGATGTTTGGGTGCCCGTACACCTCCAACTCGAACTCCTCCTTCGACATGTGGGACAGCTGATGCTGCCGGGGAATGCGCAGCCCGAAGAGGCCGCCGCCCAGCTTCAGGCCCAGACCTCCCTGCATGTGGTTCGAGGCGTGCCGACGGCCATCACGAATGCTGCTGGTGATGGACGAAAGGCGTTTGTAGCGGCCTTGCCGGCCGTGGGTGTGACGGGTATGGACGGCGCCGGCCCGCTTACTGCGGCCCCGCAAAAAGTCGCGAGAGCTCCAGCGGCCCAGGTCAAACGATGTGAAGCGAAGCATGGCTTCGTGTCATCGCCCTCCCTCCCTCCCTCACGCTCTCTGCCTTGGAGTGGGGCAAGGCGGTCGTGCAACCGGCACGGGCCAGACGCGCCAGCGACGACAAACCGAAAATGGAAAAGAAGTGTGTCGAGCGCCTCCTCCTCCTCCTCCTCCCCCAATTACCCCTTGCCTGATGATCAGAGGGGCAACGCAGCAGCACGCCCCGTGAGTGGCCCGGGATTGTGAAGGAAAGCCGGCGAGCAGTGCGCACACTCGTGTGGCTTCGGTATTGGCAACAAGGGTGATGTGCTGTCTCCGACTGCACGGGACCAACTGGAGAGAAAGCCCACAGTAAACCAAAAGAAGACGCAGGATGAGGGATTTGGTACAGAAGTGTGTAGGTGGAATACGGTGCCCGCCACGGAAGACAAGGCTGCGCAGAAGATCGCGCATCCGCCAACATACACCGCGCGATGACTCTTGTTTATTCTTCGGCCTGTGCCCATTCAGCGACATACAACACGAGTCAAGCGCCGCTCTAACCCCTGCAGGCCCTGCCACAGGCCCCCATCCGCGCCGTGCGATGCAGAGCGACAGACACGCCCGGTACACCAAATGCGCCGACTCAGTCGCCTGAGAGCACCGCCCCCTGCCCCAAACTCTGCCTGCCCCACCCGCGGCCTCGCAGGTCGCCTCACCGCAGCCCTCTCCCCCGCCCCCACTACGCCGGGCGCCACCCCCGGTGCATTCTCTCCTCAGAGGCGGTGTGGTGGCGCCGGCTCCCCCACGCCAGTACGCAGCGCGACGGCCGGGGGTGGGGGATACACGCTCCAGTCACGTCGACACATCGCCCATCATGTGGATGGCGCAGACGCGTGCACCGCCGCAGCCCCGCGTCCAGGGGACCCACCGCCGGCATCAGTGGGGCGGTGCATTGCTCTGACCTCCCCACGTGGCAGGTGCTTCACCGTGCCCCCAGCAGAAGTGGCTCGGCATTGGGCAGGGGGAGAGAGACGAAGGAGGGGCTGCGTGGCCTCCGCACAGAGTGGGGGCGCTGGGCCCTGAGATGCCACGCGCTGCGGCATCCCCCGCCCCCATGTCATCCGACCGCCTCGGCATGAGCCCACGTGCAAACCGCGCACGAAACCAAAGAAAGAAGTGCGCCGTTTGATAAAGCGTGTCGGAGGCACCAAGTGCGCAGAGCTTCCGCCCATCAGCGCCGCGCGCCACCATCCCCCTTCTTCCGCTCTGTCTGATGTGCGCACGCACAAAAGCAAGCGCGACCGTAGGCGCACGATGAGTCATCAAGCTGCGAGAGAATGGCCTGCATCAATGTCAGCGGTGTTAAACACCACAGGAGAAATGAAAGAGACGGCACGTGAGGAGCCGCATCAAGAGTTAGCCATCGCAGTGTAGAGACACACGAAAGGGGAGAGAGACAGCCATGAACAACACAAGATGATCACCAAACACAACAAGACAAGAAAAGACGACGATGCCGAGGAGTCAAGGAACACGAGAGAGGGAGGGCGAGACGGAGAGCGCTACAGGAATGGCAGTCGACGCGCACACACACGCCCATCGCAAAAACACGACACGAAAGCAGAATAGTGAGAGCGCAGAATAGGGAGGTGAGAAGCGGAAGTGGCGGGGCAAGGGGGGGGGGGGGGGGCGCAATCGACGGCGCGTGACGCGGCCCCTTCCCCCTTCCCCAACGGCTCCATACAAAAGATGCACCGATGCGCTGCGCCCTCACTCGCTTCCCCGCTTCTCTGCCGGCGTGTGCGCAACTGTCCCGCTGGAAGTCGACGCCTGGGCAGCCTTGGCGTCCTCCAGCCATTTCTGGATAGCAGCCCGTCGCCTCTCCACAGCGGCCGCCACGTCGGGGCGCTTGTTAAAAGCCGCCACCTTGTCCTCCGTCAGCGGCTCGTTCGTGAAGGGGTGCTTGCTCTCGGACAGGAGGAGGTGGTGCAGCGTCTCCTGGTTGACGTACACCAGGTCATTCAGGTCCCTCACGTCCGCCGGCAGCGCGACCGGCTGGAGGAGCGGGGTGGAGAGCAACGCATCCAAGGCGTAGTCCGGCGCGTCGTCCCAGACGGCCTCCTCGTTGTCCACCTCCTTGGACACGGACGCCACCGCCGCCGCCATCTCAGACACCTTCCAGATGAGATCCTCCGAGACGAGCTGGCGGCTCACGATGGTGTGCATGACGCTGCGAATGTCGGACAGCGGAATGCTGCAGTGGCACAGGCAGCGGAGAAAGTTCTTGGAGCGCCGGAAGTGCGTGAAGCAGTCGACGAGGCGCATCAGGACCTCGCGGGGGCGGAAGTTGTAGAGGTCCGCGTTCTGGATCTTCAGGCTCCGGCTGTTTGGGCCGGCGAACGCCATCAGGCTGCGGGCAAGCATCTCGCTGATCTGCCCAGCCACCATGTTCTGCGAGACACCCTTGGGGAACTGCAAAGACAGCTCGATGAACATGTCCATCGAAGCGGTAAAGAGCATCAGGTGGGAGCGGAGGCTCATGCCACGCTCGTGATACGTCTGCGACCTGTCAGCATTCTCCTCCTCGTCCCCCTGGCTGCCGTCCTCGCCGGAGTCGGCGTCCTCGTTGCGACTCGCGTTGCTTCGCTGACGGCGCGTCTGCCGCTGCAGCTGCTCCCTGTTCGAGCCCTCGGCGGCGTTCTGCGGGCTGCCCGACGCGACGGCGTTCTCTGACAAATCCGCGCCGGCCTTTACCATCTCGTTCATCCCTGTGAGGGTGTCGATCACCTGATCGACTGCCTCATTCACCTCCGCCACCGCCATGTGCGAGAAGCGCTCGAGCATGGTGTTGTTCGCCTGCGACTCCATCTCCTCGCGCACCGGCTCGCACAGCAGGTTCGACTTGAGGAGCGTTTTGATGGCGTACGAGAGCTCATAGCGCACTTCGACTCGCTCGTATGTGGACTTCTCGACAGCTATGTAGCACTCCATGCAGGCGCGCACAATGTGGGTGCTGAACCACGGATGCTGCTCGAGCACCTTGCGTGTTGTGTAGTTCTCCTGCAGCCGCAGCAGGTAGGCCGGGAAGAGGGCGTGCGTGTGGGGCTTAGGAAAGTACTTGGTGTTGCCCATCAGCACCAGCATGAGGGAGATCATGCCGTCGGAGTAAAGGCCGTCCAACGGCGCCATACTCGTGGCGCGAATCACGCAGTCGACGAGGCACTGCGGGAGGTAGCCCCATTCCGCTGGCGGTTGAGCCGGCAGGACACCCTGGTCATCCACTTGCATCACCGTTAGGAGCCAGTGGGCAAGGTGATTGAGGAACTCGAGTCGGCTCGCACTAAGCTCAGTCGACCCGAGCAGGCCATCAAGCAGGAGCTTCTCCGCGGTAAAGTAGTCGCGCTGCTGCCGTGACGCCTGAGGATGGGTCGCCTGGCGCTCGGCGCGGTCATGCTCGTCAATGAAAACGGCCGCGCACAGCGTGACAGCACGGGCCGCGAGGAAGAAGAGATGGATGAAAGGTTTGTAGGGGTCGCGGCTCGACGGCGCGCGGGGCAGCGGGTTGTCGTCGCCGAAGTGCGCCACCCGCTCGACGTCGCTGCCAAAGGAGACGACGACGCCGTTGGGGCCGTACAGGCGATCCAGCAGGTAGTGGGCTGGGATCTGGCGGTAGTCGTAACCGCCACTGCCACTCATGTCTTCCTTGTTC
The DNA here is from genome assembly GCA_003992445.1 of Leishmania aethiopica. NCBI lineage: Eukaryota > Euglenozoa > Kinetoplastea > Trypanosomatida > Trypanosomatidae > Leishmania > Leishmania aethiopica. Next base: position 1,030,286 of record RZOE01000018.1, read on the forward strand.
GCGCGCGCCTGGAAGATAGGCAGCGCGAGCTCAATGAGAACCGACTGAAGCTGGATCATAAAGTAGCGAGAGCTGATCGGGCTGTCGTGGTGCATCGTCTTCAGGTAATCCTCGTTCAGCTGTAGGGCTCTGCCAAGGTACCGCAGTGTTGCGTCGCGAGCCGTCTTGATGTGCAGCAGGCCCTGCACCAGTCGCACGTTCATCTTCGCAAGCGTATTCATCTGCTGCTGTATGGTGTAGACTGTCTGCTGATGCTCATCCTGCTTTTGAGGAGAGAACACCTCTAGCATCGCGAGCCAGTCCCCGTGCGGCGCGCGCGCCGCTGCCATAGGCTTTGGTCCCAGGCCAAAGAGAACCCCCAAGAGCGTGGTGCGCTCGAGCTGCGTGCCGGTTGTGATGAACATGTTGGTGAAGAACGGACTCGTCATCAGCGCTCTCTGCATCTGCGGGCAGGCGAGCAGCGACAGAAGCACGCGGTGCAGCTGCTTCACAATGCTCATGTCCCCCCAGGAGAGATGGGTGGAGAGTTGCATGAGGTGGGATAGGACCTGGTTGATGAGATACCCCTCGTCGTGCCGCTCAGCGCCAGCGCGAGAAGCAATGTTGGAGAAGAGGGCGTCGATGGCCACGGAGGAGAAGGCGTCAGAGGCGAGGTAGGGCAGCAGCAGCAGACCGTAGGGAGTCTTGGCCTTGAGCAGCGCGTACGCAGCGTCGCAGCTATCCTTCTCGAGGATTTGGTTCTTTGTACTCTTGGCCTCCACAATGCGCAGCATCTGCTCCGCAAAGGCGTCCTGCGTCTCCTGCACCGAGTCACGCATCGCTGCCGTCTGGCCGGCAGACGAGGGCGCCGCAGTCTCCGGGATTTGGGCCACGGCGAGATCGATGCTGCGCTGCACCATACCAAGGTCGCCACCGGTCACGGTTGTAACCCGCTCATTGGCGTAGAAGACGATGAAGGTGGGAATGCTGGAGACGCCGTAGCGGCTGGCGCAATCGCGGTTACGGTCGACGTTGCACTTGGCAAAGATGACCTTGCTGGGGTCGTAGTAGCGCGCCATCTGCTCGAATTGCGGCTTGATCTGCTGGCACGGCCCGCACCAGTCGGCGTAGAAGTCGATCACCGTCACTACATCGCTGCGCTGCACATGCGATAGCAGCTGGCCAAGGCTCGTAATCTCCAGCATCTCTGAAGCAGATAAGTCGGAAGGGGGGGTGGGGGCTATGTGTGGTGTGAGCGGAGTGACGAGTATGAAGCGTCGCAGTCACTGCACAAGAAGACAAGAAGGGGGATGCCGGTGGTTCAACTGCAGAACACCTTCACGGCCCCAACTGTGGCTGTCCCGAAGACACGGTGCTCGACAACAAACACGCAAAAAAAAAAAAACGATTTAGCGGCAGGGGAAGAGTGCTCTGTGGGTCAATGTGTAGCTAAGTTGCTTGTGCGTGTGTGCACTCCTCGTAGGAAAGGGCTGCACCCTCTCAGAGGGTCGCGGCGGTGGAGATGGAAAGCACAAGTACAGAGGTGGCGCGCGCCTTTTTCTGAGAGAGCGGCAATGGACCAACGCAGCATGTGCCATTCATCCGCACGGCGGTGTGTCACCTGTTGCGCTTCGTTCCTCGACCCCAGAAGCTGCGAGGAAAGGCTGCCGTGCTGACGGTGCTGGAAGCAGCTGCGCGCACGGGTAGCTGTAGGGCTGACGAGAGCACGCGTGAACGGAGTAACTCTCTTCTTCTTTTCTTGTCATTGGCGTTTTGGCGTGCTGCTAACGTCGCTGTGCAAGCACCTTGCGTGTGCGCATCTCTCGTGATGGCTGAGTTTGCGATCAGAGAGAGAAGGGGAGAAACCTCGCCATGCGATGGGTTGGGTATTGAAACAGAGCACTCCCTCTCTCGGCACAGCCCCACACGCACGCACAGAGGCAGGTTGGTATCTGCTATTACATCGTACGGAGGTGGGCGTGCCCGCCTCCATCCAAGAGGCACCTCAGTTGCACTTGATGTTGTGCATATGCGTGTGTTTGAGCAGCGTCGGCGAGGTGAGGTGGAGAAGCGCTACAGCCGCTCACCATCCCCACACAAGCACGCGTACGTTTGAGGTGCAGCTGCGTACACCTTTACGAAGACGGTGTGATGAGGATGCGCGTCTGCTGGCCTGGCCCTCCCATCTGCCCGCGCTGCCAAGAGGTAGAAGAGGAAGTCTACCTCGTTGGTGATGCAGCGAGGGAGGGGTGTGGTAAGGCGAGAAAAGAGGATGGGCACCACCGCCGTCCACCCTATCCCCAAACCGCCCCCCCACACACACACACCTCTCAAGAAAGAGATACAAGGCCCTCAGGCACACATAGCACTGCCACCTCAGGGAGTGTCGCGGTAGTCCTGAAAGCACTTGTCGGCGGGACGGCCGGTGTAGTGCATGCCCACATCATCAATCACGTCATCCACCTCGTCGTCGTCCACTACCGAGGCGACCTCGGGTCTGAAATCCACCGCAGGTGTTGGCACTGCAGCAGGCGCGCTGCCACCCGCTGAGTCCGCTGCTTCATGTAATGCTGCCGCTTCCGTGGATGCCGGCTCGGTGTCCTCTTGAGTAAAGAACTGCTCGAGCGGGTTGGCATCCGCCGTCGCGCGATACACATACTCTGCGTAGGCGGGGTCATTGAAAGGGAGGATGTGGTAGCGCGAGGCGAGCGATGAAGATGGATCAACACACGCGGCTGCAAGCGACTTCAGCGCCGCAGACGATGCACCTGAGGCGTCACTCCAAGCCTCTCGCGCATCACAGCTGGCGTCGCCTGACTCAGCACTCGTCGCCTTCGAGCTCCCCAAGTCGAATCGGCGCATGCGGAAGGTGCGCAGCTGCTCCTCGACCGGCTCCCATTGAAAGCCGTTGAACAGCGCGTGGCGGCGCAGCGCCGTGGCGTCGAAGCGGTGCGTGTCGGGGTGCACGCCAAGCCGCTTCTGCGGGTCCGTCAAGAGCAGCCGCTGGACGAAATCCTTCACAGCAGCGAAGCGCCAGCCGCAGCAGCAGCACTGCTCCGCTCCCCCATCCGCGTCGTCGGCAAAGTTGATGCGGGGAAACAGTTCCTGTCTCTCCACGTAGGTGCCGTGGACTACCTTCTGGAGGACTTCAAACTGTGTCATACCAGAAAAGAGGTGCTCGCCGTACACCAACTCGTACACGAGTGCACCGAGGGCCCATAGGTCGCTGCTGAAGCTCCACTTGCACTCCCCCACCATCTCCGGTGAGACGTAGTGCGCCGTGCCGCAGAAGCTCGCTGTTTTCCTCCGCATACTGTGGATTTGAGAGACGGTGAGGCGGCGCCGTTGCGCAGACGAAGAAGCGCCGCCGTTCTCTGCTGCTGCGTCGCCACCACCGCCATCGCTGCTTTCGGCCTCATCAACGGCAGCTGCATCCACCGGTGGAGGGCATGCTACGCCGCCGTTCGTCTCCGGCATATTCACGGCCCCCCCGAGGTCCGCCGTGTCGAAGTCCAGCAAGCAGGCGCGGTACTTCTCATCGAACGCCACATTCTCGGGCTTCAAGTCACGCAGCACGACACCCCTGTCGGCGGTGTGCTCGAGGGCTAGCACCAGCTGTGCCGTGATAAGTTGAATGTCGTGAAAGTCGAGGCAGCGGAGCGCCGTGCTGCTGGCCGGAATTGCCGTGGCCCATTTAGATGGACCTTTCGACGCTGATGCTTCCGCCACCGGGGGACCGTCCAGCACGGATCCAGTGGTGCCACCCGCTACTGCATCGGGACTAGACCTACTAGCAGTCGATCCAGCTGCTGCCTCCTCCTCGTTATACTGCCGCACACGCTCCTGTGCCACGTATCGGATGTGCTGCAGCAGGTCGCCATGGGGAAGCCACTCGAGCACAAAGTAAAGCTCGTCCTCGGACTGGGCGGTGCCGTAGAGACGGACCACATACGGAAACGGAGCGAGGCGCTGCAGCGTCACCTTCTCGTTCATGACACTCTGCACCTTACCCTGCTGCAGCACCTGGATCTTGGAGACGATCTTCACCACGACCGGCAGCAAGGGCGCGGCGGCGCAGCGTAGACGGCACTGCACAACTTGGCTAATAGCGCCGGAGCCGAGAGGGATCCCTGTGCCGAGCTGAAGCTGCTCAGGCCGGAACTGCACGCACGAAGCGGCCGGAGGAAGAGGTGAAGAAGAAGCTTGTGAGTTCATCACCACCTCTGTAAAGTTGCTGATTGAGCAATGGTTTTTATGTGATAGCTGGTGGATAAGAGTGCTCACAGGGAGGCGCTGCACGAGTAAGTTAAGCGAGGCTGTGCATGGAAGGCTGGTGGTGTGGGTGGTAAGGTGCGACGAGGAGAAGAGCAGCAACCCAGAAACGGAGGCACAGAGGGACGGCGGAAGAAGGTCGAGGGCAGCGAAGGGTGCAAGAGCATCGGGTCGTTGAAGGGCAGAAGAATGCACAGCAAAGACATCGATCATACGGAAAAGAAAAGGGCAGCGAAATCCTACCAACAACAGCTCAACAAGAAGGACGGGCCGCTACACCCATCATCATCATCGCCATCGCGTCGCTTCTTCGCCTTCCCTCTTCGCTCTTGGAGGAGTGGCCTGCGGCCTCCCTGCAGACGGCAAGATGGGCAGGGCGGAGATGGAGAAGTGGATGTGGTGCGAGCGAGAAACGCCGTCAAGGCGCCCACTGCATGTTTTCGTTCTTCTCTCTGAGACTCGCACCACAAGATGAGTCTTCGCCTCATCACCCAGGAAGGGACAGTAGTGGTATGCGGTGGTGTGCCGAAGCGTATGTCCGCACACACTCACAGCGCGTTCAGGACCGTCATTAGGTGACCCTCGTCGTAGCCATTCTCCGAGGCTGCAGGAGCGGCGGCGCCAGCCAAGTCCCCCCCAGTGTCCTCCGGCGCTCTGCCACCACCACCCCACGCCAGGTACGTCGACGCCAAGAAGTGGGCGACAGCATCCTTGTTTTCGCGCAGAAGCACCTGGGTGGAGACGCTGGCGCTGTTGTGCAGATCGACACCGCCGCTTTCGCTACAGCTAGACTGCGGTGCACATAGCATGATGTAGTCGACGAGGACGCGTCGCACCAGCGCGGCATGAGCAACGGCTTCCCCTTTGCAGACCGCAGCGGCCAGGCGCAGCACCCGCCACAGTAGCGCGGGGCACTGTTGAAAGAGCGACTGGAGGCCCGGCGGCAGATCGCTCGAGGAGCACAGTACGTGGAGGAGTCGCAGTGCGTTGTTACGTGCCATAGGATGGGAAGACAGGGGCAAGACGGGCTGCGGCGTCGATGGCCTACTCGCACATGCGTCGTCATTGTCGTCTCCAGGCAGTGCCAACGCGGCTGCAAGGAGGCGCTGCACCGGGCACGCCGGCGTAAACAGCAGTAGTCGTCGCGTTGCAGAGCTGACGGTGGCGGTTGAGGACGGAAACAGCAGCATCGTCAACGTTTGCCACGAGTCGGCCGACACAATCGGTGATGCGTGAGTGAGGGCGGGCAGAAAGATATCGAGCTGCCTTCGAGTTTCCGCCGCTTTCAGGACTACAGTCGAGGACGAGCCCGGTTCAACCTCTTCTGAGGACTTCACGGACGCCGCAGGCGGCGGCGTCACTACGACACCCGAGGCTCCTCGCCTGTGGCGTCGCGGCTCTGTTGCGCGCGCGTCGCCGCTAAACAGTCGCATGAGTCTCTTGTGGAGCGGTGGGCAGCGGAGCAGAGCTCGGAGCAGCACACCTGTCGCAACCACGTCGGACTCCACGTTCGCGTCCGTTGTGAGGTGCGGAGACGGTCTCGGCTGAGAGCGGCGAGTGGCAGATGCGGCAGACGTGTGCAGGTCCACCAGCGCGCACAGCACTTGGCTCACGTCGTACGTGCCACTGCGCGCACTTGCGCCACCGTCTTTAGAATCAGGTGAGGCGGAGGGCTCAATCAACGCCAGCTCCAGGGCGGTGGCGAAGGTTTGGGGTGAATTCGGGGCCAGTGCTGTCGCCGCCCTCCAGCGTGCATCGGAGAAGCCGCTGAACACAAGGTGGCAGCGCTGCGCCGCAAGCTCGGAGGCGTCGTGGCAACGACCGTACAGAAGCGCGTCGGACACAACCACCCCACCGTCGCGGCGGCACAGCAGGGCGAAGATGCCGGCAATGCGCAGCCGCAGCTGCTGCGCACCCATGCCACCGTCCTGCTGCTGTGGTGGCAGATTGCCGCTGCCACCGCTGTCGCTGGGCGACGCGCGTGAAGGTGCGCGACTGTCAGCAGGTAACTCGCTCGTCGAACCGTCGTCCACACCGTGGTGATTGATGCGGTTGCTGTCGGTATTCTGTCGTTCGACCTTGGCAGCGTGCCCGCTCCGCCGCGACGGCAGCTGAGGACGACCAGCCCACCACAGGAGCACACGCAAGATCAGCGGGCTGAGTTCGACCACCGGCACAGAACGCGGCACGCATGAAGTAGAAGATGGCAAGTCCTGCGCAGAGCTCGCTGTCGGCGAGGCGGCTGGAAGCACCGCTGGTGTCATCATTTTAGGTGGTTCGGAAAGGAGCGTATCATAATCGCCAAAGAAGCTGCTCAGCGCCGTATTCGCCCACTCGTCAAAATCGGCAGCAGAGAGGGCGTGGCCGGTTGTTGTGTGCCCGAGAACCGCAGCGAACGGCTCCTCCGAGATGTTTGGTGCACCGCTCCCTGCGTCGTGCGTGTCGCGTGCCGCAGAGCCTGCCCACGGTGCATGTAGCGGCGGCGGCGTCAAAGGTGCAGCTTCCAAATCTGCACCCAAGGTGGCAGCAGCGGCGGCGGCGGCAACCTCGGCAGCTGGAGTGTCGCATGCGCTGTTAACAAGGCTGAGCCACACCAAGCCTACCACCTCGTAGAGTGCCTCGGGCAGACGGGAAGCCTGAAGAAGGCGGCCCTCCACGACTTGATGAGGGACGCGTGTAAGCATGGGGAAGGGATGTGTGAGGGGTTGCAACACAGCGCTCCCACCGACGTGCAGCACCGAAGAGGGAAGGAAAAAAACGGTGGGACCGAAGAAGGGAGCGAAGCGGTGAACCGCCCAGCCGCGGCACAGTGACCCCGTACAGCCGCCTCGGTGACCGACTGGTTTAGAGGTGGTGGGGTGGTGATCCGTGCACGGCCTGAGCACCGTCTGCACTTGAGAAAAGAAAGCGCGCACAAGGCATGGACTCACAAAAAGACGGAGCAAGAGAGAAGAGGGGGGAGGGGGGAGGGGGGAAAAGCCAAGGCAGGAGAAGTGAGAGGACTGTGCAGAACGCAACGCCCGTTCCAGTCAAGCAAGCGGAGGTCAGGAAAAGGCAACTGTGCGCCAGAGCACAGACAATGCAGCGTGCACACCGCCGCAACCACCGTCCTCGATGCCGCGAGCACGGGCGTCAGGTTAGAGGGCCAAGCAGGGAAGGGGACGAAGACCTCGTGATTTCATAGCGTCTCCCCACTCCCACGTACCTGCATGCGCGCATGTGTAGGTGCATGTGTATGTGTATGTGTGCGTGTGTGTTTGCTTGGTGCTTGATGGGGGTGGGTAGACGCCGGGCAACGAAGAGAGAGCGAGAGAGACACGTGAATGAGAGGGGAATAGCAGGAAGAAACGGGTCAAGACACAGAGCCCGGCTCCCCTGCACCTGCAACACACACACACACACACACACTCCCCGACGCGTGGGTCTGCGTGAGAAAAAGGGGGGAAGCCGTCCGCAGCACCAGCAAGGCAGACAAACGGAGACTCGGACGGCTAAGAGAGAGGGAGGGAACGACACACTGGAAGTACTGCTGGCACACAAACACACACAGACACCGGGACAGCCCAAGCACAACCACGGAGGCGCGCGACCACGCACGTGCACAGAGTTGCAGAGCGGGCGCGATGCTGCCGTGGGCACAAACGCTCGCGCCTCAAGCGCACGCGGCAGCAGCAGAGAAAGAGAGACGCGCAAACATGAAGGTGAAGGGACACAAAAAAGGGGAAAGCAGTGCGCAGCAGTCCAACCGCGCACCTCCCCACGATGTCCCCCCCCCCCGCTTAGTCCTCCTCCTCCTCCTCCCCCCACCTCCACCTCTCCTCTCTGCAAAATCCTCGCTGACATCACACCTGAACCGTGACAAAAATGGCGCGGTCGCTAGAGGAGAGATGCGCCTCCAGGAAGCTACCGGGGGTGGAAAGCGGAGGCTGGATGCCCTGCACCATAAAGCGCACGCGGCGGCCATCATTAGGCGAAGCGGCAGACGTCGCGGCAGCCTCCGCAAACTCAAGTCCTAGACCGCATTTCTCGGGGCGCTCCTCGTAGTCGCGCATGAAGGCTTGCACCATCGCGCGCTCCCACGCCGCCCACGCCGGCGGCTCCGGCGGGGTGCTGGTCATGAGCGGCTCCTGCTTCTCCAGCCCATCCGTCGCGCAACGCGGAGGGTCGGCATAGTAGGGGGCGAGGGTGCGCAGTAGCTGCTGATACGTGCGCTCCACTTCACTGGGCACCGCCGCTGAAGCGTGCGCAGCGGTAGATGGCGATGTGCTGTCCGTAGGATGCTCCTGCAGTTGCTGGGCCTTCCACCGCAGAACGGGTGCACGGAACAGTCGCCACAGCAGCAGACCCAGAGGCAGCTGCTCCGGCTCAATCGTCGGAGCAGCTGCCGTCTCCGTCGTCGCTACTGGCAGTGCTAGCGCCGGAGCTGCTGAGACGCGGTGAGCATCGTACTGCAAGTACCCACTTTCGCTCCGGCCTGCCGCGCCACGATAGGCGAAGGGGAATCCGATGCGAATGAGGTACGCCACGTGCGGCCGAGGCGTCAGCAGACCGCGGAGCAGCTGCTGGTATTCGGCCAGGAGGTATGGAGATGTGAATGCAAAGGGCGCCGAATACCCACCACCGGGGCTGTTGCTTGACGAGTAGCCGCCATTGCCTACACCGGCGCCGCCGCTGCCGCTCAAAGCGGGGTCGCGGTAGCGCTGCTGCTGGAGCTGCTCCTGTGCCGCAGCGTCAAAGGGCCGGTACAGGGCCAAACCAACGGCCGCCTGCAGCGCCGACTCAGCTTCGCGCTGATAGATGGTGTAGTTGCCGTAGAGCACAGTGTAGGCAGCCTTGTGTGCCTGCTTCACCTCCATCCGGATGTGCTCCTCCAGTCTGTCGTAGTTAATGTAGAGGGGCACGGTGCGGGCCAGCGAGCTCCCCTTCGTGAGGGAGTGGATGTGGAAGCTGAGCTCGAGCGGCTCACTCAAGATGGAGCACAGATGAGACTGCAGGAGCGCTGCTGCTGCTGATGATGAGGGCGGGGATGACGTCGATGACGCCGAGAGGTGTGCCGCCCGCTCTTCGCGGACACACTCGTTCACGTAGTCTTTGACGGCACCTGCCGGATACAGCCACGACAGCGGGGTGTCGCGAACGCTAAACCACACCTGCGTCGTCTCCGGGTGCAGTGCCGCCGCGTACGGGCGAAACAGCTGAAGGAGGTCCCGCACAATGGCGAGAAGCATCGTGGTGCGCGGCAGCACAAACGCTGCGGGTGCAGGGCGGTCGGTGGGGTGAAGGATATCGCCATCTGCGAGGGAGACGACGACGGGCACACCGCCGATGTACTCCTTCTGCGAGCGCATATGAGCAGGATGCAATACCACGACTGCTGCTCTTGGTCGTTCTCAGTGACTTTCAGAGGAAACGGGTCAAGAGGGCGCGCAAACCTGCGCTGACGCAATGACTCGAGCAACCACGAAGAGACGGAGAAGAGGAGGAAGCGCGAAAGTAGAAGAAAGCGACTGCAGCAAGCAGCCTTGTAGCTGCTACGAGAGAAAAAGAAGCGAAGCATCAAGAGGAGGGGGGGGACGAGGCCTGAGCGGCGGCGTTTGTATGCGTGCATGTCGTGCTGGACACAGCTTGTATTCCTTTCCTCTTCGTTCCCCCTCCCCCTCCCCGCACAGCTGTGTGCAGCGAGCGCTCGAAAGCCCCCGTGCGCAGAACGAAAGAGTCGGGGCGGCAGCCGGTGATGCGCGAAAATGGCGTCTCGAGCGCCTTTTCGCCCGCTTCTGCTGCTGCCGCTGCCGCTGCTGCCGCCTCTTCCTCTCCTTGTCTCTCTCTTGTGGCTTGCTTCCGCGGTGACATGAGGAGGAGCACGATGGGAGGAGATTAAGGGGAGGGCGACTGTCGAAACACATCACCCGCCGCCCCCCCTCTCCCCCAGCGCGTCCTCCTCCCTCCATCGTTCTCGTGCCCTTTACCGAGGCACACAACCAGTTGTTACGTACGCTTAAGAAAAAGCCGCGGCACAGTAAGGTCGAGGAAGAGAGGGGAGCTCCGACCATGAGAGGGGAAGAAGCACCTAAGATACGGTCGCTTCCACTGGCGCGTGCACTTCTCCACCCGCGCCTACAACAGATGGGGCGGCAACAGCACTGACGGAGAGGGGAGAAGAAACAACAACACGTCGCGCAGCGATCCGCCGAGTGTGCACCCCCCCCCCCCTCTCCTACCTCAATCCTCGACATTACAGCTCGAGTGCGAATGATCACCTCTTCTTGCATGCACACCCTTGCCTCTCCCCCTTCGCTGTGCCACCCCCCCCCCTCCTTTGTTTGCCGCTGTCATCGAGGAAAAAGTGTGACGGCGGAAGCGGGAAGGGTTTTGGAATCGACGATAGCAGGCCTGAATCGCACCCTCAAGCAGAGTCGCACGATCAGGGTCTCACTTGCTTTCCCATGCGCGCACATACAGAGAGAAGTGCTCTCTGTGGGGAAAGAGAGGGGTATGTGGACCGCACTTGCGCGGAGCAGCGTAGCAGTCGAGGCACAAGGTGAGAAGCGCGTGAAGAGGGTGTTAGCGGTGTTGGAGGGAGGAGGAGAAAACTGAGAATGAGGGAGACGCAAGCACACCAAATACGTCAGGCGTTGCATCTCCGCCCCACCGCACCCCGTCCCCCCCCCCTTGCCACCTTTGCCCACTGAGCTTCCTAGCTGGGTGGAGGTTTGAGAGTAGCCAGTCGCCCGTTGTGCGTCCCCCTCCATCCACTACTTCGCCCACACTTGTCCCCCGCCACGACCACCAACCCCATCGCTCTTGCACACACCCGCTCTGTTGAACTCAAACAAACCACAGAGACACAAACGCGACGAGAGAGCGAGCACGCCACCGCGGGTCCCTCGCTTCGCTCTCTCTCGCGCTCTCCTCCACCGGCTCTCCTGCGAACTGTTCGTTACCTACGAGGCAAACTTGTTCATGGTGGTCAGCCACGCCTCGTAGTCCTGCTGCTCCGCCCAGAAGCTGTACAGGACCACGAATTCGCCCAGCTTCTCGTCCACGCCGCGCTTCTCCAGGTACGTCATCACGCAGTTCAGGAGATCGTAGTCTAACTCGTGCACCAGCGGGCCGGTGTACAGCTCATTCCGCTTCGCCTCCGCCTCGGCGCCGGTGTCCTTCGCGAGAGCTGCCTCGTCGTAGAAGCGGATGTTGTTCAGCACCAGCTCACCCTCCTCGATGCTCAGATCCGCCTGCATCGTCTGCCCATTCTTCTGTGTGATGTACACAAAAATGTCGTGGCTGTTTGCTTTGTCGGAGTCCTGGTTCGTGCTGTAGCGCACCACCAGGTCCTCACCCTCGAAAGACTTGGTGAGGTCGAAGGTACACGTGCCGGGCTTGCGCACCACCTGCCAGCCGGCTGGCGGCGTCGGCTGCTCTGGCTTGTCGCTGCGACCCATCTCCTCCTCCAGCTCTCGGCGGGTGGCATCGGCGAGCGCGGCGTCGCTGGCGGAGCGGCGCGGCACCGTGAGCGCCGTCGGCGCAGACATGGACGGCACTCGGGCGAATCCAGACGTGTGAGCGGACGCGGCGGTCCCAGCAGCACCGGCGCCACGGCAGGCGCGCAGAGCAGAGAGGCCCAGCTTCTTGAAGGTGCGGCGCATGGTCGAATCCGTGGAAAAAGGTATGTCGTGATGCGTGGTGAGGTACAAGTTTAGATTATTACGCCTTTGGACTGCCAGCAGTTCCGTGTGACCGGAGAAGGGGAGGCCGGGAGGGCGCGTACAAGTCAAAGAGCGGAGCAAAACTGAAAGAACGGGAAGGGGGAGGGGGGTGGCAGTCACGTCAGCGCGGCGCTTTCTTCGTCTTCGCGTTTCCGTGTCACCGGCGTCTGTGAGGAACGACGAGGGAAAAGGAAGTCCGTGCGGGAGGGGTTCTTTGGGCCGGCGAGCGGGTCACAGACAGACACAATGTGCGAGCAGCGGACAAGAGTCGGTTGCGTAAGAGAGAAAGAGAGGGAGAGAGCGGGGTGTGAGGGCGAGGGGGTGCGCAGGGCGGTCGGTGCGGGTGTGTGCGCGTGAATGCGAACATGCGTAGATATACAAGGGAGAGACCGGGAGGAGGATGGGCAGCGACAAGTTGAACCGACAGAGCCGCGGGAGAAAGAGACTCGAGAGGAAGGAGAGCAAATCGCGTGTGAAACGCGTGGCGGCGCGCTTCACACGCACGCATGCGTTCGTTCGCAAGGACAGAGAGTCAGACATGCGACACTCTCGATAAGAAAAGAAAAGGGCAAGAAGAGAGCGAAGGCATTGCGCAGTGCCGACGTCAGTGCTAATGGTTTAGTGCGTGTGTAGAGGGGAGGGGGGTGCGGAGATGGGTACATGAAACCTCCTTGTCTGTGTAGGCAGGAGTGTTGCGCGCCACCTCTAAGAGTGGTGTGCGGCAGAGGAGCGGGACGAAGTAGCGGGCGGGGTCAGATATAGCGGCACACTGCAGCCGTCACCACAGCAGCAGTGAAAGCGAGGCCCACTAGCAAGTGAAAGTCGAGGAGTCCGTCAGCAGAGAGGCGCAGCCTTGTACACGCCACGACTACGGCTGCTCGCCCATGACCCCAGCCGCCACGTCCTCGCCCACCCGCACTCGCCCCACCACCGCGCAGCCGGGAGCGCTTACACATCTGTCAACAGCTTTGCCTTGGCCTCTGCCACCGCCTCCTCCACGGAGCCGACTTCGAGCTCATCCAGCCATGTCATGTAGTATGGGTGCTCGCAGTTGTCCAGCAGCACTGGGCAGATGAACCACGGCGGGTCGACGAACACGAGGCCGTTCGTGAAGTGCTTCACAAAGGTGCGCGCGCCATCCTCCTCGACCTGATGCGATAAGTCTTCGGGCGACAGCCCGTGCCCGTCGTATTTCAGTCTAGAGGGGACTGTGGTGGGAGAGCAGGTGCAGCACGAAGATGGAAAGACAGGCTGCTGCCGCACCGCGTCAGCGCGTGCCTCTTCTCCTTGTCTCGCTTCGCCCTTTTCCGTGGCAGGCGAGGTGCCGATGAGCAACTCGTCACGTGAGTCCTTTGACGGTATACGCGCAGCATCGTCGCTCACACACGCGTGGGTTACCGTGGTCGACCTGCTCAAGTGCATAGCAGCGGTGCCAATGCTCTCGACATATTGGGCCAAGAGGTTCGGCATGCGGGGCGTGGTGCGCAGTAGCGGCGGCGCCACCATCAATGCGTCCCACGAGGTGAGAACAGAGAAGCTGCTCTTGTAACTGATTTCCTCATGCTGCAGCGCCAACGGCGTGGCTGGGTTCGGCGCGGTTGCCATCGGTGCCGCCGCCAGGCCCTGTAGACGAGCAGGCGCATCGTTCCCATGCGCGTCCGAAGCTCCGGAAGAGAGGTGGGGCTGTTGAGTTGCCGTCGCGCCAACGGTGCGACGGTCGGGTTCGTGCCTGAGCTCCCCCTCACTTTGTGCGTGAGCAATTCTCTCGGTGCGGGCGAGGCCACGGGAAGATGCCGCCGCCTCCGGAGGCACCGCCGCGCTTGCGCGGCTCTCTGTCGGCGAGGCTGGTGCACAGAGCCATGCAAGGTGCTCCTCCTCCGAGAACGGTATCGTCTTAACTATTCTGAGAGATGCCGGCGCACCAGCTGCAGGCAGGACAGCGGGCGGCGGGGAACGCAGCAAGGGAGCCCCGGCGACAGAATCGTTGGACGTGGCACCAGTCGCTGTGAGGCTTGCGCCGAGAGTTTCGCCGCGCCGTTCTGCGCCTTCAGCAGCCGGCACTCGCGGAGAAGTCGCGTGCAATCGCGTGCGGAAGAGCTGTTTGCGCTCATGGATTGTCTCCATGCGAGGCGGCCGTGTGTGTAGAAGCTCAGCGAGTTCCTCGGGAAGGCGCTCACTGTGGCCGGCTCGCGTTGCACCTGGCGGTGCACTAACTGCGAGATTTTCCCTTGGGAGGACAGTAGCGCTTGCGGCGAGTGGGGCGGCCGTGGGTGCCTGCGGAGACGGAGCTGGATCATTCATCGACATCGGGCACGGGCGGCGCCGGTTGCCACCGCTGTGCGCAATGTCGTCATTCGTATGTCGTTGGTGCTGCCGGGCGCCGTGCCTGGTGTGCGCACTCCTGCAACGGTGCTTCTCATCGTCGTCAACGCCGGCGCGCCGCTCGTGTCCTTCGCGGTGACGATAGTGCCCATAGCGGTGTTGCCCCGAAGAGCTGCTGCTCCTGCTGTGCGACCAGTCATGCTTGCGCGAAATGGGCGACTTCGCTCTCCCTTGCGTTTGATGCGACTCAAGGTAAGAAGCGGAAGAAAGCGGCGGCGTGCTGCTGCTGCCATCCTCTCCGTGCCGTCTCTTCCTCCCCGTGCGCCAAGGTCGGTGGTCGTGGCGATGCCCCTCCCTTCTGGCGTCCTTTGCGGGTCGTTGCACCATGCGCAGGTCGAGGGCCTTGCGACTGACGTGTCAGGGCCGCCCAAGACGCAGACAGATGAAGATTGAGAGAGAACAAAAAAGTCCTACCAGAGAAGCGCACTTATCAGCTGTGCGCGACAGCGGACATTCTCCGTCCGCTGGGGCTATGCGAGCCAAAAGGAAGGCTGAAAAAGGAGGAGGGGGCAAGAAGCTGCAGAAAAGAGGATGTGGCGAACGACCGTGTCCGCTACTGCACCAATTTTTCTGCAGCGTTGCGGACTCCTGGGGAGGGAGGGAGGGAGACACGGGAAAGTGAGGTAGCGCCTCCACACACACGCACACACACACACACACACACAAGCAGACAGATACGCTCACGCACAGATTGCTTCTAGTTCAGGCACAACAACAACGCCATCAGTGCCGCCACATGCATACGTGCGCGTACAACATGCAGATGACCGTTCCGCATGCGATGACGGGCGAGTCCGCAAAGTTCCACGCAAACACATGGAGAACGGTTACGGCGATCCACCAAAGGACATCGAAGAGCGACAAGATAGATGAGCGAGAGAAATGGGCAGAGTCAAGCAGAACCGAACATCAAGGTGGGCAGATTTCTTTCCCTCATCCACACCGCTGCAAGTGTGTGCGCAGCCGTAAAGACGGCTCGTAGAGCGGTTAGCAGAGAGGCCACCTTTCTGGGCGATGGGGGAGAGCGACAGCTTCCTCTTCTTCCACGCGGCCGAGAGAGCAACTCCGCGGCTGGATAATACGCATGCCAGAAACGACTCGTTACACAGACAAACGCCCGTTAGCCCGTCTCCGTGCGCCCTCCGCAGACGCGGCCCTTTCCCATCTCGCTCTTGCTCTGCTTATCCGCTCGTTCTCTTGATGTTGTGTGTGCGTGTGTGTGCGGACGGGCCGCTGACACCGAGAGGGCCGCATACCGGCCGGAATCAAAGGCGTCTCTCATACAAGGGCATCGCCATCCGTATGCGCCTGTGACTGTGTGCATGGACGAGAGTGCGGAGCCACACGCCCTCCCGCCTTCCTGCCTCACAGAGCGGAGGCGGGAAGGGGGCCGGGTGGGCGGGGATTACTCTCGAGTCTTGGGCAGTCGAAAGAACGAGAGAGAAGAGGCCATGACGTCACTGGGGCGCTTTCTCAAACAAAATGCAAACTACAAGTAGCAGTCACAGGTAGAGCAAAAACCTCGCCTTCACTCGCCAACGAACACTCCATCGCCCCTCGATCGTGCCGGGCCGTTACGCCCCGAGGAAAGCGCGCAAAGCCGAATCAAGAGAACGAGGAAAGGAGCACGTCCCGTTCCGCCGGCACTGGCGCGCCGGTTCGCTGGCTCACGACGGAGAATAAGGCACGGGGGAGAGAGCGAGAGCTGGTCGCCGGCAGTCCGCTGCCCACAGCACCCCTTCACCGTCGTGTATGGATTAGAAGAAGCGCACGAACGCTACCACATGAGCCTGTCACAGGCCCCCGTCCGCGTCGTGCGATGCAGAGCGAGAGACACGCCAAAACAGCAACGCGCCCGACTCAGCCGTCGGAGCACCGCCCCGTGCCTCGAGCTCCGCCCACCGACCCGCTCCCCCACTATGCCGGGCGCCACCCCTGGTGCATTCTCTCCTCAGGGGTGGGTCGGTGGCTCCCCACGCCCCAGCACGCAGTGCGAGGGCCGGGGGTGAGATACACGCTCGAGTCACGCTGACGCTTCGCCTACCATATGGGTGGCGCAAGCCTGTGCACTGCCGCAGGTCGCCCCGGCGCAGCGCCACCCAGGGCCCGACCGCCGGCATCAGTGGGGCGGTGCATTGCTCTGACCTCCCCACGTGGCAGGTGCTTCACCGTGCCACCACCAGAGGTGGCTCGGCATTGGGCAGGGGGAGAGACGAAGGAGGGGCTGCGTGGCTCCCGCACAGAGTGGGGGCGCTGGGCCCTGAGATGCCACGCGCTGCAGCATCGCCCCGCCCCCATGTCATCCGGATTATAAAAATGGTAGAGATGGAAAGGGAGAGGAGCAGGGGTTGCGGAAAGGGGTGGGATTGAAATCCCAGACAGTGACGCTGATCTGTGCGGCAAAGTCGAGGACATTGGAAGCCCCAGGAGTGAGAGAAAAGAAGCAGAGGGCAATGGAATGGCCTAGCGCCAAGAACACAGCTCGAAGGTTGGCAGCAACCACAACAACGACCCTTGGAAGGGCAACTTCCAAAGGTGCATCTTCCCCTCGTATCAAGAGAACCCGCGCCTCACCGCAAATCGCGTCGCAGGACGGGCGGCGATGAGATGACGTAACGCGCAGACTCACCGCCCGAGCCTCTTCCTAGTCGCTTGTTCGTTCGGGCCCCTTTCCCAGTTCGCGACGCCCATCCATCTACTTGGCTTTTTTCCTTTGTGTAGCACCCCCCCCCCCAAGAGAGCACTCACACGAGTGCGTCCTCCAAGAAAAGGGACAGGACGCCAAACAGCAAGAGGGAGACATGAAGGAGTACACACCCGCACACACACACACACACAAACGAAAAACATGATTGCAAGCCCCGCGAGGCGCGGGTGGGGTGGAGGCGAGGATGGAAGCACGAGGCCGCAGACTAGTTAAATATAAGGAAAAAAAACAAAAAAAAGCGTGCCGATGTCGCTTAACGCGAACGAACGCAACACACGCACAGACATACACACATAGACGTACACATACACACACACACACATAGACGAGGCCGGCATCGCAGAACACAGTGGCAAGGATGCTTGCTTCTTTCCACGAGAGAGGGAACGTGCGGAGCACATCAGCGCACCAACCAAGAGGCACCAGAGAAAGTAAAAGAACGACAGAAAAAAAAAGAAAGGACATATTCCGTGGAGCACTGCGCACATACGCAATGCACACCCCAGCCATGCAAACCCCATCACGCGTGCGAGGTGTCACCGGAGCGGCAAGCTAGAGGAACCTTCGCGCCCACTATCTACGAAACACGCACACGCACACACGTGATTCAGGATGTGTCCGCAGGTGCAGACGCGCTGGCACGACTGCCCGCTAGCACCGCACCGGCACGCAGCATCCACGTGATGTCTAGTAGAAAAAGTAAGGAATACACCCGGCAACAAGGACAGAGAAGCAGAAAAAGACGAGAGAGTGCGAGAGAACAGGGTCCAATACTCGCGAAGAGTGAACGAAGACCAGTGAGGGGGAAGGGGATAAGAATGAAGGAGCGCAGCGGCAGCGGTGCACATGTCCGATGGAAACACAGAATAGCTGATCCGCCAGAAGATCACGAAAACAGCGGAAGGGGGATCGGGAACAGAAGTCAGGTGAAGGTCGAATGAAGAGGGATGAGTCGGACCTCTCAACCAATCCCTCCCCTCCCCGCTCCCTGTGACACTGTTGGACGGAAGACCCTCACCTCGCTTTTCGCTTTTCTAAGCCCATACCAGAGCGCCCATGCACGCACGCCTGGCGTGGCGTGTCCTCCGCGCCGGTAACAAAGACGTTTGTGCACGCTCGCCATACCCTTCCACCGCCCCCGTCCACCACCACACAAGCGATAAGATATGCGTTGCCCCCTTCTCCCCCCCCCCCTTCGCCTCCTTTGCCGCCCTCTCAGCAATCTCGCAGATGCATCACAACAAGAGCGCCACCGCGCAAGGCGAAAAGAGCAAAATAAAGAGAATGAGAACGGGAAGACCCACAACCGGCCGATGTACCCACGTGCACCCGTAAAGGGGGAAGGCGCGAAAGAGGAACAAGAGTTCCCTCTTTTACGCACAGCACACCAGCGCCAAAGGCGGAAGAGCCGCCCACCAAGCTGACCGCATACAGAAGTGAGTCCACGGATACTGCACGTCAACGAGCAGGCAAGCGCACGCACGACGAAAAGAAAAGAAAGCAGCGCACCAAAGAAAAAGGATAATGATAGCGTTGACGTGCCTGCGTTCTGAAGCAGGGGAGGGGGAAAGGCCACACTGCAGCACTTCCAGAAAAGAGAGGAGGGGGGGGGGGGGCACAACACGGGTAGGGGTGATGAGGTGCAAAAGAAGGTGTTCTCCCCCACCGCTCCGTCGCGGATTTCCCTCGCCGTTACCCTTCTGTTTCTGCATCCACCGCTCCACAAAGCTGCTCGCACAGAAGGAAGGCGGGAGAAGGGACAACGAAAGCAGGGGGAAAAAGAGCACATAAAGAAGGAAAGCATGAGACTCCTCAGGCACACACACACACACACACAAGATGCAGCCACAGAGGTGCGTACCGTCTGCACAGTCGCCCTTCACGACACCACAGAAGGGCAACAATGGAAGGCGAAGC
Organism: Leishmania aethiopica; assembly: GCA_003992445.1. Classification (NCBI taxonomy): domain Eukaryota; phylum Euglenozoa; class Kinetoplastea; order Trypanosomatida; family Trypanosomatidae; genus Leishmania; species Leishmania aethiopica. The sequence goes on from RZOE01000018.1 coordinate 1,049,246, forward strand.
GAGAAGAAGTGGAGGGACTCTCCTAATGCTGGTAGGCGCGGTAGTCCTGCACCACATCGAGCAGTGGACGGTAACGTGCACTCCGTTCGTCGTGTCGGCGGATGCCAGCAGCCACTCCTCTGTCTTTGAGGAATTCCACGAGGCGTCCGTCACGCGGCCCACGTGGCCGATGTGCACAAACGACACCTCCGGCGGCGCTAGCCGATCCTCCGAGTAGCCGAGCGGGAGTGTTGTCTTTGCCAGATCCCACAAGACGACGCGACCGTCAGCGCCATAGCTCAGCATCACAGTCTCGCAAAAAGGCGACCATTGCAGACCCGTGATGGGGCGGCCGTGGTAGTTAAGCTCCCAGACCGGGTCCACGGTGCGGCGGATGTCCCACAGGCTAATGCTTCCCTCCGCGCCAGCGGTTGCCAGCTGGAAGGCGCCGATAGGGTGGAACTGGGCAGCTGTCGCGCCGCTCGCGTGCGCCGAGGGAATGGTGGAGCTGCCGGCGCTCATGCGAATGTCCCACAAGCGCGCGTCCCCGTCCATGCTCGAGGACGCCAGCAGGTGTCCCTGCGAAGAGTGCCAGCAGCAGTCGGTGACGATGTCGCGATGCCCAACCAAACGCTCGAGTGGCTGCGTTTCAGGGCCAGTCAGCGCCGGGTCAGCGGCCGACGCCTCGCGCACGTCAATAGTCAAGCGGTGGCTCACGTCGTAGTAGTTGACGTAGCCGTCGTCCGCGGCGCTCGCGATGAAGCCGGGTTTCAGCACGTTCCAGCTGAGCCCAAAGCCGCCACAGCGGTGCCCGCGCAGCAGTGCATCCGGCACCGTGCGGCCAGCCTCATTCTGAGTGAGATCCTGCACGAGGTTGTACACCCCAATGAGCCCAGACGCCGTCTTGACCGCGATAATGTTCGTCTCGGCAGGCATCGCGCGAATCTTCAGCACTGCCGCGTCCATCGTTAGCGCCTGCTCGCAGTGGAAGTGGCCCTTGACGTTGGCGAAGCGCTTGCCGGGGTCGATGCCGCCCTCCAGCGCGGGATCGACCGCCTCCGCGCCGGCAATGTCGTCGTCGCCGTAGAGGCCGTACATGACGTCCTTCGCCGCGGTGACCGGCACCGCCACCTCCATCACTTTCACTGCGTTCGCCGCCCCGCTGCGCGGGTGCGCCTGGGTACCAATCGCCAAGTACTGCAGCGTGTAGTCACGCTCCGGGTCGGCAAAGGCGCGATCGGGAATCCACTCCACCGCCAGAGTCGGCCACTCGACAACGTGCGTGCCACAGTACGCGTACAGGTGCTTCGCCTCCGTTTCGAAGGATCGCTGCAGCGCCAACATGCGAGGCAGCGCATTCGCGGCTTGGCGGGTTGAGACGGCACGGCCGCGGGCGCGGGCGTGAGCAGGGTGAGCGGAAAAGGCCTCAGCGGGCGCGCTACCTGCGCCACCGCGGCGCGCCGAGCAAGTGCTCCCCGAGTCATCGTCACCGTTATAGCCGTCGCCCATATTAGCAGCGCCTCCGTCGGATGCATCACCGCGCACAGCATCGCCGCTGGTTCCTTCTGCGTCGCGGCCGTGCCGGCGGTGGCGCCGGCTAGCGTCGCCAGTCTCCTGGAGAGCAGCTCCGATGACATCGCCGTCGTCGGGGGTGATGGTGGAGCTTACTGCCGGCGGCACTGCAGCGTGCGAGGAGGTGCCCTCCGACTTCTTCTGTTGCGCGTCAGCCTGGACCTCCCCGACCACGCATTCCTTCCGCGTTTCTGGCACCCTCAGCTCCTTCGCGTCGTTTCCTGGCGCGCGCAACGGCTTGGTATCTGTGCTGCTGCCTTCCCCGCGCCGCAACCGAGCCAGCGCCTGCGTGCGAGTCACGCGGTCGGTCGGTGGGGCTGCCGAAGGAGGCGCCTCTCTGCTCGGCCGCGTCGGTGACGGCTGCGGAAAAAATGACGCGTCGGCGGCGTCGTTCACCGATCCGTTGCCGTGGTGCATATCCCCCTCCTCGCGTCTTCTCGATGTGGATGTCGGGTGTTCGCGCGATGCTTAAAGGACTGTGTAAAGAGAACGGACGTGCGCGGAGGCGCAGTGCGCACGAGTGCGGTTGGGGTCGTCTGTCGGGTCGCTGGGGAGAGCAGAGAAGGGAAGCACGTGGTTTCACAGACTTCCACGGCCACACGGTAAAGCCGCAGCACCGTCCAGAGAACTGCAGAACACGAGACAAGAAAAAAAGAGTCGGACTCTGCTCCGCAGGCGAGGGAGAAAGATGTCCGACAAAGGCACCCGGGGGTGGGGCGCAAAGAATGTGCTCCGGTGCTTGAGAGGAAGAGCTTGACGACTCGCTGATGCGCTGCGATCCACCGCAGATCTCTTTTCTTTGTGTTTGTCCTCTTCTCTCGCCTGATTCCTCCTGTACGTGCGCGCAGAAACAAGGCGGGGATAGATTTGGGGGGGGGGGGGGGGGGCACGGTGGGGACGATGCACGGGCGACCTCGCGATGCTAAGCCAAGAAAGGGTGCGAAGGACGAGAGAGGCAAGGCAGCGGTGATATCTGCATTCTTGACTGTCTGGCTACATACCTGTGCGAGGAAGGGGGAGGGGCAGGAGTGCCGCACGGTGCACGCTGGTGTGAGCAACGACAGGAGGTAACTGGTCGACTCTGTTTGCACGTCTGCTTGCCTGTCGAAGAGGGGGGGAGGCCTGGAAAAGTGGGAGGCGACGGGGGGGGGGGGGGGGGAGCCTCGCCCTCGCCCTGCACGAATGACTGCAGTGCGCACAAAGGGCAGGAAGCAGTGAGTTGCGACGAAGAAAAAAAAGGACAGAGAAAAGCGGCGTCAGCACGGCACGGACATGCGGAGATGGCGTGTGCACAATGGTGCGTGTGCTCGGCAAACTCGTCCATAGAGCCCTCCTAGAAGCCAAAGAAACTCGACACAGAAGACGGGCTCACCTGAGTGGTGGACAAGAGCGAAGAGAACATGAGCGTGGGAAAGACTGCTTCCCCTGCGCGCCTTTTACTCATCCAGCGCCGCCATGTCACTCAGCTGATGTCCGCCTCGATGTTATGTGATGACGGTGTGGCTTTGCAGCCACACTGCTCGAGCGCGAAGGCCCGCCGGTACTATGCGCGCGTGTGCGGCGCGGCTGCCTGAACGTGTTTGCTGACGCACTGACACTCCGCAGTGGCACAGGAACCGCTGGCCGGCCGAGGTGCTGGGAGAAGTAGCCGTTGAAGTTGAGGCGCGACCACAGCGCGCGCTCCCAAGGACGCCCACCGAGGCCGAGGTGACCCGTGAACACCGCCACAACCTCCTGCTGTACACGCGCCTCGAGAGCACTCAGCGTCGCACGCACCTCCACCGGGGTCTCATTGACGCCATCGACCGCCCAGTAGGGAATGCGATAGCGCATGCATAGGGTGTAGAGGGTTGTCGCACAGGTGTTGAGGGACTGGCACGCGCGCAGAAGCGGCTCGGAACCCTCCGTGAGGAACGTAGCCTCCGACACATGCCATATGAACTGGTCGTGGAAGCGTTTTGCCTGATCCACGCTCGTGCATGCGGCGGACGCGAGCTGCTCCTCGAGCTTCGCGGTAAACACGCTAATGACATCCACTTGCATGTAGTAGCCAAGCGAGGACTCCATGAAGTGCAGAAGCTGAAACAGCGAAAATGCGCGGCGCAGGTCTGCCGAGGGTCTCGTGTTGGTCACCAACGCCTCTGAGAAGAGCGAGCGCGTCACCGCAAGCGCCTCCAGTGAGAAGCGGAGGGCGAGATGAAACAAGAAGAGTCGTTGGTAGTACTGCATCGCCTTCTGCGACACAATCAGCAGCAGACCTTGAGGAGGAATATACTGCAGATAAAGAGCCTCAACGATGAGCAGGAGGTGCCGCGCCACGTCCTCTGTTGAGACGGCGGCACCACCGCCACCGCGGGTATGTCGGCCCGCTCGCGTCGGGCCATCAGCGGCGAAGGCCGCATCCGCCTGCTGCACACTGCCCGACTTCACCCGCATCGTGAACGCCTCGTATGCTACAGTGTCGCGCAGATTGCTGACGGAGAGAGCGAACAAGAAGGCGTCAGACGCGATGCGCTGCAGGTGGGCGCTACGGGAAGCCGCAACATGAGACTTGCGAGCCAGAGCATCTGCTGCATTCACCTGCTTCTCTCCCTCGGCATTGGCGCCCTCGGCCGCTTCGAGGGCGGCAGCGGGCGACAGCGACGGCAGCGGTGGCGCCGTCACAGGCGACGCAGCCACACGCGCGCCACTGCCGTGTTGGACCGGCTGCACATCAGCAAGAACAGGCAGCACGCGCTCCACAAAGGCGTACCAAACGTCGCCGCGGTGGCAGAGAAACATGCTGCGCAGGGCGGAAAGGTTCCCCTTCAGCGAGGGCAGATCGCCGACCTTCATCCACAATGCCTTGGCCCACAACGTCTTCGCCGCCTCCACACGCGCCGCTAGCTCCTCTGCCACCAGAACCCCACCATGGCACAGCTGCGCGTTGAAGATGGAGTGAAAGACAGCGTTGGCGGCTTCGTCCTGGGTACCGAGAGCCAGCTGCTCCAGGTAGTCGCTGCCACCCTGCACATCTGTGTCGCGCAGCAGCACCCGCCGCTCTTTACCAGCCGCCAGTATCAGGAGGCCCAGCTCAGGGGACACGCCGAGCGGAAGACGGTCTGTGTAGAGGATGTGCTCCTCCCCAGCGCCATCGCCGAAACCGGTCGAGGCACTCCCCGCCACCGCCGTCGCCGCTGCGGTCTCCGTTGATTTGGCGCGCACAGCAATGAAGTAGTCTGGGCGTGCGTGCAGCACGACACCGTGGGCAATGTAGTGCGCTGTTGTGTAGAGCAGCGCAAGCCACACGCTTTCCCCGAGAAGACGCCGAAACGCTGCCGGGACCTCCTGATTGTGAAGAAAACTGTCCAGCAACGGCAGACACACCTCCGTCCGCTGCTGCTGCTTGACGATGGCCTCCAGGAGGGTGAAAGTCAGGGCGTATGTAGCCGGGAGCGCCGCAAGCGCCGACGGCGTCTCGGCCACCTTCACCGCCTCGGCGTAGTTGAAAAGAATCTTCTTTACACCGTTCGCAATAGCAGCCGGATACAGCCCCTCGACGCGCCCGACAGCGGCCTCCTGCGTGGCGCGCAGAAGCGTGTGATAGCTGCGACCCAGAGGCAGGGCACGCTGCAGAAGCTGCTGCTCTGCGGGGTGAAAGGGCAGCGCCTCACAGTACCTGCGCAAGGCTTCCGCAGAAGATGCACCAGCTGCGCTGTCAGCATTCGTATCCTTCGCTGCCCACGCATCGGCCACTGACGAAGGTGCATCCAGCGGCTGCCTCAGAAGTGCTGAGTTGAAGCTCAGTAAACTGCACCTCACCTCCTCCATGAGTGCCTTAGTGCAGCGCAGGACTCGCGTCCTTGTCGCAGTCACCGAACAGAGAAAGCCGGCGTGTGATGATCTGGGGAGGGCACCAAGATGGAGAAGCGGCAGAGGTGGAGTGCTGGCAGGGTTGACGGTACAAAGCGAGCGTGTGTGAGAGCCCCACGCTCACGTTCACGAGGGGTGCCAAGCGGTATATGTGGCTATAGGTGCGTATAGGTCTATGATGCTCTTTCCGTTTGTGTGCGCTTAGTGGCGCGTGCGTCCTCGTCGAGGTGGGGTGCGCTGAGCCAGTGCTGTACGAGTTGGTGGGTGGGCTCGAGAGCGAGTGAGGGTGATGGAAGGGTAGCGTATCCATGCGTGTGTTTGTGTTGGCCTCGGCTTCGGTGCGGATATGGAGACGGGTACGTGAACGCGCATGCCTCTCTTCTTTGTGGGTGGAAGGGAGCGGAGGGCCGCTCTCCTGGACCGCCCTACGAAGTGCAACTGATGGGGTGCTCGAAAGAAGGCCATTTTCCGCTGAAGAGGCATGCGGATGCCATGGCACGAGCATCACGACCCGTCACAGCGGCCCCACCCTCTTCACGATGTGACGGTGAAGTACGAGAAGTGCAGGTGGGTCAGCCGGGTCCCCCCGTCAGAGCTCACTCACAGTCCTTTTCTCTCACTTTGGGTGTCTGCTTTGGGGTCCCGCAAAGGCATGGCAGCGGAGGGCGAAGGGACGACGAGAGAAACGGAGGGGGGCGGTGGTCAAAACAGGAGCGAAGCGGCCAAGACGAAAAGATAAAACCTCAAGCTCAAGTGCCGTCACGGCGGTCGCACGCCTGCCCCGCTCTTCCCCTCCCCTTGCCTCAACGCCCCTCCTTCGGAGGGGCCACGGCGAAGGACGAGAGAAGGTGTCGAAGCAGGAAACGCTAACGGCGACAGTTACGAGCAGCATAACGCCTAACGGCGGAGCAATGTGGGGACTCGCGGCACGCACACAAAAACGCATCGCACTACACACGCACACACACACACACAATCCTCAAGTACGAGAAGAGCATGAGGTGAGCAACACTCACACAGCCACCAACACGATCCGCTACCCCGAAACAAAAATAAAAATAGCACATCGCCGGTGAGAAAAAAAAACGCGTCTCCACCTCTCCGTCGTGTATGCGCGCCTCTCTAGCGTAAACTGTTGCGCTCGCCGTGCCTGCGCAAGAGGCAAGGGCATGCGAATAGAAAAGGGTTCTGTTCGAGCCGCGTCTGTCCATTCACTGCCACAGTGCATTTCACTGAGCGCCTCTCGATAACCCGCCAGGGCCTGCCACAGGCCCCCGTCCGCGTCGTGCGATGCAGAGCGAGAGACACGCCAAAACAGCAACGCGCCCGACTCAGCCGTCGGAGCACCGCCCCGTGCCTCGAGCTCCGCCCACCGACCCGCTCCCCCACTATGCCGGGCGCCACCCCTGGTGCATTCTCTCCTCAGGGGTGGGTCGGTGGCGCCCCACGCCCCAGCACGCAGTGCGAGGGCCGGGGGTGAGATACACGCTCGAGTCACGCTGACGCTTCGCCTACCATATGGGTGGCGCAAGCCTGTGCACTGCCGCAGGTCGCCCCGGCGCAGCGCCACCCAGGGCCCGACCGCCGGCATCAGTGGGGCGGTGCATTGCTCTGACCTCCCCACGTGGCAGGTGCTTCACCGTGCCACCACCAGAGGTGGCTCGGCATTGGGCAGGGGGAGAGACGAAGGAGGGGCTGCGTGGCTTCCGCACAGAGTGGGGGCGCTGGGCCCTGAGATGCCACGCGCTGCGGCATCCCCCGCCCCCATGTCATCCGGGATTATAAAAATGGTAAAGAGAGAAAAACACAACGGCCCGAAAAACAGCGGAAAAAAGGGGGGGAGGATGCGTTGGGGAGCAAAACAACACGTAAAAGCACGGCAAGTAAGACGGAGCCGCCGTGTGCGCTGATGGTCGCACACAGAGAGCAGAGAGAGAGAGATCGGCAAATCAGCACTACAACAGCGAAGCAGCATCTCTCCATGGAGGAGCTCGTGAAAGCTTTCATAAGCTGACTCGGAACAGGCAGCACACAGCGAAGGGGCACCGCGTCAACAGCCAGCGCGCAAGACGGAAGCGGAAGCCCGGTTTTGCATCGTCAGCGCCGCTGAAGAAGAGCTGAGGCGGGCCCCATCCACTGCCCCGGAACGGGCTCTTCGATAGTAGGGCTCCTCTGCGTGTTTCACGAACGCCCGCGTCACTGCAGCCCAAAGACCGGCGTCTTCACTGGGTACCTTGCCACGAACACCATGTCAAAATTCCTCTTCTCATGCTTCGCCATCGAGAAGGTCCACGCCACCTCGTGCGTGTCCCCATCCACGGTCACTGTCTCCCCCTTAACAGAGCACAGGTGTTCACCAGCCGCTGTGGCCGTCGGCTGCTCGAGCACCACATCGACATCCGCGTCGTCTGAGACGGGGTAGTTGTCCTTCACCACAACCGTCACCGGTGCATCGCTCGGCAGCGCGAAGCACTCCACTGTGTACGTGTAGTGGTACCTCAGCTGCGACTTTGTGCTCGAGAACACGGACGTCTTCTCCGACTCCACACGCCTCACAAGCGTCCGGCTCACCTTCACCGTCTCGTCCGTGCCAAGCGACACCTCGAACTCCTCGCCAGGCGACACGTGCCCCAGCTGCGACTGGTTCACAAACGTGTTGCCGTAGAACACCTTTGACGGGCCAGCAATGAGCTCGTAGTCCGTCGCGTTCACAGCAGTCGCGCTCAGATGCACCAGCGGGTCCACCTTCGGTACGCACACAAAGCGCAGCCGCGCAGGAAACTTCTCGCGCGCCACTGTCACCTTCACGTCCGCGTTGTTGTGCCGCACCGTCGCAAGACCCGGAATCGCGTACACCGTCGCATTCGACGATGAGCCGCAGCCCTCCACACACGCCGCCTCCACCATCGGCGCAACAGGGGCAGCGAAGTTCTCCTTCATATTCGACGCAGTAAAGGAGATGGAGTTCGCCCCCATTCTCCTGCGCGCCAGCGGCCCACCGCGCAACGCGCCCATCGCGGGCGCCGGCGGCCGCATCCAAATCGTCCAGCGCGGCCACAGCGGCGGCGGCGAGGCGCCAGCATGCGGCGTTGCAGTGCTCAGTCGAAGACGCACCTTCTCCCAGTCCAGCGACGTGCACTGGTGCACGTTCGCGGAGTAGAGCACCTCCAGCTTCGAATTCGCGTAGTTCACGCGCAGGTCGTACAGTGGCGACCACCCCGCACCGCTGACAACGCACGACAGCTCCACCACCAGCTTCGTCCCGCTAACGACACCCGCGCCCACCACAAGCGTCGCCTCCAGCGCGCTCTTTGTGTGCAGTCGAACGCCGCTGTCACCGCCGAGGTCGCTCAGCCGCTGCTGCGCCTCCTCAAGTCGCTCCTCCACATCCGCCAACTTCGTCCTCAGCTCCGCGAGCCCGCGCTGCGCCTTGGCGCGCCGCGTCGCAAAGAATGACGCCATCGCGCCCCACTTCGCAGGGTCCTGCATGTACGCCTGCAGGTGCCCCGCGCTCTCCAGCGGCACAGCGCAGTCACCGCGGCCCGCGGAGTTGACAAAGCCCTTGATCCGCTCAAGGTGCTGGCACGACTCCTCCAGTGCGGCGATGCCTTCCTCGCACGCGCACTGCTCCTCCTCGATCCGCTTGATCACGTCCTTCTGCCGCTGCACATCCGCGCGCACGTCCTGCCTCACCGTCTCACGCACGGGGCTGATATTCTGCAGCAGCACCGCAGCAGCCACAGCAGGGTCCGTCGCCTCGCCAATGCGCACCTGGAGCGTGGCCCAGTCCACATCGCCCCATTGCTCGATGTTTTCCACAACCGCCACAATGCTCGCGGAGGGCTTGAGCACCACTGGCGCAGAGAAGGTCAGCTGAGCGCGGTCACCGTAAACCGTCACCGCCTCTAGCTTCGGCGCCAGGGTGACGCGCGACATGGCGGCAGCGCCCTGCTGGGGGTGGTAATGGGAGATGGGAGGGGACTCACGTGTATAGGCGGGTGGGTGTCTGTCTGCGGGAGAGGGAGTCTGGGGAAGGAAGGAGCGAGGCAACTCGGTACGAAGATGGAGATGAACACGATGTTAGAAACGAGATGAAGGGAGAGAGGGAGGGAGAGAGGGGGGGGGCACAAGTGAAGGCGGCCCCGCTGCGACAGAAATGCGCAAAACAACAAAGAAACGCGACGTTTTCTTTGTTGGTCTTTTGTACTTGATTCTGGCAACGGAAAAGTGGGCGTTTGAGGGGAGGGGTCAGGTGCACAGCTGAGTCGATGTGTCGGCGTGTGTGTGTGTGTGTGTGTAGAAGGGGGATGAATGGGGCGATCCATGAAGGGAACAAGAGCAGGCAAAGGTGGGCACGGAGGGGGGAGGAAAGCAGGAAATTCGACTGGGAAAGGGATGCGTGTCTGCAGCGGACACACATGAGGGAAAGGGAGGGGGGGGGCAAGGTGACTCTTTTGGCATATGCATACTCCTTCCTACCGCAGGCACATGAATGGAGTGTTTCTGTGTGTGTGGAGGGGGAGGGGGTGGTTGCAGGCTTGATCAAACACAAGCAAGCATGGTTGCAAGGTCAACCCGCTACCACTCCTCCCATTTCTCCTCTTCCCCCAAGCACGCATTCACGTCAGTGTCCCTTTCCCCGTCAACTCGTCTGCGCTCGAAGAAGTGTGATACTCCACCCGCTTGTGACAGCGGTGGGTCTGTGCTCTTTCAGGGGCGCTGTCCCTTTCTCTAAGAAGCGTATGCGTGCCATCTTTTTCCGATCCTCTGCCGCCTCCCCTGCCGGCCCCCCCCCCTAAGCAGACACTGGCGGATGGAAAAGCAGAGGTAAGAGAAGGCGGGCGCCATGGAGGGTGAGAGAGGCTGCAGACGAGGGGCCGAGGACGCAGGGGCGGCTGGGAGGGAGAGCGAGAGTACAATAGGCGACGCACACGCACACAGACAAAAAAGTCACCAAGAACGAGCTCGTTAAGAAGTGCGTCTCCACACGCACACACACACGCGCGTGCGCTCTGCCAAAGTCTCTGACACCTCTGTATCGAAGGACTTTTGGGGGGCGGCTCCGATAACTGTGGAGACGTCGGCCGAATACTGATGCACGAAAGGTGACGCACGTCCATCACACCAAAAGGCACGGTGTCTCGAAGGAGAAATATATCGAAAAAAAGGCAACGCGAAGCAGCGGGGCGATTCTCGCCTTGCGCTTTTCTTCCCGTCGAGGACACCGCGGTGGATGCACGGAGGCAGAGAAGTAGAAATGGAGAGACCGCCACGCGTGGGACCTGAGCGATATGCGGAGAGGGAGAGCGTGTATGTATGTGTATGTGTGTGTGTGTGTGTGTGCTTGTGCCAGAGGGCAGTCGGCCCCCTCCTCTGGGCTCGGACGAGGCACATTTCTCTCCTCTACGCTGCCGCTATCGAAGAGGTCCTTCTCACTGATGTGGATACCCGTCTTTTCTTGTTATCTCAGCTAAACTGCTCCTGATGAAACCTCTCCCGTTTCGTCTGTCCGTCCTTCGTAATGCGGCCGTCGAACAGTTTCGTCGCCACCTTGAATGCCAGACAACCAGCGGGGTCGCCGATCTCGCGAAAGATAGTTGTGAGCTCGTGATCCATGAGGTAGGTGTAGTTTGTGTGCTGTGTCATCTTGCGCGTCAGATGCGCGGCTGCCTCCCAGTCCAGTCGGTGCAGTAGGCAACGAACGAGCAGCAGAAACACATCCGTGTTCTGCAGATACCAAGCCTCGTTGCTACCAACCGAGGTGGTCTTGTCCAGCAAGGCGTGCCAGAGCTCGACGAAGAACTCGGCGCCGCCAACGTCCTCCTCGGCATCGTCTGCGAGGGTGGCATCGGTTTGGTGCACTTCCGCCAGCGCGAAAGGGCTTTGCGTCCCCTCGCCACAGGGACTCTTAGAAAACTCACACGTATTAATCGCCAGCTGAGCTGCCGGGTAGGGGTTGTAGACGGCCGAGTCCCAGAGGTATCGGGGCACGATGGCGGCGCTACTCCCAGTGTGCGGCAGGGTGGTGCGCGCCCGCCGCAGAGACAGCTGCAGCTCCGCCTGTGACAGCGACGATGATGGTGAGGCTGAGCCGAAGAAGAGCTCGTGTACGTCGGCAAAGTCCTTCGCGATGACGGCTTCGCTACGCAGCTCAGGCAGCTGATTATTGTTGTAGAAGAGGTGCTTCATCGAGTCGCGAGACTGTCGCGCAGACCCGAAGAGGGCGAGCGACGTGTCGCGGGCATCCAAATACCGGCCCCACTTGGTCCGCTCCTCCAACCCCTCCGGAGTCAGTTTTGGATTGCGCGGCGGATGGCGGCAGCACCACTGGGCGAGCTGCATAAACATGAACTGCGTGCTGCGGGGTACACGCCCGTTACTAGCGGTGGCGTTGCCTGCGTCGATCGCGCGTCTGAGCACCGCGCGCGCCTCGGACACCGTCCGGATGAACTGCGTCTCGTAGTTGCTCACGGTGACCAAGTCGCGCGCGCAGGGCACCGGCGGTGTACACGACGCCAGCATGGTCGGCCAAGAGGATGGAGGCGACGCGGAAGTGGGAGACGGCTTCTCCGCCGGCTTTTCAGAGAGCTCCTCCACCATCTGGCGCAAAGCACCGTGAAAGGGCCGCTGCACGTCACGCAGTGCTGTCGCGCTGACGCGACTCAGCAGCGTGCCCACGTCTACGAGATGATGGACCGAGACGCAGTATGGCTCTCTTGACGCAGGCGCGGACGCAGAAGTCGCCGCGAGCGACGACGAAGACTCTGCAGAGCTGGCGTGCGCTTCACCAGGCTGTCCCTTCGACGCTCGCGAGCTGGCAGTCATATCTAGGGCCTCCTGTGCCACGGTGCACCGCTGCTGCTCACAGGCCGCGCGCTGCAGTAGCTGAATGGCACCGGTGTCGTCCCCCACACTGCTTTGTACGAGACTCAAGGCGTGGAAGAGGTGGCCGGCGTTGTAGTGATGTGGCCCAACGCCCGTTTGGGCGAGCGGCAGCAATGTGGCAGCGACCAACTCCTCCATGCTGTTGGTCTGCGCATTAACGAAGGGCAGCGAAACCACTCTGGAAGCTGCATCGATGCCGGCGGCGCGGAGGGACGCCTGCATTGCCTCCACCAAAGACGTCAACGTCGACGTGGCAGACGGCCCAGCCGGCACACGGCTGCCCCGGGCCCTTCCCTTGTCTCCGCCAAAGCTGCCTGTGCCATTGCTTTCAACATTCTCATGCACGAGCTCGTTGGTCGTCGGCGGTCCACACCGCTCCACCTCCCCAAGTAGCGCCAGTCGCTCCACCACTGCTTGCACGCTCACGGTGCCCCGCTCGTACGCATCGAAGCAGCCAAACATAGCGCAGAATTGCGGAAACTCGTCAGGGTGCGTGAGCACGCTGCTCAGCACCGACATCACATCCCAGTCCGTCAGCTCCACACCGAAAGCACGTATCCACAGCGCCACCACAACACACGACGCAACCGTACCCCGATGGCTCGTGGTGGAGCAGTGGTAGAGAAGAGAGGAAAGCACAGGCGCGCTGCGGGGCGATCTCGCAGGCTGCGGCGTTGCCGTGTCACTAGAGGAGTGCGACGAGCCGACCCCCGTAAAATCCGCAGCCGCCTGACGTGCCTGCAATCCTTCTCCCGAAAAGCTGTACGCGGCCACTGTCCCGCCCTCGGTGCCGGCCTCGTCTTCCATTACGTGGGTCCCGAACGCGTCCTGCGCCAGGGCAACAAGTTGCAACAGACGGGCCTCCACATCAAGCGGGCACAGGCAGTGCGCACAGTCCACCATGCGGGCGTACGTCTCCAGTGTCGTTGTGCCGCTCTGCACCATCACCTCCAGCACCTGAAGCGCATTAGCTGCGTCATGGTGGTAGTTGAATGTGCGCAGCAGCGAGTGGAAATGATAGGCGGTGAGCTCCTCCCCGAGCTGCTCGCGAATGTACTGGAGTGTAGCACTCAAGTCCTGTGTGTTGTGGCTGCTCACAAAAGTCGCGACAAGGGCGTTGGCCTCATACAGACTGAGCGGCGGAGAAGGATGCGGCGCATCCGCGTACTCGCACGAACCCGAAGGCGAAAATGAGGGGTCGCTCTCGTCATCCACACAAGCCGTCGATGATTGTGCCGCGGACGACGACCGCTTCTCGACCTCTTCCAGGGCCGCGCTGAGCCGCGCCTTGGCTGCCTGGTGCACCTCCTCACGGTGGCCGGCCTGCCACCAATCCGCGATGAGTCGTTGGTTCAACAGATAGCTGCCATAGGCGGCGAGTGAGCGGCGAAACATGACTGCTCGACCCTGTGCGCGTGCGCCTGCGGCGAGAGTGTGCCGAAAAACCGACGAGGGACACGCAACCCGCGCTGCCCAACACCACGCGCGTGAAGAATCGCGAGTACTTGCCAAGACCGGGTACGTGGGTGCCTTTCCGCCGCCCACTCTCTAGCGTGTGGGTGCGCGTGGTGCGGCGGAGTTCTTGCTTGCTTGATCAAGCCGCTGCCCCCAGACCGGAGAAGAGGCTGATGGAGCCGTGGCGGATGAGTGTCGGTGGCGCCGATGACACCCACAACCCCACACGCAAACGCATGCGCACACTATGCGCACTAGAGAAAAGGAGGCAGCAAAGAGATGCTCTCGGGGACGACTCCCCTCGCTTCTCCAGGGCACCGCAGTCCGTTTCCTTCGCTTGTGGGTCCGTGCGAGGGAGGCTGTGTGTGAGTGTATGCTGGAGCTGATGTGTCCCACGCGTCCAATGAGAGGTAGAGAGAGTAAAGGGTGGGTTGAGGAGGGGACCACGTGCTTTGAGAGAGATGGGGGGGCGACGCAGGAAAAACGGGCATGGCACAAGCCCGGACACGTTGGTGCCCGAGTGTGTGTGTGTGTGTGTGTGTGTGTGTGTGTCTGTGCGTGCGTGTGAGAGTGCTGTGCACACATGGCGGCAGTCGTGGATCCTACGCTGTCAGGGGACAGCGAAAGTGACGGCAACGATAGCTGCCGTTCATAGGATTGGGGAGGGGGGGCTCCTTCGTTTTGCCCTGCTTGTACTTACGAGGTGCAGTGAAGCAGGAGTGCACACATCCCTCGCCCCCACCCCACAGGCGCGCACCGTTTGCCTTGAATGCAAGCACGAACAATATTGGACTACAACGCACTGCACTCCAGGAGAGGTAAGCGGCGATGATGCACCTTCGACTCGGCGGGGGAGATCGCCTTCACCCGCACATTCACTGGTGGCAGGGGATGAAGAAAGGAGGGGTGGGAGAGAGAGAAGGCCTCGCCCGATACCACAGACGGTGTGTTGCCCTCGTTCTTTCTATACGCCGCCGGCACTGCGCGTGGACTGCGTGCACCCTCCCCCAGCCCTTCCATTTCTCGACGCCCTTATCGGTACTTCAAAGCGTTTGAAGGCTCAGTGGTAATGTGCGTCGAGGCACGAGCACACGAATGCGCGCACATACGCAGAGACAGAGAACGCGCGGGCACACGCAGACGCCTACATAAGGTGACGAATAGGCGCTTCAAACATCACCGGACCTGGACAGACAGCCACGCACGCACGCACATCTTCTGAGAGAGAAGAGGAGGAGAAGATGCGTGCATGGGAGGGGTGATAGCGGCTTTTACCGGTCGCATTGACTCAATCAACCTGCCAAGACAGCCAGCATCTCACCCCGATCCGCGGCGCCCTCGCAATCTCTCTTTTCGTGCGTGCTGCTGCACGAGGCCCACCGAGGAGCGCTATAGCGCCTCGCTGCTCAGCTGAACTCGAAGGTATCAGTTTCTTCAATGGCAGCGACAATCTTCGCTCGAGCCGTCGCGTAGTCACGGTACGGTGGTAGCTTTAAGGTAGAGAAGCACGTTGCCGCCGAGGGCAGATGATCGGGCCCGGACGCATTCATCGCCAGCAGCTGAACCTTAAAGGGAGGCGCCAGGAAACGGAAGCCGAGTAGCGGCGGTCGCGTCATGGACGTCACAAACTTCAGCAGCTGTCGCTGCTGCTCGCGGGTGAGAGACTCCACAACGTCCCAGAAGAGCCGCACCTGCGGTGCGTTCACGTCCTCCGGCTTGTCGTACACTGTATTCGCCTTCCAGTCCTCCAAGTCGATCTGCCCCGTCTCATCACCGCCGAAGAGCTTGCCGACCTCGTTACTGTCGAACAAGCGAAGACGGTTCGTGTCAATTACCGAGTGAAGCCCGGCGCAAAACGCGCGTGTCTGCTCGGCGGCCTCGCGGTTGAGCTTAAAGTCGGCGACGAGGTGCACGTAAAAGAGGCAGTTGCGCGGCGTCACGTGCATCTGCGCCCCGTCAGGCACCAGCTCTACCTCCCTTGTGATGCCCAGCGCGTTCACTGTGTAGACAAAGGTCAACCCAACCGCCTCCAGCTCTTCCTCGCTGAGCTGCGTGAGGGACATAAGCTGGTGGTAGAGCTCCGCGTCAAAGCTCTTGAGGTTGCTGAGGGTGTTGCGGCGGCCCAAGATGGCGTTGCGAAAGTGAAGGGCGAATGGCACGTCTTGCAGCACACCGTCGCGCAGCGCGCGGCCCACCATTGCCCCCAAGAAGCGGATCTTCAAAAGATGCTGCGGGTCACTGGTCGCCACGGCGCTGAAGGAGTTCGGGTACACGTAGCCGTCTGGGGTCTGGCGAAACAGGCCGTATTCAGCCGCAAGCCCCTCCTTGCACAGTGACACGATACACTCCCGGTACACACCACGGCCGTACCCGGCCTCAAGCGTGCCGTCGTCGGCGATGAAGCGGATGTTGAGCATGTCGTTGCTGAGCGGCTTGTCGTGGAAAAGGTCAAAGGCGTCTATGAAGGTGCGTCCGCGCTGCACCACCACCAGCCGCTCGCTCGGCAGGGTCCAGTGGTGGTCCGTCTCCACGAGCAGCGCCGAGAGGAGCAGTGCGCGAGCGGCAAAAGGGAACAGGAACGGTGTGTGCACGAGCAGCTTTGTGTACCGAGTCGGCTGTTTCCACTGCGCGCTGCCGTGAAAGGCGGCGTCGTCGCCGGGAAGACGCACGTGGGCCACCGACGTGGCCGCGGCACCGGCGGTGGTGCTCGACATTAAGCCGCCCACAAGGCTTCGCTCTCCGGTTGCGACGCTGGCGCCGTCAAGCTCTGCCTCCCCTGCCTCTGCGGCATCCTCCTCCTCCACCACGGCGGCGCTCGCCGCATCCCAAGTGCGAAACAACAAACCCACCGCCGCCTCGGCAGCGACGGCGCCGACGGACATCCACAGGCCGGTCGCCGCGGCAGGCACAAACGGGTCCGCCTCGTCCACCGTGTGCAAGCGGGAGAGCAGCAGGCAGGCCGCGTGAGCAACAGCCTCGCCGTTGGAGTCCGGTACGACGCCGTACATGTGTGACCGGTGCACAATTTCCTTCAGCGCGAGCACCAACGCCCACGACTCCTCTGTAGACAGCACCGCCGCCTCGCCACCGCGACGCAGCTCATCGGCGAAGTCGCACACGTTCACATAGTACGCCAGCAGGGTGAAGAAAAAGATGGAGAGCGACGCATGAGGGTCATAGAAGGCGAGAGGGTAGCGCGGATGTGTCTCCCACGTTGGCAGCCGCGGGAGGGACATGAGGGCGGGCACGGGGTGGGCAGCCGCAGACACGCGGCGGCGTCTGGCCGGCTCCTCGCCGGTGAGAGCCAGCTGCTCCTCCTGCTCCTGTGCAGCCCACGCCGGGGGCTGGCACAGCCTCTGCAAAGCCTCGCCGGGCGGCAGCACAGCCCGCAGCCCCTCGCAGCTCTGCCAGTACAAACTCCAAAGGCGGCGCAGCAGCTGCGGTGTGCGCACCAGCTTCGCGTACAACGCCAGCGTCTCCTGCTGATAGCGGCTGTACCTCGGCTTCGAGAAGGTGAAGATGGGCCACGCAAACACGTTGCACAGAATTTCGAGTGGGCTCTGCTGCATCGAGGCAGACGACGGCCACTGAGCGGCAGCGCCAGCATCCGTGAAGGGCGTCGTATTCGCCAGCGATGCAGCTGCTGCCGAGTCGCCCTCCTCGTTGCTGCCGTCGTCCACCGTCGGCGGCGCGCCGGTATCGGTGGGTGCCTCCACGGTGGGCTTCTGCAGCGCCATGAGGCGCAGTTTCTCACACCGCTCGTCCTGCAGGTGAGCAGTTGGAGCAGTTGCAGGCCACCCTCGGCGCTGAACAGGTACGAGGTTAGCAGGCGATATTGACTCTGTGACGATGCATCGACACCCTCGGCATCGTCCTTCCCATCCACCGTGCGTCGCTGCTGCCGCCGACCGGTGTTGTAGGCGTAGTGATCTGCCAGAATGCCCTCAATAAAGAAATCCTCGCGGCACAGTCGCTCGCTCAGGCAGCTGACGCTGAGCAAGTACCACTTCACCACATCCGTGCGGGCGGCTAAGCACGACGGCGACACAGCTGCAGTGCACGATGTTGCCTCCACGAGCTGGTGGACACGCGGCAGCAACCGCACAAGGCGCCCAAGTACACGAGCACGCAGCTCCCCACCTCGCAGTCCACTTACGCCATCGCACGCCGTCAACCCTGCGTCCATGGCAGTCCGTCTGTAGCACTCCGCCACAAGCATCGTAAAGCACGCATCCACCACGTCGCACCCGCCACGCTCGGCCCCTCCTCGGCTGTATCAGCAGCGCCGAGCAGCACCGCCAGAGAGTTGGAGGTGAGTCGCTGGGACTCCTCCCCGGCGTAGGGAGCGCACATACAATGCCAGCACACCTGCGCGAAGGAGCCCGTAGGCGGCGACAGTGGGCTGTGCCCGCCGGCTTCAGCCTGAGAAAGGGGCGGGAACGCTGCGACAAGTGGCTGCAGTAGCTCCCTGCACTGCGAGCGCACGCGCACCGGATGTGCCATCGTCTCTTGGCCTAGAAAACTGAGTGTCGCGGTCAAGGCATGTACCGCCGGCCACTGATCAAAAGACGCCGCTGCAGCCAACGACGGCGAAGCCACCGCCGTCGCTGCCATCTCAAGACCGCCGTGGCTTCTGCGAGGTGTCGACTCCTCGTTGAGCGTACGTGCGAACGCGGCGTTGTGTGCGACGATGACAGCCACAAGATACCTTGCCAGTCGTTTTACCAAAGATGCGCTGCTGGATGGCGATGCGTGGCTGCCCGGCACCGACGGCCCCACACGCGAGAGTTGCTGCAACAGCACGCAGAGGAGAAGGACCACATCCTTGATGGGCAAAGAAGCAAGAAAAGAAGGCCACGACAGCGACAGCGGATCGACTGACCGATTGGCTGCGGCTGCCTCAGTGGAGGCATTGGCATGCAATGCGATGGTGTCCTCCTCAGCCGTGTCCTCACCCTCCGCGCCGCGGTTGGTGCTTTCGCTGAGAGCTGTGTAAAGGCATTCGCTGTAGTGGCAGAAGACCCGCTGCCGGTACGCGCGCAGCTCTCCGAGGGACGCCACCGAGGAAGTCTGAGGAGAGGAAAGAGTGACACTCTGGTGGGCCGCGGCAGCAGCGCCTCGGCCAGTCGCCCCAGGTATGCCGGAGCCCGCATCACCTAATACCGTTTCTGTGCGGCAGTCGCTCTTTGCTGCAGCTCGGAAAGGCGCATCGAGGCGCAGCGGAATCTGCGACTGGTGGCGGCGCACATACGAGAGGCACCAGCACGCCGTGTGTAGGCGTGCCGTGAGCTGCTCTGTCTGCCTCGGGACGTCGGGCGTGTGAACAGCGGAAGAGACACCCGCAGAAGACGTCGACAGTAGAATTCGCTTCACGTCCGATGACACGCTACCGAGGTCGCTCAAGGCCAGGCGCACCATCGCCTGGCAAGCAAGCCACTGGCGAATGGCGCGTTGCAGCCGCCTGGCGGCGCGCATGCGGCGCGTCTCCTCCTCTCTCTGAAGTCGCAGTCGTTGTGCATCTTCGATGATGCTGTTCCGCGTCTTGTGATGGTCGCGCGCCAGCTTCATGTTGCGCATGCGACTGCTGCCGTTGAACACAAATTGGCTCATCTTCAAGGCGTGAAATGCGAGTCCTTCCCACAAACACTGAGGGAGCTGCGAGGCAAGTCGAGGCCGACCGTAAAAGGAGGTAGATGGAAGGACGCGAGGGAAAGCGGCGTAACACAGAGGTCAAGCAGAAGACACAGAAGAACTAAAGCGCGCGCGCGATCTACGCTGCGTGTGTGTGGGGGGGTGTGGGTGTGGGTGTGGGTGTGTGTATGCGTGATTCAATCTCGGCTCACGTCGCACGAAAAAACACCTCAGACAGCCTGGAAGTAAACGAAGAATTCGAGAGAGAGCCCCCCCCATCGAAAAGTCGGCCAAAACAGCGGTGGGGCAGATGGGGCAAGCCAAAAAAGTGCAGGCTCGGCGTATGGCCGCTGCTGCTGCTCTCCCCCCGCTGCTTGCTGATCTCAAGAAAAATAAAATGCTCCTGTGTCCTTGGTGCGCTCCCTCCTCCCTAAAATTCACAGCCATGCATAAGAGGCGCAGAGGGGAAGAAGGTGATGGCGTGCGGGTCCGTGTATTTGAGCGACCGAGATAAAGCAGCGCGGTGAGAAACCTGCAGTGCGCAAACACAAAGAAGGAGGGCGGAACGAGTGAAGGTGGACAAGGCAGAAGTCGTAGATGCGTGAGTGGGCGTGAGAAAGACGTAGGATGAGCTGCAACGTCATCCACTTTCACGCACACATAGGCGCGCACGGACACACGCAGACACGGGTATGTGGTGCAGCTCCGTCCGCACTACCTGCGCAACGGCGGACCGATGGTGGTGGTGGCGGTGCTCCTTTAGCCACAGTCACCACAAAGCAGCGAGAAAACCTGCACAGACAATAGGGAAAAAGCGCGAGCAGAGGAAATTCGTGATAGATAACTACATAAACACCCAAACACAGCACACATGTCGTTTGACACACACACGCACAGAGATGGGTCAGCAGTTGCGCCGCTAACGTGGAAAGGCGAGCCCCTTCCCACCATCACCACCACCACCTCCTCCTCGCAGAAGGCATACGGCAGAACGGCGTGACTCGAAACAGTGCAAACTCGCGGGTCTCATATCGCCAACAAAGCAGGTTGCACCCATTGTGTGTGTGCTGTCATCGATGCCATCAGCACCAAGTCTTCCTGGTGTGAGTCACGCGCAAAGTAGAAGAGCGGTGGAAGGTGGTGTGATTACGGTGTGTCTACTTAAACTTGAATGTGTTACGTGGGTGTCTTGCCACCACCCATGCGTGAGTGCACATGCACACAGCAGCGGCGCTGCGCCTTTACGGGCATGAGACAAGGGTCTTCGGCTTTTTGTCTCGTGTGTACGTGCGCGCGTGTGTGTGAGAGAGAGAAGGAGGGAAGATCGTGGCGGCGGGAGGGTCGTGGAGTGGGCTGCTGCATATAGAATACACATCCGCATATGGAAGACAAAGACCGTAAAGCCAGGCAAAGGAAAAGAGTGGAACTGCACGTGGGTGCCCCGCAGCACCACCAAAGGCGCCTGCCAATGGAAAAGAAACGACAGCTGACAGCGCCGGCGCCTGAGCGGGCAGTGGAGTGCTGTCGGCAGAGGGAGAGAGGGAGGGAGGCTTTCTGGGCACTCGGGAAACAACAAACAAAAAAATGTGAGCACACACACACACACTCGCACACGTATGAACACAAGGCGCGCAGATATACATATATACACGGGCTGATGCACGCACAGAAGAGGAGCCGTTCGAGTTCAAAGCCGAACACGGCAATTCAATGGAAAACTAAAGAAGACAGAAACGTCATGGTCGTCGCCACCGTTCGCGTAGCCCAGCAGCCGCGCCAGCATCGCTACCGCCATAGATTTCACCGACTCGCGAACGCGTGCGCGCTAGATATACAGACGTCTAGGAATCCAGAAATGGAAAAGGAAAAAAAAACAGCGCGTGAAGAAGAAAAAGAAAAGCGATGGGAAACAAAACAAGACACCCAGAGAGAGCGCGCGGGAGGCGGGAGAGGGACGAGAGACCGTGGCGCGCGAGACACGAGCGACGCAGCAAGCGGACGACTGCTACACCGCGATTGGAGAGGCGAAAAAGCAGAAAGCGATGAGAGGAGGGGAAGCACAATCCGCCAAAAACGGAAAAAAGTCGCATGCAGCGCCGCTCATGTTGCACACACACACACACACAGCGTCCACCGCATCGCTCTTTCTACCTCTCAACCAAAACCTCACCTTCACCCAACCATAAGTTGTATGGAGGCGCTCTTTGATCGAGTGCCTGTTTCGTCCACCCCTCTGATGTCCTTGTGCCATGCCCTCAGCTCTGCTGCGCGCCCTGTGCGCGCACTCGCAAGCACGTCTGTACGCGCAGCTACATACACAAACGAAAGTCCCTCACCACACACCACAACTTCTCTGACCCGGTCTGCGAGACACATTCCTGCGAAGATGTCCGCATTCGAGTCTTGTGCTCCACCGCCTACGATAACGCAGTAGCGCCGTTGCACATCTACTGCTTCAACCGAAACCTTCGCGGATCAGCTCCCCGTCATCTACGATCGCTGGTAGAGCCGCTACATCGTCGCCATGCGGTGGCTCGCCAGGGCAGCTCATCGTGATGCTTGCGTCTCTGCGCTAGTCACAATGAGATTAAGAAATACGCGCGCACGTCACGCCCCACGCAGAATCTTGATGGCGACATCATCGATCCACTGACAGTATTGATGCAACCCCATCGGCTCCCCGTAGAGCTCGTAGAAGCACGCCCGCGCAAGCTGCAGGTCGCTGGGCTGCAGGGCAGCCGCGTTCTTCTCGTAGCGCTCAATCCTCTCGAGCAGCTGCCGGTGCCGAAGAGGGTGCAGCGCTAGTGCGCTGGGAGTCACCGCCTTTGCGACGTCAGTTCCCCGGGGAGAGGAGTAGGTGCGAAGCTGTGGGGGCGCACCGGCGCGCTGGTGAGCAGAAGACCGCTCCAGAGATCTACACGAAGGGGCGGCACTGTGCGACTCTGCGTCATCGTCGTTGAGTTCTGGCAGTAGAGCCACGGAGCGATTAAAGCTGTGCGCGAAGGCGGGAGAGACGGTGCGGCGTTGCGGTGAAAGGCGACCGTAGGGAGTTTGGCTGTCGTACGTGTTGCCGGTGCACGACGGCTGCGGTGACACCGTGTCAGGATGGAGGGCGAGCAGCAGCAGCCGCTGACGCGCCAGGGTGAGTGCGGGTGCTGAGGACGGTGCTGTGTGCGACTTGGCCGTGTGGTGCGCGCTATGGCCGCCATAGCGCCTTGGGTGGCGCGGCGGATCTACTGAAACAGCGCTCGCTTGAGCAGGGCTGGGGGCGCTGCTGTTTCCCGGTCTAATGACACCGTTGCCGCGCCGCACCACACTACTCGGCACCGCATGCCGAGAGTGCGGGGAAGGAGAGCCGTTAGTTCCTGTTGGCGTGCTCGGGCACGAGGCCTCTGCACCCGCCGCAGCTGCTGAATGCGTGCTACCGACCGATTGCGCAGAGCGGCCGCGCCGACTCGCGCTTGCCGCCGGTGGCTTCTGCCGCGGTGTGGCAGGCTTTGATGATCCGCGCGATGCAGGCCTCGAGCTCTCACGCGCGCTTGCGCTCTCGCGACTGTACGATCGCATGCCACGCGTGCTAGACCCCCATGGAGAGGCAGTGCGGGAAGGCATCGACCCTTTGAAGCCCTGATGTCCTACACAAAGTACCCTGCTCATCCGAAGGCGTATTAGGTTCTCCTCCACGGTGAGGTCGCTTAGTGTATAGTAGAGGCGACTGCAGTAGCCTTGCCATGCCTTGACGTCGCTTTTCTGCCCCGACTTTGTTGGCGGCACCGCCTCGTGCGACTGCGCCAGCAGCGACTTAGCAAACTCCAGCTGCCGGAGGTAGCTGTCGAGGTTTTGCTCGACGCGCTCGAGAAAGCCACGATCCTGCGGCCGCACAGGCGCAGGCCGACCACCAGTTCGCAGCGGCTTGTCCCGATACACCTCAGCGACAGAGACGCGCTTGTCCCACGCAGCCAGCATCGCCGTGTGCTGCTTCATTACCGCGTGCACGTAGCGCTTCAAATCCTCTTGCGTGCTGATTGCCGGCGTGCCGGCCTCCTCGGAAGGCTCTGGAAAAGCAGACAACGCCGTCTTGAAAGGAAACTGCGAGTTGGAGGTCGCGCTGCGAGCTAGCACCGGCGTGGAGGCCTGGCGGCAGCGAGCGTGCGAAGCGGAACGATAACGCACCATCTCCGGCCGACTCCTGGTGGCGCCGCCTACGTCGCACTCGGCAGTCGCCTGCTCGCCGTTGGCTGCTGCGGCCGCGTTGCCGTTAGTCGCGCCGTGGTGCGGTGATTTCAACAAGTAGGAATGACGGACGGAGTCGTGCCCGCGCACCGGGATCGCGGAGGAAGCCGCCGTCGCCTCGAGCGAGGGACGAGAGTCCCCAGGTGAAGCGCCGTTTGCGTCGCCGCAGGCACTCGACGGCCGCGTTCTGGTGATAGACTGTCGCGGGCTGTCGTTGGTGCTGTTGCCGCCATTACGGCTTGGCGCCGGGCTAGGCGCAGCGGCGGGTGCGCTGTTCTGTGTCGCCTTGACAGCATCGCAGCTTTCCTCCGACTTCTCCCGCGGAGGCTCCGCTGCAGTGCCGTTCGGCGTTTCGAAGTGCGGCGCTGGTGGCTGCGGCGCGTCGCCTTCGATGCCGCAGACGTCGATGTGCACCTCACGCGGCTGTGGTGGCGGCGAGTCCTCCATTGAGTGCAAAAGGCGGAAGTGAAAGCAGGTGCACGCCTCAGCCTGACGAGTGTCACGTCACGAGATGTAAAGAATACAGAGTGAAAAAAAAAGAAAAAAGATGACTAGAGACTAGCGTGGAAGACGATGATGCTCTGCTGCGCACCTGGAGGGAGAAAGAGGGGGGAAAGATGTTGAGGAGGTGCAGAAAGATGCGCACAGTAGTGTACGATGGCAGCTGCCACATGCAGACACGTCCAGAGAGGCAGCGAGTGCAAGTGAGTGTGTGTGTGTGTGTGTGTGTCTGTGTGAGAGAGGGAGAGGCAGGTGGCGCCACACGTACGAGGCCGTCGAAAAAACGAATGCACAGAAAAAGTACAATACACTAAAAAGAGATGTGCACGTGAAGGAAGGGAGAGGAGGGGGGTGGCACCAGGGAACCACAAAAATACGCTACAAGACAATAGGTTGGGTAGGTAGGGAGAAAGTGAGGAGTCGGCGACGGTTCACATGTGCACCCCGCGCTTGAAGCTGGCTTGCACAGGCACAGGGAGAGAAGGGCGGGTGGGGCGCTCGAGCTGGCTGGACGGATGCGGGGTGGCAAGAGGCAAGAGAATACCAAAAAAAACGAGCGGGTGGGTTGAAAAGACAAAGACGTAAGACGTCAACGGAGCAGTCGGCATGTGCGGCGCACAACAACGAGCACGCCGACGCCGCGTACATGCAATACACACCAGTTCGACGCGCAAAGAAGGCGAGCTCTGTGCGACGCGGAGAGCGGAAGGCTGGGAAATAGAAGGTTAGAGATCAGAAAGATGCGCCCGTGCGTATCTGTGCCTCGGTTGCTGACTATGAAGAGGGGAGAGGCTGCTTGCGTATGAGCGGTTGCGTCTCTCCTTCGTTTTTTTTTCGCGCCGCTAGTGTGACTGTACAGGTGACCCTCCTCTATAAGCTGTGGAGGAGGGTCGAGGAAAACGAAACGCCCAAGTAGAGAGCAGCGGGACTACTACTAGTGGCGTGCGTGTGCGGGAGTGTCCACTTCTTCTCCTTCGGTTGATCTCAAAGGAAGCAGCAGCAGATGCCACCACACACGTACAACGAACAAAGAATCGCGTACGAAGAGAGCCGCGAAGATGAGTAGCTCGAGGGGCAATCGCAGTAAGGGTGTTGTTTTCGGTGTTCAAGGTCTCTTCGGGAATGCGTGAAGCATGAGTCGGTTCGCGGAAGAGAAAAAGAGCGAGAAGGAAACTGCAAGGGAGACCGCGTGCGACTAGCCAACAAGAAACGCGGCATGTGTTGCGCGAGGGAGAGAAGCAGGGGGGGGGGTATGGCGCACACAACGGCGGCAAGCGAAGGTGGTAAAGATATGCACGAGATATCGGCATCCCGTCGAAGCGGGGATCAGTGCGTCCAGCAATGCCACGGACGTTTCATGTGAGTACACGTGAGTGGCGAGGAGCGCGGTGGCACGTGCGCGGGCGTGGATGTGGAAAAGACGCGACCAAAAGGTACGAAGAGGGTAGGGACAGGAAAGGCAGAGTAGAGCGCTGCACGTGATGCGGAGAGAAGAATGAAGAGACGACCGACAAGAGTCGTAGCGCCTCGAAGAGTACCACGGCACCATGATCGCGATGGGGGGGGGGATGGCGCACGCAGGAGGCGGTATCCCAAAGAAGCATCATCGCTACATAAGGGAGAAAGGGGAGGAGGGACTCCCAGCTGCGAGGAAGGCGCAGCCCCTTTTTCACGTTGAGCAACAAAGGGAGAAGAGGGCGAGGAAACAGATGCATGCGTGCATGCGCATGTACCTTCACCAACACAAGACGCGATTTTCTCTCGATGTTGTGTGTGCGTGTGTGTGCGGACGGGCCGCTGACACCGAGAGGGCCGCATACCGGCCGGAATCAAAGGCGTCTCTCATACAAGGGCATCGCCATCCGTATGCGCCTGTGACTGTGTGCATGGACGAGAGTGCGGAGCCACACGCCCTCCCGCCTTCCTGCCTCACAGAGCGGAGGCGGGAAGGGGGCCGGGTGGGCGGGGATTACTCTCGAGTCTTGGGCAGTCGAAAGAACGAGAGAGAAGAGGCCATGACGTCACTGGGGCGCTTTCTCAAACAAAATGCAAACTACAAGCAGCAGTCACAGGTAGAGCAAAAACCTCGCCTTCACTCGCCAACGAACACTCCATCGCCCCTCGATCGTGCCGGGCCGTTACGCCCCGAGGAAAGCGCGCAAAGCCGAATCAAGAGAACGAGGAAAGGAGCACGTCCCGTTCCGCCGGCACTGGCGCGCCGGTTCGCTGGCTCACGACGGAGAATAAGGCACGGGGGAGAGAGCGAGAGCTGGTCGCCGGCAGTCCGCTGCCCACAGCACGTCTTTGCCATGATATGCATGGATGTGCGTACGTACGCGCACGGCCCTGTTGAGCAGAAGCGAGCGAGAGAAAGGGGAAAGGCGGGGGGAAACAGACAAAAAAAAAGAAGCGCGACAGACAGACGACTGCGAAGAGGAAGTGAGGACAGAGGGAAGGAAGCAGACGCGCACGTGCGCGCGCACGGCGGGGCACATGGAACCACAGCGGCACACACGCGTGCACAGAGGCACAACCACAGGTTTCGAGGCCACGCACGCAGGCACAAGCGATAAAAGGTGCAGGTGCGGGTGCGCGGAAGTGTGGGCGAAAGTTCGACGTGCGCTGGCATGTTAATGCCGGCTGCCCTTGAACTTCGTGACCCTGCCCTCCGCAAGCGACCGCAGTCCACATCATAAACACGGTTCGTCGGCTCCGGTGCAAGTGTGTGTGCGTGCGTGTGGTGGCAGTGGAGGACAAGGGCAATTCCGTTCGTGCAACGCGCCATCCTCCCATAAGTCAGCGAAGAGATGCATACAACGGCAGCGCATCCACCTCTGCCGCGATACAGCTGAATCCGGGTCGTCATGGACGAGTCGCCCTTCTGTCGAATGCGGGCACGCGTCTCTAACGGGTTCGGCTTGTCCTTGCCATGTCCCTTCCTCGGGTACGTGCTGCGCGATCGGGGCCAGGCGGAAACTCGGCTGTGTTGCACGCCTTGATCCAAGAAGACCGCCTCTTGGGCCCTGCTCGAGGGGCGGAACGCCTTGGCGTCTAGCGTGCGGGTAGCAGCGGGGCTGGCCTAGGCGCGTGCCGGATGAGCTCAGCGAGGCACTTGGCCAGCTGCAGGCCAGGGTCCTCTGGAGACCCTGCACACCCTGCCTGTGTGACATGGTCCCCCTCAGTCGCCTCGAGCAGCGGCATTCCGCAATGCGGTACGGCGGCTCTCCACACTGGAGTCTGGAGGACTCAATGGTGCAGCTCGGGGTGTTCTCGTCATGCCTCTGGCGTCTGCGCCTCATCGGCCCACCCGGCCGGATGTAGGAGATGCCTCATGCTTCGCTCCCATGCACCCTGGGGCTGATCGGCGTGCACCTCTGCGCACCTTTCCCCTCCATCACTCGTGCTCCCCTGACGATCGCGTGCCTCGGTTAGATGCGGTACACCACATGCCAGCTGTGCTTGGCATGCGCGTGCGCACAGTTTCCGCACCAGTGGACCTCGGGGTCCGTTGCAGGACAGCGGTGTTGTCTGGTGGGTTCGCTGTCAGCAGCTTCCGTTTCTGCCGATATTACAGGGGGGCATGCCTGGATGGCTTGCCCGCATGCGCCGCGACAGGTGGGACGATGCCGTGAGTCTGTGGCGGCAGGGGGTGGGGGGCATTCCACCTTCTGCTGAGCCCGCAGTCCTCTCACAGGAATGGGCACATCAAGTGGGAGGGGGCCGCGGACAGACGCGTCTGGACGCACATAGATCTCACAGCTTGCCGTTCTGAAGGGGCATAGGGTGGGCAGCGGTAGACGCTCGACGTGGAAGGCCCATGCAGTGCCCTGTAGACGTGCGTGATCAGATCACCGCGTGCCATAGGGCGGGTTGAGAAGGAATCGAAATGAAAAAGGTAAGGGGGTTAGAGAGCGCATACAGAAGAGGAGAGTGAGCTGCACGCACAGGCACGCACACACTACACTGCGATCCACCTCGGTACGGCTCTCCTCTTTTTCCCTGCACGTGCGTGGGCGCACTCGAAGGCGTGCACGTCTTTGTGTGTCTCTCAGTGTGTGTGTGTATACTCGCACCTGCGTATTTTTTTTTTTGCGAGAGAAGGGTTGA
This sequence comes from Leishmania aethiopica, assembly GCA_003992445.1. Lineage (NCBI taxonomy): Eukaryota > Euglenozoa > Kinetoplastea > Trypanosomatida > Trypanosomatidae > Leishmania > Leishmania aethiopica. Next base: position 1,077,461 of record RZOE01000018.1, read on the forward strand.
GGCGACACGTGCAATTTCGTTTTTTCTTCCAGTTTTTCGTGTGTGTCCTTGGAGGCAGAAAAGAAAGGCAGGGCAACAAGGAGGGCGCCGCACCATGAAAGGAATGCACGCGCGTCATGACGGCTCTGATTTTGCGCGGTTGCGGCTGGCGCACGACGCTGTGCCACCATCTGAGAGGGTGGTGAGCCAACAGAGGCAAGCATGTGCGATTTTGATCTTATGTTTCGTGTGAGCCGGCATCTTCTCCCCGGCATCACGCCTGCATCTCCGCGAGACTCGCCTCGTCCGTCCGCAAGGTTACGAGGCTGTGATTAATCACGAACGTTGCCGCCTGAGCGCCGAGTCGGCAACAGAAAGCCAAGTCCTCCGGCTCGGCTGCCATGGCGGCAAGGAAACCACCGGCGAAAGCATCACCCGCGCCTGTCGCCAGGAGTTTCGCCGAGTGGGCGCAGGTGGCCACCACAGGAACCTCACCAGACTTACCCGCACTAGTGGCGTAGATGATCGGCTCTGCCGCCACGTGTCATGATGACACGGCGCACACCGTGCCGGTCGTACATCATCTCCGTCGCAATCCTCTTGGCCAGCTCCATGTCGGACATCTCGCTTGGAACCCACTGCAGCATCATGGCAAGGTCGTACATCTCCTCCTGGTTGCCTATGATGATATCGAGCTTTCCGAGCACGTCTACGAGGTCCTCGCCAAAGTCGTCGAGCACGCGCTTGTTGGAGAGGCCCATAGCCGCTAGCTGCTTGGACCCATCAGGCAGCGCGTGGCAGCGCGAGCTGGTCATCAGTTGCAAGGTCTGGCAGACACAAAAGACGTTGGCGTACGCAGTCGTGTATACTGTCTATGCGGAGCGCTGTCCTTCTCGAGCCGCAGCAGAGCTCACAAAGTCGTCGCTCAGGGAGCTGGCAGACGACGGTTGGACGACAAGGGTGAGAAAGTTGCCGTGCCTGCAAACGGCGCACAGTTCGCTGCGCTTGTCGCTGCTCGCCTCGAGTTCCATCGTGACGCCGTCGGCCTCGGCGGCGGAGCGAATGTGGTCGCCGTGCTTGTCCTTACCCACGCATCCCACGTACATGACGTGCCCTGGTTTCTGAAGCACGTGTTGCCACACCCACTGAGCAACGCGTGCCGTGTTGAGGCCAGAGCCGCCGGGCGCAACACTAAGAGTGCGATGTGTCAGTATAGTCTCAAGGGTGCGGTACTGGGGGCTGTAGATGTATGCGCAGTCCTTTTCCAGGTTTTACTCCCTCCAGAAGTCACCGTCCACGTCGACGATGACGTCGAGCAGTGGGTTGCACTGCACATACAATGGAATGATATGCTTGTTAGACATGTCGAAGGTGCAGAGCGGGAGGTTGAGAGACGGAAGACAGACAAGATGACGGAGAATTCCGACCACGTTTGCACAACGGTCAAGGCGGCGGCTTCGCTCTAGATCTCACTCCGTTGGTGTCTGCTGCCTCGCATGTTGCCGTGAGTACACTAGCGGAGCAGATGTATGGCAGTTGAGCTTCGTGTGTGTGTGTGTGTGTGTGTGTGTGTGTGTGTGGACGTGTGCTCTCTCGTTGACCTCGTTGGCAGCTACTGAGGACACCCGAGAGAGAAGCGGCGGAGGCGACCAATATGGACGGGAGAGTCGCGGAGGAGCTGCGGAGGCAAATCCCCACAAGAAGTCCTTGGGAACCAGAGGACGGAAGAGAAGCGAGCGAGACAGAGAAGCAGAGAAGCAGAGAAAGGAAACCGGAAAGAGGGAGGGAAGGGAGGAGGCGAAATACTCTGGCGTTCACGATGATAGCGAGACAAGCCGAAGAAAAAAGAAAAAAAAAGAGAGGGAAGGGGGAAAGAACGAATTGAAATGCGTGAACAATTTCCCTTCCGTTTTCCCCGTTTTTGGAGGGGGGAAGTGCGTCTGCACTTGTGTGAGTGTCTGTGTTTTGTGTGTGATCTCCGCGTGTGAGCTAGCGAACACTGAACTTCGTCGGACAACGAAAGAGGAGAGTGCGGCAGCTCTTGCGTTGCTGCCCTTGTCGAAGCCCTCGCTCGAGTGTCTGCGGTACGGAGCGACGAGGGGAAAGGCACTGAGTGCGTCAAGGGGGGGCGAGGGCAGGGGAAAGGGAGGGAAGGGGAGGGGCAACGGGATGGACACCACACACGAGAGGCATACCCAGGAAGCGACAAAAGAAAGGGCGGAGTGCAGTACGTGGAGCTGGGTGGTGTCCTCGAGGCGCGCTCTGAACGGTCAGCCTATGTGGGGGAGAGGGGGGAGTGTTGAGAGTGTGTACAGGCAGAGAAGGAGAGAGCGACATGGATGGGCATGTAAAAGGGAACTACCTTCACACGAATCAGTCGGCACCAGCTTCATTGAGCAGCATGCGTGTGTGCGTCGGTATGCAGTGTGGAGGCATGCGGGCACTGAACACTGTCATACTGCCTCCGCGATTTCTCGGTATCCATCTCTTACCTTGTCGGCCATGGCCCAGAAGCACTGCCGCTCACAGCCGCATGCGCGAACCAGCCGCCTTCCCACCGCATGCGTGTCTTTTTTCTTGCGCTTCTTAGAATCAGTAGTCGTCACCCGGATGACATGGGGGCGGGGCGATGCCGCAGCGCGTGGCATCTCAGGGCCCAGCGCCCCCACTCTGTGCGGAAGCCACGCAGCCCCTCCTTCGTCTCTCCCCCTGCCCAATGCCGAGCCACCTCTGGTGGTGGCACGGTGAAGCACCTGCCACGTGGGGAGGTCAGAGCAATGCACCGCCCCACTGATGCCGGCGGTCGGGCCCTGGGTGGCGCTGCGCCGGGGCGACCTGCGGCAGTGCACAGGCTTGCGCCACCCATATGGTAGGCGAAGCGTCAGCGTGACTCGAGCGTGTATCTCACCCCCGGCCCTCGCACTGCGTGCTGGGGCGTGGGGAGCCACCGACCCACCCCTGAGGAGAGAATGCACCAGGGGTGGCGCCCGGCATAGTGGGGGAGCGGGTCGGTGGGCGGAGCTCGAGGCACGGGGCGGTGCTCCGACGGCTGAGTCGGGCGCGTTGCTGTTTTGGCGTGTCTCTCGCTCTGCATCGCACGACGCGGACGGGGGCCTGTGGCAGGCCCTGGCGGGTTATCGAGAGGCGCTCAGTGAAATGCACTGTGGCAGAGAATAGACGCACAGTGCTAAAAATAAAAAATAGGCTCACCCGTTCCCACTCTCTCCTGTTTCAGACGTCCTATGGGCACAGATGTAGGTTTCTACGTGTGCTATAGTATGGGTCGTCAACTTGACCGTTGCCTGTCTCAGGGACTTAAAGTGGACAGGTACACGAATGCACGCGAGAAAGTCACAACAGAAAATGGCGGCGACCTTGTCCTCCAGCGCTTTCCTTCACGGGCACACGCACACGTGGACACCCTGGCCCGACTACACTACTTCGGCAAGCAAAGAAAACAGATGCGCAACCAAGGTCCGCAACCGCAAGCTACTGCTCGGCGGGCGTTCCACCACGCACTCCGTGGCATCTACAGACGCTTCTGTCCGAGAAGGGGTAGAGGGAAGGGGGTAAAGCAGGCCGCGTGAACACCATGCGCGTGGAAAGAGCTATGTCACTTGGCATGTGTGTGGGTAGGTGGGTACGTGAGTTTGGTGCGTGGCTGTGGCGGCACACCGTAGTATGCGCTGATCGGCGGCGGAAGTGAGAGAAGGCGGATAGTTAGGGAAGAGTCAAACACACACACACACCGCTTTCCTTCGGTGTATGCTCCATTTCTCATCTTATTCCTTTTAGCTTAGCAGCCAGCCTTTGCTATGCGACTGTTATGCCCTGTGCCACTCCACAAAGGCGCGAGGGGACGCGGGGAGCGGAGGAAGTGCTTCGTGGAAGACGAGAGGGGCGCAAAGAAAAGCGCGAGTGAAGCAAGGGAAGGCTCAGCATCTGCCGCGATGTGCCGATGTGCACCACAGGGGCTCGCCGTTCCCTCCTAGCTCCAGATGAAACGATGCCCCTCACACTCAGGGAGAGACGGACGGCTTCTCGGGATAGGTGCAGCCGTTGTGCTGGATGATGACACCGGCGGCGTAATTGCCCACCTCGCAGCACCGCTCGATGCTGCAGCTCATTGCGTACCCGGCAAGGAAGCCGCCAACGAAGGCGTCGCCGGCGCCGTTCAGGTCCACAATGCTGTCCTGCGCGATGGGCTGCACCGTGACTGAGCCGGTCTTGCCACTGCGGGTGGCGTACACCGTCGGCTGGCTGCCCTGCGTGAAGACGACGAGGCGGTCGCGAGTGCCGCTGTACGGCAGCTCTATCGCTGCTTTTTTAGCCAGCTCGTGGGTGCTGGCGGGGTCCCACTTCATGGCGTCCGCAAGTGCCTTGGCCTCGACCTCGTTACCAAAGATGACGTCGAGGTACGGCGCCGCCTTGTTGAAGTTCTCCGTGAAGTACTGTAGCACGAAGGGGGCGGAGAGGTTCATCATAAACTGCCCACCCGACGCACGGGCCGCCTCCGCCACCTGAAGCACGTAGTTCACGTCGATCGTCAGCGTGAAGCCGGTGAGGTAGTAGAGCTGGCAGCCCTTCAGCGTCTCAACGACATCGCTGCTGTGCATGTGATCCGCGGAGAGCAAATTTGCTGCGGACAAGTTCGCCACCAGCGAGCGATCCTTGCCTGAGATGCACACGGCGCACGAGCCGGTGGGAGCCTTTGTTGTGTACTCAAGGTGCATGTTCACGCCGTCCTTCTCCGCGGCTTCCTTGAGTATTTTGCCGTACTTGTCGTCCGAGACGCAGCCAACGTAGTTGACGAAGCTGCTCTTGGGGGCCTGCGCGATCCACTGCGCTACGCGGGCGGTGTTGAGGCCAGAGCCGCCGGGGACGTAGGTCACGTTGGGGTGCTGCTCTAGCTCCTCGAAGATGCCCTTATGGATCTCCTCCATCAAACAAGCAGATGTCTTCTGCACCTTGTACTTCTCTAAGAACGCGTCATCGACAGGGGCAGACACGTCGAGGAGCGGGTTGCACTGAATGTAGAGCTGCGGAAGCGCGGACATGGTCGAAGAGGGTAGGAAAGGGCAGTTGAAGAAGGGAGAAAGGCAGGCGCGGCGGGGAGGTTGGTGAAGGTACAACTGTAATGACGGATCACAATATAACGGAAACAAGATGCTTGCGGGCTTGTGTGTACGTAGATGCAATGGACTTCCTGTGCAGCTTCTGCGGAGTCGCACAGAGCGGCGAGGCACAAGGAAGGAGACGTAGACGGCAATCCAAAGGAAGGGATGCGAAAGGAAAAAAAGAAAATGTGCAGGACACGGTTAACGCCGGTGTTGCAACATGCAGACGCATGTACGCAAGCAAGTGCAGGTGTGGGAGAGAGGGAGAGAGCGAGAGAGGCAGTCGGGGGAATGGTAAAAGAGGAAGGATGAAACCTGGGAAAATATGGAACAGCGCTGCGGTGGGAGAGGCAACAGCGCGCGTGCGGACGGCCGCTGCCAACATCCCTGGCCCCCTCTCTCCCTCCCCCTGCGAGCTGCTGAGGGAGACACAAACGATGCCTTGTCTCGCTCGCCCCCGCTTTGCTTTTTGCAAGGGGGCGGGAAGGAAGGGAGCGACGAGCCACACTGGCCCCCCGTGCTCTGTCACAGCAGCGGTGACGTGAGTGCACACAACAGACGCGCAGGCTGCAGCTCTGTCCTTTTCGCACGCGCCTCCCCCCCCCCCCGTGACCCCTTCGCAAGGGCGAAAACGAGAAAGACGCATACGCAGAACAACGGGTTCCGGTGCACACATGCACGCAAACACAGATTCGCATGTGCGCGCCGGAACCCGTCTCGGTAGTGCGGACTCGGACGCCGTGCTGTTTCTGCTTGGTTTCATGGAAGAGCTTTTTTTCTGATTCCTACGAATTGCTTACCGTACGCAGTGACCCGGTGGAGGTACCGATAGAGGGGAGTGGTGGAGGGACCCGTCTATGGCCGTACGTAGACCTCCTCGCTCTTGTTTTCCCTTTATATAGAACGAGGAAGCAAGAGAGATAGAAAGAGCAAAGACTGAGAAGAAACTTTAAAAAGAGAGGACGGGAATTGTGGCTACGACAGGGTGGGGGGTGCGGGTTACGTGGAAGAGGGGAACATTGAGCAAAGTAGAAAATGCAGAGAGGGATAGAAAGAGCACGGAGGTAGTGGTGATGGAGGAAGACGGCGGCGATAGGAAGCAAGGACTGGGGAGCCCTTCTCGCCATCCATACCTCCGCTTTCTCCCTCTCTCCTACCCCCCCCCCTCCGCTGCTTTCCTCCTCCTCGCTTCTGTATCGGGAACGCTTGATTGCTCTCCTTCTCCTTGGCTTTCACTACGCTTCGCACCTTTCCTCCCTCGCCATGCGCCACCTCATTCTGTGTTTCGCTTTTTCTTTACGCTTCCCCTTTCCGTCCTCCCGCTTCTCATATCATCTTGAGGGGGAGACGTTATCAGCTCATGGTGTTTTCACCATCATCACCACTCTGTAACGCCAGCGGACCTCTGCTTTCTGGCCTTCGCGCGTGTGCGACGTTGCCCGTTGTCATATCATCCCCGTTCCGCGCACCCGTTTTATTACGCCTTTTTCAACTTAGCGCGCACACACACGGGTGCATTTGAACGGCTCTGCCCGGCGTGTGAGTCTGCGTGCGTGCGTGGGCGCGGGGCGCTTGTCCTCCCTGCCCCGCCCGCAGTGCCAGTGGCTCAGCTACTCCGCCACACCACTACGCACCCTCCCTGCCCCCCCCCTCATCTCTTCTTCTTATGAGATGACTTTGCTGGAGGAAAGGAGAGGAGAGAATGGGCAAGAATACGACCATCTCACATGGTCAACCGCACACAGACTACCAGAAGATGACAGACTATCCCATCATCACTTGCGCGTGTCCACTTTTGCTGTCCTTGTTACTCTTGGTTTCTTTTTCTTTTCAAGCTACGTTACACTACACGTACAAACAACAAAACACCATATAGATAGAAAGCGGGGGGGGAGAGGAAGGGCGCCTGGGAAAACAAGCACACAAGACTAAGAACGTAAGAAATGGAAAGAGGCGGAGAGGAGAAAGTGGCAGTGGTGGTAGGGAGGTAGGGGAAGGGAGGGGGTGTGCGATGTCGCCGCACGCAATGAAAGCGCGAGAAGTGGGAGGGAAGTAGGGGCCAGAAACACACACACAGATTAGCGCATCACCCTCAAACAATAGCATATAATATATTTTAGAAGTGACCACCAACGTGCAGCCGTGAACACAGAGAAGAAACACAAAAAAAGGAGCGGGCAAGATTTGAGCAGCGGCCACTAGGCCAGTGTGTCGCGAAATCAGCGGGGGCTGATGCTCTCTGTCTGTGTGCGTAATTGTCGTGTGTGTGTGTGTGTGTGTGATGCACGGCTGTTGCCTCTAACCGAGAGCAGAAGCAAACAGCAAAGAAAAAAGAATGTAAGAGGGTTAAAGCACCACACTCGAAACGGAGCGCAGGCTTCCTCGAAGAAGCAGGCCGTGGATGGGTAGAGAGCGTGCAAAACACAAGCGAGAGTGAGCGGCAGCTTTCGTCAACTACGAGCTACAGGAAAGGACGCAGCTCCTCTCATCCAACTCTACCCCATCCCATCCCCCATCCCTCTACCTCTCTCTGGTATATCCACCCTACCTAGTCGACGCGCCCTGCATCCGCCGCTGCTCGAGTATTTGTACTCTTTTCTGGGCATGGTGCCCGTGTGAGTGAACGCATCGAGATGAAGCGCACACATCAGCATCCGCACACACTACCAGGTTTCATCTCTCCACCTTGTCCTCCGTTTCTCTCTCCTCAGGTAACGGTGCTGGAGTCGCCCCGCCCCACTGCACATGGTATCGCGCGCGTTAACCTGCCTTCGCACATCGGCGCCCGTTTAGGGGACGGAGCTGTATGCGTCTGTGTGAGCGTGTTTTACTTCGCCTTCTTCAGAGCCACCGCCACCCCTCTCCATTCACACCGCCTTTCTTCTGTCCGAGCCGCGTCATCAAGGGGGTGGGGGGTGAGGGCTGTAGAAAGAGGCTGATGAGGGATGCGGCAATGACACAAACACACACACACACGCACGCGCGCACAGAGCGCCACAAAAAGCGGTGAAGACGACTACCTATGCATGTCTGTATGCGCGTGAACGCATGGCATCCTTCTCTCCCCTTCGCTCACTCACTTTAGCGCAACGCAGACGCGGTGCTGGACCAGACTTCAGACGCGGCGCCCTTCGCGTTCTCCTCCGACCTCTTCTTCGAGGTGTCCGGCTCAAAGATGACGAACAGGATGAGGCCGACAATCTGCAGCACGAACGAGGTAACGAGCAGCGCGTAGCCGGCGCCGAAGCGGGTATGCGTGTTGGTCAGGAAATCTAGGCCGCAGAAGGGGGTGTAGTAGAACGCCGTAACGATCGACCATGGCACAGTCGTGGAGCCGATGGCGAAGACGGCGAGCAACATCACAGCCTTCTTGATCTTGGAGCCGCAGATCATGTACCAGGACGCGCCGAAGAGACCGACAAGAGAGAAGATGGCCACAATGCTGAACGCCTCAGCCGCCTCGAAGCGGACATGCATGTCAGAACAGTTGACAATGGGCGAGTCCGTGATGCGAAGCGAGTAATTAGGCTTCGAGCAGTCGCTGTGCATACCCCACAGCGTGAAGCATGGATTGAGCTCCAGTTCAGCACTAGAGCCCGAAAGGTCCTCTCCCCACGAGCGGATCATCAGCATACCCAGAGGGGTGCCGCAGACCGTAAAGGTCGCCGTCAGGAAGGAGACAATGAATAAGATCACTGCACCCACGTGCTTGCTGTACTCCTGGTTGTAAAAGGACTCTTGATGGCCATGATTGCCGACGGAGAGTGAAGAGGAAAGAAAAGAGGAAAAAGAACGTGAAGTTCGAGTGCTCTCTGCGAAATACTGCGCGAGACGAAAGAAAAAACAAAGAAGACAGGAAGGGGGAGGGCACAGAGCAGTTACACAGGCCTCACTTGAATTTTTGGTAGAAAAGGACACTTCACTTCACTGTCAAGGCTGCATAGAAGCATGTGACGGGGCGGTAACAGAGCTGGCGCGGAGTGGGAGAGAGGGCAAAAGAGAAGGCAGCAACGGGGGGACGGAGTCCAAGTAGAGGAAGGGGCACCATGCAGAAGCACACAAAGGCCTGCAGCAGAGAAGTGAGGTGGGCGCTGTAGCCAGGCGCACAGGCATATCTTTTGAGAAAGGCGCCACAGCTGCATAAAGGCACACAACAGGGGTGGGCGGCAGGCAAAAAGTGCGTGTCTTGGGCACAAGACGCGGCGGCTACGGGCGGGGCACTGTGCCCTGCGCCCCCCTCCCCCCCTCCGCCACCACCACAACCCGATCATATGAGTGAGGGGCACAAGGGGAGTGACAGGAAACTATATGGTTTGAGGGAAGACGCACACTTCTTCGTTCTTGTTTGTCTTCGACCTCGATCCCACCCCTTTTTCCACTATCTCGCGACACAGCAGTTGCGCGAACGGGGGAGGGGGAAAGTGGGGAGGGGGGCAGTTATGTGCTTGCATGCTACTCTTTTCGGTCTGACTTATGACATGAATCACCCGATCCGCTCCTTTTCTATTTTTTTTTTCGTTGCACGTCGTCCATTCTTCATTTTGCAGGGGGAAGGGCTCCGTGTTTGCGTATGCGTGCACCTTCGTCTTCAGTACGTGGAAAAGGAGTCGGCGGCGGGAAGATGGAAGTGCAGCTTCTTTGAGCGGAAACAAGCGAACAGAGATGCTCATGTGGCCATCTTATCCCTTCCCTACCCCCATCTGAAGAACAAATCACAATGACAAGCGAAAAAAAAATCGGGTAGCACACAGGCACACACACGCGCGCGCGTCAACAGACGTGTGTGTGTGTGTGTGTGTGTTGGCGTGTGTGTGTGTGTGTGTGTTCTACCCAGACAATGAAGAGAGAGCGAGCGAAGCCTGAAAGAGGGAGAGGGGATTACCAGTGCTCAGCAAAAAAAAAGAGGGGAACAAATAGAAAAAGAAAAACTCAAAGATGAAGCACGAGCATATATAGCACCACATATGGCTATCGAAAGGAGAGGACAAGGCAGGGTGGGGGAGAGAAAAGAGAGCGAGCAGGTGCAGAAATCGGGGAAAATCGACAGGATGAAGAAGGTGAAATATACGCAAAATTCACATCAACGCAAGAAAGCAGAAAGCAGAGTAGCCAAGGAGGAGGAAGCATTGCCGCCCCCACCTCGGTTGTAGTGTCTCTCTTCTGTTTTTGTTTTTTCGTTCGTTTTTAGGGGGAGCATTGAATCACTTTCTACTTTTTTTTTACGTCCATGTGCAGGCCTGTTTTCCATTCGTCGTCCTTGTCCTATTTTCTCTACTCTCTTCAGCTGTGCATTCCGTGGCCAGCCGCCCAAAAAAAAAAACGTTTTTTCTTGCCTTCTCTCATAGCATGAAGTAAATTCATCTTTTTACATACGCTGAGCCTCGTCGCCGTGCATAACTGTATGTTTATGCGTGTATGCTGGGTGTTTGTGACCACAACTTCTTCCACGTAAGGCGGAGGCAAGGATGCTTCAAGCCAGCACACCGGAGGCACCGAAAAAAAAAAAAAATGACAACGAGCGTGCGCAGCCGAAGGCGAGATGAGCTGTAAACAAGCATGGCATACAGGCAGAGAAGAAGCGCAGACACTTGCTTGCTTTTTTTGTTGTTGTTTGACCTTGAGCTTCCGTTCATTTCTTTTGATGCTTTTGCTTCCGCACCTCTCCCGCCGCCGCCCCCCCCCCCACCACCACCGCCGCTTCTCCACTCCCCTTTTCGAGCTCCCGAATTCTTTTTCCCGCGCTTGAGCTTCTGCGGCCCACCTTTTCCAGCACACACACACACACACACACAGCGAGTGAGAGGAGAGGAAGGGGGGGTGGGGTAGGGTGGGGGGGGGGGGTCAGAGCGCGAAAAGAAAAAGGAAAAGGACCGAGATGTGAGCAACAAGAGCACGACAACAAACAAAAAGTTGCACAAGTCGAAAGATCGGTGCCTCCGCCTCTCCCTTCCACACATACGCTCTGCGAACAAGACACGATGATGAGTAACACAACAGGACAAGAGCGTTCGCTAGAGGGAGAAAGAGGAGGGGGGGGCAGGAGAGTGCCACACGCGCACGACCGTGCGGGGCAACAGTGGGCAAAAAGCGAGGGCAAAGCAAAACGCGACAAATAAAACGGGAGAACAGAGAAGACGAGTACAGACCAAGCCCAACGCCTACGAGACGCGCCCGTGGTGATGCCTGAGAGGTAGGGAGGAGGGGGTAGTTCTGCAGCAGACGGATTTCTGGCTAACAGCACGTGCAGCAGCCTTTGAGCTGTTGCACGCCTCCCTCGCGGGAAACAGAGGCAGGGAGGTACCCCATTCCATGGACAATCAAGCAAAGGTTATAGTAAGTTGTATTTTCGTTTTCGCGCGGTTGAACAACTCGCTCTCGCTCCCTCCTGAGTCGCTGCTCGGTGCCTCCTGAAGGAAGTAGGAGAAATCGGAGGGGAGAGAGAGGGAGGGGAAGAGAGGGGGGAGGAACATTACAAACCTAGCAAAGAAATCAATTCGTTTTCGTAGTGGGTGAAGGAACGACAATAACACAAAAGAGAACAGTAACAGCCATGGTTACACCTCCGACACATACACCAGCACAGCGGAAAGCAATCACATACAAGAAAAAAGGGAAAGAGCGCGACATCAGCGTGCGTGTGTGCACGCCACTGCGAGCGCACCTCTGTATATGAGTGTTTGTGTGCCTGTAGCAAGCAACGAAGAGAGAAAAAAAACACAGAAGAATCATGTGTGCGTACGATCGAGCGCATGAGTAAGTCTGCAACTGGTGCGTGTTGGTCTGCCACGTTACGCTATCTCAGCCCATCATTCGCGTCCCATACCTCACGCCATCAAGCCTAAAGACGCATACACGCACTCACACATGCCGATTGCGCATCACGGAAGCACCACAGCTCTTCTCCACGTCCCCTCGCCTGGACTAAGATATCCTCTTTCACATTATAATCAGCAGCACCAGGCCAATCACCTGGGTGCACCACGCCGCAACCGTCAGACCGTAGCCAGCGCTGACCTTGAACGACTCACGCAGCACAGAGCCGTACGGCACGCCGTCCGCCTTGCCGCTCGACATGTTGATCTTCACGGTCGACCCGCCGCAGTAGTTGCCGTGCCACACGGCCGTCATGCACACCCATGGGATCAGCGCAAAACCAACCTCAAGAACGGAAAGCAGGACCAGCAGCACCTTTGCCTTGATGCCCATGAAGTACAGGCCGCTCATCAGGCACGACAGGAACGACACAACAACAGCGACAATGTAGAACGCCTCCGACACCTGGAACAGCTGCTTCGAGCGTGCGCACCCTATGCTCGTCGGGCGGTAGTCGTAGTTGTTGGCGTCGCAGTTATTCTTCAGGCCCCACACGGTCACGCACGACAACTTGCTCGCGCCGCCAGTGGCGCTAGCGTTGATGCCCCTGCCGCGGAACTGCGATATCGGCGCAGACGTCACGAGGAACATGAACACAATGCACGAGCACAGCATACTCAGCGCCACATCCATGCGGCCGCGGAGAGCCTCGAACCCCATGATTGCGAGAGAGGGTGATGTAGGGGGGATGTACGGCGAAGAGCTAGCGAGGGGGGATGGCGCGGAAAGCAGCGGACAGACTGTATAAGGAGAGAAGCAAGTGTGCGAAGCGAGAGGTGAGGGTGTGGTGAATCGCGGTTAACTTAGCTGCAGAGGCAGAGGGCGGAGGGGAGGCGGGGAGAGAAGAACGGCGAAAGGTGAGGTGCACGGGAGGGAGAGAGAGAGCTGAAGGAGGTGTGCGTGGCACAGCGAAGAAGAGATGGGAACAGAGGCCATTCCGGCACATGGCGAAGGACCCATGAAGAGAAACTCGCGCGTACCTTGAGTCGTGCTCAGTTTAGGCCCCCGCGTGTAGGTGCGTGTCGGTGTCGGATGGGTAACCGGAGGGGGGGGCCGCGCCGCGCAGCTACAGCACACGCAGGCACGCCTCATTAACCCCGCACTCGCTGCTGCGCGGCGGCGTCGCGTAATCAGCGGATAGGCTCCGGCAGAGCACGCCTCAGCAGGGGTGTGCTGTGGAGATCAGCGGAGCGTCATACACAAAGACACGTAAGGCGTCGTCTCGTTGCCTCTTGGAGGTTCAGAAGTTTGATTTCGTGGAGATGGCTCCAGTCACACATACACAAGTGCACACACACGCACAACTCTCTCGAGAAAGGGGAAGCACGAAACCACCAAAGAGTTGAAGAAGCCACCCTTGGCGTGCGCATGGGACAAAAGGAGATCTACACGCCTGCGCTCACACCACTCGCACATCAGAGGTGCGCAGGCTGTCTCGCATTTTCGGAACGGAAAAGGGAGCTCAACACACGCTCACGCTTGCTTTCCACAGACATCAAAATCAGCCAGACGGCTCAGAAACGAAAAAGAGAACGTTTTCAGCCCACCGAGTGCGGCGTCACCGCCCGCGATCAAGCGGGTCTGCGTCCAGTGCCCCTGCACCCCGCCGCGGCGCAGCGCGGCAGGCGCACAGGAGCAGGACAGCAGAGGGCACAGGCGCCGCACCGGGCGACAGTGTCTGGAGGGAATAGAAAGGAAAAGGCAGAATTTTCACTGGATCTTTTGCGGCAAAGGAGAAGCATGTGACGGGCGGCACCACGCGAGGACCTACAGTGGGCACCGCCACAGCAGCGCAGCAGCCGCCAGCTGACCCCGTTAAGACAGTAAGAAAGAAAAGGATGGAAAGATAAACGTTTTCTGTATGGCATGGCAAAGAACAAAACAGAAGGGGCACCGTGGTTATAAATGACTTGCGGCCACCGCTCCCGAACGCACACCCGCAAGCAACCTCCGCGTGGGCGGAGACCACCGGCAATTCACAGTAAAATCGAGTCCTCTTCGGCGTGGCGGTCGCGGCATCCCGTGAGAAAAGTAGCAGGTAGGGTGCGCTCACTGTGCGCGCCGAAGCGCAGGCGTGGGCAACTTTGCGCACTACAGTTCTGCAGGCAGCACCGGCTCGCACAAGCACACACACACACAGCGCCCTGCATGACGAGCCCTACATGGCAATCAGCAGCACCAGGCCAATCACCTGGGTGCACCACGCCGCAACCGTCAGACCGTAGCCAGCGCTGACCTTGAACGACTCACGCAGCACAGAGCCGTACGGCACGCCGTCCGCCTTGCCGCTCGACATGTTGATCTTCACGGTCGACCCGCCGCAGTAGTTGCCGTGCCACACGGCCGTCATGCACACCCATGGGATCAGCGCAAAACCAACCTCAAGAACGGAAAGCAGGACCAGCAGCACCTTTGCCTTGATGCCCATGAAGTACAGGCCGCTCATCAGGCACGACAGGAACGACACAACAACAGCGACAATGTAGAACGCCTCCGACACCTGGAACAGCTGCTTCGAGCGTGCGCACCCTATGCTCGTCGGGCGGTAGTCGTAGTTGTTGGCGTCGCAGTTATTCTTCAGGCCCCACACGGTCACGCACGACAACTTGCTCGCGCCGCCAGTGGCGCTAGCGTTGATGCCCCTGCCGCGGAACTGCGATATCGGCGCAGACGTCACGAGGAACATGAACACAATGCACGAGCACAGCATACTCAGCGCCACATCCATGCGGCCGCGGAGAGCCTCGAACCCCATGATTGCGAGAGAGGGTGATGTAGGGGGGATGTACGGCGAAGAGCTAGCGAGGGGGGATGGCGCGGAAAGCAGCGGACAGACTGTATAAGGAGAGAAGCAAGTGTGCGAAGCGAGAGGTGAGGGTGTGGTGAATCGCGGTTAACTTAGCTGCAGAGGCAGAGGGCGGAGGGGAGGCGGGGAGAGAAGAACGGCGAAAGGTGAGGTGCACGGGAGGGAGAGAGAGAGAGAGAGCTGAAGGAGGTGTGCGTGGCACAGCGAAGAAGAGATGGGAACAGAGGCCATTCCGGCACATGGCGAAGGACCCATGAAGAGAAACTCGCGCGTACCTTGAGTCGTGCTCAGTTTAGGCCCCCGCGTGTAGGTGCGTGTCGGTGTCGGATGGGCAACCGGGGGGGGGGGGGCCGCGCCGCGCAGCTACAGCACACGCAGGCACGCCTCATTAACCCCGCACTCGCTGCTGCTTCGGATATGGCAGCTGTTAACAGCGAGGTGTCGCGGCGGCAGCATCGATTGAGCCGCCACGATCGAGTTTGCATGTCTACTGCAACTTTATGTTGTTGAATCACCTTACTGAAGGTAAATACGAGCGTACGTCTGTGTGTGTGAAGGAAAATGGGGCAGCTAAGGCGGGAAAAGGGGTTGAGAAAAGTACTTGACAGCCATGCATACCTCCACCTGGTGTGTGTGTCCTTGCAGCGCTCAACCAGTGGCACCGCAGGGTGCCACGCCGTCGTTGGAGTCTTCAGTTGCCGCGGCTGCTCCTGTCTTGAAGGCGAAACAGCAGCTTGTACAATGAGCACTGTATGGAAGGGCGTGCACAAGGCCTATATCGAGGAGGGAGTGCTACAGCTTCCCGGCGGCGTGCAGGTCTTCCTTCAACGCCAGAAAGGGGGCGGACGAAGCGGAGTGATGGCGGGGATGCGCCACCCGCTCAACCGTGCGCACGCTTGCTTCTGCAGGCTCATCCGCAGACGCAGCGGGTGCTGGCGTCACTGGTGCTGATATGAGGCGCACTACAGTATTGATGGAGTCGCTATCGACGTCGCTCTCCATATCTTCGATCCCTTTGGCGGTAAAGCGTCGCTTCAGCTTCGGCCATGCCCGTCGCGCACGAAGGTCTTTGAAGCGTAGCGGCTCGCGCACGCCGTGGACAACCCCGGGTAGTGTGCGCACGCGCAAGACAACGTCCGCGGGCTCACTGACGCAGAACGAAGTCCAGCCGAGACCGCACACGTACAGATCAGCCTTCGGGCGCCGCCGATGACGCCCGTAGCACTCGAAGAGGTAGCTCCGTGTCTCGGAGAGCCGAGGCGGGCCGGCTGCGGTGCTGAGATCGTCCAGCGGAAGCAGCTGCTCATACGAGCCGGGAGGGTCCAGCGCCTTGCCCAGCTGCTCTCGCCAGAACGCATCGGATTGCACTGTATTCACAATAGCGTTCCGCACCTTCTGAGACGTGTAGACAAGAAAGAGCAGCCCTCGCGGCGGGCCGCGCACGACATCGACGGCGGCGAGGCCGCCAAGGAACAGTGTGTGTCCCGGCAGCAGGAGAAAGCACTGCGGGTTGCGAAACTTTCGAATAAGCGTGCGGCGCATCTGCAGCAGGGTGAGAGGAGAACGCTGGTGCCAGTGAGGGAGGAGCCCTGGTGTGTCGTAGATGTAGGTCTGTGTCCCGGCGACGTCGTCCGCTTTCCCAGGCGCGGCTGCGCCCTCCGAAAGTCGCTGCTGCTCCTGCTTTGCGGTATGCGCTGTGGGTCCGAGAGAGATGCGAACAGCGTTAACGGCAACTGTGGTGCCGGGCAGGGAAGATACCGTCATCAGCTTAGACGCCTTCTTGTCGTGGCGGCCCCGTATGTCGAGCATCTCTGCTTGATTCACGTTAGGGGGAGTGTACCAACGCCAAAAGACAGCCTTCTTCCCCTGTGCGTCGGTCTTTGTGTAGTACACTTTTCGGCTCTCCGGGTGGGGGGGTTGCGGCACGTAAAGGGCGTGCGCCATGGCATTAATCACAGAAGACTTGCCCACGTTTGCCACGCCGACAAAGTAGGTGGGCAGGGGCTTGTGGGGGCGACGCAGGTTCAAATTGGCCGCGTCCTCGATGGCGCTGATCAGGTGCGCGATGCCCCAGCCCCGCTTTGCAGACAGAGGTACCACTTTTTTGATTTGATGCTGAGGTAGTCCAAATTGCACCGCGATGTCCATCACCCAACGGCGCACGTAGCTCTCGGACACCAAGCACGCTGCAACGCTGCGATCCTTGCCAGCGTAGTTGAAAGAGCGATTCCGGATGCAGTCCATCTTATTCACTGCGATAATGACTGGATTATTCATGCTGATCAGACCGGGCAAATCGTACACCATCGAGCCCGGAAAGTCTGTGATATCCACGACCAAGACGACCACGCACTTCTTCTCCTTGAGGGCGCGGAGCTGGTCCGTGAAGTCCGGGGCGGACCAAACCTTGCGACGCCCCTCCACGCCGAGGTTTTCCAAGGCGTGGCAGCGGTGGCAGGTGAAGGGGCGCGGCGTGTCACGGTAAAAGGCATCAAACTCCTCTTGCGTCATGAAGTCCAGCCACTCCTCTCCGACATGACGGCCGTGCTTCGCCCAGTGCGCCTGCAGCTCTGCCATGCGAGCCGCGTATTCATGGCGGAGCTGCGCCTTCTCGTTCCGCTGAGCCACGTACTTTTCGATCTCGCCCGGCCGAACGTAGCCGAAGACGTCCTCACTAAGGTTCTGCAAAAGTGCCCCGCACCCTGGGCAGCAGTCGCGGCCAGGCACTGGAATGTGAAACGACGAAGGAGCCTCCATGACGATGGATGCCTTGTTCTCCAGCACATGCGCCATCTCCGCAGCAGCGTCCTGGTCCAGGACATGCATCCCCTCCCATCCCAGCATCTTGCGCTCCATCTTCTCGCCGGCCATCTCCAGCTGATGCTCGATGGCAAACTGATCCTTTTCGTATGCGTCGAGGAGAACGCCGTACTTCATCTTGTCCGTCAAATTTTCCGCCTTTTTGCGTAACACGCGCAGCCGTGCGCCTCGCGGCTCGGGCGCACCCGTCTGCTCCTGCGAGAGCGAGTCCTTCTCCGCCTCGAGGTCAACCAGCTCCTCCGACCATCCCATGATCTTGTGGAAGAGTCTGTTGATGTGGCGGGGCAGCAGGATGGAGTCTGCCACCGCTTTCCTGGAGCGGCGCTTCAGGCCCTGCAGTTGAAGCGGCACAGGCTCTGACGACGGGTACGTGTCCACCTCCTCCACGTTCAGCTGAAGCGATTTCCCAAATGGAATGGTGGCTATCGGCGTTCCAGCCTGCAGCCGAGAGACCCCAGCCGAAGAAGGCGAAGACGATGGCAGCGCTGCGCGAGGGACGCCGGCGTCCTCACCGTAAGGAGCCGCGAACGACGCCACTGGTGCAGCAGCACCAGCAAGCGCTGTGGAGGCGTCATCGTGAACGCCGCCAGTGGCCGTGGGCCTGTCAAGCGAGCGAAGCAGCGGAGCACCGAAGCAATGGTTTGCCTGAGCAGCTGCGGCTGGCCCGCCGCCCCAGGAAGGCTGCTGCTGGGCATCGGCAAGGGCCTCCTTCGCAGCCGACGGTGGCATGTGGGGGCTGCGCATGCCGAGAGGGCCAGAGGTGGTAAGACTGCCCATGATCATGCTCCCATCCTCATCGACCACATCGATGTTGGATGTTACCTCGATGCTACCACCCGTGGCTGCTGCTCTGTCGCGCCATGGTTTACTCGCACCGGGGCTGCGAGCCTTCCGAAAAAAGTCATTCTTGCTGTACCACAGCGGCGGCACCTTGCGTTTCCACAAAACTGGCGTACGGCGCCACATGAAAGCAGCTCTAATACTCGTCCTTTAGTACGTCAGCCTATTTCTGCCTGTGTGCGCAAAGGAGGGGCAGAGTTTGAGAGAGCGACGAGCCCCCCACCACCACAAAAAAAACGGTGCAGCGCCGCTCCTGTGTGCAAGCAGAGGCTGTCCACGTGGCAGACAGAGCACGCACACGGAAAAAAAAAATGAGAAGGTGAGATGAGGGAAGACACAGCATATAGACGGCACAAATCTGTGAAACGGAGGTCTGGGGCGTCTCTGATGAGGCAGGTCACGTAACGTGACGTACGCGTGCCGTGAAACTGCGCTTACATGCACACCAGAGCCATCACTACGAAGCGCTCCGGCTTTTCAACGATTAAGGAGCATGTGCTGCCGCGCACCTGGCACAGGTACGCCACGACTCTTCTGCTTTCTACTCTCATCACTACCTCACCTCCCCACACACACTCGACGGCGGCCAGTAGCGTCAACGCCTGGGAGAGGAGAGAGAAACGGAGAACGGCTGGTCGAGTGCGCAACTGCCCAGCTACGCTATGCTGCCGCTTGTGCGTTTGGGTGTTAATACCACTCAGGCAAATACACGCATACATTTATGCTTTTGATGTTCGCGGCGCGTGTGTTTGCTCCAGCACTCATCTCCAGCCTCAACAACGTCCACACACGCACACAAAAACGCGCAAAAAAAAAAAGACACAGACACGCGCAACCGTCGTCTCGGCTGATGCAGCACCGCAGCTTCGCGTGCGAGAAAGGGCCGC
Source organism: Leishmania aethiopica (assembly GCA_003992445.1). Lineage (NCBI taxonomy): Eukaryota > Euglenozoa > Kinetoplastea > Trypanosomatida > Trypanosomatidae > Leishmania > Leishmania aethiopica. The sequence continues at coordinate 1,096,783 of RZOE01000018.1, forward strand.
AAGCACCTCGACCCTTTTCTCTGGCTCAAACCGTGACTGCGTCTCCGTAAGTGTGTGCGTGGGTGAGGTGTGTAGGAGTGTGCGCTCTAGTGCGTGTACGCATGCGCACCACTTAGCCCTAAATTGAGTGTCGGTTTCATGATTCACTCAAGCGCTCTGCTGGCTGCGGGACTGCGCTGCTTGCACCACCATCAGAGCCGCACGGAACTCCTCCACGGCGCGTCGCAGCTCGCCCTCCTCCTTGATGACCAGCTCCGAGGTACGCTGCTTCTCGGTCGACAGACGGCTTTCCTCGGCCTCGCAGCGCTCAATCTCTTCGTTGTTCAAGTCGATCAGCTTGTTGACGGGGGCGCGCATAAAGGCGCGGCCAAGGCCCTGGTACACCACGTGATCCGGCTTGAGCTTCGTGAGCTCCCCTACAGTGATCTGGCAGCGGCGCTCCGTTCGCTTCAAGGTGACCTGACGCGTCGCCATCGTCTTGACCGTGTCACGCAGAGACGCCAGGCGCTGCTGATGCTCTGCCACCGTTTTCTCCTTCTCCATCAGCTCCGCCTGAGCTGCCACGGAAACGCTGCTGCTGTTCGACATGACTGTATTCTCCTTGCGAGGAAAGGGGCAGGAGGGGCAACTTGCAAAAATGTTTGTGTACGCGTGTGTGTGTAGGGATACGCATGTACGTAGATGTAAGTAATGGCCAACGTTCGTACAGCAGATGAAGTGCAGCACCACAAGCTGTGACGTGCCAGCTCGACTCAGCAGCATACACAGAGCAAGCACAGCATTGAGGGTGCGTATGGACGGAAAATAGACGGACAAAGGCGGGCAGGGAAGAGTGTAGGCGTGGAGGCTGGGAGGAAGCAGCAAGAGCGACGGCGTGCGGTGGTGAAACGCAGAGGCAGGTCACAGCAGACATGGGGCGCGCACACATATATATGCTGACGCTGGCGTCGTACGAAAGAGTCACCTCATATGCGTTTGGGTCGCCCCTCCCAAGCTAGAAGAAACCGGCAGAAGGAGGAGCGAAGAAAAGGGCAGCCCTCGCTAAAGGGCAAAGAGATGCGGCGCACATCAGCTTCAGCGCGCACACACATACGGCCCACACATGTACACGCGCAGCTTGTCTCTCTGGGTAAGGAGGCAAAAACACAACACAGCCCCTCAGCTCCCCACCCACCCAACTCCTATCATTCATGGTCGTGTACTGCGGCTGTACCTCTCCCGTGCGTAGCGCGGGCGTGTATGTCTTGCCGCGTGCTGCAGAGCGGGTGAAGGAGGGGGAGGGAAGGGTCGGCATCGCTAGGGCGGCGAAAGGGTGCAGATATGGAAGGGAAAAACAGACACGCGGAAAAGAGTGGAACAGCAGGCATTAAGAATGAGTATGAGGGCCACGGGAAGAGAGACGAGATAGAGGAGAGTCCACGACTCAGGCGACGAAAAGGAAAGGATATTTTGTTGTTGTTCGGAGACGCCGCAGCCGAAATGAGGAGGTGGAAAAGGGCACACGGCGGACGAGAGAAACGTGAATCCGGAGCCAGTGGGGGAAGGGGGGAGGGGGGCGTCCACCGCGCGTACTAGAATTTGAGGATCTCGTTGCACGCGGGTGTCGGCGGAGATCCCACAGACGTTTGGCGTACTGTATTTATGGAGAGAGAGTTTTGCTCCTTTTTTGCTGAGGAAGGAAACTCGGGAATTGGCGGTTTGGAGGCCCGCCCCCACCGCGAGGCGGGAGAGGGGAGAGGGGAGGGGGGGGGGCCGGGTGTTGTGGGAGGGACGAACAGAGAGAAAAATGCAGAAACGAAAAACGGAGCGACCATAGCGGCCTTGAGCCCGGAAACGAGGCAAAAAGCAAACGCACAGCAATGCCATCACTTTCATCGAAATTCATCAACCCGTTAGGTGTACAGTGTATTTTCTTTTTCCATGCGCTTCTTAGAATCAGCAGTCGTTACCCGGATGACATGGGGGCGGGGCGATGCCGCAGCGCGTGGCATCTCAGGGCCCAGCGCCCCCACTCTGTGCGGAAGCCACGCAGCCCCTCCTTCGTCTCTCCCCCTGCCCAATGCCGAGCCACCTCTGGTGGTGGCACGGTGAAGCACCTGCCACGTGGGGAGGTCAGAGCAATGCACCGCCCCACTGATGCCGGCGGTCGGGCCCTGGATGGCGCTGCGCCGGGGCGACCTGCGGCAGTGCACAGGCTTGCGCCACCCATATGGTAGGCGAAGCGTCAGCGTGACTCGAGCGTGTATCTCACCCCCGGCCCTCGCACTGCGTGCTGGGGCGTGGGGAGCCACCGACCCACCCCTGAGGAGAGAATGCACCAGGGGTGGCGCCCGGCATAGTGGGGGAGCGGGTCGGTGGGCGGAGCTCGAGGCACGGGGCGGTGCTCCGACGGCTGAGTCGGGCGCGTTGCTGTTTTGACGTGTCTCTCGCTCTGCATCGCACGACGCGGACGGGGGCCTGTGGCAGGCCCTGGCGGGTTATCGAGAGGCGCTCAGTGAAATGCACTGTGGCAGTGAACGGACTCACATTACACGAATAAGAACACAGACAGTCGTCATGACTTCAAGATAATCCAACGCCCAGGCTAACAGAAGAAAAGAAAGCGTATCGCAGCAACCCTTGGAGAAAAGGAGGGGATAGCCAAACACCGGTGAAACCACGCTTAGCACGTGGACACGTATGAGTGGGTGTTTCGGTAGAGTAGGGAGAGCAAGGGAGGTGCATGGCGCTTTCCTTTTTTTTTGCTTTGTGAGCGCGTGTTGAGTCTAATCAAAGTAAAATAGCGGGTGTGAAGGAAAGTAAGCAGAGAAGACTCCTTGCGCCCTCAGTGCAGCTCTCCCATCACTACCTTCTAAAGGAGCCATCCTCCTCCTCAGCTGCCCAACGCCACTTCTTTTTTTTTTTTGCCTCTGTCGCTCCCCGGCGGTGTGCTCCGCGTGTGCATCTCCTTTGCTCCCGTTGCGGGCATGCGCGCATCGCGCACTAACGAAGTGACATGTGGAGCCCCAGAGGCACAGGCAGAGATCGGATCGCAGTGGGGGGGGGGGGGGGTCAAAGGAAGTCAGGCAGCGTACCAGCAAGCAAAAGGAAGAAGAAAAATGAAAACCCGCACAGCTAAAAGGCGATGCCCGACGGAGCGCGTCAGGATGTAAAGAAGACAGTGCAAAAGTGAATGGGAGAGAGAGAAGGCTATAAAAGGAAAAAGACCGAGCAGAGAGACAGCACAGGACGCGGAGCGACGCGGAGAGGCACACACACGCACACGCACACGCACACGCACTCACAGCTGTGCATAGGCCCGCAAGCGTGGAGACAATCACCTGAATCCGCCCCTCCTGTGTCCTCGTCGAATGTGGGCGTAGAAAACGAGAGAGAAAATGCGTGAGGAGAGGCGCATACGTGACTTGGCAGAGAGAACGTGAAGAGCAGGCAGGCAACGCAAGAGAGGGAAAAGAAAAACACCACAGAGGGAGAGAAAGCGGGAGGCGGCTACGAAAAACGGCACAAGAGTGGAGACGCAAAGAGAAAAACAACGCAGGGTAAACCTGTACGCCTGTAGCATGTCTGTGTGTGTGCTTGTGTGTGTGTGTGCTTGTGTGTGTGTGTATGTATCGGAGAGAGCCCCCTGGGGGGAGGAGAGGGGGGGCAAGAGAGAGGGCAAGTGGGACAACAAAAGAGAAAAAGAGGGCTCCTATGTAGGCACTCGCGCACGCACACAGACATGCACATCTCTTCCCGCCCAATACAATGCTCAAGAACATCGGCGAAAAGAAAAGGGATCATGTCGGAAGAGCTGCAAACGTGACGTCAGAAAAAAAAAAGATTATCTAGTGCCATCAGGAGAAAGCATGGAGAGAGGAGTATTCTAGATGTCTCGGATGCACACATCCCCATAAGTGCAGCTTCGCGCGGCAGCATGTCTTCTGCCCCTTCCACTGCTACCGTTGAGCATCGCCTTCACGAAAGCCGAGCTCTATGACGGCGACAGTCGCCTGAGGCTTAGGGCCGCTCTCCTTGGCGCAGGCCTTCTGTGAGTTCACCGTGTTCTGAAGAGACGGCGCGGCCGACGCTTTTGTCGAGGGAAGATCGCCTTCCGCAGAAGAGTGTGTCGATGAAGCCGCGCCGCTGCTCCGGCGCTTGCGAAAGCCTGTCGCCCCCCTCGACAGGGCTGGGATGCTTGCCATAGGTGGCAGTTGTGGGGTGCTGCGTCGACGGCTTGAGTAGCCCAAGGAGCTGCTGCGAGTGCGGTGGCGCAGCGCTTGCACCGCTGAAGGTGCAGATTGCCTCCGAGACGAAGGAGCCTTTGAAGAACACGGCGGTGCGGTGGCACCACAGGCGGTGCGGCTAATGTCGATGACGCTCGCGAGCGCGCCATCTCGCGCGCCGTCCGTTCCCGACGTTTGCGAAGACGAAAAAGGTGCGGCCCCGAGGTCCGCGTGGTGGCGCTGTGCGCTTTTGCCTCGCCCACCACCGCCACCGCTGCAGCCGAGCAAGCGCACGTACGATAAGGTCAAGTCCGTTGCCTCTGCCGTCTTGGTAACGAGGCGCGGGTCGTCCAGCACCTCCTCCGTGAGGGGGTCGAACAGTTGAGCGAAGGGGTCATACACGGCACCATCGGCGGCACCGTGAGCCCGCACCGACCACACGACGCACTTGGCGAGCGCCTTGAGGGACTGCAAAGCCTGCAAGGCGCCTTGACGCGCAGTCGAGCACTGCTTGGCCATCTCCTCTTTTTCCTTCTGTGCCGCGGCTTCCGCCTCGAGCGAGTGCAGTTTGAGGTGATCCAGCTGCTCCTTGAGCTGGGAGGCCCTGTACTTTTCCATCGTGGTCGATTCGTGCGCGCTGCAGCCCACGTCCCGGCGCTCCGCAGCGCCGCCGGCGAGCTCGCGCCGCGCCGTAGCCGCACCGCCAGCGCGCTCAAGCTCCGGTATCTGCGTAGCTGTCATGTTCACCTGTTCGATCACAGCGTACAGCATGTCGCGGTGTGCGCGCTGCATTTTCTCGATCTCGCGCTCGTAGAGAGAACGCCACGGTGCACGTGCAGGGGCGGATCCGAGGAGATGCAGCACCTGAGTAAACGTGATGTGTAGCGCGCGCAGCCCGGCGTCCTGCGCTGTCTTGAGGCGCGAGCTCAGCCTCAGCACGTGCTCGCGCAGCTGGGCGAGCGGCTCCGCGTACGCGGAGTGATACACGAGAAATTTAATGTACGCGTCTTTCGGGGTCGTCGTCGTGAAGGGTAGCTGGAAAGGAAATTCCCGCGCTGAGTGCATGAGTGCGCTGTTCGCAAGCGAGGCAGCTTCAGTGGCATTTATCGTGTCGGCCGGCTGCAATTCACCAATCCCTTGGGGCGGAGATTTGAACGGGCTGGTGGCGCCACTGCCGCAGCCCTGTCGTTCCCTCCTCACGACTGACTCCGTCGACGTTCCGCCCACGGTGGACACGCCCTCACCGACGTAGGGCCACCTCGCCGCGATCTGCAAGGGATCTTGCTGCTCCATCATCATCATCTCCACCTGCTCGCGGGCCACCTGATGCATTGCACTTGCCTGGTAATAGCGTCGCTTGTACACGATGCTGTTCATTTTGTCCCGAAAGGCCTCCTCAAAGCGCCGGTCCGGTGCCAGCGTCAGCACAAGGTCCGCCGCAGCGCCGTCGGCAGGATGACACGGACTCAGGGACCCCAAGACGTTGTCTGGCAGGGCTCGGAGAACACGGCGAAGGCGCATGACCTCTTGCGTTTGAGCATCCACCTCGTTCTGCAGCCGCCGACGGTGTTGGCGCTGCTCTGCAATCTGGCGCTCTAGCGTCAGCGAGCGCTGATGCGATTCGGTAGAGTAGCGGTGCATCGACTGTATCTCTGCACGTCGAAGCTCGTGCTCTTTCTGGAGGTAGATGCACTGGCTGCGCAAACGGCGGCGCTCACAGTCGACCGTGCGGAGGAGGTTGCGGCAGTTCTCCAGCTGGGTACGCAGGTCGGACTCGACAGCGGCAGGGCTTGCAGCACTGGAAGTGTTCTCACCGGGCTCGCCATGAGAAATGAGGATTCCATTGGCCTGGAAAAGCGACGCCGCCTTCACAAACGCGGCGTCGGTGCTGTTCACGTCGCTAGAGGCCGTCTGGAGCGCGCGGGTGGACGTTGCGATGATCGCGTCGACCATGCTGCAGAGCTGTCGCTCCGCATCGCTGTTCTCATCCATGACAGCACTGCCAAGACGATCCCCGTATGAACTCGGACGGGTGCTCACCGCAGACATTGGAAACAAGCACGATCCCTTAGCAGCAGTGTGTGTATGTTGTGGGGGAGGGGGAGAAGACCCAAGCAGAAGCTCTGCAAGTGTTCGGAGAGTTGTGTCCACTTCTGGTGGCGCTCTTCACGGCAAGGCGCAGCGGCGGCAGTAGTGGTCTTACAAGTTCTCGTGTTTCATAGGGTGCTAATAGTTTTAGTTCCACCTACCGTGCCCGTCTACAGTGACAGTGCAAGGCAGCAATGAAAGTTCTGTGTCCATGCGCAAAGGGAAAAGGAAGAAGATATCGCGTGCAGCACCCGCATGAAAAGAAAAAGATGGTGGAAGCAAGATAGAACCGCTTACATGTGCTGTCGGCTTTGGCGACTCTGCCGGCGTTGCGCCGTCCCTGCACCAATTCCGTTGTTCCGCGACTGCTGCAGTGCGTCTATTCAGCGAGAGCGGAAAAGAGGCGCTTCCTAGGCTCTCGGTCTGCTTGCGGACTTTGCGGGCAGCGGCGTCACTCCGCACGACGCCACAAGCACAAAACTACGCCAGCCGCGGGCTCTCCCCTTCCCCCATAGAGAGCGCAGGAAACAAACGCAAGACGCGTCAACGACACATCCTCACTCATGCGCGTGCGTGAGAAAGCGCCAAGGTGCGCATGCGCATTCAAGCCGCTCCTGCAGCCCTGTCGTCCCTGACAACTTCGTGTAGGAGAAGGAAAAGCTAAGCTGTGCCGGTGCTCACCACTTGCCATTTTCTTCTGTGGGCGTGTGTATTTTTCTTATACGTGATCGGCCGTTCATGTCAGACCTCATTTTATCTTGCTCCGCGACGCCGCGCCCTCCCCTCCCCTGTTTCATGAAAAGGCCACACTCACGAGCCCTTCAAAGAAAGGGGGAAGGGGGGTGGCTGATCGACGTGAGCGGAGCAGAGGAAAAAGAGAAAACGAATGCGCCAGCTGCCCTCTCCTACTTGAGCGCATACATCTTCACAGGGAACAAGTCTGTTGGCCACTCCTCCTGGAAAGCCTCTTTCACCACTCGGACCCCGCTCTCATTGAAGAGTCGCTTGTAGTGTATGTCAGACCGCGTCAGGCTACTGTCCTCCTTATCCACAAGGAAGCGGTCACCAGTGGAGCAGTTCTCCTTGAAAAAGATGTACCCGTTCGGTGTCAAGGCCTGTTGGCAGTGCTTGAAGAACTTCACAAAGTCGTCGTCGGTGAGGTAGATCGCGGTCCACTGAATCACAATCAGGTCGTATGTGTTTGGCGGAAGCGTTGCCGTTTCCATGGACGCTAAAATGAACTTGCCAGCGGGCATGCCGGCCAGCTCCCTTTTGGCCTCCTCCAGCATGTGCTCCACCGGCTCCAGCAAGTCCGTCGTGGCGTACAGTTTCGTCAGCAAGTTCTTCGCAATCCTCCCAATGCCGGCGCCGCAGTCCAACGCGCGGCTTGTTCCGTGGCCTGGCAGGCTGTCAATGAAGCTGCGAGACCCTTCGATGTCCACGTCATGGATATGATCCATGCCGCCCAGCACGCCGCTCACCGTCGCAGGCACGGTGCGCCAGTACTCGAGCGCCTTGCCGTACCATCCCTTCTCGGGGTCGTACAGGTCGCCCGTCAGCTCCGCTTTCCACATTTCATCCGTGGAGCGGTACGTCTTACCGTTCGTGTCGCGGCCGCTGATCGGCAAGCTGCGCGACGACGCCTCCTTGCTCGGCATTCGAGCTATAAGAGTGGTAAAGAGGAGAGCACCGCAGGCGTCACGTGCAGGGGAAGAGCAGAGCAGCCGCGACGACGCGTCAAGTGCGGCCGGCGTGGGACACCGACAGCGGAAAGGGGGCGTTGTATCGGGTCTTACGAGGAACGCGAAGATAGTGTCGAGGAGCGCAGAGACGACACGAACGCGTCTCTCTTTCCTCTGTGTACCCTGTTGTCCGATACCAAGAGGCTCTTGTGCAGGGAGCCTGCAGTGCGTGCGCGACGGTGCAACGTAGATGTGTGTGCTAAATCAACGCAGATGCCTCACTCCGGCACGTCCTCCCTTTCTTCTTCACTTATCACGTGCACCAGACGGTGGAGAGCTTGAAAGGGGAAGGTGCACAAAGGCATGATGGGCATACGGCAGGCAAGAAAGCCATTACAGCCAGTGAAGAAGGGCGTCAAAGAAGAAACGCAGGAGGGGGCGAAGCGAATAGTGCGGAATCGGGGAGAAGGCGCAGATAAGATTGACGCACCGCTGAAAAGTACCACCAAAGAGGGTACGAGAGGTCAGGGATGTAAAGGCAGCTGAACATGACAGCGGGCTGGCTTGAGCTCCTCTATCGACGTGTGTATGTGTGTGCGTGTGCGATTTCGTCTGCGTCAGTCAATCTGTGGGTGGCTGAGAGGAGGACAGAGCAGCGGTCGCAAAACGCAAGAAATAGCAAGAGGGGAAGACGGATGGACTCTGCTTGGACAAATCCAGTAAAGCGCACGAACAAAGTGTGTCCTTCCCCGTGCCTTCCCCTCAGTCGCCTCAACAGTTTCGCCTTCCCCACTTTCCCTCTTGCTGCAAAGGTACCGAAACTGCAGCTTGGCGCGGTGTGCGTTGAGGTTCCAACAGGCTCACAAGTGCCCACAGAAACAAAAAAAAAGCTTCAAGCACTGACTCTTTCGAAGGTTCGAGCCGGCGTCTCATTTTCCTCCTCTGTGCTGCATGCAACGCACAAAGTATGTGTAGAGACGAAAGCAGGGAAAAAAAGAAGGGGAGAGGAACGTGTGAGGGAGCCGTGCTGAGTGACCACTGCTGAGACGGAGCGTCCTCCTGCAGGCCCTCGACCACCGATCTGCTCCCTCCTACAACCCACCTCCTCAGCAGGGAAAGCACCTTCTCATCTAAGGACACGAAAAGTGAAACATCTAGTAAACTTCCACGCCGGGAAACACGCGCAAAGGCCCACGCACCTCACTGCGCGAACCTTCTAGCGCAGCTCTCTTCTAGGCAACAAAATGAGTTCCTAGGCTGCGCTCCTGTACAAGATAAGGGGGCTCCAACTGACCGACGGAGTCGGTGGGAAGAACCAGCGGTCCCCTGTACCACCTAGCAGAAGACGCGCGGTCAGCGGCCCGCCCTCCAGCGCCCCTCGGGATGCTGTTTTCGTGGCTGGCGGTGTAACCTCGCCACTGCGAGGCCGGTGTGATCGCGGTATCCACGTCCTCAAACCCAGAGGCACTGACACTTGCCGTCAACGCACCGTACGGACGAGGCAGCGCGCCGTCGGCAACGCTGAAAGCCTTGGCTCCACGTACCATAGCAGGGCATGCAGCAGTACACAGATAGCGGCGAGCAGCGGAGCCGCCAATGGCGGCTTCCAGGTTCGCCACGTTGCCGCCCCACAGTGCGTTATGCTGCACCCCCACGAAGTAAGAGTTACGCTCGTGGAAAAAATACACGACGAGCCAAACCACCCCGAGCAGCACGAAGATGCAGCCTGGTACAATGGCGAAGACTAGCGCGGCGACTTCGCTGCCGTACGCCGCGCACAGCCACGGGATCGTCGCGCCAGTAAAGAGGATCGATGGAGCAAAAGAGAACCAGAACACGGAGAACACAGCAACGGATTTGGATGGGTGCATGTAGAAGGGCTTCTCGCGGGTGTCGAGAAGGAAGAAGAGCATGCCGCAGCAGAGCACAGCACCGTAAGCGGCGGAGCTGACAATAGCGATGTTTCGGTTGCGAGAATTCATTGTCGCGAATGTGGCGCACGTGCCTTGAGAGGCAATGCAACAAAGCTGCTTCGCAACGCGCACGCAGTCCTGTGCAGCGATCCCTTGAGATGCTGCTGCGCACGCTGCTAGAGACACCCAAGCGGAATAGTAGGTAAATCAGGAGAGGTGGTATGTAGAGAGAGAGAGCGCAAGTTGTCCGAGACGCCCACGCAACGCGATGTTAGTGGGTATACGCATGAGAGAGGCCACACGGGTAAAGGGAGGGGGACTGCAATGAGACGCCCCTGCCGTCACCTTGTGTTGCGTGGCGTTTTTGTCGATTCGCGGACGAAATAAAAAGATGCGACGTGGCGTCCAGTGTACTGCCCACATAACTTTTCTCGTCTCGCCCTGTGAGCAAGGATTCACTCGTGTCGCCCACGCAGCGAGGATGGGTGCAATGCTATCTTCTCTCCCATTCGCTCGCCGTTAAGGCTTGCGCTCTTGGTTGTCTTTTTTTTCGTCCGCTTTACCTTACTAGCATAAGTCGCTCATCGCCTGAAGGTAGAGACGGGGACGCGTGGACAGTTCCGCGAACAGACGCCCGCCAACATGCTGCAGGTCCCGCTCTACACGGATCATCTCATCGAGGCACGCTTGGAGGACGCGAACGAGCCCATCACCTTTCGCGGCTTTGGCAACCTCGGGCTCGGCATGTCCAGCACGCTGACAATCTTGTGACGGCTGTACCACCCTGCCACCAGCGCCATCAGCGCGAGTACAGCCGACGCGCCGCTGCCACCGGCGGTAGGAGTCGGTGCCTTTCGCGCCGCACCCTCCGCTCTGCTGATGGTGGAAATTGTCAGCTGCACAGGAGTGGTGGAGCTTAAAGTCGAAACGGCGCTCTTGAGGACAGAGGAAGAGGCGTCTAGCTCGAACAAGTGGTCCGGCAGCTCGACGGTGGCCTCAAGGGACACAGCTGAGGAGGCGATGTTTGCAAAACTAACCGAGAGCGTAGCATCTAGAGGAGCGCTGCGTACCACGACGCCCGTCTTGTCGTCCACTACCCGCACCACGACGTACTGCGCAACCTCATTCCTCACATGCACCCTCCCGGCAACAGTGATGAGGTCAGTGGGGGCCGGCGTCGATGACGCAGCGAGAGCGCAGGAGAGCAAGCACAGCGCAAGCACCAGGGTGCCGCACACGCGATTTTGGTAAGAAAAAAGCTTCATGGCGCGCGAGGATCAATACCGGCTGCCACATAAGCGATAATGAATACGGGAAAGGCTGAGACGGCGACACCGACACCGCGAGAGCCGAGCCATGGGACTCCGGAAAGCAGAGCAGAGCAGTATGGGGGAAAGTTAGACTCAATCCGCTACGACGGAGCCCTCAAAACAAGGTGCAAGAGAAAGAGGGAATGCATGAGGTCGCAGCTCAAGGGACTTGATACCTTGGGCTGCAGCAGAGTGCTCTTTAGTGGTAGCAAAGGACCTCTACAGTATCGCCGCGGATGCCGGAAAAAAAGGGGGTACATTATCAACCTTTCCTCCGTATGCATCCGTGTGTGTATGTGCGTCATGACGTCTACAACACAAGCGAAGGGAGCACCGGCTCATGAGCGAGGGACAACGCTGGGTTGGGAGGTGTGCAGGGCTTTGACTTGCGCAGGGATCAAACTACGCGTCGGCGCAGCAATGGAATCGCAGAAAGAGAGAGGAACAGTAAGGCAAGTCAAATAATAATGCAAAAGCGCACAAGAGGAGACTACAAGACTGCCGCAGCAGAGCACACTGTCAAGTGGGCCGCCATACCCTCTTGCTTATACACAACGTGAGAGAGGAAAACACACATGCGCAACACCGAAAGCCCTTCTCTTTGAAAGCACAAAGAGAGAGCAGTGAGTAGTCGTTACACACCACACACACACAGAGAGAGAGAGAGAGAGAGAAAACGCCGGGTCCAACATGGGTACGCACTTGCACGCACACATTACAGTCACGAAAGCAAACACGGAGACGCCTACACGAACACGCTCATGAAAAGAAAAAGTGGAATGAGGTGGGATTGTAAGACGTATCGAAGAAAGAGACACCAAATATCGAAAATGGAGAGGCGAAAAAAAAAAAAAAAGAAATGTGCCTCTGGTCGGTATGGGTTGCAAAGAAAAAGGGGGGAAGGAGAGAGAGGCAGGGGAACCGCCCACACAGAGAGAACAAGCCGAGGGAAAGCAAAAGAGGGATGAAAACAAAGAAAAAAACGAGTAGACACACACACACACACACATACCACACAACACACACAAAGAAGAGAGAGAAGCGAGAAACGAGCTCTTCTTTACTCACAGGCGGCGGAAAAGGAAAAAGGGGGGAGATGCTGTCCGGCAGATTTGCATCCCTGACGACACATATACACACGCGTACGTAGAGACAGATAGACAGGCCTGCAAGGCACACAGAGAGTCGTGCAATGCTATCACTGCTCTGTTGCCTTCACCGCGTAGCGGCCTCTCGCACCCTTCACCTTCGCGAAAACGCGAATGGAAAAGCGAGTCGAAAAGGAGAGACACTCGCACAGAGAAGAAAGGTAGTGAATCACAACGCGGAGCAAACTCACGTAGACACGAGCACGTGCCCGCACAACCACACACGCACCTATACGAAATCGATCCGAAAGACAGAGGCACAACGACCAACGCAAAGACGCACACATGCAAGAGCAGCGAGCAAGCTTCTTTTATTCGACTTTTCGCCTCTCTTCTCACTCCCTGCCCTTGCAGGGGCAGCAACAGAGGGATGCGGAGAAAAGCAGAAGGACAGTGGGCGAGCCCGAAGGTCACTCCACAACAAGAATGTTGTCTGCGACTCTACGCCCTTCTGCTCGCCACTCAGTGAAAGTGAAGGTGTTTCCGACGTTCCTGGAACCCTTGCCTGCGGTCCTTTTGGATGCGGCGCCAACGCCTCGCATGGGCTCGTTGTGCTCCCGCTCGCCGAGAGGTGGACAGCGGCAAATGCTAAAGAGAGGGAGAGTGTGTTAAAAGGCGAGACAAGCCCGACGTGTGATCCTGCAGACAAGAGACGAACATGCAAGAGGATCCAGCGAAGACGAAAGCAAAAGCATGGCGCGGAGAGTGCTGGCACACTTCAGTAAAACAACAAAAAAATGTATAGAGAGAGTACGTTTAAGTGGATGAAGACTATCTCTTGCTCCTTCCGTTCTCTCTCTCTCTTTCGAGCTCTCCAGCTCGAACTCTCCTTTCTGGTCACACGAGTGCGAGAAAAGAGAAAGAAAAAAAGCGGAGGAAAAGGAAAAGCGTATGGTGCACGAAATACAACTGAAGATGCGCAAAACAAAGCCGCGGAGAGAAGAGGTAGAAACCAAAACAGGCACACGAGACACACACACACACAGTACAATGCACAAGGTAAACCGTCCAGCGCCCGCACGCAAGTGTCTCATCCGTGGGTGTGCCTTACCTCATACAAAACGCCAAATCGTCGCTCGCGCACACCACACCAGAACAAACTATCCACAACCGGCGCCGCCACACACACACACACACACACTATAGCCGCAAGAGCCATGCACGATCCAGTCGGTGGATGAGAACTCAGAGAAGAAAAATAACCGAATGTAAGAAGAGAAAGAGTTCAAAGCCCTACACACTCTGCAGCCACACTAGTTCACGATGCGTGCTCAAGCGAATCATGAAGTGCCTCCGCAACCGGGGAGAACGGCGATGAGAAACAAAACATGTAGAGAGGCAAGACTGAAACAAAGGTGGAAGAAGGGACGCTGTGTAGCACAAACACACACGAACATGAAAATAGGAAGGGAAAACACGTAGGAATGGACCGGAAGAAAAGGGAAAGTGACGATGCAGCCGGAGAAGCTTGACTGCCCCACGCTGACATGGAGGGGAGTTGAAGAGAGGGAGGAAGCAGAGCCGGAAGATAAAGAGACAAGCGGGGGATGGAACTCACTGAGAGTGTCGTTGTGGCCTGTGATGCGGCTGTGTGCGCTCTCTTTTTTTCTTGGTTTTGAGGAACTGCGCCTCTAAAAATGGCCAGTGTGTGTGTTTGTGTGTGTGTGGTCCTGTGGGTGCTGCGGTCACAAGAGCGATAGACAGCTGTTCATTAACACAAGCACTCGCGCATCCACCACACACACACACACGCCAACACGTTTCTATCGTGCGACCACTTGACACCATTCGTCCACGGTTCTCTTGCGTGCGCTGCGCTCCCTCGAAAGGCGAGGGAGCAGCAACGGCCAACGGCCGAGACCGGCAAAAAAAGAAAGGAGGCACGAGAGCAAGCCCCTTAAACGAAAGAAGAAGAGAGAAATGGGAGCAGGGATGAAGAGCCGACAGAGGAGGGGTGGTGGCAGACGAGAATCAGAGAGAGGGTGTGAGCGAAGCAGCGATCAAGAAGAGAGGTAAAAGTACGCAGGGGAGGGGGGCGGCAGGGCAGTAACAAGAACAGAAACCAGAGACGAAGCACAAGAGAAACGAAAAAGAAAAGGCGCGAGGAGGGAGACAAGAACAAGCGAGAGAGGTCAATCCATGGCAGATAAAGCAACAAAGGTACACAGCGTGGAAAGGCCGGTTGCTGTCGCAGTGACGACGGTGAGCCGAGCCAGCACACTTCTTTCCGATAGGGGGAATGGTCTTCGAAGATTATTTATTCTTTCAACGACGTCAACTTACCTCGCCCTCCACGTCTTCCAGTACTGCGTGCCCGACCCGGTTTCACTGTTCCGCCCATTCGTGATCGCTTCTTACCATTTGGCGCGGCCAGATCGGTCCACCAGCGCCGCCGTATTAGTACCTTCCCGTCCCACCGCTTGCACGCACACTGGCAGCAGTAAACAAACACGTCGCGGGTGATAGAGAGAGAGGCATGCCCAGCTTGCTTCATTTAATGCCGCGTTGCGGCTACTTCGTGGGTTTGTCGACGCTCTTGTTCCCCGTCAGCTTTTTCCGCGCGGCTTGTGGCGCCACCTTGGCGGGAATGTGGTGCTCCACTTTCTTCACGGGGCCGGCTGCAGCTTGCTTCGTCGGCGCCCCAGCCGGGCTGGAGTTCGACGTCCTATTCTCACCTGTCACAGGAGGAGAGGCAGCATCACTGCCGTTGGTAGACCTTTTCTTCGATGCTCTACGTTGCCGCAGCTCCTCTGCTATTGTGGGAGAGTGGGAGGGGGACTTTTCCTGCTCTGACAAGTCTCTATCGTAGGTGTAGCCGGCCAGCGTAACGACTGCCTGCGACGGTGACTCATTTTGCACAATCACCTCGCTCGTAAACTCCTTCGCGAAGTTGTGCGCCGGGTTTGGATCGGGCGTTATCGGCGCCTTGAGCTTGCGCGCCTCTAGAAGACCAAAATCAAGGTTTGAAAAGCACTTGTGTGCCTTGAACGCCTCCAACGTTTGCAGGCGGCGCTCGGGGTTCTTGTTCAGCAGGCACCGAATCAAGTCCTTTGTCTCCTCAGTGATCTGAATGTGGGGTGGGAAGGCAACGTCTTCCGTCAAAATCTTCATCTGCATTTGCATCGGATTTTCGTCGTAAAAAGGGAGGTCGTTGAAAAGCATCTCACACATCATGAGCCCTAGGGACCACCAGTCTACCGCCTTGCCGTGCGGCACACCCTTCAGCAACTCTGGGGCCAGGTATTCGTTCGTGCCACAGTACGTGACAGCGTTCGGCTCGTGCACGTTCGCCTTGGCGAGCCCAAAGTCGGTCAGACAGGCGTGCCCATCACGGTCAAAGACGACGTTCTCCGGCTTCAAATCGCGATAAATAATGTTGCGGCTGTGCAGATACCCGAGCGCCAGGGCTACTTCGGCCGCGTAAAACTTGACGACCTCTTCATCGAGTGGAGCGTGTTGCTCAATGTAGGTGAAGAGCTCGCCGCCTGCTAGTAGGTCGAGGATCATGTACAAGTTTCCTTGCTCTTGGAACGAGTAGTGAAGGTGAACGATAAAAGGATGGTCGATCTCCTCCAAAATAATGCGCTCTGCAAACGGCGCCTTGATCTCCGCCTGCCGCATCTTCTCCGCGCTCATCTCCTTCATAGCGTACCACTTGTCCGTGTCCTTCTTCACTACCATGAATACCTTGCCATAGGAGCCTTTGCCTAGCACGAACTTCTTTTCAAAGTCCCTAAGCGTCACCTTCTCGGACCCGGAGCTGCTCGAGTTGTAGTGCCGCAGCGTGTCCATCCACTCAGTTTTTCGTTCTTCTCCGTCTGCTTGGAAGTATGTGGCCTCTGCCTTTTCCGGCTGCACCGCCCAAGTGTTGGGCTCTGAAACCTCGCGCAGGGTGGCACACTTGAGGTCCAGCTCCTTCACCACTGCCGCACTGGATTCCTTGTCCCCCTTTGTCCTCCAAATGCGCAGCTTGGCATCGTCGATCTCAATGTAACGTGTCTCCCACCTACCGTCCGGAGACAGCACCTTCAAATAACCACTCATGCCTCCTATCCTTTGTGTCCGTGTGAGTGTCTACTGTGCTTTCCGGCTGTCGAGCTCCTCGCCCTTTCGTGTACGCAGTCTGGCCAGTTGAGAGAAGGAGAAGGGTTGCCTGACTACGAAGTTGAGGAATCTGCTGTGTGCACCGAAAAAGGGGGAAACAGAGACTCGGACCCAGATACCCAGTTCAAACGAAAACGAGCCAAGGGAGCCGCGCGCACAAAAACTCACGAGGGCGAGCACAAAAAAACAAACGACAGTACCAGAGATCGCCACAGACACAGGTTCCCAGGCGCTTCTCTGTCTCTTTGTATTGTCTGTGTGTCGGTGTGTGTGGGTGTGGTGGTGTGTGTGGGGGCGGGGGGAGGGGGGAGGGGGGAGGAGCTTCAGGAGTGCCAGTGAAGAGACGAGAATCGAGCGGTAAGGAAAAAAAGAAGCTACTGCACCCTTCGACACAGAAGCAGTTAGCAAAAAAAGGGGAAAGGGTAAGAAAGAGAAAGGAGAGTGCGCAGCTGGTGCTTCACCACAGAAAAGGAAGAGTGAAGACGATCGACAAGACTACGACGAAAAGAAATATGGAGGCTCTGTATTTCTCTTGTCGAGCCCGCGTGTGTGTGAAGGGGCGCGAGTAAGGGATCGCGTTGCTGGTGTTGAATCAAGGTTAGACAACACACAGCGAACAGAATGAAGGAAAAAAGAAGAGCAGAAAGAAGAAAGCTGGAAAAGGCACAGAGCCCAAAGAGAGGAAGCTAAGAGTGGGAGTGACAAGAAACAGAAGAACAGTAGGGAAGGAGGGGAGAAGGGTGGTGCTGAAGGCGGTTGTTGCCGAAACAATCGAGTGGAGTCGAGAAGGGAAAAAAGAAGAAATAGGAGCAACCACGCGAGCTGACCACAACACACAAGAGGGAGCAAAGATATGAGGTTCGATCAAAGGAGTGTTTCGTGCGAGTAGAAGCAAGAAACGAGAACGGTGCTGTTTGGTGATGAGCGGGCAGACCCATGAGATGCGTCGGAGGCGAAACAACAGATTAAAAAAAAAACAAGTCACGTCAATTAAAAAGGAGGGAAGGAAAAAGATGGATGGAAAGGTGTATGGGAACGTCTGTTTTCTTTTCCTTTGTTTTTCTTTCTGTTTCCTCTGCCGCTGCTCTTGTCGTCGTTTCCGTTGATGCAGAACCTTTTTTTCAGCGCCACTTCCAGGTAAAACAACGAGTACGCGACACAATCCTACACAGAACAGATGAAACGGGCGAAGGTGTGAGGAGAGAAAGCGGCGAGGGGTGGAGAGGTAATGATGATTAAAGTGAAGAGACCGAGAGGGGCTCTGTACGAGGGAAAGAGAGAGATCTAAGAGAAACAAACGAAATGGGAAATAGTGGAATGGTGAAGCGAGTGCGAATCCGTTTTCTTTTGGTGTGAGTGCGCGTGGGGAGACGAAAGTGTGCTTTGTTTTCTGCGACTGTAGGCGTTCGACGTGCACACACAAGGCAATGCAGTGACAAGAAATGAAAGCGGTCCATGATGGCCAGGTAGGGGAGCGAGTCGTAAGGACGCAGAAAGGAGTTTGAAGGGTGACATAGGAGAACAAGTGTGAGTGAGTTTCTAGGAGCCCTTGCTTGATGGCACGGTGAACAGGTGGGGAAAAGAGGCTGAGATACCACCGTCCTGCGACTCCTTGGCAAGACGACTGCTCTGACTGTCCAGACAGCACCGTTAGGCCCTCGCTTGTACGGCATGAGTCTCAGGTCTCAAACATGCCCCACTTATCCGCGTGATCAAGCCGAAGAAGAGCGTTTCGCTGCTTGTATGGGCGTGTGCTTCCTCTGCCTCTCTCTATGCCGCCGCTGCTGTTTGTTCCGTTGTTTTCCTTCCACATGTGGAGTAGGGCCGTGCGCCTCCATGTTCTACGCCCATGAAGCGCTGGCGCCAAAAGAAAAATCGCACCAGCAGCTGCTTGTTTGGTGGTCCATGTAAGGTTGTGTGAATCTATACGGAAGCCCTGTCACGCACGTTTCCCCTGCCTCTTGGCCAATCCAGAGACGCAGTGTCTATATGCACATATACTCTCCTCTTCCTTTACTTGCGGTGTTGTGCGTTCTACTGTGTCGTTGATGCACCGCATCAGGAAGCAGTGATACGAAGCGGCGCATTGCTTAATGTGTCTCTGCTCCTCGGCAGACAACCACAACGCGAAGTAGCGTCGAAGGAGCAGAAGCTCCTCTCTACGCCGAATAACCTCCATACGCGTAGCTGCGGCCGAGGAAAGGATAACTCTCCTCGTATGCGTGCGCAAGACATCCTGTAGGACCGCGGACGGCGAGAACACCTCACTCTGCGTCTCAAGAGGAGCAACCGTACCTGTGCCGAAGTTCGTTTCGCGCTCACAGCTGCCCTGACCCTCGGGCCTCGAAGACACGTGAGATACCACGGTGGTGTCCTTTGCGACTCCGCCGTGATCTTGGCTATAGCAGCCGCCGGCCTTACTCTTGCTCATTTCTCCCTCCGAAAGTTGCAACGCTGCGGTAGAGGTGCTTCGCCCACGAAGACGCGCAAGTCGCTCAGTATGGAGTGAGGGTCCGCGCGGCACCGTTGAGCGGAAGCTGCGTGAGTCGGTGTGCTTGGCATTTTTACGCGATTTCATCTGCACCTCTGACGCTGGTGAGCGGTCGAGGCAGGTCCGCTGCTCCTTCCTTTCGCTCAGGCGCACTTCACACCTCAGGAAGGCGCTGTCGCGCGATCGGGCAGTTTCTCTTTCAGGGACATTGCCGGAGGCATGATAGAGAAACTCCCGCACGAGTTCCAGCGTTTCCGCGTCCGGCGTGTCAACCTTGGCAGGCGCTATGGATGCAGAGGGAAGCGCTAGACCCGGTCGTACGTCTGCATCTAGAGCCTCCCACCAACTGCGTTGGACAGCGTTCACGACCTCTTCACGGTCCACCAGGTACGCATTGATCCAACCTTCTTCTACAGCGACATCGTTAGCCTCTACTGACATACTCTGACTTGAGGAAAGATCAGCTTGCCGGGCCAGCTTTTTCGCGGGTCCGCAATCCTTCCCTCCAGTCCACTCAACTGCTTCGACATGCGGGGCCACTTTCCTTCCAAAACGTGTGTGTGCGCCCTCCTGTGCAGTTGATAGCGTCGCCCTTTTGAACTCCATGCCGACAGGAAGTACCTGGGTAACGGCGAGATCAAGCTGCTGTAGTCCACTCGCCGAATCCGCTGCGGCTGCAGAGCCGGAACCGCATCCCCGAAAGCTCCAGAATCCGGACATGGAAAAAAAGTCAGTGATGTACTTTCGAAGGAAGTGGGCCCATGCCGAATATCATGAAGGCAGAAGGAAGAGATACCAAGGAATAGAAAAATTGCTGATTACGGCATCCTCCGCATCAACCCGTCCAGCGCGAAGAGGGCATCAGTTGGAGACCATTCTGGGACACGCTAAGCGCGCGAGAAGTTCGCCTCATGCATGTTATACATCGAGACACACACGGACTTCTTAGAAGGTCGATGTTGGCGACAACGATGGGGAGATGCCATGTTGGCAACAATGAACCCGGAGAGCTCTTAGTTTATTGTTCTTTTCGCTAAGTTCCCGTTTGAGCAATACAGGAAGAAGATACGATGGCGCGGACGAGTCTACTCCAAACACGCAGCCGCTCGAGTTCCACAAACCTCGACTAATCCGACCGTCACCGACAAACACAACACACGCGCGCCAAAAGATGCGACAAGGAGCACAAACGAAGAGAGATGGTGCAGCTTATCGTACTGGGATACCCGAAGCTCTGCTGCGGCAGTGATTCCCGATAAAGCGCTTGAGCGCAACCAAGAAAGAAAAAATGCAAGTCCAGGCCCACCATATCCCAGCTGCTCCATTTCCATCTCCACCGGCGCCATACACGCCACGCACCCCGACTCATCAGAGCTCAGTTCTGTGCGTGCTTGCTCACCGCCCCTTTTTTTTGCCTACTCCCCAGTGTCGCCACCGAGGATACGGAAAAAAGCATCGTCGGTTCTGCAAGCCGAGTCTCTCCTCTCCCCAGGCAAGGCGCATGAAGATAGGGAAACGTTACAAGAGAAGGTGAGCAAGAATGTTGATTGTGAAGAAGCTTTCAAAAAAAAAAGGTCGACAAAGGCCAGCCCCGCAGCAGCCGAGGGCTTGCTGAACTCTGTACCTCCTCTCCGCTCCCCACTGCAGCTCTGGAGCAGATATCCGCCGGCCCTCTGAGTCTGAGCCGTTCACTTGGACGGTGCCGTCATAACTTCTCCTGGCGCAAACTTGTACGGCGCGATCGGTGTTTTCATCTCAGCGACTGGGCACAGGCCACACGGCACTGTCGCAGCACAATCTCTGTAGACCAGCACCAGGAGGACGGAAAAGGCAGAAAAAAAAAAGAAACCCTGCTAGCCTTCGTTTTCCCTTTACGATCCTGGAGAGCAGGGAAGGGCAAAGGGAGCAGATCACGGCGCAGTGGCCTTTTGCACCGCCGCCACTATCTCTGCTGAGTCGGAATCCGCGGGGATACTGCTCACGAACCAGTCCACAAGCTCAGGGCTCAAGTCGGGCTTGAACTTGTCAGGGTTGTCTTCGAGCGCTTTAAGTACTGCGGCACGCACTGCCGCATCGTGAGTCTTGTTTCGACACGGGCAATCGGCCGGTGCTAGCGCAATGGCCACAACGGCCGTCAGCATTTCTCGCAGCGAAGCTTCTGCAGCGTGTTTGAGAAGATGCTCTGGCAGCGTCTTGGCGAGAGCGTCGTTGGGAGGGACATCGTTCTTGGCAAAAGCGTTTTCAAGGCTGATGCGCAGCTCAGTGAGAGTACCAAAGTGACGACTGTACAGCACCTCGTAGGCCGCGGCGCGAATGCTCTCGTGATCCTTTCCATCCTCCAGCATCTCACTCTCTTGGGGGGAAATCGCCTTTGCAGGCCGAGGCGGTCGCACTCCAACACTGCAGTTTGCAACGACAGTGAGAATTTCAGCGGAGGGCAGCTTCTGTGTGGATAGCGATGCCATCAGCCGTGCCAATCCTCGGAATCGAATGGTGCGGAATGTCATGAGCTTTATGAGTGAAGCGCACATGGTCTCTTGAATCGCGGAGGGGAGCTCGACGTTGGAAGCGTGTGCGTAGTTCCAGATGCGCGTCGCACTTCTAGGTCCCACAAAAGCGCTCACCTTCTCCAAACGTGCCATCAGTGCCCTGTGAAGCTCCTCGACGGCCGCCGTCAACTCGACACTCGGCTCACTGACCTGCTGTCTAATGTGGAGGATTGCGCTCATCAGCTCTCCGACCTGATCATCCGTGTGGAACTGCACAGTTTCTGTCACGCGAGCGAGAAGTTGGCCAATCTGCTTCTGGGAGGCGTCCAAAAACGGTGCGGCGCAAAGAAGAACGATGGCCTCCCGTGAGTGTATCCCGTCCACCCCTGCAAGAGCGCGTGCCAACGTCTCGTGTGCAATCTGCTTCCACTTCGCATTGTCTCGCGTTTGCATTGAGTGATGATGGAGGACAGACGCCAGTGTAGACAACTGCTGAACCGGCATCGAGGAGACACACGGCTCCAGATGGGAGAGGAGATCGTCCTGCAGCTTTTCATTCTCCTCGACTCCCAAGCGCTGAAGTGCCTGCAGCACCATCACTACTTCCACGGGTGCCATTTCGCGCATCACAGACTGCACAGCCGGCATGACCTCACTGACCATCACTTGCTTTGCCTCTGGCGGGGAGATGAGACCCAACGCGTTCGCGAAAAGGGCTACATTCTGAGGTGAGATGCCACCGATGTTGCTTCGCATCCACTGAAGCGCCTGCTCCACCGCCTCCATCTTTGCTGGAACAGAGAAGGTGGCGGCGCAGTTGATCACAATGGCAACAGACCGCTCGTCTTGGGTGGAGGGGTCGATGCGCGTGCGACGCAGAAGCTGCCGAGCCTCTTTTATAATCCCAAAGCGCTCCTTTGTGTCTTTTGCTTTCTTGTAATCATGTTTCATTCTCAGTAGCCTGTCTGCATCCTGCGTGAGGTACTGCTCCTTGCCACGCCGCGGTGCCGATTGGCGATCGTCGTAGCCCTGGTTACGATCATCGTAGTTTTGTCGACGATTGGCATACCCTTGCTGATCATTGTCACGTCTTTGCGGGCGATCGACGTAGCGCTGCTGGTGATTTTCATAGCTCTGGTTGCGGTTCTCGTATCCACGGTCGCTGCTGCCGCGGTTACGCGAAACATCGTCGCGGTTTCCGTACCCACCTCCTTGCTGCTGATAATGCTGCTGGCGAGGAGGGGGACCGCCGTCACCGTAGCCGAACCGAGGGCCACCACCGCGGCCTTCGTAGCCCCCACGCTGATGGAGCACAGCACAAGCGCCTAGCACCGTGCTGTATGCCCGAGCCCGGAGTGGCGCGCCGGTCAGTGTCGCGCACCGCTGCAGCATCTGATCCTTCGCAGCTCGTTCCCTTTCTAGGCTTTTGATATGCGACCTAAGGTGCGAGTACCCCTTGTGAAGACGTTGAGAAGGTCAAAGAAAAGAAAAGAGAAACATCTGCATGCTGGAGCCGTGTACGCAAGAAGGGTGGAAAGAGTTGCATACATTGCTGTGTGCATGTGGGTGTTTTTCAACGCACATTGCAGATGTGCATGCACACCATATTACGTGATTGGCTCCAAACGCCGTGCACGCCACTCTCGAGGAAACGTCGTGACGACAGGCTCATGCGAGAGAAAGTGGCGAGGAAGGAGTATCGGTGCGGTCCCCATTTGGAGGAAAAGGGTCCCAAGAGCAGACCACTCAGGGATGACTGGCAGCGCAGGTGATGAGGGGGATGCAAGGCCGCCGTGTTCTCCTGTGTCAGTCATTCTGTTTCCGAGTTCGCAGAAGATGCTACCAACCACGCACTCTTGGAAAAAAAAAGAGAAAATGTAATATATCCGTGCTCATAGTAAATCCGCTAGCATGCACGTCTTTGAAAATAAAATAAGAAGCATGAAAAAAAAGGAGATTTGTTTAAAACCGCCCATACGAACACTTGGGCAGGGCCCAAGAACGCAAAACAGTAGACAAGCAATAATAAAAGCAGCAGTGATCGTTGAGAAGCGCTGGCGCAGGAGACCACACGTGCTACTCGCGCGTATTTTTTTTTTCAGGCGCTGTGTTTCAGAGTATCGTAACGAGTGTATTCCGAAGCCATGCGACTCGTGGACTAGTTCCCTGTGTCCTGCTCACTCTGAAGCCCCTCCAGGTATCGCTTGTGAAACTCCATCCGCTCCAGGTCGGTGCCGGGGCGTTCCCGAAGCAGCTCCAGAATCCACCCATCTAAGAAGCTGCACACGGCCATATCGCGCATGTACCTATTATCGTCGATTCTCTTTGGTTGGAAATCAGCTGCTGAAGTGATCTCCGTCCCGTTCATAATGTCCTTCACTATGCGGAGACAGAACTCTGTGAGATCAGCAGGGTGATGGAAAAAAATGTTGCGACAGATCATTTCATAGAAATCGACAACGCGGGTTTGTCGAACATAATCTCTCGCCCCTTGGATCGACTGCACATCCTTCGTCCACTCCGGAACATTCATCTTTTACCGCTTCAAGCCTCCACTGTTGCGCGATGCTGTCACTGTGGTGGCCGTTGACTGAGATGCAGAGGCAATCAAAGCCCCTCCTCGAGAGATTTTCCTCTGTGTGTACGATTGTGTGGGTAGGTGAGTTTGTGCGTACGCTCGATAGAACTCCTACTCGCCACTTGTGTCTACCTGTGGTGGCACGCAAAAGACGCAATGTAAAGAGCGATTTTGTATTGAGAACTAAATCCTGGAAACGCAAGGCACACAATAAAAGCAATGATGGGCAAGGATCCGTCGAGGGGCTGTCACACTTGTCTGCGAGATAGGAATGTTTGTTTGTTTCACGGCAAGATATCTGAGGGGGGAAAAGAGCAGCTTGCTCGAGGCAGTGACACGAGAACAGGAAGGACAAAGAGTAGACAAAGCGCATCAAAAGGAAGGTGACCGCAAGAGACCCCGTCCTTCTGCAGCAAGCGCCCACCACGCCTCGGTGTTGGCCGCATGAATAGCCGTATAAGAGACTCTGGTGCTCTCTGCTTTGTGTCCACATCGGCCAAGCTGGCACAGCTCCGAGGACCAGTGTCACACAAACAAGGAAATTATGCCAGTACCATGACTGCTTCTCCTCGGTGTCTGCCAGCTTGACCTTAGACCACTCTCACCACCACATCACTCGATGGCAGCTTCTCCTGTTCCGAAGAACAGGAGGGCCACATCCACGCGGAGGCACACGCACATACGCAAGAAAAAGGATACGTGTGTGGTGTACAGATGAAAGGTGGTGAGGAAGTGTCAAAATAAGCAACGGCAGGCTTGTGTGTTCACTTGTCGGCTATGCTGCTGCAATGTACCGTAGTGTCAAGTTCTTTTTTCGCCGTGCGGTGCAGTGTCCTTGACGTTTGGGGGGTTTTTTGCTTTGGAGCCTGATGTGCACCGCACGTTGTTTGAGGAAAATGAGGTGGCCGAGACACCAAAAAAAAAAACGGAAAGGAGGTGAAAACAAAGAAACAAACACGCAACCGGAGCAATTCATTGTGTCGTTGCCGATCTCACTGACTTGCCGGGGCACCGCGGCCACGACCACGTCCGCGGTAGCCGCCGTAGCGCCTCAAACCGCCTCTGCCGCAGCGCTGAAGGTTGTGATCCATGGCGCCTCCTCGTCTGGCGGGCTCCAGGGTGTCGTAGATACCTATGTCGGCGTTGAGAGACGCTGTCAACTCAGCCTGCTGCCAGTTCATCTGCCCCAGGTGGCGATTTCCGTGGAACGAGTCCGGGTCGGGTCATCCCATAAGTCGGTCGCATCTCTGGGTGCACTGCGCCCATCGTCGCGCCCGCGGTAGTTTGGCCGACGTCCGAACCGCGCGTCCAGCATCTTCTCCATCGCATCCTCATGATGTTCACCGCCTCCGCGTCCACGGCTTTCGTTGCCACCAGCTACGGCAACAGCATCCCCTCCGCTGCCACCGCGACGACCGCCTCTGTCACTCCCTCTCTCTCCGACCCGCTCACCACCACCACCGCGGGTTGGGGGTCCACCGCGTCGACGAGAGCCGCCGCGACCACGGCCACCACCCCTACCGCTCCTCGAACCCCCGCGGTCGTCGTCTGCCGGAGCATCGCGACGGTGGGCGTGGTCGTGGTATGGCGTTTCCTGCGGCCTGTCCAATGGCGCCGAGTAGAAATGGTCCTCCGGGTTCTCCTGAGGAGGCGGGCTGGGAGGCGCTGGATTCTCATATCGCAACCACGGCGTTTGCTGTATTGGCATTGGTGACACAATGGGAGGAGACACAATTCGCAAATTCGGGCTTGGGCTCCCAGTCGTCTTGCGAAAGAGAATCTTGGAAAGGTGCACAGCCTCGTTGTAAACCCGGTGCGTCTGCTCGTAGTGCTCGATGATGCGCTGCAGGACCTCCTCGACACGCTCGTTAATTATTGTCTCGGCCACCTGTGTGTTCTCCCAACAGAGATAGGTGAGAGCTTTGAGTGCATGCACGATTAACTTCTCCGTTGTCAAGTGCGCCCGCATTGCGTTCACAATCAGCGGAATCGCCCCAGAGTCGGCGAGTAGCTGCCGATTGCTTTCGGAGTTGAAGGCAAATTGAGAAATGGCACGGCAGGTTGACTTCTGCAGAAGAGCGTTGTTGCTATGTGCGCGCATCGCTTTCAGAATCTCTGGAATGGCGTCAACGGCGACCCGCTCCTTGATTTCCGTGTTCCACGCAAGCGTCCCTAGCACAGAGCACCCAAGCTCCAACATCCGAAGTCGCTCAAAGTTGTCCATGGCGTGGATCACACATTGTACGCCACCCAGCTCGAAAATTTGCTGCTGTGCGACTGTGTTGTCAAACGCAAGTGCGCTGAGGCCGCCACATGCGTTGAGTTGCACCTTTGGACTGGATTTGTGGGTGCGCATAGCCGCCAGTAGCAGCGAGACACCGCCAAGACGGGTCACAGCTCGGTTGAGGTCGGCGTGCTCGTACGCCAAGTGAGCCAGTGCGTTGCACGCCTCCTGCTGCACCAGTTGAATCTGCGGAAAGCGCTTCATCGCTGCGATCACGGCATCCGCCCCGAAAAGCTGATAGAGCCGGTCCTTGTTTGACGGCGAGACTAGGGACAGCGTCACAATTGCGCGGCACGCCTCCTCCTGCACCTCGCTGATGTTCTCGTGCCGACGCATGGCGGCAACAATTTGCTCCAACGCCGCTAAGGAGTCCGTCAAGGAGACATTGCTTATGTTGGCCAGCGCACGGCACGCATGCTCCTGCACCTCATGGTTGTTGGGGTGGTTACGCATTGCATCTACAACCACCTTGTAGCCGTGGTTCGCCGTGATCTGAGCAGCGTTGTCCTCGTTCGTCCACGAGAGGTACGACAGGGCCACACACCCATGCATTTGTGCGCGGTCGTAGTTCGGGTGCTGCGCCATCCCGCGAATAATAAAGGGGATCACCCCTTTGGTGCTCATCTCATCGCGGTAGCACTCGCTGTTGAATGCGACTTGCGCAAGAGCGCGACACGCATTCTTCACGAGGCCAGAGCTTGTGTAGTGCTCCTCTAGGGCCTTCATAATCACCTGTACGCCTCCCAGTCGCACCACATCCGCCTTCAGATCACTGTTCCAGCACATAGTGCCAATAGCGAGGCATCCGTTTTCTTGCAGTCGCGCCTTTTTGCCGCGACGCATGGAGTCCAAAATCAGAGCGACACCGCCATTGTCCACAATGACCTGCTGACCAGCCTGGTTGTTGAACGTCAACCCAGACAGTGCAGCACATGCCGACATGAGCAAGTCCTCATTGTCGGGGAACTTTCGCATGGCGTTCAGTACCAGCAGCAAGCCTCCCGACTCCGTGATGCTCGCCGTGATCGTTTCTGAGTCAAACGAGAGGTACGAGAGGAGACTGCACACCTCCTCTTGAATGGCGGCGTTGCCTTGGTACACGCGCATCATCTCCAGCACGCGCGGCACGCAGCCAGTGGTGTAAATCTTCGCCTTCATCTCCTTTACGTTGATGGCGACACTGCACAAAAAGTGGATGCACTCAAAGACAACCAATTCCGACTTGGTGTTGTTAAAGAGAGACGACACACAATCCCAGTCAATATACCGAGATCGCGGAAGGTTGCTGAACACGCGCAGCACGTGGCCGCACAGCATTTCAGACTGCTGATACCGAACCAGCGCATCCGCCAAGTACATCATGACAGGAGAGTCGGCGTCGACCATATTCGCCGCCCCAGAGCTGGTAACGTTTGCAGCGATGCGCGCGACGTACGTGGTGATTTCTTCGTTGTTAATGTGCTCGTGCAGCACGCCCTCCAGCACAGGGATGCCTTTCGCGTCGACAAACTCCTGACTTACACGCGGGAACCGGTCAGGAAGTTCTTTGTAGTAAGAAGTGAACTCTGCCAGCGTACGAGTCACGATGCGGACAATAGTGGCATCACTGCAGTGGTTCTGCAGCGCGTTGGTGAGCTGCGTGATACCGTCCCCAATGTCGTACAGGTTGAAGTGGGATAAGAGAGTAGCAGCAGCCAGGACACTCCTGCGGTCGTGGGGATTGTTGCGCAGGGCATCCACGGCGACCTTCGGCACCTCAAACTCGGAGAACAGAGACACCGTAAAGTC
Organism: Leishmania aethiopica; assembly: GCA_003992445.1. Lineage (NCBI taxonomy): Eukaryota > Euglenozoa > Kinetoplastea > Trypanosomatida > Trypanosomatidae > Leishmania > Leishmania aethiopica. Next base: position 1,124,863 of record RZOE01000018.1, read on the forward strand.
GTCCGTGCAGTAGTGATGAATGAGCGCGCACACCCAGCGAGACAACTCGGGCCAGTTGGCGTGCTGCCGCGCGATTCTAACCACGTTTTCCACCATCTCCTCCACCTCATCCGGAGACAGCTGCGAGCTCACACACGTCCTCAGCAGCAGGGTGACGTTCTGCGCAGCGCTACTCTCCGTGGATGTTTGGAGACGATTCTGCAGAATGGCCACACGCCTTGCAGCATCTGGTGCCTGTGCACATATGATGGTGTACTCTGGTGTGTCAACTCCTTTGAGATTAAGCTGCTGCATGGGAGAGCCACACACCATTTGATCGAAAATGCCCTCCATCCTCGTCGACGCTTTTTATCACGTTTCCAGACTGACAAAGTGATGCCGCTCAGCGGAGGCGTGAGAATGTGGCTTCGTAGGGAACCCAAGAATGTTTTCCTCTGCCTTTGCTTTCCTTCGCGCGCACCAGTCGTCTTTGCCTCCCTCCTTACCGTGGTGCTGTAAGGGAATCAACAAGACGAGCGCTAGCGCAGGAATGGCGGAGCACGGAACCAATACAGGTGTAAAGAAGAGCGCTTCAAAGTGTTCAGTCCGTTTAGTAATATCAAGAGTGAGTAGATGAGGTGAAAGATGGTTCCTTTTCTCCTTTGCTTCTTTCTAGCTTCGCTGTGTGGTGTGGAAGTGGCGTGAGGAAGCGAAGAAAGGCAATCGGAAGCTCACAAACACATGAATCATCAAAGGGGAGGCCGCAAGAAAAAACGGTGCGAGTGGAGTCGGAGCATGGCATCCCATTAGCCACTGTACAGAAGCGATAACACACAAGGGCGAGCATTTTCTACTGACATCAAAAACCACCGTTAGGCACGCTCACCTCGAGCTTCTCTTAGCGTGTCATCGCTGTGACAGTTTCTTTTTGTTTTCATTTGGTTACAACGAAGGCGGCGAAAGGCTTCGGCGAGCTGTCGCTCGACACCTTGAAATCGTCAGACATATATATCTGAAACAGCTGTACCAGAGACCAATACGATCGCGCAAGCCTAAATAATTGGAGCCCGAGAAAAGGGACGGAGCTACAGAAGAATGGATAAAGCAAGAAAGAAAAGATCGGAAGAGAGCATTTTGCCGTTGTCTTTTCGCTGACAATAGTCGCCGTTGATGCCCTCAAAGACAGAAAAAAAATCTCCTAGAGGCCCCTCCCCCTCTGCTAAGCTTACTTGATGGCGCGCACGTCGTTCATCTCGTTGCTGTGATCCACAAGCATGGCCTTGGCGAGCCTCTCAGCCAGATCAGGTGACTTGAGGATCGAAACAACGGCGAGCGCAAAGTAGATGGCGGTGCCGGGGCCGCGGCTGGTGAGACAGTTCTCTGACTTCACAACAGCGTTCGTGGAGTACTTGACAGAAGAGGGCAGCTTATCCTCAAAGCCGGGGTAGCAAGTGACGGTATCCACACCCTCCAGCAGTCCCATAGGAGCAAGGGCGACGGCGGGAGCAGCGCAGATTCCGCCGTACAGTTTTTTACCCACCCGGGCGTTCTGCAGAATCTTCTTCAGCGCTTCGCTGTTGCCGAGATGGACGGCTCCTGGCATGCCACCGGGAAGGAGCACCGCGTCGTATTCGACTCCAGAGACTTCTCCAATCAGAGCATCGCACATCACATTTACTCCGTGCGCCAGCGTAATGGACTTCGACTCCATCACAGAAGCGAGTGTGACCTTGATGGCAGCGCGAGAGAGGACGTCAATAATACTGATCAGCTCGATGTCCTCGGAGTGATCAGCCGCGACGACAAGAACATTCATGGTGCTTGCTTACGAGTGACTATACCGGTCAAAGTGAAAGATGAATGTCTCGAAAGCGCCAGAGGAGCCTGACGCGAGACAGAGAAAGCAAAAGCCATATTGGAAAGCGCAGACAGTGAGCGGAAGAGCCTCAAGAAACTGGCGAGTGAACCCATAGGATGGGCCCACCAGGCTGCCCGCATTACGAGCCGACATACCACCACTGAAGAAAAGCATTCGTTGGAGAATGCGCATTCAGAGCAGGCGAAACAGCGTTGCGAGAATGCTGACGGTAGAACACATCAAAAGCATAGACATGTTAACTGATCACTGACATCTCTTTTTTTGTGTGTGTGTGAACACGCCACGTTGATTATGGCGTGGCTTTCAAAAGGACAGACATGTTTCCACCAGCTGGAAGCACGTATACACAGCACAAGTGGCCCTTGCCGTTAGGTTCTGTCAGCGGAACCAAATGACCTAAAAGATGAACAACATCCCCCACACCAACGCTCTCCTTTGCAAACGCAGACAGTGATGCCCCAACTGTCCGAATCACTATCCCCATGGATGTTTGCATCTGGAAAAACGGAACATCGTACCGAACAGCAAACTCGACACAGTTAGTCGCCTCGCTCAATCCCGGAAGCGCTACGCTGACGCTTGTTGGTGGATCGGTGACAACTCCCACTAATGTCACTACTGCGGAGCATCCTGAGTGACGCAGCACCGGCAGGCGATCCAGCTCTGCTTTGCTGTCTTCCAGCGCTACAAATTCTTGAGGCGACTTTTCCTGAACCAATTCAGCCGAGGACAAGAACGTCTTTGCCGCCCTCGCAGGTACATACTTGGCGCTCGAGGCAGCGGCTGTCGTCCGGCTGCTTTCGTTCAGTAGAGCATCAAGCTCCTCAGTCGCGTCCCTCAGCTGACGACGTAGCCGTTTATGCTTTGCTTCTTCAAGCCGCATTTTTGTGTCCGAAACTGCTGGAACGGATTTAGATGGGCTGGTTGGCGTGCCACTGGACTCAGCCATTTTTGGTGACTCGCGCTTCTCCGCATGGACGGATGTGTCGCAATTTTCGATCTCGTCGAAGACAGCATTTAGCGGATCACTGTGGTCCGCAGCATGATTCAACACTGAAGGAGCTTTTATGCCGTCCCACCGAACCCAGCGAGCCTGTGAGCTGCACTTGCGCACGCGCCGTAAGAACATTTCCGAGGCGAGCGAGATTTTCTGGGCTAGACGTTGGAACACTAGAAAAAAAAAAGAGTAAAGACGAGAGGAAGTAAGGGGGAGAGGCATGGGTTTTGCTACAGCGGTCCGCCACCAACGACGCTTAAGAAGCCGTTGACTCAAGAGTATGGGTGCTACAAGAAGTCAAAGTCGCTCTCAGTTCATTTGACAGGCCAGAAGCCTAACACTCCATTCGATGAGAAAATCAAAAACTCTACAGGGCTGGCTTGTCCTCGATATTTTTGTGTGTGTTTCGACTGTGAGCTCAAGGCACTTTATTTGGGCAGAAAGCCTGCTTTCACGTAATCCAAACGCTGCTTCTTCGTAAGCATCTGATCATCGATGAGGTCCATGCGCGGCTTTGTCAACGTGTTCATTTCCTTGCCCACATTCCATCGAGAAGGGCTGTTCAGCTCGAAAACGGATGGAAACGACTTGACTCTAACCCTTCCTCCGCTAGTGGCATGTTGAAGGGTGTACACCTGCCGCTTTGAGACAAAGAACTTTCCTGTCCAATCGCCAGTTATGTAATTCTCCTCGGGAAGAAAAAAGGACTGGCTCTTCGCTGTCATGTAGCTCCAAAAGTACGGAGCGTTCAGGTTCATTGCCTGAGTGTTCTTGATGTGCGGCCTACGGTGGAACGGAAACTTACGCTGTCCCCTCCGAGCTAGGTAGAAGCCAAAAGTAGACTTGGCAATTTTCAAAAACCGCTTTTGCACCCCAGACACCGCGGCGGCAGGGCTGGGAATGTGCGCCGCTGGCGCGACGGCAGACGCAAAACGGCGAAGCATCTGACGGAGGTCGTATGTCGCAACTTTCAGCTTAGTCGCAGTATTTTGAAGAGAAAGTTGAGATAGAGAGAGAGGAGAGTGTGTCCCGAGCAAACAGCAGCGAAAACAAGCATCTGACACGAAGCACTGCAGAAGGCAAAAGTAAGAACGAAGAAAAGTCAGTGCCGGTGTAAACGCTGTTTTTTAGTTTTCTTGGCTTTTTAGATAATGGAATGTGATGGCAATATGGGCCCCGGTAGCAAAGTGGATCAGGCAAGGAAAAGATGTCCTCTTGCACTGCCGCGCTTAATGCTCCCTTAGGGGTCCTCACTCAACCCAACTTGCGCACGCCGCAAAACCGACCCGTTCATGTTGTATCCGTTTTTGAAAATCTCGGCAACACTGCCTTCTTTAAGAGAAGGTGTAGATGGAACTGTAAAGAGATTCTCTTCCTTTTCCTCGTCAAAGGTGGCGCCAACCTCGGTGTGCATTTGCGTCACTCCATACCGCTTCAGAACCTTCAGCGCAACTTCCTCTGTGAGCATCACACCAGCGAGGACCGCAGCCTCGCTTTTAGGTATGGAAGAATTTCTCTGCGTGTACTTCACCACTTTTTTTGTGACCACTTGCAGGGCATCGCAAACATCCAGCATATCGCGTGCAAAAGATCTGACTGCATCATTATGCGCCTGCTTTGATTGCTCCTGGGTGGCCTTTCGAATGTTTTCACATGAAGCAGCAGCGTACAGATTCTCCGATCTAAGTTGCTGAATCTGCCTTTTGCTGTCGCAAAGTTCTGCTCTCAAGACTTCGTACTTGCCCTTGAGCTCCGCAACAGACAAGCCAGCGGTGTTTTCTTCTGTACAGCATTTCCTTTGTGCTACGCAGCGTGAGCAGAGGAGAGGCGCCACGTGTGCGCTAACTCGTCTGTACATTCTCTCGTGCAGGTCTTTAGGGGTGTGTTCTGAAGCAAAAAAAAAGAGGAAGCCACACACGAGGAAAGTGGAAGTGAGAGTGCAAATGGAAGCAAGCGAGTACCGCACCAGGATGTCATGCATCATTACCCCGTGGTCGAATCTCGCTGCCATAGTGAAAACACAGACAAAAACCGAGCCAAGTAAAGACGCGGCTTCGTATTTCTTGCTTTGCTACTCAATACCTGCATTCAAGTACGTTTTTCGAAACTGCATTCGTTCGCCTTTGCTGCTGCAGTTACTCAGGTTCGCGTTTCGGGTCTTCAGATACACCGCAGTGAAGATCGCAAGTACTAATAAAATATGTGACTAGCAAGAGAATCAGGATCAAAAGGAAAAGCGACAAGTTCACTAGTTCCACATAGGCCGGGGCGTGTCCTCGATGCTTGCTAGCTGAATGGGAGGAGCAGTCTATTGCTCGTCGCAGCAACTCACTTCAAATCCTCTGTTTTATTTTTAGAATCGCTCATCTCGCTAGCACACAAATTCGCGTGAGGCACACGGCACTTAAAAAAAAAGTGTCTGCCGTGTGCGTGCCCTGTTTCTCTCCAGCTTATTACAGTGTTAGCCCCCAATACAATATATCGGCCTAAGAAATAAAACACTTTCTGTTCCAAGACCCTCTCACTTGGGGGGCGGCAGCGCAATGTGAGCCTTTAGAGGCTAGAAAGAAAAGCTGCGCGGCATCATTGGGCACTGGGAGAACGACGTTTTGAACAGCACGAAAAACAACCCATCCAAGCAAAAAAAGTTGCCGGCTCACCTCAGCCTTGTACTTTACGGATGTTGAGAAACACTGACCTGAGCTGCACGAAGAACACGGCTCTTGAGAGTGTAACCATCCTTCAAAACATTGGAGATTGTGTCGGCAGGAGCCGTCTCAGTGGCCGAAGTGCTCACAAGCGCATCATGCAAGTTGGGGTCGAACTTTGTACCTACCGTGACGCCCATCTTCTCAATGCCGTGTTTGCTGAGGTTCTTGAGGAGAACTTTGTGCGAGAGCTTGACGCCAGTGAAAATGGAGCACAGAATCTTGTTTTCATTCAACTCAGCCTCTGGAAAGGCAGAAAACGCCGCGACGCCCTTCTCAAGCGTGTCTGCAACTTCCAGCATATCCTTACCAAATGAGCTGATGCCGTAAAACTTTGCCTTCTCCACGTCCTCGCGACCGATGCGGCGCGCGTTTTCAGCATCTGCTGCGCGGTACAGAATCTCCTTCTTGAGTTCCTCAATCTTGGCCTTGGACGCATCAAGCTCTTTCTCCAGCTGCTTGACAGCGGCAGCGGACACGACCTCCTCGGTCCCAGTCGATGGTGCTTCTTTTCCTCAGCACGTTTCTCAGACTTGGCGTCAGTAGAGCACCAGCACTGACTAGTGTATGCCACCGCGGAAGCACGAGCGACAAGTCCCGTTCGAAGCGACAGAGCTCTCATTTTAGATGATTGTTTTTATGAGTGTCTGTGTGTGTGTGTGTGTGTGTGTGTGTGTGTGTGTGTGTGTGTGTGTAACTGTGTGAAGAGTGACAGGATATTCCTAGCAGCTTCATGCAACGAGGAGAGCAGCAGAAAGATGAAAGAGTTGTGCAAGAAAAAAAATGGTTTTCGTAAATTTTTTGCTGGCGCATCCCATGCGCCTTCTTGGCGCCTTGAGTCTCAGCATTCCGCCGACCAAACCAGAACATGATCTGAGAAGAATAATATGCAGAGGCCGACATCACTCTCCCCACCTAAAAAGCTTCTATTTCCATTGCTAAAGGAGATCGATGCTTTCCCTTTTGTTTTCTGTGCTTCCTTGCTTGAGCTTTGCTCATTATGGCACTGGTTGTGGGGGAAAAAGACTTGTGAATACTAGGGAGGGAGTAGTGCATCTAATTCCCCCATCTCCACTGGTGTCATCCACGACTCTTTTCGAAGAAAACACCACGCGTAGCGAAAATGGCGCATCTGGTCTTTAGTCACGAAATCAGCGTTGCGGATGCCTAAGTCTGTCCGCTTCAAAAACAATGGTAGAGATGTCATAAATGCGTAATTCAGCGTTTGAATAGAAATGTCGGAGAACAGGGGTGTTCGAACGAGTGTTTTTTTGTCCAGTACAGAAAGAGACACTGAAGTTCCACGGCAGTTGAACTGGCACAAAAGAGGCAAAATAGGAGGGTTGTCTTTGAATGGAATCTCACCTAGACGCTTTTTGCTCTCGATCAGCAATACAAAGCAGCTCTCCCCATCGAAGAATTCGATTTCGGCTTTCGACGTGGCGCCCTGCGACACGGTGCCACAAGCTTCGAAAAACTCCGCCAGTGGCGCCGACCGATTCGCCGCGCCCTTCAGTTCACACAGAAGCCCGTCGCCGGGCTCGAGGTGGTCATGAATCTTTAGCTGAAGGGTGCCGCCAGCGCTCGGCATCAAGCTCCATGCAAGCTCTACTCGCTGCAATTCACGGAGAAACTCTTGCCAGGTTTCCAAGAACAGCGGCTTTTGCACAAATCCATAGCGTTCAAAACAAATACTCTTTGCATCCTCATCGTTCGCCACATCAAACATCGGCGGAGACGGGTTTCTCTGAAGGCGTTGACGCCTCCTGCCAAACCGAGGCGTTGAGCTTGCGCTTGGTATCGTAGTAGATGGCCCTACAACGACGTGGCGTAACAGCCGAAAGTAAGGCGACGTGATGAATCGCCGCATTTTGTCAACGATTTTGGCGATAGCTACGGGGATTATGAAGAGAGTGCGAGAGAAACATTAGATAGGGACGCTGAGAGTGAAGTAGGTGTCGCTTGCTCGCATAGAAAGAGGTCATCACCCGTGGATAAGCGGTTTCTCTTCATGCACACACGTAAAGGCGGCCCTGAAACTTCTGTGGATTACAATTTAGTGTGAATGCAAAGCTTGCAACAAGCTTGACCTGTCGAAAAATGATGCCGGTAGCCCAAAACACCAAGATGACGCCGAAGCCTGCCGCGCCGCTTCAGCTACTTCCCCCTCCCTACCTAAACATCTCCCCTTTCATCTTAGCGCACGCAAAGCCCCAACCCACGGTCACCACGAGGAAGTCCTTGACGCCGACTTGCAGAACCTGCAACACAGTGCCGTGAAACAGGGGTGTTTTCCACCAAGCCGCAAACACCACAAAGCCCCCCCCCCCTGGCAAACCAGCCCCGTGACCCAGATGAGAAAACGACACATCTACGGCACCTGCGCAATAAAATAAGTTCTCCTTTCCCCGCTTCTCAACACAGCTCCCTTTTCTCGAATCCAGCCCTCACCCCCCTCCTCCGCGCTCCACTCAGCCCGTCCACACCAATCAAAAGAATGAGACGTGGCGCTGCGCTGCAACAACAAAAAGCCGATAAGTACGACTGAGCAGCCAGGCCTAAAACAGCCGTAAGAGCGCTTATTAGAACGCCAAGGCCTCCACTGAGGCCTTCTGAGCAGTGCGATGCGTAAATCTGCCATCGCATCTTCCACCCGAATTCCGAGCCAACATAACCCTTCCCGAGGCCCCTCCCCAAACACAAGTATGGGCTCCCTAATGGTCCCGGCCAAAAGTTCAGCCTCCAAAACCCAACACTAGCAGCAGCCAAAAGCTCTTTTAAAAAAAAAAGAGTTGAAAAGTGTTTTATTTGCAACGTCATCAGCGGCTTGAAATGTTTGACCCGGATTTTGGCCAGCCCCCCTCCAGCAGCCGCCCAAAACCCAAGACTGCTTTTCATTATGCCGGAAAAAACGAAAGTTCTCCTGCTGTGAGAATTAATTTCGCAAAGACACCTACGGATTGTCAGACGATCTTCACGATTTTGCTGAGGTAGAACTCCTTCTGTTTCACACCCGCCCGCGTCGAAACGACTTCCCACGAGAACAAAAACACGAACTTTGATTCTTAAAATAAATTGTCTGCTTACAAACATCCTCGTTTTTTTAATCTGGTTTCACTACAAAACGAAAAGTGTTGGTCATACAGTGTTGCCGGAAGAGCGGTAGCAAAAAAGTTTTCTACGTTGCAAAAAAGTGGCCGGTTCTGCCAAGAGCGCCTTCTGGTGTTTTTTTATGATTCTTCGGTAAAGGAGGGTTTGGTTTCTTCGTTAAGCGGTTTTAGCGGTTCAACAAGTCAGGGGGTAGAATAAACTAAGGTCTGTAAAGCGGCTATAAAACTGCTGTGCAAAACAAAAAGGGAAACGTCTCTAACGGGTCTTTGGACCAAAGACAGTCGCCTGGGCCGGGTTGGGGCGGGGAGCGTTTTCCCGGCATAGTCACACCGGCGGGCGGGGAAGAATTTGTTTCTCTCTTGCGTTTTGCGTGTCATGTTCCGACGTAAAAGCTGCAAACGCAGCGTCTTGCAGGGCATATGCATGAAAAAAATTGAATGCAGCTGTCGCCCAGCAAACCAGCTGTTTTTGAATTTTAGTGGAGAGAGCCAGCGCCCACCTTTGGCCGACGTGAAATCGTAAAGAGTGAGCCATTTGGGATTTCCAGCGCGGCAAGGGGGGGGGAATGCTTTTTTTGTTTGGCCCCTCGCTTTCCAACCTTGGGCTTTTTGCTATTGTATCGGTGGGCTTGCATATATTCGTCTTTGAAACTGGCCACATTTTCTTTAAACACCTTTTAGTGGCTGTGGCGCCCGGTTCTAAAGAAGCTTCCGGTCAGCACCGCTAGCGCGCAGGCTCCCTGGCAAAAGGGGCACTATTTTCTATTTTCTTCCCATCTCCCACTAAAGAAACATTTCTGGGGTGCGTAGAAAATGTGGGTTTTCTTTAAGCAGTGAACATGTTTGCCCTAGCGATTGTGTTTTCTTTGTTCTCATGGTGGGCTAAGGCGTTGGTATGTGTCACCTGTGCTGGGTTTGGCCGTCGGCAAGTGAGGGTACACAAACAGAGCCCGAAAGGGGCTTTGGATCAGCCGGCCTTCAAAGAAAATGGCCGGTGATTTGGTCCAGGGTGGCGGCGCCAATGAAGGCATGGCAAAGGCGTCGCAGGTCACGGAGGGCAGCCCCTGGTTCTCTGCAGTCGGCTGTGTTGTCTCCATGGGAAAATGGTTGTGTCCTCGATGTGCAGAAAAAAAAGTGTGTTTTGTGTGCGGGGGCAGCTGGGAATGTGGCTGAGCGGTTTCTCGAATAGCGATACGGGTGCTTTTGAGTGTTACATCGAAGCATGACCTTATCGCTGTCTCGGCGTGGTACTTGGAGGTGAGGTGCTCGATTTCTGAAGCGCAGATTAGTCCTGTGACGGTCTGGCCATGTGGCCGTCATGTGGGTTTGTCGTGAAAAAAAGTGTTGGCCGGAGAAAAATATGCACTGGGATAAACGGTGGCGGACTACAACATCTAGCTGGAAGACGTGTGTCTCACTTCCTCAGGTGTAATTTTGCGTGCTGCGCAGGGTCGAGGCGATATTCAGAAACCTCAGTGGTGCAGAAGTTCGGACTGTCAGTGCGGGAAATCGGGGGGTCGAAGTGTTCGCTTCAGGTCAAGCATTTTCGCCAAGGGAATAAGAACTGGCGCACCTGGACCAAATGGATCTTGGGAGGGGGGGGGGGGGAGGCACACCGCCAAGCCCAGTTCGCGGACATGAAAATGCGTTCTGGTGCTGCAATGAACTCCGTTGACCAGAGAAAAGCAAGATCTTTCTTTTTTCCGCGAGTGCAAGACTGACTTCGACCTGGCAGTGACAGAGGCTTTGCGTGGCGCTGAGAGGTGGAGATACGTGTGGCTCCGATTTGGTCGCGGCTGTTAACTGAGGTCCCAGCGCTCTGCAGCTGAGAAGCCGATGCGCCGTTGGCGGCGCTGCTCATAGACTTTCTTTAGGATGGAGTTACAGCAAACAGAAGAAACGCTTTATGTTTTTTTTTTTTTTTTGACGGAGCAGCTAGGGTTTCTCTTGGATTCCAGCACGAGTGCCGACACCAGCCTGAGTGCGAAAAGCGAAAGTTCTCTAGTGGAAACCGGATGGCAGTACCACTCTGTAGGACTGCTTGCGCCTGGGACGCACTGCGGACAGGTTCCGCAGCGCTCTTCGCAGGCAGATTTTGTACCCTTTCACCTCTTTCTATAGCCATATCTTTTCTCCCTCTTTCCTTTCTTTTTGAGCCCCTGCTCTGTTGTCGACTTGACTACCAGAACTCCAGAAAACAAATCTTACTACAAATTGTAGGCGAAATGGACGCTATTCGTATTCTGAAGGAAAACGCACTGCGGCTGGTTTCGGCTGGGCAACCCATTAGCGCGCTTCATTTGGTTGAAGTACTCTGCGAGCTGCAGCCGAACAGCGACGAAAACCGTTCCTTGAAAATTCGATGTCTGTACGAGCTGCGTGAGTTTGACAGCGTGTTAAAGCTAGCCAAGCAGGTGACTTTTGCGTGCGATCAAAGCAGCGAGGTGTTCTTGCTGGCTGTGAAGGCTGCATTCGAGCTTGGGGATCTCAAGACATGCGTTCAGTACGCAATGACTCTCATCAACGCTGATTCATCGAAGGTGGTTGCGATGTGCTTTGTAGCCAAAGCTGCTGAACTGTCCGGCGATCCTGCGAAAGCGGTGCGTTTTTACAAAATGGCTCTTGAGGCTGACCCATTTTGTGGCGAAGCATTCAGCGCTCTGACAGAGCGTCATCTTCTAGATCGCTGGGAGATGCTGAAGCTGATCGATTCACTTTGCATACCAGCCGAGGTCGAAGTCTATCGAAGCACTCTGAAAGCACGTATCGGCTCTGATTATCTTGCACCTGGTATCAGCGGTGTGCCTCGGACGCTGGTGCTGCTTGCCGGAGCGAAAAAAGAATATGAGAGCAACAATTTGCGCCAGGCACTCTCGTTGACGACGGAAATTCTGGAGGTGGAACCCTATCACCGCCAGACATTGTGCTTGCATCTGTGCATCCTTGTGGATTCAAAGGCAACACCACTGCTTTTCGAAAAGGCACACTTTCTTTCGAAGAACAAGTGCTACACGGAACTGGCGGTGTACGCAATCGGGTGCTTCTATTACTCTCTATCGAACTACGAGCGAGCGGGGCGGTACTTTAGCCGCGCAAGTGAACTAGACTGCTATTTCGCTGAAGCGTGGGTTGCATACGGTCACTGCTACGCAAAGCTGGAGGAGGGCGAGCAAGCTCTGAATGTCTATCGCCGCGCGATGAACTTTTTTCCTGGGCTCAACGCGTGTTGTACGTACGTTGGTATGCAGTACAGTAGGGTTAACCAGCGCTCCGTTGCGCGGTGCTTTTTTGAGGAGTCACTGCGAAAAAACTCCATGGATCCCCTTGTGCTGAACGAGCTGGGCGTTCTGGCTCTTGCAGAGGATAATCCTAAACAAGCACTGGAGCTATTTCAAAAAGCGTACGACAGCCTTCCGAATCGCGAGAATCCATCTGAACACAGCGATTGCATCCTGTTTAATCTGGCCACCATGTACCGCAAGCTGCGCCGCTACGAAGCCGCCATTGATTACTACAATCAATACGTCAGAAGCCGACCAAATGCCAGCCACGGTCACTGCGCTCTTGGCTTCACGTACCATCTCTCAGGAAACATCAAGGCTGCTATCAGCTGCTATCACACAGCAGAGAGCATCAAACCAGACTCATTTTGCCGAGATCTGCTGCGGAGAGCACTCGAACTTGACTTTGGAGTTCGCGGAAGGCTCTCATGGGATTCTGAGAGGCCGCATGTATCCTTCTCACCCGGAGAAGTCTCTTTTTCGACAGTTTCGCGAAGGTTTCGCTCTGAGTCGACCGCTGCAGACAGCGTAGCCGCCTCTCCACCACCTAGAGTCGGTCGCAGTTTAGATTTTCAGCATCAATGACATCACTACATGTAAAAATAGAATTACCTTCTCGATGGGATACCCCTCTTCTCGCAACGCATAATGTTGCTCGGTTCATACACTCGTTCTCAACACGGTGATGCCTTTACACTCTGAGCCCGCTGAAGTGTCAAGGACAGCATGCTCAAATCTCAAATGTGCTCAACTGCATGCCCTCTCTCTTCACCCTCGCATCTTCTCCTTTTTCATCTTCAGGTGAATCTTTTTGTTTGCTGCTCCGTGCTGCTGCTTTGGTGCAGATGGGCCTCTATCTACACAGTCTATAGAGACTGATATTTGCCAAGCAATACTTTGGCCAGCGCATGCTTTTTCTTCGTCTGAGCAGTCGATCAAAAAAGAAAACGAAAAAAAAAGGTCATGTAAGAAGTGGGCAGTGCTCAGGGAGAAGTTTGATTTGAGTGAGGTCTAAGCTTTCTCTTTGCGCAAAAAATCTTATTGCTAGTGCCAAGCCTGTCAGTCATGCACTACTTTCGTGGCTTGTTTAAGGGTAAAAAGAAAGAATCATGCAGGAGAGCTTCATCACATCAGGTCGCTCATCATTACCACGATGCCTCTGTATCGGATGATAAGGCGAAGGAGGAGCACACGCACCAGTATGCGGAACTTCATACAGAGCAGACTTCTTCCCATCACATGGAGGCACCTTCGTTGTCAGAACCCAACGAGGCTCTTCGACAACAGACCACTAGTGAATCTGAGCACGTGTCAGAAATGCATGTTTGCCAGGCTCCCGCTCAAGAGCAACGACCACCTCTGCATGAGTGTTTACAACCCGCATATCGGTACACCTGCGGAGAATTTTCGGAGACTATTTCACGCGAAGAGGCAATGCTGGCGCAGCAGTACAACTTCTCCAGCCCTTCTGATCGAACTCACGCTGAAGCCACGGCTAGTGCCACTCGCCGCAGCGTGGGAGATTCTAAGAACGGCGAGTTCGACTCTATTTTCATGCAGTTTATGCATGGTGCAGTCGATCAATAGGCGGTTTTACTCTCGCATGCGTTTCTCTACTTAAAGAGTCGATGGAATCGGGTGTGATGAGAGTTTTTCCTTTTTTTTTTTGCCTCACCTGCTAGGCAGAAGTTCTCCAGTACATTTTTTTGTCGTTGTTGCTGTCGTGAAGCTTCGAGAAGCCCATGAGCCACCCTGTAGAAAAAAAGCAAAAGTAAGCAAGCGCAGTTTGTCAAAAACTGCTCTGCTAAGCGGAGGCACATGGGGTCCCTCCGCTAGTTTCCCATGTGCAGACGTATTACGTGGGTGAACGCTCTCTTGTCTCCTGCTTTTTGTGTGGTTTGGAGACAAGTTTTGCAAGCTTTATCTGCTCTGACCAACCTTACTATCGATCTGCCTGAAAAGAAGCGGAATGATGCGCTATCGGCGCTTGCGTGAGAACGATATTTGCTTGCACGTGTTTCTTTGCCTCTCCTTTTTTTTTTCGAATATCTTTGTAGTACACAATGCGTCACTCACTGAGGTTTCTCTCGGCCACGAGAGCGCATCTTGCCGACTACATTGATTACTTGCGGCAGGTAGACAAAGAGCTCCCCTCACTTCACGATATCTTTCCAAAGTCTAACGCAGTCGAGGATGTGGTCAAGTTTCACGCGTCTCTTTGTGCCGCCATGGAGGAGAACGCGTACCCTCTCATAGGCTTTAAGGTTCTGCCGCCCGAACATGAGGCTATTACTACCCTGCGCGGTACGCAGCCTGTTTGTTTTCCCATCTTCTCGAATCTTTTCCAAAGAAAAAGTGTATCTGTCAAGCAAGATCGACTCCAGTACATCGAAACTGCGATATGCCTTGAGGTCAAACATCTGGAAGACTGCAGCACGGTGGACGAAGCCTCACTCAACACCAGTGCATTCTCTCCAAGTCTTGAGGTGTCTGGGTCACGGTTTCCGTTCTACGCACCAACACTGACTGCAATGGCATGCGATCTCGACGGATGCGTCAGTATAACAAAAGGGTGTAACATCTCCATGGACAGTATCAAAAGAGAGAGTTTGAAGACTACCCGCTTTGTCTTGACGCACAACCAAGAGCCGATTCAGACGGGCTCAGCAAAACTGTGTATGGAAACTCCATTCACTGCTGTCGTCACCGCGGCTGCATACGCAAAGGCGATCAAAGCACCTACAAAGAAAAGCCTCTTTGTTTTTTGTGGTGGGGTGTCTCCGCGCACACCCATTCAGGTCGGCACCTACGCTTTCGAATGGGGTCGCTTTGGTCGGCTTAAGTATTCGGTCCTCCCTTGAGAGTACTTGTATTGGTCGCACAGAAAAGTGAAAAAGAGCCCATTGGCGGACAGCGCTATCACTGCCTTCTGCGGCCGCAAGGAAGCTACCGTGCGTTTGCTTGCGTACGTGCCACCAACGGATTACCGAGCTGTGCGTGTGTGTGGCGACGTCGCTCCGCTACTACATCACGCGGCGTTGTTTGTTTCGAAAGTTTGCTCATACACACTATAGGGTTGACACTCGCTATTCCACAATGAAGAGGTTGAATAACCGGAGAAATAGTTCAAAGCTCATCCTTGAAAGAGAGGGTAACATACCCACTACTGATGAAGCCCCCATTTTTTCGTCTCTTTCTGCACATGTGATCAATGTGGTTACCTCACTTAGGCCTCATACTGCTCACTCCTTTTATGCAGCATCGCACTTCTTAGCGTCATGTCTGTTGTAGCCTCTCAGGAAGGGTTGACCGACCTGATTCCATGCAACGATCAATGCGGCGGTGACTACACGCTGTACACATTTGGACAAAGCGAAAAAGAGGTGACAATCACTGTTCCACTAGCACCCGGCACTAGGGGGAAGAGTCTGCGCGTTGATATTAAGGTAAGGCACCTGCAGATTGAGGTTCCCGGCAAAGGTACCATATTGGCAGGTGAGTTGTACAAGCCAATCAACGTCGATGACAGCACATGGTGTATTCAGGACGGAAAGGAGCTGGTTGTAGTTCTCACTAAAACCAACATAGAATACGAGGAGTGGTGGCCGCACGTTATGATTGGTGAACGTCAGATCGATCTCAAGACACTGAAACCACCATCCATTCGGTTTTCAGACCTCGACGGCGGTGCTCAGGCAACGGTAGCCAAAATGATGCACGAGCAGCACCAAAAACGAACGGATCCCGCGTTTACGAATGCCTGAAACGTGCTTTCCGAGATAGCATTTCCGCAGCTGCTTTTGGACGCACAAAAAATGTTTTCACCCTTCTTTTAGCCCTCGTAACGATGCCACCTTTCCAATGCTACAAGATAACAGTTAAGTTTTAGAATCAAAGAAGTTCCAGAGCTATCGCTCAGAAGTACAGCGGCGAGTCACCTGTGTTGATGCAGTTCGCGCATCAGAGCAGCATAGCTGCCGATGAAGCACCGCTCACTCTTGCCTTCCCTCACGTATACTGTCCCTCTGCTTTGCCGCCTTTTTTTTTTTCAAAAAAAACTCTACAGTTGCTCATCCTCATCATGGGTAAGATCCACGGCTCCCTCGCCCGTGCGGGCAAGGTCAAGAACCAGACCCCCAAGGTCGCCAAGCAGGAGAAGCCGAAGCAGCCTCGTGGCCGCGCGCTGAAGCGCCTGAAGTACACACGGCGCTTCCTGTCGAAGACCGTGAAGCCTGGCGAGAAGGTGCACATGAACAAGCAGCCCCCTGGCAAGGCCGGTTAAGGTGTAAGCTGGCTTACACAGGTGTGGAGAAGCTCTTTTTTTTGATCTGATTTCAACTGTTTTACTTCCTAGCAACATCGAAAAGCAAGCACATATGCTAATGTGCTTCCAGGCGAGGCGCGAAAAAGCGCCGTTGTGATCGACTCTCAATCCCGTGCTGGCACCGAGGGTTCTTCTGGGCTCAGCAATGACAGTACGATGGGCTTGATTATTGACGGCGATCAAGCCGCGGTACCTTTTGCTTGTACATGGTGCACACGTTTAGCACACAACGCTAGCTCGCACAATAGCTTCATCTCTTTCCCACCATCTTACCTCCTTTGCACGTCCTCTTGCTCCCCACAGAAACGCGTTCTTTGCTACATTCCGTAGTCTGACCGCTGAGCAGTTACTTCGCAACCCGTTTCTTCCTTCTTCCCACATAATATTTGTCAGTCAATCGGCATCTTTTGCCATGGGTAAGATCCACGGCTCCCTCGCCCGAGCGGGCAAGGTCAAGAACCAGACCCCCAAGGTCGCCAAGCAGGAGAAGCCGAAGCAGCCTCGTGGCCGCGCGCTGAAGCGCCTGAAGTACACACGGCGCTTCCTGTCGAAGACCGTGAAGCCTGGCGAGAAGGTGCACATGAACAAGCAGCCCCCTGGCAAGGCCGGTTAGTGTTCCAACGCCGTGGTTTGTGTTCTTGGCGGCGCAGCTCATTTTCGTTCCAGTTTCCGTTTTCTTCGATTTCTCTCCATTTTGGATGTTCAGCGACTGTACGAGAGAGCTGGACTATGCATGAACTGTGTACTTCGAGGCGTACTACGAGGCTGGCGACCATCTTGAATGACAGCCGCGCAGAACCTGCCCCGGCCCGCCCTTACAGAGGATGAATTCTCCCTCTGCTTGCTTTGGCTTTTGTATTGTGTCGCGACCGCTGCTCGCAGATTTGTGCGGAACGCTTCTTTGTATTTCTCCAATGAAGCCGAACCCTGGAATGCAGTCAACTTCCAACGTGAAGATGAGCTTCGCCGTGCAACAGTGGGCAGACAGACACGGAAAGGCGACGCCCATTTCCCCCGCCAGGGGCATGCATGCTTTCCGGAGCTGTGACTTGTGTTCCGGGCCTTGATGCTGCGACCTATGTGGTCTCAGTCCCACTTTATGAAATTCCTCCGATTGTGACAGGACCTGCTTGCCTGCATTATCTGCCGCTTCTCTCGCTTCACTCTGTACGCCTACACCTCCTCTTCACCACCATACGCGATTGCGTGCATTACACATTTTCGAACAGAATCTCATCCTCATCATGGGTAAGATCCACGGCTCCCTCGCCCGTGCGGGCAAGGTCAAGAACCAGACCCCCAAGGTCGCCAAGCAGGAGAAGCCGAAGCAGCCTCGTGGCCGCGCGCTGAAGCGCCTGAAGTACACACGGCGCTTCCTGTCGAAGACCGTGAAGCCTGGCGAGAAGGTGCACATGAACAAGCAGCCCCCTGGCAAGGCCGGCTAAGGTACCCCGGTGCTCTTTTTTTCAAGGGATTCAATTGTGCTTTTTGAACTTATTTAAGATCCGAAAAAACAACAAAAAAGAATGTGTATCGGAGCAGCATGTGGTTTCAGACAGTCGTAGACATAGATGCAGAGACGCTCTAGTTCTGGGTGTCATCGCACTTCTACCATAGGGGGCCGATGTCTGTGTGTGAGTGCTGCCTCCAAAGCGGATCTTCGCAACGACTCTCTCTTTCACCCGAATGCCCTTTGATTCGTTTAGTGAAGGATGTGCTGGGGCTCGCGCGTAATGCAAATTTCACTGCTCCTCCTAGTGTCCATTCTTAACAAATTTCCCTCGCGTCTCTGAAACCTAAATTGATGTGCTCTTCCTTTCTACTTCATGATCCCATAACGACGCCAAAAAAGGAAACAAGATACACGTTGTCTGGGAGAAAATCAGAGGCGACGACAAAAAACCGGAGGATCGAAGTGAGCGGCGACGCTGTGTTTTCACGAAGTAGGGGTGAGCCTACCGAATAGTTGCGTTTCGTTCAAAAAGAAAGCGAGCAAACGCATAATTAAATCGTGACGCACACTCGCAAGCACACGCAGTCGCTACACGGCACGAAAAACGGACATATCAGTGCAGCTGTGGGGACTGTGTGTGTGGGCGAAAATGGGGTGCCTAAACTCCAAATCAACGGCTGAAAAGACGGGGACTTCGGGCCCGAAGAGGTTTGGTTATCACCCCCAAAGTAACAACAAGCATCACAGTGAAGAGAAGGGGGTTGTCTCGAAATACAGCGCAGTCAAGGGATGGGCAGGTTCTTCCGACAATGATGAGAGGACTGAAGAGGTGGGGTCAGATGCGAACAAAGCAACAAAGGCCTCCGCTGAACGTTTCTTGCGCTCTATTCTGGAGGGTGCGGAGCTCTTCTTCAGTGGCCTGCCCGATTCGCAGGCGGTGAAGCAACTAATTGCGTTGACGTTTACCAATTCCTGTGCCGAGGTAACACGCACCAAGTTCCGTCTCAAGCTTGACTTCATCACGGTTCTTCTGACGTCATTAGCGCGGCAGCTCAAGCTGCCGTTGATAGAGGCATCCGTGCCGCAGGTTGAGGAGCGTGCCATGGACGACGGCTTCTCGCGCATACTGCTGGCGTGGTTTTCGAACAACCCGTCGTTTGGAAAGACGATTCCGGTGACCGCGGGGCAGGCGGTGCTCAATACCCTGTACATCCGGTACGTGGTGAATAAATCTGTTTCGTTTGAGGACATCCTAGCCTATCAATTCCGCTGGGTGTCTGCGAACGACGCCGCGACGGAAGTGTTCAACAAGTTCACGGACGGGAAAGAGTCGATGACATCAGAGCAACTAGGCAAGTTCCTGCGTGATGTGCAGCGCAGCGACGTCACAGATCGCCAGATTGTGGAGAAGTTCAAGTATTGCTTTGGCGGTGGCATCCACAAGTACAACTTCATCAGCTACAATGGGAGCGTATTGACAAACAACGCCATCGACCCTGCACGGACGTCTGACGTGTGGCAGGACATGACGCAATCCTTCACGCACTACATGGTCTCGTGTGCGCGCATCGAAACTGAGGAAGACCTCAAGCGAGCCGCAGCGGACGGAACGCGCGCTTTGGTGCTCAACATCAATAAAGCGAGCAACGGAAAGCTCATGGTGGGATCTTGCGAGTTGCAGACCATCTTGGAGGGCGTAAAGAAGAACGGCTTTGCGACGAACACGTACCCGATCGTTCTTTGTCTTTCTCCTGGCACACCGATGCCCACTCCCATTCAGGATGAGGTGGCGAAGATGATCAACGACATTCTGGAGTCCGCCGTGGCGGAGGGTCTCATGTTCGAGGGTGCCATGATCAATGACCCCAAGTTCAGCCCCGGTGCGTTGCGCAACAAGGTGCTTGTTATGAGCCATCAGAGCCGCCTGAAGCCCTTCATTGGCTTTCTGGTGGCCGATATGAACAAGGATGGCCTCGGCGTCCGCGTCACGGATGTGATGGAGGGGACGCCGGCGTCGAAGGGTGGCGTGCTCAAGGATGATTGGCTGACTCACATCAACGGTATACCAATCCAGAACAAACAGCATTTGCGAGAAACTCTGGCGCGCCTCAAGGCCGGCGATGAGTTCACTGTGCGCCGAGAAAACTTGCATGATGTCAAGGTGGTGGTGGGCGGCGCCATTGATCCGCAGGACACCACTGCGTCGGTGTCTCTCTCTAGCATCACTTTCTTCAAGTACTCTGACAGTAATGATCCGAAGCCGTGGGACACGGAGCGCGTCCCCGCATCGAGCCTCGCCACGACTAAGTTGACACGGAAGGATTTGCTGACGCATTTCGCGTTCTGCACAGTGAACTCCGCTGAAGTGTCCACGGAGCTGCCAGATGCGGAGGGCAAGGCGGCCAGCCTGGGTATCCAGTTTGTCGACGTTGATAACAGCGAGCGGTGCCTTCCCTGGACACGTGGACGATTCTCTGACAATGGTCGCTGCGGGTACATTCTTAAAACCGACATCGACTCCGCCAAGTCTCCTGAGCTGAGCTTCAGCATTATCGGTGGCCCTCGCCTCCTCAACTGCTCTCCGTTGACGTCGATGAATGTGACTATCCACGGCGCAGGCGCGGCGCGGGTGAATGGGAGTCAGGTTTCCTTCACGGATTGCAACCAGGCTACAATAGCAGTGGTGCAGATGACGTTTGAGGCGAACGGCGCGGAGCGGACCTTTACCTCGGCTTTCTGCCCTGGTCTTCTTCGCCCTGGTTACCGCGCCCTCCCTTCCGTCCCCTTTGGCGAAGAGCGCGCCTCGAAGAAGCAGATCCATGGCATCTACTGCTTCATCAAGTAGAAGCCCTCGACAGTGCTGCCCTAGTCCCTTGAAGGGGCGGAGGGGAGGGGTGGTGGCGGAGCCGTCCTTATGGGGACTTATGTCCCCTTGTGTGCATTCCTCAAAAGATAGGGTGCTTCGCATCTTTTGCTTGTCGTTTTGTTATTGCTTCTCCCCCTTCCAGCCGTCTTGCGTGTTCGGGGAGAGCTCACTCGCTTTCTAGCGGTTTTTCTTACAGCATGGTTGTTTGCACACGGAAGCGAAAAGAAAAACCTGCACACATGCACAAGCACACGGGCGCCCACAAACGAAGACAATTCTCTCGAACTCCTCCCCGGACCCTTTTGGCACCCCTCTTTTCCCCTCGCCGTTGCTGTTCACGCAAGCTGTTGTATGCTTGCTAAGAGGTTAGCGGGCAATTATTTCTCTAGCAGTTCAAGGTGTTCTCTCTCCCACGGGAACCTGTGAGGCGAGGCCGCATTTCTTCCAGTCGCAGCATGGATGTACTCGCAAGCACAAAAAGGCCATGAGGTAGTTTTGTCGACGAGCAAGAGAAAGGAAAGGTGCTGTCGGAGCTTGTGGCGAGGCCAACTGTGTCGGATTTCCTCTACTGCAACTCTGATGGGCTGCGTGGTGTTGTATGAAGGGTATCACCTCACCGATGCGGCACTCGAATATGTGACGTGGACGTTGCGAACGGTTTTCATCATTGCAAGACAGCTATCGATGTAGCTCGTTCGTCTTTTTTTTTCTTTTACCTTCACCGTTTCCAGCTTCAATATTTACAAGAACTGGAGGAAACGTGCACTTTTTTTTCTAGAAGTTTGGCTAGAAATCATCTGCGTTTCCCGTCTTGCTTTACCTTTTTATATAATTTTCTTGTTTCACTTGATCATAGGTAACAATGTTGGCCGCCTCTCCCGCGAGAGCAGTGAATTTCGCTGAATCTCGTTGCTCTTCTTCCTCATTGCCCACAAAGCACATCGAAGAAAAAACACGCTTGTGAAAACGACTCTTCTCTCTTTCTTCCCTTTCGCGTCAAGGTAGCCCGCCCCACGCTCGTGATCATTGCGCGGTCTCCATCTGCTGTGATTTATCAAAGTGTCTCTAGCGTAGTTGTTTGCCGTTTATCTTTTTTTTTCGTGTGTATGTAGGTTTCCTCACTGTGTTTTTCTCATGGAAGGCACAATTTGCGTCCATGTGCTTCAGATGTGATGCGGAGAGACGCATCGCTTCTCTTGCTTTTGTTCGTTGTTTCTGGTGCTGGTAACCTGTAAAGTGGTCATCTTTGCACGCGGAGTGGCGTAGGGAAGAGGAGGGGGGTTTGACTTCTGTACATATATACACATAACACTCAGCTGCACGCACACGCCAATGGCCGATACATTTTTTCATGTTTGTTTGGCTCTTCTTGCGATTGTTGACTGGCCTTCATTGCTCAACCTCCCCGATTTCTTCTGTAGTGGGGCGTTTTTTTTCTTGCCGGTCGAGGTACTCCCTCGTAGCTTGTATGCGATGCTCGTCAATGCGTGCGTGTCTGTCAGGGGTGTATGTATGCGAGCCGTGGTCGTGTGTGTATTGCGGTGGACAGCAGCGGCATTCGTTCTTATTTCGAAGAATGAACAGAAACAGCACAGTGTGTTGCGTGACACGCACCCAATCCAGGATGCGCCGATTCATGATGCCTCTAAAGCCACGACCTCTTATTGCGTTACGATTCCCTCTTTGCCCTTTCTGCGGACTTCTCGTCTCCCTCCTGTTGGAGATTACGTGTGGTGTCGTGGGTGCGTTCCGCAAAGGAGCCTCTGCCACCAGACCTGCATGCATCTGGTACACTGGATCCTTGAGCGCGTCTCGGCATCCCAGAATCTATTCTACATGCTGATCTTTTCCCTTTCCTTCCTCTACAATCTTTCCTGCCGACCTGGTCTTCACTAACGGTCTGCCAAGCGCTCTTTTTTTTCGTCTGTGAGCGGTAAAAGCAGCGCCGAACGGCAATTTGTATGAGTGACCAGTTTCTTCCGCTGACGAAGAAGCGGGCGCCATGCTTCACCGGACGTCGCGCCGGCTGCTGGGGTACACC